>LR738709.1:564511831-564536388 GCA_902687465.1 Secale cereale
CCCCCCCCCCCCCCCGCTGAGCTACCCAAGGTGATTTTCTTCTTTGCCAATCTCGATTGTGGTTTTTCATCTAAGTATGTGGTGATGAATAATGTAAAATTTTATTAGCTTCGATGTCATGCTATACATAGTGGTTTAAATAACTTGTGTTTCTTATACTGGAAAGTAATTCAGAATTTGTTTCTGTTTCAATTAGAGCCCTGATGCAGACAAGGATTGTGTGGTTGTACATGTCACTCGCTATGAGGCGGATGACCTGAATATACGCACTGGGAAAACAGAGTTTTTAGGCTGTTGGATCCTGGAAGCCAATTGCGCTTATACCAATGAAGAGTTGTATTCCAGCCTCAATGTTGTCAGGCGTGTTGTCCAGGGTGTACTGAAGCACAAGAAGTTCGAAGCTACTCCTTCATTTGTGAGGCATATTGTTCTTGTCAAGCTTACGCAGGAAGATGACGTGGCATGGCTCCACAAACAAGTTTATGAGTGGCAAGGCCACAAGGTAGTCTTCATGAAGGTTCACAGGATTGAGCTACTGACGGACGTCCTCGATGATGTTCATGGCAAGGACCTTCTTGTGTCCAGCCCAAATTAGATCGATGCATGAAATGCTTGCCCCAGCTAGTGTTTAATAGTAGTTTGGATTCTGTCTAATTATCCGAACCTTGCGTGTTATCGAGTCCTCTGGGCTAGTACTCTGTTTGAATCCATCTATGGGAACCGCTACTACTTTTGTGTGCCCGTGAATCATCGTAATTGTTGCCGAAACAGATGCGTCCTCACTAGTTTTATCATACGAGCAGTGCGTGTTTTCATGAAATAGAGTACTCGTTTGAGAACTGTGCGCCAACGTATACATAAGTACTTGTAAACACTGTTGGTGCTACCCCACATGTAAGTAGTTGTGCAAAACACGGCACATTGGCTCTGCTCGCTTCAACACTAGGCTATCGATCAGCTATCAATCAACAATTTGTTGTCTGACATATAAGCTGAAGGAAATATGCCCTAGAGGCAATAGTAAAGTTGTTATTTATATTTCCTTATATCATGATAAATGTTTATTATTCATGCTAGAATTGTATTAACCGGAAACTTAGTACATGTGTGAATACATAGACAAAACAGAGTGTCCCTAGTATGCCTCTACTAGACTAGCTCATTGATCAAAGATGGTTATGTTTCCTAACCATAGACATGAGTTGTCATTTGATCAACGGGATCACATCATTAGGAGAATGATGTGATGGACAAGACCCATCCGTTAGCATAGCACTATGATCGTTTAGTTTTACTGCTATTGCTTTCTTCATGACTTATACATGTTCCTATGACTATGAGATTATGCAACTCCCGAATACCGTAGGAACACCTTGTGTGCTATCAAACGTCACAACGTAACTGGGTGATCATAAAGATGCTCTACAGGTGTCTCCGAAAGTATTCGTGGTGTTGGCATAGATCAAGATTAGGATTTGTCACTCCGAGTGTCGGAGAGGTATCTCTGGGCCCTCTCGGTAACACACATCACAATAAGCCTTGCAAGCAAAAGACTAATGAGTTAGTCACGAGATGATGTGTTACGGAACGAGTAAAGAGACTTGCCATTAACGAGATTGAACTAGGTATAGAGATATCGACGATCGAATCTCGGGCAAGTAACATACCGATGACAAAAGGAACAACGTATGTTGTTATGCGGTTTTGACCGATAAAAGATCTTCGTAGAATATGTAGGAGCCAATATGAACATCCAGGTTCCGCTATTGGTTATTGACGGGAGATGAGTCTCGGTCATGTCTACATAGTTCTCGAACCCGTAGGGTCCGCACGCTTAACGTTTGATGACGATCGGTATTATGAGTTTATGAGTTTTGATGTACCGAAGGTAGTTCGGAGTCCCGGATGAGATCACGGACATGACGAGGAGTCTCGGAATGTCCGAGAAATAAAGATTGATATATTGGACGACTATATTCGGACACCGGAAGTGTTCCGGAAAAGTTTCGGATTTAACGGATTGCCGGAGGGGGTTACCGGAACCCCCTACGAAGGGGGATGGTCCATAGTGGGCCTTAAGGGAAAGAGAGAGGCAGCCCATAGGGCTGGCCTGCGCCCCACCTAGGGTTCCTAGTTGGACTAGGATTGGGGGGTCGCCACCTCTCCCTCTTTTCCTTTCCCTCTCTTCCTTCTTTGGTGATTCCTACTAGGAATAGGATTGCAATCCTATTCCTAGTAGGATTGCACCCCTAGCCGCACCAAACAAGGGCCGGCCGGCCTCCCCCCTTGCTCCTTTATATATGGGGGCAGGGGGCACCCAAAGACACACAAGTTGAATTGTTTTAGCCGTGTGCGGTGCCCCCCTACACAGAAACACACCTCGGTCATACCGTTGCAGTGCTTAGGCGAAGCCCTGTGCCTGTGAATACATCATATCCGTCACCACGCCGTCGTGCTGACGAAACTCTCCCGTGAAGCTCAACTGGATCAAGAGCTCGTGGGACGTCATCAAGCTGAACGTGTGCTGAACGCGGAGGTGCCGTACATTCAGTGCTTGATCGGTTGGATCGCTAAGAAGTTCGACAACATCAACCGCGTCACTTGATGCTTCCGCTTCCGGTCTACGAGGGTACGTAGACACACTCTCCCCTCTCGTTGCTATGCATCTAGTAGATAGATCTTGCGTGATCGTAGGAATATTTTAAAATACTACGTTCCCCAACAGTGGCATCATGAGCCAGGTTTATGCGTAGATGATATGCACGAGTAGAACACAATGAGTTGTGGGCGATACTAGTCATACTGCTTACCAGCATGTCATACTTTGCTTCGGCGGTATTGTGAGATGAAGCGGCCCGGACCGACATTACGCGTACGCTTACGCGAGACTGGTTTCACCGTTACGAGCACTCGTTGCTTAAAGGTGACTGGCGGGTGTCTGTCTCTCTCACTTTAGCTGAATCAAGTGTGGCTACGCCCGGTCCTTGTGAAGGTTAAAACAGCACATACTTGACGAAACATCGTTGTGGTTTTTATGCGTAGGTAAGAACGGTTCTTGCTAAGCCCGTAGCAGCCACGTAAAACTTGCAACAACAAAGTAGAGAACGTCTAACTTGTTTTTGCAGGGCATGTTGTGATGTGATATGGTCAAGACATGGTAGTTATACGGTTTTGTATGAGATGATCATGTTTTGTAAAGTTATCGGCAACTGGCAGGAGCCATATGGTTGTCGCTTTATTGTATGAAATGCAATCGCCATGTAATTGCTTTACTTTATCACTAAGCGGTAGCGATAGTCGTAGAAGCAATAGTTGGCGAGACGACAACGATGCTACGATGGAGATCAAGGTGTCGCGCCGGTGACGAAGGTGATCATGACGGTGCTTTGGAGATGGAGATCAAAAGCACAAGATGATGATGGCCATATCATGTCACATATTTTGATTGCATGTGATGTTTATCTTATTATGCTTCTTATTTTGCTTAGAACGACGGTAGCATTATAAGATGATCCCTTACTAAATTTCAAGGTATAAGTGTTCTCCCTGAGTATGCACCGTTGCGAAAGTTCGTCGTGCCGAGACACCACGTGATGATCGGGTGTGATAAGCTCTACGTTCAAATACAACGGGTGTAAGCCAGTTTTGCACATGCAGAATACTCGGGTTAAACTTGACGAGCCTAGCATATGCAGATATGGCCTCGGAACACTGGAGACCGAAAGGTCGAGCGTGAATCATATAGTAGATATGATCAACATAAGATGTTCACCATTCAAACTACTCCATCTCACGTGATGATCGGACATGGTTTAGTTGATTTGGATCACGTGATCATTTAGATGACCGGAGGGATTTCTATCTAAGTGGGAGCTCTTTTAGTAATATGATTAAATTGAACTTTAATTTATCATGAAGTTAGTCCTAGTAGTATTAGCATATCTATGTTGTAGATCAATAGCTCGCGATGTTGCTCCCCGTTTATTTTTCATATGTTCCTAGAGAAAACCAAGTTGAAAGATGTTAGTAGCAGTGATGCGGAATTGTCTCGTGATCAGAGGATTATCCTCATTACTGCACAGAAGAATTATGTCGTTGATGCACCGCTAGGTGACAGACCTATTGCAGGAGCAGATGCAGACGTTATGAACGTTTTGACAAAAGCTCTATATGATGACTACTTGATAGTTTAGTGCACCATACTTTACAGCTTAGAATCGGGACTTCAAAAACGTTTTGAACGCCACGGAGCATATGAGATGTTCCAAGAGTTGAAATTAGTATTTCATACTCATGCCCGTGTCGAGAGGTATAAGACTTCTGACAGTACTTTGCCTACAAGATGGAGGAGAATAGCTCAACCAGTGAGCATGTGCTCAGATTGTCTGGGTACTACAATTACTTGAATCAAGTGGGAGTTAATCTTCCAGATAAGATAGTAATTGACAAAGTTCTCTAGTCACTATAACCAAGTTAGTAGAACTTCGTGATGAACTATAATATGCAAGGGATGACGAAAGGAATTCCCGAGCTCTTCGCGATGCTGAAGTCGGCGAAGATAGAAATCATGAAAAAGCATCAAGTGTTGATGGTTAACAAGACCACTTGTTTCAAGTAAAGGGCAAAGGGATAGAAGGGGAACTTCAAGAAGAATGACAAGCAAGTTGTCACTCCCGTGAAGAAACCCAAAGCTAAAACTCAAGCCTGAAACTAAGTGCTTCTACTGCAAAGGAAATGGTCACTGGAAGTGGAACTGCCCTAGATACTTGGCGGATAAGAAGGATGGCAAAGTGAACGAAGGTATATTTGATATACTAATTATTGATGTGTATTTTACTAGTGTTCATAGCAACCCCTCGATATTTGATACTGGTTCAGTTGCTAAAGAGTAGTAACTCGAAATGGGAGTTGCATAATGAACAGAAACTAGTTAAAGGATGAAGTGACGATGTGTATTGGAAGCAGTTCCAAGATTGATATGATCATCATCGCACACTCCCTATACTTTCGGGATTAGTGTTGAACCTAAATAAGTGTTATTTGGTGTTTGTGTTGAGCATGAATATGATTTGATCATGTTTATTGCAATACGGTTATTCATGTAAGTTAGAGAATAATTGTTGTTCTGTTTACATGAATAAAACCTTCTATGGTCATACACCCAATAAAAATAGTTTGTTGGATCTCGATCGTGTGATACACATATTCATAATGTTGAAGCCAAAAGATGCAAGGTTAATAATGATAGTGCAACTTATTTGTGGCACTGCCGTTTAGGTCATATTGGTGTAAAGCGCATGAAGAAACTCCATAGTGATGGACTTTTTGGAATCACTTGATTATGAATCACTTGGTGCTTGCGAACCATGCCTCATGGGCAAGATGACTAAAACTCCGTTCTCCGGAACTGTGGAGCGAGCAACAGAGTTGTTGGAAATCATACATACTGATGTATGCAGACCAATGAGTGTTGAAGCTCACGGCGGGAATCGTTATTTTCTGACCTTCACTGATGATTTGAGCAGATATGGGTATATCTACTTAATGAAGCACATGTCTGAAACATTTGAAAAGTTCAAAGAATTTCAGAGTGAAGTGGAGAATCATCGTAACAAGAAAATGAGAGTTTGTACGATATGATCGTAGAGGTAAAATATTTGAGTTAGCGAGTTTGGCCTTCAGTAAAAACAATGTGAAATAGTTTCACTACTCACGCCACCTGGAACACCACAGTGTAATGGTGTGTCCGAACGTCATAACCGTACTTTATTAGATATGGTGCGATCGATGATGTCTCTTATCGAACTACCACTATTGCTTTCGGGGTTATGCATTAGAGACAGCTACATTCACGTTAAATAGGGCACCATCTAAATCCATGGAGATGACACCGTATGAACTGTGGTTTGACGAGAAACCTAAGCTGTCATTTTTTAAGTTTGGGACTGCGATGCTTATGTGAAAAGGTTTCAACATGATAAGCTCGAACCCAAATCGGAGAAGTAAATCTTCATTGGATACCCAAAAGAAACTGTTGGGTACACCTTCTATCACAGATCCGAAGGCTAGGTCTTTGTTGCTAAGAGTGGATCCTTTCTAGAGAAGGAGTTTCTCTCGAAAGAAGTGAGTGGGAGGAAAGTAGAACTTGATGAGGTAATTGTACCTTCTCCCGAATTGGAAAGTGGAACATCACAGGAACTAGTTCCAGTGATTCCTACACCAATTAGTGAGGAAGCTAATGATGATGATCATGAAACTTCAGATCAAGTTTCTGCTGAACGTCGTAGATCAATCAGAGTACGTTCCGCACCAGAGTGGTACGGCAACCCAGTTCTGGAAGTCATGTTACTAGACCATGATGAACCTGCGAACTATGAGGAAGCGATGATGAGCCCAGATTCCGCAAAATGGCTTGAGGCCATGAAATCTGAGATGGGATCCATGTATGAGAACAAAGTGTGGACTTTGGTAGACTTGCCCGATGATCGGCAAGCCATCAAAAATAAATGGATCTTCAAGAGGAAGACCGACGCTGACGGTAATGTTACTGTTTACAAAGCTCGACTTGTTGCGAAAGGTTTTCGACAAGTTCAAGGAGTTGACTACGATGAGACTTTCTCACCCGTAGCGATGTTTAAGTCTGTCCGAATCATGTTAGCAATTGCTGCATTTTATGAAATCTGGCAAATGGATAACAAAACTGCATTCTTTAATGGATTTATTAAAGAAAAATTGTATATGATGCAACCGGAAGGTTTTGTCAATCCTAAAGGTGCTAACAAAATGTGCAAGCTCCAGCGATCCATCTATGGACTGGTGCAAGCATCTCGGAGTTGGAATATACGCTTTGATGAGGTGATCAAAGCATATGGTTTTATACAGACTTTTGGAGAAGCCTGTATTTACAAGAAAGTGAGTGGGAGCTCTGTAGCATTTCTAATATTATATGTGGATGACATATTGTTGATTGGAAATGATATAGAATTTCTGGATAGCATAAAAGGATACTTGAAATAAGAGTTTTTCAATGAAAGACCTCGGTGAAGCTGCTTATATATTAGGCATCAAGATCTATAGAGATAGATCAAGACGCTTAATTGGACTTTCACAAAGCACATACCTTGATAAGATTTTGAAGAAGTTCAAAATGGATCAGTCAAAGAAAGGGTTCTTGCCTGTATTACAAGGTATGAAGTTGAGTAAGACTCAATGCCCGACCACGGCAGAAAAATATAGAGAGAATGAAAGTCATTCCCTATGCCTCAGCCATAGATTCTGTAAAGTATGCCATGCTGTGTACAAAACTCGTTGTGTACCTTGCCATGAGTTTGACAGGGAGGTACAATAGTGATCCAGGAGTAGATCACTGTACAGCGGTCAAAATTATCCTTAGTAATTGGATGGCTAAGGAAATGTTTCTCGATTATGGAGGTAATAAAGAGTTCGTCGTAAAGGGTTACGCCGATGCAAGCTTTGACACTAAATCCAGATGACTCTAAGTATCTATCTGGATGCGTATTGAAAGTGGGAGCAATTAGCTAGAGTAGCTCCATGCAGAGCATTGTAGACATAGAAATTTGCGAAATACATACGGATCTGAATGTGACAGACCCGTTGACTAAACTTCTCTCACAAGAAAAACATGATCACACCTTATTACTCTTGGGTATTAATCACATAGCGATGTGAACTAGATTATTGACTCTAGTAAACCCTTTGGGTGTTGGTCACATGGTGATGTGAACTATGGGTGTTATTCACATAACGATGTGAACTATCGGTATTAAATCACATGGCGATGTGAACTAGATTATTGACTCTAGTGCAAGTGGGAGACTGAAGGAAATATGCCCTAGAGGCAATAGTAAAGTTGTTATTTATATTTCCTTATATCATGATAAATGTTTATTATTCATGCTAGAATTGTATTAACCGGAAACTTAGTACATGTGTGAATACATAGACAAAACAGAGTGTCCCTAGTATGCCTCTACTAGACTAGCTCATTGATCAAAGATGGTTATGTTTCCTAACCATAAACATGAGTTGTCATTTGATCAACGGGATCACATCATTAGGAGAATGATGTGATGGACAAGACCCATCCGTTAGCATAGCACTATGATCGTTTAGTTTTACTGCTATTGCTTTCTTCATGACTTATACATGTTCCTATGACTATGAGATTATGCAACTCCCGAATACCGTAGGAACACCTTGTGTGCTATCAAACGTCACAACGTAACTGGGTGATCATAAATATGCTCTATAGGTGTCTCCGAAAGTATTCGTGGTGTTGGCATAGATCAAGATTAGGATTTATCACTCCGAGTGTCGGAGAGGTATCTCTGGGCCCTCTCGGTAACACACATCACAATAAGACTTGCAAGCAAAAGACTACTGAGTTAGTCACGAGATGATGTGTTACGGAACGAGTAAAGAGACTTGCCATTAATGAGATTGAACTAGGTATAGAGATACCGACGATCGAATCTCGGGCAAGTAACATAACGATGACAAAAGGAACAACGTATGTTGTTATGCGGTTTTGACCGATAAAAGATCTTCGTAGAATATGTAGGAGCCAATATGAACATCCAGGTTCCGCTATTGGTTATTGACCGGAGATGAGTCTCGGTCATGTCTATATAGTTCTCGAACCCGTAGGGTACGCACGCTTAACGTTTGATGACGATCGGTATTATGAGTTTATGAGTTTTGATGTACGAAGGTAGTTCGGAGTCTCGGATGAGATCACGGACATGACGAGGAGTCTCGGAATGTCCGAGACATAAAGATTGATATATTGGACGACTATATTCGGACACCGGAAGTGTTCCGGAAAAGTTTCGGATTTAACGGGATTGCCGGAGGGGGTTACCGGAACCCCCTACGAAGGGGGATGGTCCATAGTGGGCCTTAAGGGAAAGAGAGAGGCAGACCATAGGGCTGGCCGGCGCCCCACCTAGGGTTCCTAGTTGGACTAGGATTGGGGGGGCGCCACCTCTCCCTCTTTTCCTTTCCCTCTCTTCCTTCTTTGGTGATTCCTACTAGGAATAGGATTGCAATCATATTCCTAGTTGGATTGCACCCCTAGCCGCACCAAACAAGGGCCGGCCGGCCTCCCCCCTTGCTCCTTTATATACGGGGGCAGGGGCACCCAAAGACACACAAGTTGAATTGTTTTAGCCGTGTGCGGTGCCCCCCTCCACAGAAACACACCTCGGTCATACCGTTGCAGTGCTTAGGCGAAGCCCTGTGCCGGTGAATACATCATATCCATCACCACGCCGTCGTGCTGACAAAACTCTCCCGTGAAGCTCAACTGGATCAAGAGCTCGTGGGACGTCATCAAGCTGAACGTGTGCTGAACGCGGAGGTGACGTACGTTCGGTGCTTGATCGGTTGGATCGCGAAGAAGTTCGACAACATCAACCGCGTCACTTGACGTTTCCGCTTCCGGTCTACGAGGGTACGTAGACACACTCTCCCCTCTCGTTGCTATGCATCTAGTAGATAGATCTTGCGTGATCGTAGGAATATTTTAAAATACTACGTTCCCCAACATAAGCAACTATGTATCCTTTTACAGTGGTTCATGCAGTTAACTGAGGCCACAATGTTACATCCAAATGTTCACACGCTAGTCCAGTGTTCATGTGGAACACTCACATTAAACTTTGTTTCATAAAAAACTTGAAAAGCATAAGTTAAGCAATTTTATACATCTCAATGATTCATAGAACATAACAAACATATACTAGTTCACATCAAAAGACAAAGTTGTGAGAAGATTTACAAATCAGGAAAAAAAATAAGAAACGCTTCTCTGAGCAAAGGGCCTCCCAGCAGGCTTAAATTTCCTGGAATTCACTCTGGTTTTTCTTGTTGCCACCATCCAGGGTTAGGTTCTCTCATTCCAGAATAACCAATTATAATTGTGTTCTCAGCTGGAATGCTGAACTGAACCATGTAGTGTGCTGACCAGCTGAAATTCTTGTGCATTCCACTAAATTTAAGCACCGCTATTTGCAGAAATAAGCAGACCACAATGCCTCTTGTTCGTGCACTTGTCCAAAAAACCATCGTGCAGCCATGCCAGCTAGTCCTCGGTCCATGGATGAACTGGTAGAAAGTGCATTCCGGACTAGGATGCAGTTGTTTTCGCTGCAATCAGGAAGTAAAACGTACAAATCAACTTCTTTTATATTGCGTTGGTCATTCTACCTAGTAACTACCAATGTAGGAATACCTGGAAGACGGGTGGTTAGAGGATGCCAACGTGGGATAGCCATCTCATTTTAAGCAGTTCTACTAAAACCGAGGTGTGTGCTTTTGATTGCATGGATAGAAACGATACAGAGACACACATCCCGAAACGATATGGAGACAAACATCCCTGTTTGCGCAAATATGAAATACGGTTATTTAATCAATGACAGATATTTGCAGTGGCGTATGATTAACATCAGCATCTATTGTGTTATAATTGGCACTAGATTGACAGTATGAAAGTGTCCTTAAGTAAGTAGCATCACATCACAACGATACTGCCACTAGATTAACATGCAGAACAATAGCATTAGTATTACTGTCATGAGATAGCACATGGTGAGTAAATGTGCAACAAATTTTTTGCAGTTCCACTGGGATGGAGCAATGTAAGCGGTGTGAGATTGAAGTGTAACTGGAAAAACACAATTCATGGGAAATAAAGCAAGACGGAAGCACTTCATAAAATGGTGGTGGCATTGCTTCAATTTATCGACGGCACTAGACCATTACTTATAGTGACATTAGGTGGCATTGCTTAATGCTTCATGTGATTTTACATTAACGGTAGCGATATGGGCGTAGGGACAGCAGAGGCATAAAGTGGTAAGGCAGATGTGGTTGCTGAGAGCGGCAAACACTCGGGCAGCATGTCTGCATTTGTCCCATTTTTTATCTCCTCGGTGACATTTTCCTATGTGAGCACAGGAAATCTAGACCTGCTCATTCTCATTTGCGTTGTCTCCCAACACCCGTCACTTTCTTTCCTTTTTCAACCAAGAGATAGGTCCACTTCCCCCACCCTTCGCCATCCACCATGCTTTCTTCGTATTTTCAACCAAGAGATGGATTGGGTAGCCTGTATCTACTACTTTCCCCCGTATCCTCTTAGAACCAAGTCCTAGATTCATGCTACAGCTTTGCCACTTTCTTCCCTGTTTGAACCAACTCTTAGATTCGACCGTATGAACTAGCTTTACCTCTAGTAATAGTAAAAGTCTAGGTGGCTTTGGAATAGCGGACGGAAGCAGAAAAATATCCACACGAAGCCAAGTGGGGAGCTGGGGTAGTAGAGCAAGGCAGGTTTCGAAGGAATATATACCTGAGGGTCGTCGGCACGTGGCGAAGATGGCGTCGGGAGGCCGCATCTTGGCCACAATTCCGCAGGGAGGAACAAGGGGTCGGAGGCCCTCCGGAGCCGGCGCTCTCTTGGACAGAACGGCACGACCGCCGATAGGGACGCGCGGGTAGCCGTTGGTCTCTTCCCTCGCCGCCGACGACAGCATGAACGATGCACCTACACACCTGTAACACCCCAAAATTTTGAGTTTGTTTTTCTTTCAAACTTTTGGCCTTTTTGGAAGGGGATAGTTTGATCTTCTCTTAAAACCCTTCTAAAATCCCTTCTAGCCAAAGTTTGTGTGTCTTCTCAAGCTTGGTTTTTGGCCTTGAAGTTTTCTCTTGTGTTTGGCTCAAGCACAAGCTGAGTTTCAAAAGTGGTTGTTTGAATTCTCCCCTTCTTGTTTTAAACCTCTCAAGTTTAACCTTGGACTTATCTCCCCTCCAACCTTCATCTTGTCTTGACCCCAACAGAAATATGTCTCTCCAAGACCCTCTCCACACCTTAGGACAAGTCTTTCATGAATTCCAGTAAGTTTTGACTTTATTGGGATTTTCCCCTATTTATTTCACTCCAAAAATATTTCTGTCTTTTATAGTGGACTTTGGTGATTTACAAAGGAGCAACCATTTCCATTTAGTTATTTGACTCCCAACCAACTCTCCTAGATGGTCCTTAGTACCCACAACCTAGATCCATCTTGTTTCACTGGTCCACAGTTCAAAATTTTCAAATTTCACCCACTGCAAGTTTGGACCAAATTTGCAAAATTTGGTGAAATTCATATTTATCTTCTTCCAAAAATTCTGTGAAAAATCAGGCAACCTCTAGATACATCAAGAGGCCACTCCACCAAAAATCAGCCCCAGGAACATTGCACACATGCCAGAAACATTTCATCAAACACATTGCATACACTGTACTGTCAATTGTTAACTGAAACTGTCGACAATTCGTCAGTTTCGTCAGTTTCATCAGACGCAGCGACAAAACCTCGCCAGTACCTCCTTGGCTCGACGCTGCACTGCTCCTTCTTCTTATCCAGTCGCCGCATGCTCGCTTGGCCGCTTCTGGGCGTCGGTGGCGCTCTGGCCCGACCGCGTCGGCGACTGCCACGGAAACAGCGCCGCCCGTGGCGGCTGACAGAAGCAACCACCGCATCTCGACGCCGTTTAGCGCCGCCCAAACCACCCCAGCACTCCGCGTGTCCACTTCTAGTGCTAGCACACGCCTGGCACGCCGTCGCCGCCTGGCACGCGTAGAGCGCGTTTTCTGCCGCCGCCGTGCCGCGCGGCCGTTACGTCGGGGACAGCCCGTAACTCCATCTCCCGTGCTAAGTTAGGCGCGGGAATGGAACCACTACAGCTCCTAGATGATGCTCAAGACCCTAACTCTGCCGTCCGACCACTGCAGCATCGTAATCGACTCGCCGGACTTATCCGTTCACGGCAGCCACCTCGAGCCGCCTATATAAGTCACCCCCGAGCTCGTGCTCAAGCACACACACCTTCACTACCTCCCTAGACCACGCCCAACCTCTGGAAGAGCCTCAAGGGGCCCTTCTTCCCCAACTCCGGCCAGCTACCTCCGCCTCGGGCTCCAGCTTCGTTCACTCTGGTGAGAGCCTCTCCGCCGCTGTGGACTCGAGCGTAGCACCCTGGCACCCAGCTAAACCTAACCCCCACTTCAGTTTCATCGCAGGAGCCCTCTCCGACGAGGTCCACGACCACCCGAGCCGCCGTCCGCCGGAGACAGGGTCGCCGTCAACGTGGGGCTCGCCGACACCCAACTCGACCACCGTTCGACGCGGAAGACCACCGAGAAGCCGTACGTACCACTCCCCTCCCCTAACTCGCCGTGGATAGATGCCGGCGATCACCGCAGCACCAGCGCCGGCGCGACTCTGCTTCTGTTTTTAAAACCTGACGCGTGGGGCCCCTTGTCAGCCTCACATCTCCTCCCCCGAACCATTTTCTAAAGGCGCATTCGGGCAAAGTACGTTTTCCCTCTGCAGTTGACGTACTGCGTACCGGTTCGCTTTGCTATTTTCTTTTCTAGCCCCTGGAACTTTTCTGTTTCATTACAGATGAGTCCCTGGACAGAAACCTTAATATATTTTAAACTAAAAATGATTTTGAGTTGATACTTTTTCTGTCCTCTTTAGTTTTCTGCCTAGTTTTCTTTCATATTTATGTGGAAATTTTTGGAGCAACTTTATTTGCACGCGCGGTATTTATGTTAGTATGTATTTGTTTGAATACATAGATACCGGAGGCCGTGACGGAGACGCGAATCACACCGAGTTAGGCTCCAACTTCTCAGAACCAGGCAAGCATGCTTGAACCTTTGATATGATGAGTGTGTTGCATGTTTGGTCGAGTAGTTCTTCTCATAAGCATGGTCATATAAGCATTGCATATGGTTATATTTCATGCAAGCAAGCTTCGAGTGAGCCCCGAATGAAAATGTTTGGACCACCTCGATCATATGGTGATATGATGGGTGGAATGCTGGTATTGTTGGAGCATGCCAGTAGTTGGTTATCTCAGTATCAACAGAGATCATGTCATGAATTCCGTTCATCTCCTTTTTTCGGTACTATCATAGGACGTCCGTTGGGATTGCGGTCTAGTCAGTTGTAAACCACTTTCCGAGTACACACCAAGTAGAGGGGCCGGGATGAGGGTTCCATGGCCCTGGATTAAAGCCCGTCATCCGGTCAGGGGGCATGGGTGTTTCCGGTTGGGACCGAGAGGGGGGCACCCCTTAGAGCGCGCATATATAAATTTGATCCCATGCTATTCGAGGTTGTAGGCTCCCCGTCTTAAAGTTTTCCGTGAATGTCATCGCGGGTGATTCCGGAGGACAGGATGTTAAATGGGTGTGTACTGGTTAGTTGGGTTTCTACTAAAACACCGTAGACGGGACTAGCCCACGTGGCTAGTAAAAACCCGTTGGCTATGAGTTAATAGTACAATCTCTGCAGAGTTAAATTCCTCCAGTGGCCATGTTTATGGCCTAGGGTAAATCTCCATGTCAACCCGGTGGCCGTCTCTAGTATATTCTTGTTGGTAACCAGAGTAGTGTTTTCGTCAAGTTCATTTAGTAGATTAACTCACCAACTATCTCTGTATTGATTTACTTTCAGAAGTATTTCATCATATTACTGTTTTTAATTACAAGCCCTTTATGTGATGTCGCTCAGACGTCCGACTGTGGCATTCTTTTATTTATAAGCCCTTTATGTGATGTCGCTCAGATGTCCGACTGTGGCATTCTTTTATTTATAAGCCCTTTATGTGATGTCGCTCAGACGTCCGACTGTGGCATTCTTTTTATTTATAAGCCCTTTATGTGATGTCGCTCAGACGTCCGACTGTGGCATTCTTTTATTTATAAGCCCTTTATGTGATGTCGCTCAGACGTCCGACTGAGGCATTCTTGTTATTTTATTTCTGCTATAAGCCCTCTATGCGGTGTCGCTCAGACGCCCGACTGTGGCCCGCTGTCATTTATTATTTTCCTACGAGGCGTCACTCAGACACTCGTTTGGTCTCCTTCCATTTATCTTATGGATTTCGGCAGGATTACCGCCCGACTTCTATCATTGCATACATCACTTTAATATTTTATTCCGGCCGCATTTTTTTGCTGAATACTCATATGCATCATGTTGGCATTTATTATATCCTAAGTCCAAACTGTCTTGCGAGTACATTCAAAGTACTCACCTGGCTTGTTGATTTGGCCAGATGTGGACGAAGGCGATCTCATGGATGACGAATTCGATAGCGAGTCCGACGCTTAGAGGAGTCCCAGTCAGTCCCTTGTGATCCTGGAGTTGATTACTGTTTTATAACCGCTTCCGCCTACCACCAAATAAATTCATCGAGTCTCACTCCGATGCTCGATGAGCTGTAATATTTCGGAGTCACATCACCCACTTCACTGTGACATATTCCACCACCTTTTATTACGAGTTAGTAGTATGCCACCCTGCCTTGTGTCATATCCGCCTTTATGTATTATATTGGCGCGCTTGTAATAAAATTGTTGAGAAACCCCCAGCTTAACCTTGTATAATACTCAGTGTACCGGAATTCTGTATCAAGGATTGGTCTGCCAGCAGGTAATAATATTCCTCGTTAGTTTAATAAAAAGGTCGGTCTTCCGGTAATTATTTTACTGAAGGGCCGGTCCTGACAACCTTGGTATCAGAGCCAGGTTGACTGTAGGAAGCCACTAGGTGCGCTCGCTAATCGGTTATTAGCGAAAAATTTGCTTTTTAGCATTTTTACATCTGTAGCAATTTTCTGTTGGTCAGCATAAATTTATGGCCTGACTATTCGGAATTTTTGTCTACTTTTGTAGATGGCCAGCAACGACTATGATGCACAGGTGTTCGCCAACATTCCTGAGGGGTTTGTCAAGCTACTCTTCGCCATCACCAAAGTCGCGATCGGGCCATCCACCCGTCCCGAGTTTATCCTCTACCGTCACAAACTCAACGACAGCGTGTCTATGCATCAGGTCGTGGTGCACTTCAAAGGTGGGCGTTCTGAAGCGCGCCGCCTCCGCTTTGTAGGTAGAGCCATGCCTACGGAGAGGCATGCCATGTAGATGGCTGCCCGTGAGGCGATAGCTCGTCTCCGGGACATCCTTCCTTCGATGAAGACTCGTCGCTTTCGTTACCTCCCATGCCACGTGCCATATACATGTCACTATGCATTTGCATGCGCAAATGGGGAGCGTGACAAAGCCATTGAATCAATGGTTGAGTACCTCAAGGCACTTGAGGCAGCCTTTGATAATCTGGTGGACGACCTAGTGGCCACCCGTATGGAGTTGGTCCAGAGTGGCTCCGCCAACAGGAGGGAGCTGCTCCATACTGCACCACCAATGACTTTTGTCTCGTCCGCCGCATCCTATGCACCTTCCATCTTGGACACCGCTCGCCGTCTGCCTACCACTGAGGACATTGACCAAGTCATTGCTCCTACTCCAGTCAGAGCTGCACCGCCTGCTGCACCTTCTTCGACACCTCGTACCCTTACTCCGCGCCTGGAGCCTATCAGTGAGGAGGAAGTTGAGTCTCCAGCACCACTGGGCCTTACCCTCGGCAGGCCGAGGGAAATCTTCAACATCTCCGACTAGCGCGTTATTCCGCGACGCACCGCGCTCGCTTGTAAGATTTGTGTGTTATGTAAAATAGGTTGATGGGAGTAGTCTGTTTGTGCCTCATGTAGGATCTTGGAGGAGTGCACTAGTTTTAAATAACATGTCAGGATGTGTACGCACACCCTGAGTGACGTATGTATAATTAGAACCTGCTTGTAAAATATGTACTAGCAGCCCTTCTCCGTGCGCAATCAACCAGTTTATTTCAAAAATCTCTTGGAGCTCGTGTTTGATCGCTTTTGCAAAATCTTGGTTTATTTTTGCTGCTCGGTTCTTCTCAGGTTTTCTGCTTATTTACCCCAGAGTAAGAAATGACTCGTCCCTGGACACATTCCATGCCAAGTCCGTCGGAAGAAAATTATGGCACACAGACAAACAACAATTTCTCGCAGGGGCAGTCAAGTTAGCAGGGCAGTGAGACAGCATTTTCCCAAATGTGCCGTCTGTACGAGCAAAGTCAGCAACAACACCAAGAAATGATGAACCATGTCATTAACATGGGAAATCACCGCGAGCCATACCATCCGCACTCAAAATTGTCTGAATTTCAGAAGACACGTCCAACAACATTTTCGCACACAGACAAACCTCTTGAGGCCGATGATTGGCTTCGACATATTGAAAGGAAATTAATTGTGGCGTAATGCTCAGACCATGAGAAGGTGATGTACGCACCGCATTATCTTACTGGAGCAGCCGCGTCATGGTGGGAAAATTTTCTGCTTATGCATCCCGACATAAATAATATCACCTGGGAAGATTTCGGGGAAGGCTTTCGCGGGGCACACATCCCTAAGAGTATTATGAAGATCAAGAAAAGAGAATTTGATGACCTCAAGTACAGAGGCATGACAGTACAGGAGTACAATAGTCAGTTTGCGCAATTATCACGTTATGCCAACAAAGAGCGAATGACGGAAAATAAAAAGATGGAGAAATTCCTGGACGGACTGGCACCAACACTAAAATGTCAGTTAGTCATACACACTTTTCCAGATTTCAAGACACTGGTAGACAAAGCCATAACGTTGGAAAATGAACGTCGCAGTCTGGAAGACATCCGCAAGAGAAAAAGGGATCAGACCAACCACCCCCACAACAACAAGAATAAAATAAATTTCCAGAGGAACAGGGCGAACAGACCCATGACCAACGACACACGCCCAAATAAGAATTTTCATGCAAGAGACAAGGATTTCACCTATCGCTCGGGTGTTACCTGCTACGCATGTGGAGAAGAGGGAGAGTATGCTAAACAGTGCCCTAAGCCAAGAAACTCAGCACCGAAGCCAAACAGCAACGGAAACAATTCCGCGCCCAAGCGTAACAATTTCAACCCCAATAACAATCATAGGAAAGGCCACCTGAACCATGTGACCAAGGAGAAGGCACATGATGCACCAGATATCGTACTCGGTACGTTCCCTGTCAACACAATACCTGCCACGGTTTGGTTTGATTCTGGAGCTTCTCATTCGTTCATTTCGAAGAGTTTCGCTTTGCAACATGGTTTTTCAATGCTTCCCTTGGGAAAATCAATGACCATCAAGTCCCCCGGAAGTAAGCAGATCACTCAGAATTACTGCCAAGGTTTGACCATTGAAATTGAGGGATTAAAGTTTCACGCAAACCTCATCGTGTTGGAAAACATAGGACTGGATGTTATTCTGGGTATGGATTGGCTAACCACCAATAAAAGATTTATCGACTGCTTCAACAGGACAGTGATTCTTACTCGTCATCATGGAAAAACAATAAGAGTCGCAGCCCAGGAAAGACCGGTGTCGCGACAACCAAAATTAAACAAAGTTGATACATCTGAGTTAAGCAAGGTTCCAGTTGTATGTGAATTTCCGGACGTATTTCCCGAGGAACTACCAGGCATGCCGCCAGACAGAGAAATAGAATTCATTATTGAGCTAGCACCGGGAACCACCCCCATATATAAGAAACCATACAGAATGGCACCATCCGAGTTGGTTGAATTAAAGAAGCAAATAAAGGAACTGCAAGACAAAGGATTTATACGGGCCAGCTCCTCACCTTGGGGTTCGCTAGTATTGTTTGCCAAAAAGAAGGATGGGACCATGAGGTTGTGTATAGACTACCGAGCGCTTAACATGGTCACAATCAAGAACAAATATTCGATGCCACGGATAAATGACTTATTTGACCAGCTCGCGCAAGCCAAGGTTTTCTCAAAAGTTGATCTAAGGTCAGGTTATCATCAACTGAAAGTACGGACAGAAGATATCCCGAAGACAGCATTCACATCAAGATACGGACTTTATGAATTTACAGTAATGCCGTTTGGATTGACCAACGCCCCCGCATATTTCGTCCACCTCATGAACAAAGTATTTATGAAATTCATGGACAAATTTGTGGTGGTATTTATTGATGATATCTTAGTATATTCAAAGACACCGAAAGAACATGCTGAACATCTCCGCATTGTACTGGGAGAATTAAGGAAACACCAACTTGACGCCAAATTCAGCAAATGTGAATTTTGGTTGAGACAAGTGGGTTTCCTAGGACACGTATTAACACAAGAAGGAATTGTTGTGGACCCAGATAAAGTCAAGGCCGTAATTGGCTGGAAGTCACCAGCCAGTGTAACGGATATACGTAGTTTCCTTGGTATGGCCGGATATTACAGAAAGTTTATTGAAGGATTTTCTACCATAGCCAAACCAATGACACAGCTACTCAAGAAGGATAAGAAATTCGAGTGGACCGAAGCATGTGAGAAAAGCTTCCAAGAGCTCAAAAAGAGGTTAACAACAACCCCAGTATTAATTGTACCAGACATACACAAGAGCTTTGAAGTATATTGCGACGCATCCCGAAAAGGCCTCGGATGCGTACTGATGCAAGAAGGCAAAGTAGTCGCCTACGCTTCCCGGCAACTGCGAAAACATGAAGAAAATTATCCTACCCAGGATTTAGAGTTGGCAGCAGCCATTCATGCACTCAAGGAATGGACGCACTTTTTGCTTGGAAATCGTTGTGAAATATATACGAACCACAAGAGCCTCAGCTATATTTTCACACAGCCAGAGCTCAATTTATGACAACGACACTGGCTGGAACTGGTAAAAGATTACGAAGTTGGTATCCACTATCACCCAGGAAAAGCAAACGTGGTAGCAGATGCTCTCAGCCGTAACCCCAGCCCGAACAGCGGCAGCATACTGAACCTGAGACCCGAATTTCAGCAGGAATTCGCCAGACTCAACCTAATGACTCACAGAAGGCGAAGTATCCAAGCTAGAAATACAGCCTACGCTAATTGAGCAAATAAAGAAGGCTCGGCATGGACACCCCAGCATCGAAGGGATAAAAATAAAAGTAAGTCAGGGCAAGGCCTCGGAATTCACCATAGACAGTGAAGGAATATTATGGTTCAGGGACAGACTTTGCATACCAAATAACAACGACCTTAAACAGCAAATTCTAGCAGAAAGCCACACCGCTCCATACTCAACCACCCTGGAGGTACGAAAATGTATAAGGATATTCAGGAAAGATTTTGGTGGCACGACATGAAGAGGGATATAGCCACATTTATTGCATGCTGCGATTAATGTCAACGCATTAAAGCCGAGCACCAAAAACCCGCAGGGCTATTACAGCCAAACAAGATACCAGAATGGAAATGGGACGATATTGGAATGGATTTTATTGTTGGTCTACCTCGGTCACAACACGGTAATGATGCCATATGGGTCATCACGGGTAGACTGACCAAGGTGGCACATTTTATACCAGTCAAGACAACCCATACCACTCAAAAGCTCGCCAAGCTTTACCTCGCCCGGATAGTATGCCTACATGGTATTCCCAAGACTATAATATCCGATAGAGGCACTCAGTTCGTCTCCATGTTTTGGGACCAGTTGTAGCAAGCCCTCGGGACACAACTAATGTTCAGTACGGCTTACCACCCCCAGACTGGAGGACAAACGGAACGAGTAAATCAAATACTCAAAGACATGCTAAGGGCATGTGTCCTCACCTATGGGACCAGTTGGGAGGAAAGCTTACCATATGTCGAGTTTGCATACAACAATAGTTACCAAGCTAGCCTGCAGATGGCACCTTTCAAAGCTTTGTACGGACGAAGATGTCGTACTCCATTGAATTGGTCGGAAATAGGGGACAGTCGCATATTCTGCCCAGATATGTTAAAGGAAGCCGAGGAGAGAGTAAAAATAATACGGGATCGACTCAAAACCGCCCAAAGCCGACAAAAGAGCTATTACGATCAAAAGCATCGGGAAATAAGTTTTGAGCCCGGTGAAGACGTATACTTACGTGTGTCACCTTTGAGAGGACTGCAACGATTCAAAGTCAAAGGGAAACTAGCACCACGATTCATCGGACCCTTCCGTATAGTTGCACGGAGAGGCACAGTAGCGTATCAGCTGGACCTTCCCAAGGAACTGTCAGACGTCCACGACGTGTTCCACGTCTCGCAACTATGGAAGTGTGTAAGCAACCTAGAGAAACATGTGTCACATGAAAACCTTGATGTGCAACCAGATCTCACCTACAGAGAACACCCAGTCAAGATTATGGAGGAGTCTGAAAGGAGAACCCATCAGAAGTCAATTAAATTCCTCAAGGTTCAGTGGAGTAATCACACAGAGGATGAGGCAACGTGGGAAAAGGAAGATTTCCTTCGGACAGAACACCCACACCTATTTGAGGATCAGCTGAAATCTCGGGGACGAGATTTTTCCTAAGGGGGTAGGTGTTGTAACACCCCAAATTTTTGAGTTGGTTTTTCTTTCAAACTTTTGGCCTTTTTGGAAGGGGATTGTTTGATCTTCTCTTAAAACCCTTCTAAAATCCCTTCTAGCCAAAGTTTGTGTGTCTTCTCAAGCTTGGTTTTTGGCCTTGAAGTTTTCTCTTGTGTTTGGCTCAAGCACAAGTTGAGTTTCAAAAGTGGTTGTTTGAATTCTCCCCTTCTTGTTTTAAACCTCTCAAGTTTAACCTTGGACTTATCTCCCCTCCAACCTTCATCTTGTCATGACCCCAACAGAAATATGTCTCTCCAAGACCCTCTCCACACCTTAGGACAAGTCTTTCATGAATTCCAGTAAGTTTTGACCTTATTGGGTTTTTTCCCCTATTTATTTCACTCCAAAAATATTTCTGTCTTTTATAATGGACTTTGGTGATTTACAAAGGAGCCACCATTTCCATTTAGTTATTTGACTCCCAACCAACTCTCCTAGATGGTCCTTAGTACCCGCAACCAAGATCCATCTTGTTTCACTGGTCCACAGTTCAAAATTTTCAAATTTCACCCACTGCAAGTTTGGACCAGATTTGCAAAATTTGGTGAAATTCATATTTATCTTCTTCCAAAAATTCTATGAAAAATCAGGAAACCTCTAGATACATCAAGAGGCCACTCCACCAAAAATCAGCCCCAGGAACATTGCACACATGCCAGAAACATTTCATCAAACACATTGCATACACTGTACTGTGAACTGTTAACTGAAACTGTCGACAGTTCGACAGTTCGTCAGTTTCGTCAGTTTCATCAGACGAAGCGACAAAACCTCGCCAGTACCTCCTTGGCTCGACGCTGCACTGCTCCTTCTTCTTATCCAGTCGCCGCACGCTCGCTTGGCTGCTTCTGGGCGTCGGTGGCGCTCTGGCCCGACCGCGCCGACGACTGCCACGGCAACAACGCCGCCCGTGGCGGCTGACAGAAGCAACCACCGCAGCTCGACGCCGTTTAGCGCCGCCCAAACCACCCCAGCACTCTGTGTGTCCCCTTCCAGTGCCAGCACACACCTGGCACGCCGTCGTCGTGGCCTGGCACGCGTAGAGCGCGTTTTCTGCCGCCGCCGTGCCGCGCGGCCGTTTCGTCGGGGACAGCCCGTAACTCCATCTCCCCTGCTAAGTTAGGCGCGGGAATGGAACCACTACAGCTCCTAGATGATGCTCAAGCCCCTAACTCCGCCGTCCGACCACTGCAGCACCGTAATCGACTCGCCGGACTTATCCGTTCATGGCAGCCACCTCGAGCCGCCTATATATGGCACCCCCGAGCTCGTGCTCGAGCACACACACCTTCACTACCTCCCTAGACCGCGCCCAACCTCTGGAAGAGCCTCGAGGGGCCCTTCTTCCCCAACTCCGGCCAGCTACCTCTGCCTCGGGCTCCAGCTTCATTCACTCCGGTGAGAGCCTCTCCGCCGCCGTGGACTCGAGCGTAGCACCGTGGCACCCACCTAAACCTAACCCCCACTTCAATTTCATCCCAGGAGCCCTCTCCGACGAGGTCCACGACCACCTGAGCCGCCGTCCGCCGGAGACAGGGTCGTCGTCGACGTGGGGCTCGCCGACACCCAACTCCACCACCGTTCGACGTGGAAGACCACCGAGAAGCCGTACGTACCACTCCCCTCCCCTAACTCGTCGTGGATCGACGCCGGCTATCACCGCAGCACCGGCGCTGGTGCGACTCTGCTTCTGTTTTTCAAACCTGACGCGTGGGGCCCCTTGTCAGCCTCACATCTCCTCCCCCGAACCATTTTCTAAAGGCGCATTCGGGCAAAGTACGTTTTCCCTCTGCGGTTGACGTACTGCGTACCGGTTCACTTTGCTGTTTTCTGTTCTAGCCCTTGGAACTTTTCTGTTTCATTATAGATGAGTCCCTGGACAAAAACCTTAATATCTTTTAAACTAAAAATGATTTTGAGTTGATTCTTTTCTGTCCTCTTTAGTTTTCTGCCTAGTTTTTTGTCATATTTATGTGGAAATTTTTGGAGCAACTTTATTTGCACGCACGGTATTTATGTTAGTATGTATTTGTTTGAATACATAGATACCGGAGGCCGTAACGGAGATGCGAATCACACCGAGTTAGGCTCTGACTTCTCAGAACCAGGCAAGCATGTTCGAACCTTTGATATGATGAGTGTGTTGCATGTTTGCTCGAGTAGTTCTTATCATAAGCATCGTCATATAAGCATTGCGTATGGTTATATTTCATGCAAGCAAACTTCGGGTGAGCCCCGAATGAAAATGTTTGGAGCACCTCGATCATATGGTGATATGATGGGTGGAATGCTGGTATTGTTGGAGCATGCCAGTAGTTGGTTATCTCAGTATCAATAGAGATCATGTCATGAATTCCGTTCATCTCCTTTTTTCGGTACTATCATAGGCCGTCCGTTGGGATTGCGGTCTAGTCAGTTGTAAACCACTTTCCGAGTACACACCAAGTAGAGGGGCCGGTATGAGGGTTCCATGGCCCTGGATTAAAGCCCGTCATCCGGTCAGGGGGCATGGGTGTTTCCGATTGGGACCAAGAGGGGGGCACCCCTTAGAGCGCGCATATATAAATTTGATCCCATGCTATTTGAGGTTGTAGCCTCCCCGTCTTAAAGTTTTCCGTGAATGTCGTCGCGGGTGATTCCGGACGACAGGATGTTAAATGGGTGTGTACTGGTTAGTTGGGTTTCTACTAAAACACCGTAGACGGGACTAGCCCACGTGGCTAGTAAAAACCCGTTGGCTATGAGTTAATAGTACAATCTTTGCAGAGTTAAATTCCTCCAGTGGCCATGTTTATGGCCTAGGGTAAATCTCCATGTCAACCCGGTGACCGTCTCTAGTATATTCTTGTTAGTAACCAGAGTAGTGTTTTCGTCAAGTTCATTTGGTAGATGAACTCACCAACTATCTCTGTATTGATTTACTTTCAGAAGTATTTCATCATATTATTGTTTTTAATTATAAGCCCTTTATGTGATGTCGCTCAGACGTTCGACTGTGGCATTCTTTTATTTATAAGCCCTTATGTGATGTCGCTCAGACGTCCGACAGTGGCATTCTTTTATTTATAAGCCCTTTATGTGATGTCGCTCAGACGTCCGACTGTGGCATTCTTTTTATTTATAAGCCCTTTATGTGATGTCGCTCAGACGTCCGACTGTGGCATTCTTTTATTTATAAG
>LR738709.1:564536533-564570387 GCA_902687465.1 Secale cereale
ACGTCCGACTGTGGCATTCTTTTTATTTATAAGCCCTTTATGTGATGTCGCTCAGACGTCTGACTGTGGCATTCTTTTATTTATAAGCCCTTTATGTGATGTCGCTCAGACGTCCGACTGAGGCATTCTTGTTATGTTATTTCTGCTATAAGCCCTTTATGCGGTGTCGCACAGACGCCCGACTGTGGCCTGCTGTCATTTATTATTTTTCCTACGAGGCGTCACTCAGACACTCGTTTGATTTCCTTCCTTTTATCTTATGGATTTCGGGAGAATTACCGCCCGACTTCTATCATTGCATACATCACTTTAATATTTTATTCCGGCCGCATTTTTTAGCTGGAATACTCATATGCATCATGTTGGCATTTATTATATCTTAAGTCCGAACTGTCTTGCGAGTACATTCAAAGTACTCACCTGGCTTGTTGATTTGGCCTGATGTGGACGAAGGCGATCTCATGGATGAACAATTCGATAGCGAGTCCGACGCTTAGAGGAGTCCCAGTCAGTCCCTTGCGATCCTGGAGTTGATCACTGTTTTATAACCGCTTCCGCCTACCACCAAATAAATTCATCGAGTCTCACTCCGATGCTCGATGAGCTGTAATATTTCGGAGTCACATCACCCACTTCACTGTGACATATTCCACCACCTTTTATTACGAGTTAGTAGTATGCCACCCTGCCTTGTGTCATATCCGCCTTTATGTATTATATTGGCGCGCTTGTAATAAAATTGTTGAGCAACCCCCAGCTCAACCTTGTATAATACTCAGTGTACTGGAATTCTGTATCAAGGATTGGTCTGCCAGCAGGTAATAATATTCCTCGCTGGTTTAATAAAAAGGTTGGTCTTCCGGTAATTATTTTATTAAAGGGCCGGTCCTGACAACACCTGCCCCGATCGAGGTTGTCCGGACGGATTTGTGACCAGCCGTGAGCTGAGAGAGAGTGTGGCCACCTATGTCTTACTTAGGTCTAGAGAGCATGAGAGAGGGAACGAGAGGAACCCTAGTAAAGCAAGCGCTAAGGCTCCTGCTTATATATATAGTGGAGTGATTTTGTTGTACCAGCTTCAAAAAAATGTGCTCCTACGTGTACCCGCGAGTGGGTGTGAGAGAACTAGTGCATGCGTGCACCGCTTCTCTTCGTGAGAGTACAATATACTATGCCCAAAGAACGTTCGCCACAAGAGTAATAGTATAATTGTGTGACATGTGAGCTAAAAGAAAATGTGCGCGACATCTTTTGTTTTTTATAAGTTCTAAGGGTAGGGTGTGAAGAGCACATATGTGTGTGACATCTACCTGTAGATAGACGATGGGTGCGAGAGGACTCGGGAGGGTGCGTGTGCGTGAGAGAGAGAGGGCACGTATCAATGCAATGCATGTGTCCGTAAATCATTATCCGACAAACGTTCGCCACAAGCCTTTTCCTGACAAACGCCGTAAGAACTGTTAGATCGGCATCCGACAGTGTCAGTTTTGCCATGTCATTTAACAGAACAGCCACTACTCCTACACACAAATCTTCCACGTGAGTGTATGCAACTACCGTATGATCCCTCCGTTCCAAAATGCAGTGTATATAGCTTTATTGAAAATTCGAACCTCGCAAACTTTTACCGAGTTTTCGTGTACCAAATTGCACATGTAGAATACCCTGTATATATCATTTCATTCATCTTCGAGAGGTAACTATAAAGATGGGGGAGGAGTCTACAAAGAAAGACCATCGTATCACCTGCACCAATTTCAACCATCCTTTGGTGTGGAGGAATATCATAAGAAATCTATATGATATGATTTTTATAGGATTTTTTCCTTTAGAGCCAATTGGTTCATAGGAATAGATTTATATACTCCACATTTCAAAGGAAATAAACATGATATCATTTCTATAGCTTTAGAGCCACTTGGTTCATATGAATGGATTCCTATACTCCCATAATTTCAAAGGGAAAATAAACATTAGCGTATATTCAATAGAAAAGTTCCTATGATATGAACCAAATTACATCTCTTTTCTAATCCCTCCTCATAGGAATTGAGAAACATGTCATCTCTAGATTCAATAGAAAAGTTCCTACGATGTCAACCAAATGACATCTCTTTTCCAATCCCTACTCATAGGAATTGAGATACTCCATGTCATCTCTTTCCCTACAACTTCCATGTATACATCTTCTATTCCTAAATAGCTAGTACAACCCACTAGTAGCTTTTTTTCAAGACATGCAACTACTGCACAAGAACTACATAGTGCGCGAATAACTTCAAAGATGGTCGCTCGATGAAGCTAATCTGACACTGCAGAGATGGCAAATCCGAGCACTACTGGCCGTTGGATATCATCAACATTCCACCAGATCTGTCACATGTACAATTTAGAAGACTCCATGGTTGAACTTAAGCAAAATGCACAAACCTCAAAACACAAGCACTTCTCCTTTGTTCTAGAATCTTCCGTATCATAATTGATTTTTTTTCTAAATGAATTGCCATTATTTTGTTTTCTACTTTATGCATTACAATGCACAACCCCATGAATCTTAACGTTTTTATAAAACTAATTGTTTTTGAATGAGATGAACTATAAGAACTAAACGAACATCTACATCATGCATATATGACTCAAAGCTTTACATGCTATAGTGTGTATTTATTCATAATTTGGTTTCGAAATCTCATGCATTCAATGCATGTGTACCTTACTAGTTTTGAGTAGAGTAGAAAATTTCACGCGGCCCCGGGTATATCAAAATGCAGGGCCTATGCATCATTCCTTTCGGTCGAACCTACGTCCACAATTTTTTGTACGTACTATATCTCCACTCGTCCCCGAACCCAAAATGATGGCTCGTACCCCTAAAACCAAGCGGCCCACACATATTTAAGGCGTCGACTCGAACTCAATCCCTCTCTCGTTTACTACGACGTGGCCCCGCACGCCCTAGTAATACTCCTACAAACCCTACCGCCGCATGCATCATCGATTTTCTTCAAGAGGACGAGGGAGAAGCCAATTTGTAGTGGAGGCGCTTTCAAAAAAATGATCTGTAGTGGAGACCCGTACCCTAGGGTGCCCTAGGTAGCTGCCGCACGCATCATTGGTTTTCTCTTTTCTTTATGCTCTTGCACCCTAGACTGAAATGATGGCTGCTTCGTCCGTCCAGCTTAATGCAGGAAAGGTGGGGCTTTGTTATTTGACCCCTCATCGCTCATTTTCTACTACTGCGGCGCTACGACCGGGGTGCCTCCAATTCCAACCGCTGCTCGAAACGGTAATTTGGTGCATCGCACGTGGAACAAGACGGTGGATGAGCCACATGTCGGCCAAAGGTGTCACGCCCCGATAATCAAGCTACAATAACTTCACCCTAATGTGCCATGTCATCATGTTTTATTAAGGCAATTTGCCACTTGATGAATCAAAGTCAAATTTGAATTTAAATTGCAAGTGAAATTATTATTTCTTCTAACGGTAAAATAAAAATGTTCGTTGGGTTGTAAATATTCACTAAGGAATATTCATGTAGAAGCAAACATCAATTGCATCGTAGATAAATTCCTAGGAAATTAATAATAGTCCAACAACAATTATTTTGGCCTCTTAAAAAATATCTATACATTTTTGAATGATTTAAAACCTTGAGTGTGGTATTAGATTATTGCATAGCATTTACGTGCAAGTTACATATATAGCAAAGTTTATTTAGTGGACAAACTAAATTGAATTCAGTAGCAAAATTTGAAAACAGTATGGAAAGGGTAAAACAAAGGACTATTGGTACTAGGCCTAGTGCATTAGTGAATTAGGCCCAGCCCACACCCCCACTCACCCCAACCTCCTGCTACAGGGAGGCAGGGGATCGTGGCAGCCATCCGACCGGCCATGGCCGCGCCATGGCGCGTGCCGGCCATCCCCCGGCCCCCTTGCAGTATAAGGTCGAGCCCCAATCCCCCAGTGAACCCTAGCCTCAATCCCCTCCCCCCTCGCTCGTTTTCCTCATCACGCACACAACCAAAGCGTAGCGTTGCCATCGCCGCGTCGATCCCGCGGCCACGTGCCTCCCCGCGCTGAACCACCAAGTCCAGGAGGCTGCCCGCGGTCGTCTCCTTCGTATACACCGAAGAGCCCGAGTCAGAACGCCCCGAGCGCTCGCCATCAGGCGTCTTCCCCGCGTCCAGCCGCCGCTGCCCCGCCCCGGATCTCCTCCCTCGGTGCTCCCCCGACCTTTCGAGCACGTCATCGAGGTCCGCAGTGAGGCCCTCGTCCAATTCCCCTTCTCCCCCCTTAGCATTTCTGCCGTAGCCGCCGTCCTTGAGTTCGCCCAGAGCTCCGCGTGCCCGCTGGCCTCTGGCCGCGGTCACCGCGCCCAGCCTGCAACCTGGGCTCCTCCCTGCTGTGCCCGTGCACCCAAGACATCCCCTGGCCGCGTCCGCCTGGGCGTGCTGCGCCGGCCTCGCGCGCCCGTCACGCCGCTCGTTCGGCTGCCCATACTGCTGCTTTTGCTGCCGCGCCTGATGCTGCTGTTGTGCTGCTGCGTTGCTTGTGCTGCTGCCTTGCCACTGCTGCTCTAACTGCTGCTGCTTAGCTGCCGCTGCCCCATGGCGCCGTTGCTCTACTACTGCCTTGCTCGCAAGCTGCTGCCACTAGGAGCCGCTGCTATGTATGCTGTTCCCGCTAGATGTGTGCCTAGTGTGTGTGCGTGAGTGTGTGTTCTGTGTGTGGCCGGCCTAAATACTAGTTTAGGGACTAGTTTAGTTAGTTAGTTTATTAATTAGTAGTACTAGTTAATTAGTCCAATAGTAGATGACATGTGGACCCATGGTTAGTTTAAAGAAAAATAAAATTTCAGAAAAGTCTAAGTCAATGACATGTGGCCCTACACTGTTCATACGTTGACTAGTCAACATTTGACTGGGTCAACCCACCCCACTGGTCCCACTGTCATACACTACGGCTAGAATAGCACTACGTGACAAAAGTATTTTGCTGATTTATTTTCGAATTAAAAGAATTCTGTAAATATAGAAAATCAATTTAAACTTCAAAAAATCATATAAAATAAACCGTATCTCGGATGAAAAAGTTTTATACGTGAAAGTTGCTCAGAACGACGAGACGAATTCGGTAACGCGGTCCGTTTGTCCACCACACGTCCCTAGCATACTGAACCTGCAACTTTCCCCCTTCGATTCATCTGTCCAAAAACACGAAACACCGGGGTTGCTTCCCGAGTGTTATCCCCCTTCGCCGGTGATAACCCTCAACCGTAAGGGATCGAGATAGTCTTCGCAGGTAAGAATAACCCAATTTATTCATTCGACACACGGGGAGCCAAAGAGTATTTATAAGTTTTAACAGTTGAGTTGTCAATTCAACCGCACCTGAAATATACTAACTTGCAATAAAAGATAAGTGGTAACAGTGATATGATAGTGATGATAGTAATAGTAAAAGTAAACAGCAAAAGTAAATAGCAGTAGTAAATGGCAAAAGTAGCAACTAGTGACAAGCAAGGTTTAAAATACTGTAGGCTAGGGAGATGGATGGTTGGGCGTTGCATGGATGAGATAGTTTCTAACTCGGGACACGGCACACGGAAAAGTAATGATCATCTAGGCAAATAACAAACATTAGGCATGTATCCCGTAGGTAGTTGTACGTGCTTGCAATAAGAACTTGCACAACATCTTTTGTCCTACCATCCCGCTACGAACGGGGCCAAAAGGAACTAATGGATATTAAGGTGCTCCTGTCAAAGAGCACCGGAACAAAGCAATGAACTCAATGGATACATGTAATCCTCAAACTATGGACCATCCCCTTTGGTGTCCCAAGCTATCACCTTTGGGATCGCCGGTTCCGAACCGTAACAGGTGCATACAACTCATAGATAGGATCAAGAACACAAATATATTCATGCAAACACATATGGTTCAGATCTGAAATCATGGCACTCGGGCCCTAAGTGTCAAGCATTAAGAATAACAAGTTGTAGCAAAGATGATAAACACCATACTAGATGATAGGCAACATGCCCCCAACAATCTGACGAACTATTACATGATCTAACTCATCCAATCCCTACCATCCCCTTCGCCTACAGCAAGGGAATTACTCACACATGAAGGAGGAAGTCATGGAGGGATGATGGAGTGGTGATGATGATGACGATGGCGACGATCTCCCCTCTCCAGAGGCCAAATCAGCCTCCAGATTAGCCCTCCCGAAGAAGAACAGAGGGTGGCGGCGGCTCCGCGACGAAAAACAGCGAAAGGACTTCCGATCTGGGATTTCTGCATCGCGAGGAAAAATACGGGCTAAAGTAGGGCACCAGGGGGTGGGGGCCCCACCCAGGCGCCCCCCCCCCCGGCGCGGCCCAGGGGGGCGCGCCCATAGGGCGCCTGGGCACCCCCTGGCCCCCCTCTGGCCCCACTTCTGGTATTTGGTTTCTTCGGGTGCGTGGATTTTTCGTGATTTTTCGTGGATTTTTCTGAGATAGTTAAAAATCCGTTTTCCTGCACACAAATAAAACATACAGGCAGCTCTGCTGAAAACAGCGTCAGTCCGGGTTAGTTTAGTCCAAATCATGCAAGAATGAGGTCAAAACAATATCAAAAGTGTTTGGAAAAGTAGATACGTTTGAGACGTATCAACTCCCCCAAGCTTAGCATATTGCTTGTCCTCAAGCAATTCAGTTCAACGAACTGGACGCGACAAAGAAAACTTTGACAAACTCTTTTGCTTCATTAGATGTATATAAGCATGTACTACGAAAAGAGTTCAGCAAGTATTAAAACAATACTTATGAGAACAATGCAAGGAGCAATCCTTCTTTCAAGTGACCAGTCACAAATAATTAAGAGTAAACAATATATTACTGAAAATCAAGACAAGATCACATTGCACATAGCTTGAGCATATTAAGGTGGTATCTCGCTAGCCTCCATGAGTGAAGCAAAACATAAATGCAGAGACTCCTCCAGAGTTTTAAAGGAGACTAGAACTAAGAATTTCGGAATAAATCATATCACAAGTATGCAGAAGACAATGTAATACTTTGGGACAATGCACATTACACTCAGAATGACAATTATGCTCTCCTAGTCAGTGCTTTGAAGAAAGAAGATGAGACTCTCGAACCGTGGCTTTTATTGGCAAAGTTGAAAACCCGTGATCGGAAACAAAAACAAAACATGTACCAGAGCTCTTGGTTTTAAAAACAGAAGTAAATGTGTTTTTGAGAGGTGCATATTTCGTCAACGAATGCTAGCAGATAACTCAATCACTTTTTAAGCTAGACAAGTCTCGAGGAACGGCACCCGCATGAGGACGATCACATCCTCTTAATCTCCTTTGTTTATCACTGCCAAAGTTTTCTGATTTCTCATGAACAAAGCATGAAGGAGGGTTCGTTTGTTATATTATCTTTTTGAGCCGGGCGCACTCAATGCCAGTTCCTTTTCATATTAGGGGTTCGCACATTATGCATGCAATCAAGGGGTGAAACATGTCCAACTTAAAGAGATCATGAATTAACTACTACTTCCTCATGAGCTAAAACATAGGCACAAAAAGAGAAATGCTTTTGATTAATTTCGAGATGGTACATGAAAGTCTTCGTTAGGGATGGCAGGTAAATACCATGTATAGGAAGGTATAGTGGACTCATATGGCATAACAGGTTTAAAGGTTTTGGATGCACAAGCAGTCATTCCGCTTAGTACGGGTGGAGGTTTAGCAAAAGACTGGGAAGCGACCAACTAGAGAGCAATAACGGTCATAATCATGCAGAGCGACAAAGCAATCATTGAATCGGGCATGAAAGTGATATAACTATTCTAAAACTCAAAGATCATCAAGGCAAAGTAGACTGTTAAGTCTTAAACATGTGTAAGCATGTGCCAAGTCAATGCAAAAATTCTCTAAAGGGCAATACCACCATAGTATGCCAGACTAGGAACAGTGCAATGCATGTAGATCATTTCAATAACACATTATATACTCTAGTTATTCGAGACTAGCCACAAGGAAAGCATGAACCACTGGAAGAGCATTGTAAACATAGCACTATGTCGCTACAAGATGGTCTCTAGATCATAAGTACAGGCATATGTACAAAAGTAGAAACAATAAGAGTTCATACCGGTCTTCCTTGTTGCTTCCTTTCAGTCGATCTTCGTCATTACTGCTTGTCACTTGCACGATCGAACGTAGGAAATATAATCAAATGCCATCTCGGACTCGAGCTGATCTCTGAAAACAAAGCAAACTAAAGAGAGAATGGAAATCTTTTTGGGTTTTTCAAAGGTTGAATAAAAGCAAAAGAAAGAGAAAATCTTTTTGTTGTTTTTGCAATATAGAGGAATAAAGAAGAACGGGTAAAAACTTCGAAAAGATCAAAGTGAATAAAACGGATAATACAATGGAAAAGTGAGAAGGGCACGTACTCCCCCAAGCTTAGGCTTTTGGCCTAAGTGGGTAGCAGCTACTGCCCCCAGGAGCCTCCTGCTCTAGGGGTATGGTGGTGAGACCAAGGGTCGTAGAAGGATGATGGCGCGTACACCGAACTCCTCGGAGTCTCCCACGAGGAAGGTTCCGAGCGCCAAACAGAGGAAGACCCTTCACCAAACTCGGTGGCGGTCTCATCCTGAAAATGTGGTATCTCACCGTGCCTCTCCTCGTCGGGCACAACCCCCTCCATGGGGTTATGGAACTGATGCTGGACCATGAACTCATCGAACTGGACAACATCAAAGGACCATCTGTTCCTGCGAGAATAATCAAACAAAAGAGGTGCAGGTAGACGGATCTCGCGTTCCGCGGTAGTTCCGAAACGCAAGATATAAACAAGGTTATCAAGCTCAGAACCAATGGTAACAAACTTATGCATTTTCATAGCAGCAAGATCAAAGCTTAAATAAGTAAAAGGAGTATCATCAGGGTGTGGGGTGCCTCCAAGATGCTCTAAGATAAGCGTGGCATAAATGCCACCATATAAGTCCCCCTTGTTACCATTCATATCAAGGCGTCAAGCAATTAAGGTACCAATATTATAATCAGACCTCCCTGAGAGGGCTGCTGCCAAGATAGCAATATCCGGAGCAGAAATGTTGCTCGTGTTGTCACGAGCTAACACCCCTCTAGCAATATAATATGCAAAATACCTGAGGTGAGGAAACAAGATACTGGAGATCTTCGACCGATGAATATCCCTCGTACCCATGCTGCAGAGAGAGTTGATGACGGTTTTCAGCTCGGAGGGCTGAGTGGCCATCCTTGCCGTCCTCCCAACGTTCGGCACACCTATTACTTCACAAAAATTTCCCAAAGTCATGGTGATAAGATCATTATAAATTTTAAACTCAATAGCACCTGATTCAGGATTATATCTAAAACTGTTAATGAAAATGGAGGTGAGTTTTTGATATTGAGTAACACTGCTGGTGACGAGCCGTGTCAAACCTGCATTAGCACAAAGATTATAAAACTCATCCTTGATTCCCGCAGCTTCCATGAATACGTCACATGGATATGTCATCGCACGTGCTGGACTTGTGTTTTCCAACAACTCCAGGGGCACATGATCCTCATTATAGCTCACCCTGGCAGTCGTTGGTGAAGCTGCGGCCCTAGTGACTAGATCGGAGTGTGCGGGCCTCCTCTTCTCAAGCCATCCTTTTGCCCTTCCTAATAAACTCATTTCTGAAATTTTTTACAATTCACAAAAACGAGGATTAAAACAAAGTGAGCTAAGGCAAACTACTCAACTCACTTGCCCAAGGCATAAACTTGCATCAAAACTTGGAAAATAACTTTCTACACATGCATGCAAGCTCATCTCTACAGCACCAAGACCTACTAAATACTCACAAATGAGGCCACCAATCAAAAATCTAATTGGAGGAGTGGAGGAGTCACATACCAGGGAGTATTTGCTCAAAACTTCAGCTCAAATGATGGGTTGTAGAGAGAGATCGAAGAATCGCCCCCAAGAACAGCAAGAACAAGAAGAACACGACCAGAACTCGGGTTTCTGGAAAAAGACAGAGAGAGGGGAAGAAGAAATACCTGGAGGGGGGTCCCGTGGGCCCCAGGCGCCTTGTGGGCGCGGCCAGGGGTTGGGCCGCGCCAGCTGGCCGCCTGGGCCACAGGTAGCCCCCCCTGGCTGGCCCCAGGGCTTTCCGGGTCTCTCCCGTTGTGGAAATTTTTAATATAATTTTCCTGGAATTTTTCTGAAAACTTCACTGTTGAATTTTTTTCGAAGTTCAAAAAGCTGCGAAACTCTCTGAAAACTTGAAGTAGTTAGTAGTATTGTGAAGCTTCAAAAACATAGATACTTGGTACAGCAAGTATGACAACACTAAAAACAAATAAATACATAGAAAGCTCAACTTTTTATCCGTATATAACAGGTTCACTAGTAAGGTTGATCAAGTCTTACCAACAAACAAGCGGTATATAGAACAAAAAGTCTCACCTCCTACGAAGTAATCACTGAACTTTTACCTTGATGGACATTGTCCCTACCATGATAGTTTTGTATTTGTGAGGCACATGTAGTGGACAATCCCATTCTCCAATTTTCACGGTCTCGATATTCTCTATAGAGTTGAGGGCATGTCTCCTGTCGGTCTTCTTCGGAAAATATACCGTGTGTTCTTTATCATTCACATGAAAGGTAACCTTCCCTTTGTTGCAATCAATAATAGCACATGCGGTGTTAAGGAAAGGTCTACCAAGAATAATGGACATGCTCCCATCCTCGGGCATGTCAAGCACAACAAAATCAGTAAGAATTAAACAATTAGCAACTTCAACTGGAACATCCTCACAAATACCTATCGGAACAGCAGTTGACTTATCAGCCATCTGAAGGGAGATATCTTTAGGAATTAGTTTCTCTAAACAAAGCCTCTCATAAAGAGAGAGAGGCATAACACTCACTCCCGCTCCAAGATCACATAAAGCAGTTTTGACATAATTATTCTTTATGGAGCAAGGGATGGTGGGTATACCTGGATCACGGAGCTTCTCAGGAATCTTTCCACTGAAAGAATAGTTAGCAAGCATAGTAGATATTGCATCATTAGGAACTTTTCTTTTGTTAGTGACAATATCTTTCATATATTTTGAATACGGAAGTAACTTAATAGCATCAGTCAAAGGGATTTGAAGAAAAAGAGGTTTAATCCATTCACAAAACTTATTATAATGCTCTTCTTCTTTAGATTTGATGGACTTACCTGGAAAGGGCATGGGTTTCTGTACCCATGGTTCTTTCTCCTTCCCATGTTTTCTTGCGATGAAGTCTTCTTTAGTGTACCACTTACGTTTGTCAGGTGCTTCTTCTTCTCGAACTTCAGGTGGATCATTCTTCTCATTATTATTACCTTCAGGTTCAGCACTGTCTTCAGTCTCAGCATCGGAGATAGATACACTGTTGGGATCAATAGCTGGCTCTTCATCTGCAATAGGATCATTAGAATTGTCAGTCTCTTTATGTTTCTTTTTTCTTATTTGGAGAGACAACAATTTCTTCTTCCTGCATTTGAGAATCTTGCTCGATTCTCTTCGGATGTCCCGGATAAAGAGGACCTTGAGTACTAGTTCCTCCTCGGGTCTTAATCCCAAAAGCCTGCAATTTATCTTGTTTGGCATTGTTAGCAAGCAAATCTCTTTGCACATTAGAAATTTGATCAAGCTGAGTTTGAACCATATGAAAATGCTTCACAAGACATTGAACTTCATTAACTGTTCTATCTAAAACACCAAGCAACTTTTTGATAGCAAGGGAATTATCATGCAATTGACTTTCTATCCTCTTATTAAAATGATTCTGTTTCATAATAAAATTATCAAACTCATCTAAACATTGATCAGCAGGTTTACCATGAGGGATGTCACTTGCATTGAAATCTAAAAGAGAGTGTACCTCTACCATAGGAGGGTGAGTGGTAGGCTCACACAGCTTCTCAATAGGGGGTAGATTCTTCACATCTTCAGCTTTAATACCTTTCTCTTTAATAGACTTCTTTGCTTCTCGCATATCCTTGGGGCTTAGAACAAACATGCCCCTCTTCTTTGTTGGTGGAGGTGGTTCAGGGACGGACCAATCTTCATGGTTCTTGGCAATTCTGCCCATTAAATCTTCCGCGTCGTCCGGTGTTCTTTTCCTGAAAACACAACCAGCACAACTGTCCAGATAGGACCTAGATTCATCAGTTAAACCAGCATAGAATATATCAATTAATTCATTCTTAGGAACTCCATGTCCTGGTCTAGCCTGAATCAAACCGCAGTACCTCCCCCAAGCTTTAGGGAGGGACTCATCCTGCAACTGTTTAAAGTTATAAATTCTTTGTAAAGCAGCATGTTGCATATGAGCAGGAAAGTATTTATCAACAAAAGAGTGAGCTAAGTCCTGAGGACTCTTAATAGAACCGCATGGGAGTGAATCATACCATGCTTTAGCACCTTCCTTCAACGAGAAAGGAAGAAGCTTGGTCACATAAAAGTAGCGTATCTTCTCATCTGTGGTAAACAGGCTACCTAGTTCACCAAGTTTAGTTAGGTGTGCAATAGCATCATCATTTTCTCTGCCATAAAAGGGGTCAGCTTCAACCATAGGTATAAGTGAAAGATCAACAGAGAAATCAAAATCAGGATCATCAATGCATATAGGGGATGTAGCAAACTCAGGATTAGGAACGGTTTTGTTTTTCAAAGAGTGTTTTTCAAATATTTTCTTAATAGTTTCAGGGTCAGAGCCGGCAAACTCTGTCAGTTCCCTGCATAAATCTTCATCAAGTATATAGTAATCATCATCAAGGAGCCTCTCCTGAAGTTTACTCAATTCAGGAAAATCATAAGTTTCACCAATAGGGTAGCGAGTAACAGGAAGTTCAATTCCATATTTTTCAGCAGCAGCAGTAATTTGTTTCTCAAGAGCATAACCAAGTGAACTAATATCATCATCAAAAGTAGTAGAAGCATCATCAAGTGTATCAGACATAGTAACAGACTCAGTAGGAGCATCATGTGGTGGTGGTGAGGCGAACTTACTCATGACAGAAGGTGAATCAAGTGTAGCACTAGTGCTCAGAGCAGTACCTCTTCTTGTAGTGGATCGTAAGATCGGAACCTTGGGGTCTCCTTTCTTACCCATAGTGAATAAAGTGCAGCAGGTAGGATACCTCAAGTAGACTTGTAAATATTGCTATGCTCCCCGGCAACGGTGCCAGAAAACGGTACTTGATAACCCTCAACCGTAAGGGATCGAGATAGTCTTCGCAGGTAAGAATAACCCAATTTATTGATTCGACACACGGGGAGCCAAAGAGTATTTATAAGCTTTAACAGTTGAGTTGTCAATTCAACCGCACCTGAAATATACTAACTTGCAACAAAAGATAAGTGGTAACAGTGATATGATAGTGATGATAGTAATAGTAAAAGTAAACAGCAAAAGTAAATAGCAGTAGTAAATGGCAAAAGTAGCAACTAGTGACAAGCAAGGTTTAAAATACCGTAGGCTACGGAGATGGATGGTTGGGCGTTGCATGGATGAGATAGTTTCTAACTCGGGGCACGGCACACGGAAAAGTAATGATCATCTAGGCAAATATCAAACATTAGGCATGTATCCCGTAGGTAGTTGTACGTGCTTGCAATAAGAACTTGCACAACATCTTTTGTCCTACCATCCCGCTACGAACGGGGCCAAAAGGAACTAATGGATATTAAGGTGCTCCTGTCAAAGAGCACCGGAACAAAGCAATGAACTCAATGGATACATGTAATCCTCAAACTACTGACCATCCCCTTTGGTGTCCCAAGCTGTCACCTTTGGGATCGCCGGTTCCGAACCGTAACAGGTGCATACAACTCATAGATAGGATCAAGAACACAAATATATTCATGCAAACACATATGGTTCAAATCTGAAATCATGCCACTCGGGCCCTAAGTGTCAAGCATTAAGAATAACAAGTTGTAGCAAAGATGATAAACACCATACTAGATGATAGGCAACATGCCCCCAACAATCTGACGAACTATTACATGATCTAACTCATCCAATCCCTACCATCCCCTTCGCCTACAGCAAGGGAATTACTCACACATGAAGGGGGAAGTCATGGAGGGATGATGGAGTGGTGATGATGATGACGATGGCGACGATCTCCCCTCTCCGGAGGCCAAATCAGCCTCCAGATTAGCCCTCCCGAAGAAGAACAGAGGGTGGCGGCGGCTCCGCGACGAAAAACAGCAAAACGGCTTCCGATCTGCGATTTCTGCATCGCGAGGAAAAATACGGGCTAAAGTAGGGCACCAGGGGGTGTGGGCCCCACCCAGGCGCCCCCCCCCCCGGCGCGGCCCAGGGGGGGCGCGCCCACAGGGCGCCTGGGCACTCCCTGGCCCCCCTCTGGCCCCACTTCTGGTATTTGGTTTCTTCGGGTGCGTGGATTTTTCGTGGATTTTTCTGAGATAGTTAAAAATCAGTTTTCCTGCACACAAATAAAACATACAGGCAGCTCTGCTGAAAACAGCGTCAGTCCGGGTTAGTTTAGTCCAAATCATGCAAGAATGAGGTCAAAACAATATCAAAAGTGTTTGGAAAAGTAGATACGTTTGAGACGTATCAGCTGGTACTGTGTACCACCGCGTTAGAGTACCCTAGCACTGCGTGTTGACATGTCGTGCTTCTCTATTGCATCTGCATGCTTTGTATTTATTGTTTCTTCCCCCTTTTCTCTCCGATAGACCGCGAGACTGATGATGCCCCGGTGATCGACCACGGTGTTGACGACCCCTCCATCTTGCCAGAGCAACCAGGCAAGCCACCCCCCTTTGATCATTCCGATATCGCCCATTCTCTTCTCTCTTATGCTTGCATTAGAACTGCTACTGCTTTTTGTATGATCCAATTCTAATGCATATCCTGTTCTTGATACTGCTTTCATACCTTACATGTTTATACTAAACTGCTTAGTATAGGCTGGTTAGAGATCCACCAGTGACCCCCTACCTTGTCCCGACTGCCCCGCTGGATTGTCCGAAGACCCGATCAACGGGATCGAAGACCAGGACCCGATACCGCACATCACTTTCCCCTTAGTTGCTCGACACTACTGGGTTACTATCGAGTGCCGAGGGTGAGACCTCATCAGCACTTCTGATGTTAACCTTGTAGGTTAGTTCATCGGTTGTGGTCATCGAGGGTGATTCCTCTTTCTCCACTCCCGATCACGACACTGTCGTGCAACTCATCAAGAGTGGACCTCGAGGGTGACTCCTCTTTCGTTCACCTTGACGATAAACATCAGGTGGAATTCCATCGAGGGTGATTTCCTCAGGTTTTCCTTTGGTGTCAGACACACAGTTACTATGGTTACTATGACTTTACACTGAACCTGGTTACTAAAGACGGGTCGATCCTGAGGGGTACCCACGCGAGCTTAATTGCGAGTGATGTGTAGTCGGGTTGACCTGGAAGGTGCCCACGAGATAAATACGAGGCGTGGCCAGGCACTCGCCCTTGCCGCAAGTTCTCGAGACGGGGCGATGGGGTCACATGTTCGTGAGTCTCTGCTCGTTACCGCACGTTCCCAAGACACTAAACGGTTTGGATATTTGATCCGAGGGGCCTCTGGCCTGATAGCACTAACCATCACGTGGGCATAGTATGGGCGTTCTGCGTCGTATGCATCAAACAAAGCTTAACTGACGTCATTGCGACTGAGCGGCGCGCGCCGGGTTGGACTGGTTAGGCTCCTAACTTTTTAAAGGAGGTTGCTAGGTCTGCTCACCGGCCGCGTACGCAACGTGCAGGAGTTCCCAGGGCGATTGGCCCATGACCCCTGGGGGCATAGGGTTTAGTCCGGCGTGCATGACCTCTCTATTAAGCCTAGGTCGGGTTACGACGTATTGTTTGGCCGAGGGCGGGCATGACCTGATGGTGTGTCCAGCCGGAGTTAAGCAAGCGTGTTGGGTAAGTTGGTGCACCCCTGCAGGGAAGAAAAAATCTATCTATAGCCTGTCCTACGGTAACGGACAACTAGAACTGGATGCTGAGGCATTGTTTGGATATGTTGCTTCAGGAGTAGAGAAAGGATCCCGGAGCGTTGGAACAACGACATAAATATGAATTATGCTATACTACTCTACTTCCCCCCTCTTGCTGCAAGACGGTGGTTTCCAGAAGATGCTAGTCTTCGATAGGCGTAGCTTCTCCCCTTCTTATTCTGGCATTCTGCAGCTTAGTCCACAGATACTACCCCCCTTTCATTGATACTGATGCATATGTAGTGTAGATCCTTGCTTGCGAGTACTTTGGATGAGTACTCACGGTTGCTTTTCTCCCCCTTCCCCCCCTTCTTTCTTCTTGCTGGTTGATGCAACCAGATGGTGGAGTCCAGGAGCCAGAAGCCACCCTTGACGACTGCTACTTCCCCGACGAAGCCTACTACTACGTGGAGACAGCTGACGACCAGGAGTAGTTAGGAGGTCCCAGGCAGGAGGCCTTGCCTTTTCGATCGTTGATGTTTTGTGCTAGCCTTCTTAAGGCAAACTTGTTTAACTTATGTCTGTACTCAGATATTGTTGCTTCGCTGACTCTTGTGTATTCGAGCCCTCGAGGCCCCTGGCTTGTAATATAAAGCTTGTATTATTTTAATTTGTGTCGAGAGTTGTGTTGTGATATCTTCCAGTGAGTCCTAGATCTTGGTCGTACACATTTGCGTGCATGATTAATGTACGGTCAAATCGGGGGCATCACAAGTTGGTATCAGAGCCCACTGCTTGTAGGTATTCCCCTTTCCAACTCCTTGGCCGAAGTTGAGTCTAGTCTTTGAAAAACTATTTTACTAACATGGATGTGTTGCTTACGGGCCCACGTCGCCATTGGGTGGTATTAGGATCTTTTATTCCTCATCTTTACTCTGGGATTCTGATCTCTTTTCTATTCGGGTTAAATTAATTTACTAACTAGATTAGGTTCTCGTAATGACTTTCCTCGGAGAGCCCCTTCATTCCAGATGGTTGCCCGCTTCACCAAAAGACTTCAAAGATACTCTCCGATCTACTTCCGAGAACTTGTGTTCATTTCTTTTGTAATCCTTAATACCGTTGTATCCTTATGGATAGTTGTATATCCTTGCCGTCCATAACTTCATCCCCAGTTTATATTGTTATTACAAGATACCCTGAAATTCTCTCCATTGATCCGAGAATATCTTGTGCCTACTGCTTTGCAGTTCTTTGCCACCTAAATACCCCTACGGATAATTCCTCGCCCTTAGCGAGTATCCGATCATTCTCTGTTGATCACGTGTTTCACAAAAGTCTTTGAAATATCATTCGACCTTCGGAAAATCCTGAGCAACCTATTGCTCTTGAAATTCTTGCTTGCTTACATTATCGTTAACCCCATAAGTCTAGTAATCTTATTGACATTCTTTCTCATTATCATTTTGAGTCCGTTGATTCAACATGTTGTGAATGCCCGCAATCCTTGACCCTAGAATTCATCCTTTCGGCTCAGACATCATGTTGAACATGAGTTGGTTCTCGACCAGTCAAATTGTCGTTGGTAGCACCAATAAGCCAACTCGACTTGTTAATTCGTAATTAGAGTGTTTGCTCCCGATCCCTTGAATTGAACATCATAATTCCTTTGTAATTAAGCTTAGAAATTATCCAGATATTTCTATAACCCGATGCCTTTGCACAATTTCTTCTTTTGGTTGAGCATCGATACTCATATCAGATTCTTTGTGGTCCGCTATATCTGTTGGTGGATTATTATCTGATTGTTCCTGCCTATTCTCAAACCCTTGGGTTCTTCGCCTGATACATAATGCCTTTGGTAAATTGTATCACCTGCCCTTTGCTAGCCAGGCTCTACTTTTGAGCTTGAGTTATTTACTTCTGAAGTTTGCGTTATATGTTCCTAAGATGCCCCAATGAGTTGAACCTATGCCTTCCCTAATCAGTGTGAACTCGAATGTTATGCAGGTTATACTCTACTGGCGTTTCGTCAGATAAAAATTTCAACACTACAAATTCTTCGAAATCGAGAAGTGAATGAAAAGTTGTGTATTGGAGAAGTGGGAGTCGACCTTGAACCTTGTGTTCATGCCCATGGACACGATGTAGATCTTATCATTAAAGCTTCTCTTAAATTAATTACCCCCTTGATATAAGTTCATCTTATATCTGGGATCTGGCCTTTTTCAATCGTGGTTCCGACCTTGTTCTCTTTTAAATACCATTTCTTGTGCAGGTTTAAGCACTTGTCTCGTACCGAGCAATTCCCCCAGCCCAACCTCTACTTTGAGCTGACGTCGAGTATTACCCCCCTAGTATCTCGAGATTATCACGGAACTGCATAGCTTCTTACGTGTTCTTCATTATGTGTTACATTTTCACTGACTGCAATTTTCCTCGGGTTCTGAGATGTTTGACACTCAAGGACCCCGATAAGTGAATCAATTCCGCACTCTGATTCAATAACTCTAAGTAATCTCCATTGCTTATGAGTTTATTAATTCTTCAAGTCATATCTAGCCTGATCGGCTATATCATTATCGTGCATCTTTTAACTGTGCTACCTGGTCCTTCTTCCCGAAGCACAATTTGCGACGATGATCTAAGCTTACGTCGATCTTCCACGTCATATCATTTTTCCTTGAATAGCAAGCTTGATTTCAAGTTTGTAGAGTACTAGTGGTTTGAATAACCATTCACTCCATCATTCATTTGACTTGATGTCATCGCCGATCGATTACATCTTAATGAAATCTCTCGACAAATGTGACGTGATCATCCTCAACAATGTTTTGCCTTCTTCCAAGTTGTGAATCGAATGCATGATGGGAAATACCATCCTTTGCCCTCGATGATTTGTATTAACATCGCCTACATTCTTGTTTTCCCTACAACACAAACTTGTTCTTGTTTTGTGTTATACCTTGAGTTCCTTGTTATCCGACTTATGATATGCTCTACCTTGGAGTACTACCATCTTTCATGTCAAGAATGTCGTGCGAATTTCACCACCCCTTATGAATTCTTGATACAAGTAATACTTCTCTCCATCCTCGTTCGTTCCCTGGTCCCCGTGTTGTTTCTTACCAGAAACCCAACAATTATAGTATGACGTGCGAATTCAAAACTTCTAGCAAACCGAATGCTTGAAGTGAATGGTTGATAGTTTCATTTCAACCCTTTTGGTTATTAAACCTCCATGCCAATATCGATCTTGCTACTTGGTACGTATTTCCAGGTGCATTTCGTTTAGTACTTAATTGTGGATGTTCTCCATGAACACACTTCATTATGGATCCTTGTGTATTCAAAGTCTTATCTTTACCCAATGACCATGTCGGGGCTATCTCGAAGCATGTCGGTGGTACTCCGGAGATCCACAAGAACATTGTAAGTGCAATGCTAAATGTTTCTTGATCAACTATCCAACATCGTCGTGTGGGTACATATCATAATTCTTCTTACCCTTTCTGTCTATATGGTCATGCATTTGATCTCCTAACACGTATATCATGCCCTGCTTAATCTTGGGAATGATATACTCCTTTTCATTGTGTTTAAGCACATTTTCCTTTCAATTGTTTGTTTGACCTTCCTTTGATCTACATATAATCTAAGCAGTAATAATTTTCTACTTACGTAAACACCTTGGTGTACAACCCTGTCAGTAAGACCCATGTGTCTATTGTTGATAGCATTCCGGTAACCACCAATGGTCGAGAACTTTGCCTATTGGTCTGCCTTGTTCACCGAGCAGGAAAATGGCTCTCTTCGTCCCTCGCCCTAGGTACCGATGTTGTTACCGATATAAGTGAAAGTCTATTCCCTGACATGCCTTGCTACCTTGACCATGCATGATGAAAGTGCCCTCCCTACTTTCTACCCCTCATGGTGGGCCCATAACCCACAGTTCCACATGATCAAAACCTGACTCTCCTGTCCACCCATGTTGCCAAAGATATTCCTCGTGCTTGGCTTCGTATGTAATTCGCGAGCCACCTTCCTTGTGATCTGTTCTGGTATAAGATGCAATACTTAATACTTATTCTCGATGCTCCAAGCCCCTTTCAAACTCTGATTCAGACATCGAACGATTGCCTACCCGGTTGAAACTTCTTATTGCACCTTCTTACCTTGCTCTCGATGACTTTCTTGAATTTCAACTTGAGAGGTGCCTCTATGCCACATTCACTGAGATAGCCCCAGGTACCTATCTGGTGTAGAGCTTCGTCCTTCCCGAGTCTTTCCCCCCATACTACACCCCTTAAATCTCGGCACGAGATTTCTTGTAGTGGAGGAGATTTGTAACGCTCCGATAATCAAGCTACAATAACTTCACCCTAATGTGCCATGTCATCATGTTTTATTAAGGCAATTTGCCACTTGATGAATCAAAGTCAAATTCAAATTTAAATTGCAAGTGAAATTATTATTTTTTCTAACGGTAAAATAAAAATGTTCGTTGGGTTGTAAATATTCACTAAGGAATATTCATGTAGAAGCAAACATCAATTGCATCGTAGATAAATTCCTAGGAAATTAATAATAGTCCAACAACAATTATTTTGGCCTCTTAAAAAAATATCTATACATTTTTGAATGATTTAAAACCTTGAGTGTGGTATTAGATTATTGCATAGCATTTACGTGCAAGTTACATATATAGCAAAGTTTATTTAGTGGACAAACTAAATTGAATTCAGTAGCAAAATTTGAAAACAGTATGGAAAGGGTAAAACAAAGGACTATTGGTACTGGGCCTAGTGCATTAGTGAATTAGGCCCAGCCCACACCCCCACTCACCCCCAACCTCTTGCTACAGGGAGGCAGGGGATCGTGGCAGCCATCCGACCGGCAATGGCCGCGCCATGGCGCGTGCCGGCCATCCCCCGGCCCCCTTGCAGTATAAGGTCGAGCCCCCGATCCCCCAGTGAACCCTAGCCCTCAATCCCCTCCCTCCTCGCTCGTTTTCCTCACCACGCACACAACCAAAGCGTAGCGTTGCCGTTGCCGCGTCGATCCCGCGGCCACGTGCCTCCCCGCGCCGAACCACCAAGTCCAGGAGGCTGCCCGCGGTCGTCTCCTTCGTATACACCGAAGAGCCCGAGTCGAAACGCCCCGAGCGCTCGCCATCAGGCGTCTTCCCCGCGTCCAGCCGCCGCTGCCCCGCCCCGATCTCCTCCCTCGGTGCTCCCCCGACCTTTCGAGCACGTCATCGAGGTCCGCAGTGAGGCCCTCGTCCAATTCCCCTTCTCCCCCCTTAGAATTTCTGCCGTAGCCGCCGCCCTTGAGTTCGCCCGGAGCTCCGCGTGCCCGCTGGCCTCTGGCCGCGGTCACCGCGCCCAGCCTGCAACCTGGGCTCCTCCCTGCCGTGCCCATGCACCCAAGATATCCCCTGGCCGCGTCCGCCTGGGCGTGCTGCGCCGGCCTCGCGCGCCCGTCACGCCGCTCGTTCGGCTGCCCATACTGCTGCTTTTGCTGCCGCGCCTGATGCTGCTGTTGTGCTGCTGCGTTGCTTGTGCTGCTGCCTTGCCACTGCTGCTCTAACTGCTGCTGCTTAGCTGCCGCTGCCCCATGGCGCCGTTGCTCTACTACTGCCTTGCTCGCAAGCTGCTGCCACTAGGAGCCGCTGCTATGTATGCTGTTGCCGCTAGATGTGCGCCTAGTGTGTGTGCGTGAGTGTGTGTTCTGTGTGTGGCCGGCCTAAATACTAGTTTAGGGACTAGTTTAGTTAGTTAGTTTATTAATTAGTAGTACTAGTTAATTAGTCCTATAGTAGATGACATGTGGACCCATGGTTAGTTTAAAGAAAAATAAAATTTCAGAAAAGTCTAAGTCAATGACATGTGGCCCTACACTGTTCATACGTTGACTAGTCAACATTTGACTGGGTCAACCCACCCCACTGGTCCCACTGTCATACACTACGGCTAGAATAGCACTAGGTGACAAAAGTATTTTGCTGATTTATTTTCGAATTAAAAGAATTCTGTAAATATAGAAAATCAATTTAAACTTCAAAAAATCATATAAAATAAACCGTATCTCGGATGAAAAAGTTTTATAAATGAAAGTTGCTCAGAACGACGAGACGAATCCGGTAACGCGGTCCGTTTGTCCACCACACGTCCCTAGCATAGTGAACCTGCAACTTTCCCCCTTCGATTCATCTGTCCAAAAACACGAAACATCGGGGTTGCTTCCCGAGTGTTATCCCCCTTCGCCGGTGATACCCTTCAACCGTAAGGGATCGAGATAGTCTTCGCGGGTAAGAATAACCCAATTTATTGATTCGACACACGGGGAGCCAAAGAGTATTTATAAGCTTTAACAGTTGAGTTGTCAATTCAACCGCACCTGAAATATACTAACTTGCAACAAAAGATAAGTGGTAACAGTGATATGATAGTGATGATAGTAATAGTAAAAGTAAACAGCAAAAGTAAATAGCAGTAGTAAATGGCAAAAGTAGCAACTAGTAACAAGCAAGGTTTAAAATAATGTAGGCTAGGGAGATGGATGGTTGGGCGTTGCATGGATGAGATAGTTTCTAACTCGGGGCACGGCACACGGAAAAGTAATGATCATCTAGGCAAATATCAAACATTAAGCATGTATCCCGTAGGTAGTTGTACGTGCTTGCAATAAGAACTTGCACAACATCTTTTGTCCTACCATCCCGCTACGAATGGGGACAAAAGGAACTAATGGATATTAAGGTGCTCCTGTCAAAGAGCACCGGAACAAAGCAATGAACTCAATGGATACATGTAATCCTCAAACTACGGACCATCCCCTTTGGTGTCCCAAGCTGTCACCTTTGGGATCGCCGGTTCTGAACCGTAACAGGTGCATACAACTCATAGATAGGATCAAGAACACAAATATATTCATGCAAACACATATGGTTCAGATCTGAAATCATGCCACTCGGGCCCTAAGTGTCAAGCATTAAGAATAACAAGTTGTAGGAAAGATGATAAACACCATACTAGATGATAGGCAACATGCCCCCAACAATCTGACGAACTATTACATGATCTAACTCATCCAATCCCTACCATCCCCTTCGCCTACAGCAAGGGAATTACTCACACATGAAGGGGAAAGTCATGGTGGGAAGATGGAGTGGTGATGATGATGACGATGGCGACGATCTCCCCTCTCTGGAGGCCAAATCAGCCTCCAGATTAGCCCTCCCGAAGAAGAACAGAGGGTGGTGGCGGCTCCGCGACGAAAAACAGCGAAAGGACTTCCGATCTAGGATTTCTGCATCGCGAGGAAAAATACGGGCTAAAGTAGGGCACCAGGGGGTGTGGGCCCCACCCAGGCACCCCCCCCCGGCGTGGCCCGGGGGGGGGGGGGCGCCCACAGGGCGCCTGGGCACCCCCTGGCCCCACTTCTGGTATTTGGTTTCTTCGGGTGCGTGGATCTTTCGTGATTTTTCGTGGATTTTTCTGAGATAGTTAAAAATCCGTTTTCCTGCACACAAATAAAACATATAGGCAGCTCTGCTGAAAACAGCGCCAGTCCGGGTTAGTTTAGTCCAAATCATGCAAGAATGAGGTCAAAACAATATCAAAAGTGTTTGGAAAAGTAGATACGTCTGAGACGTATCAGCCGGTACTGTGTACCACCGCGCTAGAGCACCCTAGCACTGCGTGTTTACATGTCGTGCTTCTCTATTGCATCTGCATGCTTTGTATTTATTGTTTCTTCCCCCTTTTCTCTCCGGTGATCGACCACGGTGTTGACGACCCCTCCTTCTTGCCAGAGCAACCAGGCAAGCCACCCCCCTTTGATCATTCCGATATCGCCCATTCTCTTCTCTCTTATGCTTGCATTAGAACTGCTACTGCTTTTTGTATGATCCTATTCTAATGCATAGCCTGTTCTTGATACTGCTTTCATACCTTACATGTTTATACTAAACTGCTTAGTATAGGCTGGTTAGAGATCCACCAGTGACCCCCTACCTTGTCCCGACTGCCCCGCTGGATTGTCCGAAGACCCGATCAACGGGGTCGAAGACCAGGACCCGATACTGCACATCACTTTCCCCTTAGTTGCTCGACACTACTGGGTTACTATCGAGTGCCGAGGGTGAGACCTCATCAGCACTTCTGATGTTAACCTTGTAGGTTAGTTCATCGGTTGTGGTCATCGAGGGTGATTCCTCTTTCTCCACTCCCGATCACGACACTGTCGTGCAACTCATCAAGAGTGGACCTCGAGGGTGACTCCTCTTTCGTTCACCTTGACGATAAACATCAGGTGGAATTCCATCGAGGGTGATTTCCTCAGGTTTTCCTTTGGTGTCAGACACACAGTTACTATGGTTACTATCACTTTACACTGAACCTGGTTACTAAAGACGGGTCGATCCTGAGGGGTACCCGCGCGAGCTTAATTGCGAGTGATGTGTAGTCGGGTTGACCTGGAAGGTGCCCACGATATAAATACGAGGCGTGGCCGGGCACTCGCCCTTGCCGCAAGTTCTCGAGACGGGGCGATGGGGTCACATGTTCGTGAGTCTCTGCTCATTACCGCGCGTTCCCAAGACACTAAACGGTTTGGATATTTGATCCGAGGGGCCTCTGGCCTGATAGCACTAACCATCACGTGGGCATAGTATGGGCGTTCTGCGTCGTATGCATCAGACGAAGCTTAACTGACGTCATTGCGACTGAGCGGCGCGCGCAGGGTTGGACTGGTTAGGCTCCTACCTTTTTAAAGGAGGTTGCTAGGTCTGCTCACCGGCCGCGTACGCAACGTGCAGGAGTTCCCAGGGCGATTGGCCCATGACCCCTGGGGGCATAGGGTTTAGTCCGGCGTGCATGACCTCTCTATTAAGCCTAGGTCGGGTTGCGGCGTATTGTTTGGCCGAGGGTGGGCATGACCTGATGGTGTGTCCGGCCGGAGTTAAGCAAGCGTGTTGGGTAAGTTGGTGCACCCCTGCAGGGAAGAAAACATCTATCGATAGCCTGTCCTACGGTAACGGACACTTGGAGTTGTATCCCGATCGCTACAACTAGAACTGGATGCTGAGGCATTGTTTGGATATGTTGCTTTGGGAGTCGAGAAAGGATCCCGGAGCGTTGGAACAACAACATAAATATGAATTATGCTATACTACTCTACTTCCCCCCTCTTGCTGCAAGACGGTGGTTTCCAGAAGATGCTAGTCTTCGATAGGCCTAGCTTCTCCCCTTCTTATTCTGGCATTCTGCAGCTTAGTCCATAGATACTACCCCCCTTTCATTGATACCGATGCATATGTAGTGTAGATCCTTGCTTGCGAGTACTTTGGATGAGTACTCACGGTTGCTTTTCTCCTCCTTCACCCCCTTCTTTCTTCTTGCTGGTTGATGCAACCAGATGGTGGAGTCCAGGAGCCAGAAGCCACCCTTGACGACTGCTACTACCCCGACGGAGCCTACTACTACGTGGAGACAGCTGACGACCAGGAGTAGTTAGGAGGTCCCAGGCAGGAGGCCTTGCCTTTTCGATCGTTGATGTTTTGTGCTAGCCTTCTTAAGGCAAACTTGTTTAAATTATGTCTGTACTCAGATATTGTTGCTTCCGCTGACTCTTGTGTATTCAAGCTTATGTATTCGAGCCCTCGAGGCCCCTGGCTTGTAATATAAAGCTTGTATTATTTTAATTTGTGTCTAGAGTTGTGTTATGATATCTTCCAGTGAGTCCTTGATCTTGGTCGTACACATTTGCGTGCATGATTAGTGTATGGTCAAATCGGGGGCGTCACAAAAGGGGTCCTGTTAAGTGTGTCGCCATTTCGTGTGCGGACTGACCCTGCTTGAGTCGCTACGCCAACAGGACAGGTGCAACCTACCACTTGGTTTTGCTCCTTGGTGAATCCCGACTATATTGATCTAAAAAGATACGTACTGAACTACCCTCTCCGTCTCGTCTTTTAGACGTCTTGGTTTATAGGGCGTGCATGTAGTTCTAGGTCATCCATTTGACTAACTAAATCCGAGTTACTAAGTCACAAAAAGTATATCATTGGATTATTAAGCAGATGTAGTTTCTAACCATATATTGCTCATCACATATATAGCCAGTTAAATTCTCAACCTAGAACGACGTGCATGCCATGTAAACCGATACAGAGGAAGTATAGTAGTAAACATGAGGTGATTTTACCGAGCGATCGGCAGGGCAGCATGGCCGGTCATGCGGTCCCACGTGTCATGATGTACCAAGGCGATGCGCGTGTCCCTCTTGAGGCAGAAGCAATACTACGTGGTTTGAAATGATGGAGAACCGAAGTGTGAAATAACGGTTGCTTCATCCATCTGGGAAGGTGCGGCATTGTGATTTGACGTCTCATTGCTCATTACTACTACTACTGGGGCGGTATGACTGGGGTGCATCCCCCCTGCTGTTCTGCACTGTTATTTGGTGCTTGACACGTCGACCCGGTTGCTATATGTCCCACATGTCGGCGACAAGAGGTACAAAATTCATGAAAGAGAGCATCGACGGAGGAGTACAAGACACGGCTTGGGTTTTTGCTGCTTCGCGCGATCCATTGATACAAACCCGGACTAAAAAAGGCGAGGGCGGGTCTTTTCGCGCGCGGCAGGCACGGGAGTTTGGCATAGTCTGTTCGGGGCAAGGATGTGACGCCCGAAGACCGACGCTCCAGAAGATTCCAGATGTTCCAGGGTTTTGCCGTGTGTTTCATTTGTGCTTGCTTTATTTATTTTGCATTGCATCATGTCATCATGCCATCAAGTCTTTTAATTTTAAAAACCCGACTAGATAAACCGTATGGATCTTCGATCCATTTAAATTGATGGATACTCACTATGGTGACTTCTCTTTATAACATATAAAAGCCTCACAATATTTGTAGGGAGCTATATTAAATTATTCCATCTGTTTCACTCCAAGTTTTGACTCCCACAACCTTGCTTGATCATCTTCTTCTCCTTCTTCGTTAGTCCATTTAAATTGTGGCATTTTATTTCCTGTACCAATTTAATGTTTATTCTTTTCCTATCAATTCTCAACCATGCCGTCAACATCCTTGAAATTTTTTAGTTCCTTTGGACTTGTTTTGGTTGGGTTCAAATAATGGCTCAAGTTTGAATTTAATTCAAACTTGAATTATTTTTATATCCTTAAAAATGTCCAAACTAGTTTATTCAAATTGTGCATAAATCTAGGAGATTAAGTATATTTTTACTTCCTTCACATTCTTCCTGTAACTCCCTGTCCTTTTTCCTTTGCATCATCGGGATTTTGAGGCTGCATTTGTTTTTTTAGGGGAAAGGGCCTCATTGCGCTGCTTTGGGCCTCCTTCCATGCACCAGTCCGCACCTCGTGGCCCATCTGCAGCCACCTCTCAGCCGCCCCTTCTGGCCAAAGGCCCAGCCGCCCCCTCTACCTTAACCCTAGCCCGCAACCACTCTTCCCGTAGCGCCCCCTCCCGACCTTGATCCCCATCAGACCTCGCAGCCATCGCCCGCTCGAGCTCCCTCAATCTCTCCCTCTCCCTCTTGTCAGTTCCCTTGGGCGCCGAACGCCACCGCCGCCAAACACAGCCGCCGCGCCTCCATGCCGCAGCGGCGCACCTCCTCCTCCCCGCCGCGGGCGACCAAGGCCGCTGGAGCGCCGGCGGGCCAGAGCCGCATCTCCCTGCTGCCTCTCTGCGCCCTCGCACCAAGCCCTCACCGCCGGCAGGCCTCGCGCACTGGCTCCACGCCGGGTCTTCCGTCACGCCCTCAAGGCCAGCGCCGCCGGTGTCCTCGACGCCCGTCGCCGCCGACGCACCTCGTCATCGCGACCGCAGTCCTCCTCGACGTCGGCCCCGCCGCTGAGCACAGCCCCGTCTCCTTCCGCGTAGAGCACCCGCGTGCCATGACAGTCGTCGCCGACGAGCTCCAGGAGCTCGCGTCCCTTGCTCCGCCGATCCTCCTGGCTTGCGGCGCCCCAAGACCCCGCCGACCGCTTGCACCTCCTCTGCTCCTCGAGCGAGCGCTGAGCCGTGCACGCATCAGTTGCCTGGGATTCATCCCCCCTGGACCGGTCAGATATGGTACAAAAATTCCAAGTTGGAACTGCTATGTACATGTCCCTGGTGCCACTGGTATTCGTCAAGACCGGGAGTACCCGCTCAGATTCGTCAAGTCCCTCCTCGACGACGATGTACGACTATCATCGCCGAGACCCGAGAACATCAAGTACCCCGTTGGGTTCGTCGAGACCGAAAAGCTCGAAGACCCCAAGTACCACGACATCGACAACCCGTCAAGTTCGACTACGCCAAGTTCAACGATGCGCCAAGTACCTCGACGCCCGAGTGACTACTTCCTCTCCGATGATGTGTACCACTACTTCCGTGATGAGAAGTATACGGCTACAAAACGAGAACAACTACTTCCCACTGCGTGCATGTACCACTACCGTCGCCCCAGGACGTTCGATTTGTCAAGTACCTCTCTGGAACGATACGTGAACACCTACTTCCACTCCGAACCCGAACCGCTCTGAAGGTATACCGCGAGACGACACCCGAGAACGTTTGCTTGCGATGTATGAGGTGCCCCTTTGTTTCACCGTGTTCGAAGTACCCCTCGTTGTCTTGTCACCGAACCGTGGGAACCCAGCAACGGTATCACCCCACCGTCGTTGCATGACACGCTCACGCTCTCCGTCATCTTTTGCTCCGGACTCTCAACGAGTTACCGGAACCGATATGTTGCGTGGCATCATTTTTGGATTCGCCGTCGTGGCCACTTTCTTTCCACCACGGTGACAAGTACTTCATTTCTCTTCATGTTAACTTTTACTAAAACTTGCATTTGTCATCCGCATCATGATAACAACCTTTGAATGTTAAATTGTTGTCGCTTTAATAATTGCTAAATTGGTCACGGGGATTTTCCGGAATTGTTGTAGTTATTTCCGGCCTCATTTAAAATGCCTAGGTAGTGTAGTTTTACTTATGCTTCACCTCTTGCCATGTTTAATAAAAACATTTAATCTTGTCTTGTAGATAAACGAGAGTCAACTAAATAAATAAAATGGGGTGTTTCATCAATATGCAACTCGTTGCATATTGAGCTCCACTTAACTTGTAGTATTGTTTGTGCACTTTGCCATGTTATGCAAATTTAAACCGGACATGCATCATACTTGGTTGTGCATCATATGTCATGTTTATGCTTGTGTGTTTACCGTATTGTTGCTTCTTTCCGGTTTGCTTCTCTCGTTAGCTCCGGGTTCGTTCCGGAGTTGTGAGGATTTGTTCGACTACTTCATGGACTTGTTCTTCTTCCTTGCGGAATCCCAGGCAAGATGACCATACCCTTGGATACCTTTACTATCGTTGCCATGCTTAGTTGTCTCGATGCTATGGTTATATGTCGCGCTACCCATCATTTATTGTCAGCCCCTCTCCTTGTTGCCATGAAACCTCTAACGTTTGACACCTTCCTAGCAAACCATTGTTTGGCTACGTCACCCGCTTGCTCAGCCCCTCTTATAGCGTTGTTAGTTGCAGGTGAAGATGAAGATCGTTCCATGTTGGAACTTGATGTTTTGGGAATATCACAATATGTCTTATATTTATTAACACACCTATATACTGGGCATGGGTGGAAGGCTTGGCCTTTTGCTCGGTGTTTTGTTCCACTCATGCCACCTTAGGAGCCGATAAACCGGCATTATGTTCCTTGATTTTGCGTTCCTTACACGGTTGGGTATATGGGGACCCCTTGACAGTTCGTCTTTGAATAAAACTCCTCCAGCAAGGCCCAACATTGGTTTTAATTAGCCTCATAATAAAAACATAATTAATTAATTAAATTTGCATAGGGGGTCACGCCATCGGTGATTCTTTCTACATAGCATGGGGGGCCAGTGCTGATGGTGTTGGTCCCAAACGGGGAACCTGTGGGGCCACCTGGGGGAAACCCGAGGGCTGGTTTTACTCGTAGCTTCGCCCATTCGGTCGTGGCCTGAGATGAGATACACGTGGCTACTATCAGGGTGTCGACACACCGGGAGGTCTTGCTGGACTTGTTTTAGCATTGTCGAAATGTCTTGTGCACCGGGATACCGAGCCTAATCGGATTGTCCCTAAGATAAGGGGTAATGATATTATTATTACTTCTGCTGATTGTGAGAGCTTGTGATGGGCTAAGTTGGGACACCCCTATAGGTTATGATCTTTCGAAAGTCGTGCCCGTGGTTATGTGGCAGATTGGAATTTGTTAATGTCCGGTTGTAGAGAACTTGACAGAGGATCCGAAGTAAAACACACCACCGCGTGAGTAACCGTGACCGTCTCTTTTTACTTTGAGAAGAGAACACGGTGGGGTTATGTTTGACTCGTAGGTAGTTCAGGATCTTGTAACACGCCCAAAATTTTGATCTTGCTTAAGTAATAAAAATTTGACCAGGAGTTTCAACTTTTCTTTTTCTGGGTTTTCTGTGATGGTCAGAACTTCCTTTCTGTTGTTTTTGTGGAGTTTTGCCCTAGGGAAAGATAGTGAGTTTGATGCTTGGACTTAATTGCCCTAAGCCAAGAAGAACAATCTTTCTAGTTGTAGGATCAATTGCATTATTATTCTCTCCCTAGGCTTTATTTAATTAAAGTGTTTTCCTTCTGTTTAGGGCCCTGTTTACACTACTACCCTCTAATAGAATTGTCCAAAAATTCCACCAAAATTCAGGGATGTCAGGTGAATCCCCTACGTCACTTCCATGCAAAAACCCTTGGGTACTCCTCGGAAAAATTGAGCAGAACATCCTCTTTTGCTCTCTGGTCCAATTGGTCACTTTCTACAGCAGCCCTATTCTAACTTGCTCCTTTGTCCTTGAGCTTTTTCCAAATTACAGCCCATCTTGCAAAACCCTTAAGTCCAGAAGAGTGGACCCATTGGAAGACTTTTGGTTCATGTAACAATGACATTTACCTTCTGCCCAGAATTGGAATCTTGCAAAACTTGCACTAACAAGTTTTTGCTTTGGATAAACTAACCTCACCACTCTCTTACCCATCCAAGGAGACACTGACCTGGAGAATTTGGCCACCCCAAGAGTTGCCTAGATGCCACTGGCATTTTGTCAAACACCCTAAGTGCATGACTAGTTTTGGCCTAGTTTTTGGTTTGTGTTATGAACTTGATCCCCTATCTAGACCAGCATGTCACATGGTTTTACCCTAGCCTATAGCCCCACCCTGCTGAACCTCTTGTAGTTTGGAGCCCCTAGCATGCCTTGGCATATTGCCGAACACGTTGCGTGCGTGCTCTAGGCGCGCCCAGAGCGCGCGTTTTGCATGTGCGTGCGCTCGGGTCGTCACGTCGCGCCCCTGGCCTCAACTTACTTGTAGAGCCATGCCCCGACCTCATCCAGTCACCAGAACCCTCCAAACCGCCTCTGGAACTCCACAGCGCCGCCGTCAGAGCGCATTTGGAGGCACGCCGGCGATCATAGTGGATCTCTGCCACGGTCGGCACCGCCCAAGCCACGCGCGCTCGCCAGCTGCCTCCAGGAGCAGTGCAAGCTCATCCGCAAGCCCGTCCGCAAGCGTTCATCGCTGCCACATCTCCTGCTGCTACAGAATGGTTGTCGCCGGCGATCTTATCCCCGGCCGCAGCGGAACCGCCATTGCCCGCCTATATAAGGAGCCCACGAGCTCGTCAGGGTCTCAAGCAACCTCCCACAATCCCTCACTGATCCGCCCGTAGCAGTAGAAAGACCAGAGAGGTCGTCTTCTTCCTCTCCGGCAACCACGGTCGCCGCCGCTGTCTCGATAACTCCGGCGCCACCAGGGCCTCCCCGCCCATCCAGTGACACCGTCGCCTTCCCCTCGACCTTGCGGAGCTGCCCGACCCCTCGAACGCGATCAAAACCCACCACAACACGAATCCCCAATTCTGCCCGAAGCTTCCTCCGCCGCGGAGCTCGCCGCCGGCGATTCCCTCCATCCCCGCTGGCCAGTCAACCACCGGGAAGACCCCTAGGAGTGAAGGATCCATTCCTGGCCTCGAACGCCCTCGAGGAGCCTCCGTTCGCTGATGACGATCGCCGGAGTCCCGCCTCCGCTCGGGCAGAGGAAGAGGAGGGAGAGGCGACTGGTCAAACCTGACCAGTGGGCCCCCTGGACCCACTGTCAGTGACACAGCCCCATCTCTACGCGTTTTAAGGGGAGGCGTAAAACTCAGAGTATGTATTCCCTAGCCCGAAAACGTATTCTCAGCCGAAACGTTTTCTTTTCTGTTTTAGTTTAAAATCAGAGTTTGACTGAAACTTTGACTGGCTTTAACTTTTTAAATATAACACCAATTGACTTGATCCTTTTTCTGTTGTTCCTCAAATTCGGTCTAGTATATTTTCAAATTTATTTGAAAATTTTCCAGACAACTTTTTTGTGCTATTGTGATTTTATGTATTAATTTCTTTTCTTTCTATTAGGATTTTTTGAAGAGGGAGAAAACTTCCCAAAGTTTTGGAATGCATTTCTCCTCCCCTCTACTTGAAGGCAAGCATTCTTGAACCTTGATCTAAAGCACGTGATTACGATGATATGGATGCATTCTTTTCTTTCATATGTGATGATTTGATCCTACCCATGAGTGCATGAGGTAGACCCCTTGCGGTGAATGTTTAATATGCACGACGGTATCCCCCTTGTATGCTTCCCATGCCTGACGGAAGAAAGCTGTGAAAGCCGTGGTCTTGTGTAGACACGAGCTTGTCATTAGCTCCTCGTTGAGATGGCGGAGCCCGGTATGGTTAGGTGAGGGATGACGGGTGGCAATTCCGACTGTGGTTGTGGAATATAATGATGGTGCTAATCATGCAATTGATGCTGAAACCTCCTGAGTCGACCATAGATCGAGTCTTGTTCCAGTAACCCCCATACTCGTTTTCGTACTACCACTTGTCCCTACTACTGGTAGGGTATGGTTCAGTATATTGATGACCCCTGTTCTAGCACACACCGTATAGAGAGGCCATGGTGGAAGATACCGGCTGCATCCGGTAGGCATGCCACCTGGTCTGGGGGCATGGGTGTTTCGGTTGAAGTCGAAGGGGGTAGCTTCCCCTGTTTGCGCGCATTATAAATTTTGTGATCCCCTGCTAGTCGAGGTTGTGGCCTCCCCACTTAGAGTTTGGCTTGACATGTGTCGTGGGTGATTCCAGACACCGGTAAGTTAAGCTGGTGTGTGCGGCCAGATGTGTCTTCAAATTAAAAGACCGTAAATAGAATTAGTCCAGAGGGACTAAAGGAATCCGTTATTCGTGGTTAAAGAGTACACCCTCTGCAGAGATTAAATCTATTCAAATAGCCGTGTCCCTGGGTTAGGACTACAGTCTGTGAAGGGTCAAGTGTCGGTCTTAGCATCGGTCTTCGGAGGAGAAAACTGCAAAAACCAGAACCTTGTTATGAAGTGTGGCATATGGTGACATTGATTATGATGAACTAACCCCTGTATTATGCAAATTAATGAGTATCCCTGGGACGGTCCTACCTCCTGGATATTCACTGTCGTCCATCTTTTCTTTATAAGCCCTTTATGTGGTGTCGCTCAGACGCCCGACTATGGCATTTTGTTATTTACTTTTCTTTATAAGCCCTTTAAGTGGTGTCGTTCAGACGCCCGACTGTGGCATTTTGTTATTTACTTTTCTTTATAAGCCCTTTATGTGGTGTCGCTCAAACGCCCGACTGTGGCATTTTGTTATTTACTTTCTTTATAAGCCCTTTATGTGGTGTCGTTCAGACGCCCGACTGTGGCATTTTGTTA
>LR738709.1:564570447-564605764 GCA_902687465.1 Secale cereale
GGCATTTTGTTATTTACTTTTCTTTATAAGCCCTTTATGTGGTGCCGCTCAGATGCCCGACTGTGGCATTTTGTTATTTACTTTCATAAGCCCTTTATGTGGTGTCGCTCAGACGCCCGACTATGGCATTTTGTTATTTACTTTTCTATATAAGCCCTTTATGTGGTGTCGCTCAGACGCCCGACTGTGGCACAATCGTTTATTTATTTTACCTTCACTCCCTGACTGCATATGCATTTTTTTATACAGATGAACTGTTGCATCATGGACGGTCATATCATAATTAGCATCGCAATCATCGAATAATGTCAAGCATGATTATATTTCACCCTTGTTCTTAATGTTTGCGAGTACATTCAAAGTACTCACTGGCTTGCCCCTGCTATTGTCTTGGCCAAATTTCTTGCTCAAAGAGGAGCGTTGCGACAACTACCCGGATCCCGAGCAACGGTGATAGCAGCCTCGGAAGATTGGAGTTAACCTGGTCAGCTGTTCCCGTGCGAAATGGAGTCCCACAGACGCCGACGAGTCACAGACCGCTTCCGCCATCAGCCACTAGAAACCTTGTGTTGTACTTAATGACCAGAATGGTCTTGTACTACATATTTGTACCTTTGCTTGGAAATTTCTGTATCAAGTGGTGCCTCTTCAGCTAACAACAATCCTGGGGCTGGTGAACACAAGGGGCATTTTTGGGAATTTAATACCCTAAGAATCCGGTCCTGACAACCTTGGTATCAGAGCTAGGCTGACCGTTGGCTAATCCTATCCCAGCCAGGTCAAAAACCTAAGTAAATCCCCACCAGACCATGTCCTAACCCCGGCCAAGCTTCTCGCGTAAGATACCCACACAGTGGACTGACACCTTTGGCAGTCGGTGCCCAACCTATCAGCCTAGCCTATCAATCACGCGCCAGTGACCGACACCTAAACAGTTTCTTCCGCAAGCGTGCGAAGGAAGACTCCATCCTTTCCTATAAATAGGGCACACTAGCCCCAAACCCAGCACAGCACATCCTCTACCCCAGACCAAGCTGAAATGCCAGGACCCATTGTACACAATGAGACCACAGCAACCAACCTTGGAGGTTTTGTGACCGTGCTCGCAAACCTCACCCGCCGCGCCTTTTCGTTAGAAGAACCCCCGGAGTATGTTGTGTACCAAGAATCCATGGGCGGTGAAAGTCGTCAATTCTGGGCCACTGTACACATCTATGGTAGGGGTCTGTCACCAGAACGCCCCTAGAGGTTCACCGGAAGGACAACTTCCTTTGAGCCGTAGGCTATCCAACTAGCTGCTTGAGAGGCTATAGTTCAACTCCGGCACTTTTCGCGTAGAGTTCACTGTCGCTCATTCTACTATTACCCCAGCTGTAACGGGTATGGTAGTCCTCCTTGAGTTGCCAGCGGGGACCACGAGACAGATCCTGCATTATTGCATCTGGTGCGCTATGTAAGCGTGCTAGAGGAACTGTTTGATCAAATCAACCTTGATCGGATCGCAGCTCGTGGATTACTGCTTCGCCGAGCCCCGGCAAGAGGAGGAGACGAGTCCGGCACCGACAACCCAGTCGTGCTGTTCGGATAACCAATCGAGTCATTGAGGCCTGCCTCGGTCATTGACCAAAACGCCTTGGTGTCTCCAGAGGTGATGTGTCGCCTGTTTGGCGCACGCTCCAACGGGATTGTGGCCAACAATCCCCGCGAGGGACATCATCACTGCCTCGACCCTGTAGCCCCTCGGCCACCTCCAGCCAACGCGGATAGTGAAGCTCTTGGAGAAGCTTTAGCGTCCACAAGGCAAGGCCGCTTGGATATAAACGAGGTTGATTAAATCACCCATGTAGTACCAAGCCTTATCTTGTTCACACCCAGTGGTGATGTAACCTGTATGCCTATATGTATATACAGTTTACTTTCGCACTTTTATCTCCATAGCAGCCATGCACAGTTATCTCAGTGTACAAATGCATTTTTTGGTGTAACTTCCAAAGCACCTCACCGGCAACTCCTACAGTAAACACGTCACCTTGCGAGACAGGTGTATCTGTAGCGTTGACCCCGACCCCGTAAAGTGAAACCAACAATATAGCTGCCCCTCACCGTGATCCTATAAACTAGCCAGGTTGCTTTATAAAAGGCCACACCATGACCTTACCAAGCATCCCTCACCTGGTGTACTACTCTCACAGCCATTTCCTTCGCCATGCCGATCCCTAGTATTTAGCTGAGAACCCAGATGCATCCCCGGGAGTTTCGTGAAGATATTGTGGGATTTTACCTGCAGTACCATGAGTGCTACCCGTCCACGCCAGTATGAACTGCTCAAATCGAGGATCACACCATCCACCTCAAAATATTGGGCAGTAGTACACATCCCTCCCGCAAACCCAAACCAAGACCCCACCGAAGTTTCCTTCATGGGGAAATACATGCCAACTCCTCAGATGGCCATAGAGGCTGCCGCATATGAAGCGCTTGCTCGCCTTCGATTCGTGGTGCCCTATGCCAGCGAACGAGGATATTATTACTTTCCGAGCCATGCAGCGCCCGGAGAAGCAGCAACTTTTCCTGGTGGGTGAATTGAGAGAGACCCAGTACTAGCCAACCTTACGCAGTACGTCATCGCACAAGAGCGTTTGACCCAACGGATCATGGGTTATCTCCAGAGCCTCGCCGATTTAAATCCTCGGATCGCCATCGGCAGACCATTAAGGCCCGGGCAGGAGAAGCATATTCATCGACAAGTCAACCCGCTCCCGCCGATAGAAGAAGAGTGCCCCCCAGCACCAGACACCTTTTCACAGGACCCTGTCCATTTGCCGTTTATGTTTTAGATGTACTGCTTTGATTTGTTATCCCCGCGATCTTTTCATGAGTTGTAAGCTGTGTGTCGTGTCTTGTGTTAATTAATTTAAATCTATGGGATAATTTCATTGCTGATAAATCTTGACTTATTTTATTTTTACGCTAAGTAAAAACCTGGAGTGAAATATTAATTGTTTTCTTTCCTGAGTTATTACAACATATCTCTCTGCATAACGTAGATATTCTTATTTTCTCGCACAGCTCTGCAACAGTAGCATTACAACTCCGGCCACTCCACACAGTGCACTAAGTTGCTATTCCACATACACCTGCTTCATCTAATTGACCACCTCTCTAGCGCACCACAATCTCTTGAGGAGAAACTCGTGGGAGTTTATTCAAGCACTAATTGCTTTCCGCGCACTAACCACCATTAGCACCCGACGCTCGCACCTAATCCTCGTGGTCACCGCCGCCGCGAAGATCTAGCACTCGAGCCGCCGCATCACGACGATCGTCGAGGATCATCGCACACAAAAGCATGGATACCCCCAGCAATGCAGCCAACCCCACGCACCCCAGGATAATGCACCAGTCCGGCATCACCTCCGCCATTAGAGCCTCGACCCGAGCTCCTGCAAACACTAATGGAGGAGAAGGAAGAAAGAAGATGAAGCGAGGCCAGGTGTCAAGAGGAAGAAGGAGCACCTCGGTCGTTTTATAGCTCGAGATCGATGTACGGTGGGCAGAGTCCACCAGCGCCGCTCGTCGCTCAACCGCCGGTGTTTCGAGGCGAATCCACGAGCAGTGCCGACAGCACGCTGGCCCGCGAGGTGAGTGCACGCTGCACCGGCAACTAGCGCGCTGCGCACTACGGCAGTACAGCCTAGATGCCCTACGAGCTAGCCGTCGCCGGTGGAGAAAGAGCGGGAAAGCGCGCGGGAGATAGGAGAACAGAGACCCGGAGGTAGAAGAAGAGACTGACAGTGGGCCCCGGGCCCACCTGTCAGCCAGTGAGAGCCCTGTGCTCTCGTGCAACCAGCGTATTTTTAAAATTTAGAAATATTGTTTCTAAATTTACTATAGCCCATAGTAGAAATATCTCATTTTCCACGACCATAGATTTTCCATGCAGTGCCAGTGTTTAACACTGCAGTTTACAACACTTATTACCCCTGCACTGTAGTGGCATTTATTTCCATAAGCAGAACGGTTAAGTTTGGTAATATCTTTGTGTGGCAGTAGAAGATTTTATACCAACCCCTGGCAAATCTCGAGGACGAGATTTTTCTTAAGGGGGGTGGTGTTGTAACACCCCCAAAATTTTGATCTTGCTTAAGTAATAAAAATTTGACCAGGAGTTTCAACTTTTCTATTTCTGGGTTTTCTGTGATGGTCAGAACTTCCTTTCTGTTGTTTTTGTGGAGTTTTGCCCTAGGGAAAGATAGTGAGTTTGTTGCTTGGACTTAATTGCCCTAAGCCAAGAAGAACAATCTTTCTAGTTGTAGGATCAATTGCACTATTATTCTCTCCCTAGGCTTTATTTAATTAAAGTGTTTTCCTTCTGTTTAGGGCCCTGTTTGCACTACTACCCTCTGATAGAATTGTCCAAAAATTCCACCAAAATTCAGGGATATCAGGTGAAGCCCCTACATCACTTCCATGCAAAAACCCTTGGGTACTCCTTGGAAAAATTGAGCAAAACATCCTCTTTTGCTCTCTGGTCCAGCTGGTCACTTTCTATTACAGCCCTATTCTAACTTGCTCCTTTGGCCTTGAGCTTTTTCCAACTTACAGCCCATCTTGAAAACCCTTAAGTCCAGAAGAGTGGACCCATTGGAAGACTTTTGGTTCATGTAACAATGCCATTTACCTTCTGCCCAGAATTGGAATCTTGCAAAAGTTGCACTAACAAGTTTTTGCTTTGGATAAACTAACCTCACCACTCTCTTACCCATCCAAGGAGACACGGACCTGGAGAATTTGGCCACCCCAAGAATTGCCTAGATGCCACTGGCATTTTGTCAAACACCCTGAGTGCATGACCAGTTTTGGCCTAGTTTCTGGTTTGTGTTATGAACTTGATCCCCTGTCTAGACCAGCATGTCACATGGTTTTACCCTAGCCTATAGCCCCACCCTGCTGAACCTCATGTAGTTTGGAGCCCCCTAGCATGCCTTGGCATATTGCCGAACATGTTGTGTGCGTGCTCTGGGCGCGCCCAGACCGCGCGTTTTGCACGTGCATGCGCTCGGGTCGCCGTGTCGCGCCCCTCACCTCAACTCACTTGTAGAGCCACGCCCCGAGCTCATCCACTCACCAGAACCCTGCAAACTGCCTCTGGAACTCCACAGCGCCACCGTCAGAGCGCATTTGGCAGCACGCCGGCGATCACAGTGGATCTCTGCCACGGTCGTCACCGCCCAAGCCACGCGCGCTCGCCAGCTGCCTCCTGGAGCAGTGCAAGCTCATCTGCAAGCCCGTCCGCAAGCGTTCATCGCCGCCACGTCTCCTGCTGCTACAGAATGGCGGTCGCCGGTGATCTTATCCCCGGCCGCCGCGGAACCGCCATTGCCCGCCTATATAAGGAGCCCCCGAGCTCGTCAGGCCCTCAAGCAACCTCCCACACTCCCTCACTGATCCGCCTGTAGCAGTAGAAAGACCAGAGAGGTCGTCTTCTTCCTCTCCGGCAACCACGGCCGCCGCCGCTGTCTTGCTAACTCCGGCGCCACCAGGGCCTCCCCCGCCCATCTAGTGCCACCGTCGCCTTCCCCTCGACCTTGCGGAGCTGCCCGACCCCTCGAACGCGATCAAAACCCACCACAACACGAATCCCCAATTCTGCCCGAAGCTTCCTCCGCCGCGGAGCTCGCCGCCGGCGATTCCCTCCATCCCCGCCGGCCAGTCAACCACCGGGAAGACCGCCTAGGAGTGACAGATCCATTCCTGGCCTCGAACGCCCTCGAGGAGCCTCCGTTCGCCAATGACGATCGTCAGAGTCCCGCCTCCGCTCGGGCAGAGGAAGAGGAGGGAGAGGCGACTGGTCAAACATGACCAGTGGGCCCCCTGGACCCACTGTCAGGGACACAGCCCCATCTCCACGCGTTTTAAGAGGAGGCATAAAACTCAGAGTACATATTCCCTAGCCCGAAAACGTATTCTCAGCCGAAACGTTTTCTTTTCTGTTTTAGTTTAAAATCAGAGTTTGACTGAAACTTTGACCGGCTTTAACTTTTTAAATATAACTCTAATTGACTTGATTCTTTTTCTGTTGTTCCTCAAATTCGGTCTAGTTTATTTTCAAATTTATTTGAAAATTTTCCAGACAACTTTTTTGTGCTGTTGTGATTCTATGTATTAATTTCTTTTCTTTCTATTAGGATTTTTTGAAGAGGGAGAAAACTTCCAAAAGTTTTGGAATGTATTTCTCCTCCCCTCTACTTGAAGGCAAGCATTCTTGAACCTTGATCTAAAGCACGTGACTACGACGATATGGATGCATTCTTTTCTTTCATATGTGATGATTTGATCCTTCCCATGAGTGCATGAGGTAGACCACTTGCGGTGAATGTTTAATATGCACGACGGTATCCCCCTCGTATGCTTCCCATGCCTGACGGAAGAAAGCCGTGAAAGCCATGGTCTTGTGTAGACACGAGCTTGTCATTAGCTCCTCGTTGAGACGGCGGAGCCCGGTATGGTCTGGTGAGGCATGACGGGTGGCGATCGGACTGTGGTTGTGGAATATAATGATGGTGCTAATCATGCAATTGATGCTGAAACCTCCTGAGTCGACCATAGATCGAGTCTTGTTCCAGTAACCCCCAGACTCATTTTCCTACTACCACTTGTCCCTACTACCGGTAGGGTACGGTTCTGTAAATTTATGACCCCTGTTCTAGCACACACCGTACAGAGAGGCCATGGTGGAAGATACCGGCTGCATCCGGTAGGCATGCCACCTGGTCCGGGGGCATGGGTGTTTCGGTTGAAGCCGAAGGGGGTAGCTTCCCCTGTTTGCGTGCATTATAAATTTTGTGATCCCATGCTAGTCGAGGTTATGGCCTCCCCACTTAGAGTTTGGCTTGACAGGTGTCCTGGGTGATTCCAGACACCGGTAAGTTAAGTTGGTGTGTGCGGCCAGATGTGTCTTCAAATTAAAAGACCGTAAACGAAATTAGTCCAGAGGGACTAAAGGAATCCTTTATTCGTGGGTAAAGAGTACACCCTCTGCAGAGATTAATTCTATTCGAGTAGCCGTGTCCCTGGGTTAGGACTACAGTCTGGGAAGGGTTAAGTGTCGGTCTTCGGAGGAGAAAACTGCTAAAACCAGAACCTTGTTATGAAGTGTGGCATATGGTGACATTGATTATGATGAACTAACCCCTGTATTATGCAAATTAATGAGTATCCCTGGGACAGTCCTACCTCCTGGATATTCACTGTCATCCATCTTTTCTTTATAAGCCCTTTATGTGGTGTCGCTCAGACGCCCGACTTTGGCATTTTGTTATTTACTTTTCTTTATAAGCCCTTTATGTGGTGTCCTTTAGACGCCCGACTGTGGCATTTTGTTATTTACTTTTCTTTATAATCCATTTATGTGGTGTCGCTTAGACGCCCAACAGTGGTATTTTGTTATTTACTTTCTTTATAAGCCCTTTATGTGGTGTCGTTCGGACGCCCGGCTGTGGCATTTTGTTATTTACTTTTCTTTATAAGCCCTTTATGTGGTGTCGCTCAGACGCCCGACTGTGGCATTTTGTTATTTGCTTTCTTTATAAGCCCTTTATGTGGTTTCGCTCAGACGCCCGACTGTGGCATTTTGTTATTTAATTTTGTATATAAGCCCTTTATGTGGTGTCGCTCAGATGCCCGACTGTGGCTCAATCGTTTATTTATTTTACCTTCACTCCCAGACTGCATATGCATTTTTTATACAGATGAACTATTGCATCATGGATGGTCATATCATAATTAGCATCGCGATCATCGAATAATCTCGAGCATGATTATATTTCACCCTTGTTCTTAATGTTTGCGAGTACATTCAAAGTACTCACTGGCTTGTCCCTGGCTATTATCTTGGCCAGATTTCTTGCTCGAAGAGGAGCGTTGCGACGACTACCCGGATCCTGTGCAACAGTGATAGCAGCCTCGCGAAGATAGGAGTTAACCTGGTCAGCTGTTCCCGTGGGAAATGGAGTCCCACAGACGCCGACGAGTCACAGACCGCTTCCACCATCAGCCACTAGAAACCTTGTGTTGTACTTAAAGACCAGAAAGGTCTTGTACTACATATTTGTACCTTTGCTTGGAAATTTCTGTATCAAGTTGTGCCTCATCAGCTAAGAGCAATCCTGGGGCTGGTGAGCACAAGGGCCATTTTTGGGAATTTAATACCCTAAGAATCCGGTCCTGACAGATCTTTAGCGATCACTACTTGCTCGCGACCGTTTTCGTAGATGCTCTTCTTATTCTTATACTCGTAAGTTAGTCACCATATTATGCTTAGCCGCTGCTGCAACCACACCACTACCCTTATCCATACCCATAAAGCTTTGCTAGTCTTGATACCCATGGTTATGGGATTGCTGAGTCCTCGTGGCTCACAGTTACTACAACACCAGATGCAGGTACCGCTGAGAACAGTGCAGGAGATGGTTCAAGTACTTCACTGGGAGCTCGATGAAGAGAGTGGCCGTATGTATGTGATGTTTCCGACGATCAGTAGTGGTTCTTACTAGGGGCGATCAGACCTCATGTTGTGTTATTTATGGTATCTTTCATTTGGATCTTTGTCCGTAGTCGGACTCTGATGTTATTTGGATGATGATTGTTTATGTAATGCATTGTGTGACGTGGCGAGTGTAAGCCAACTACTCTTTTGCAATTTCATCCCTCTTTTACATGAGTCGTGCAAAGATACAATACTTGAGATCATTCTAGTATGAGCTTATGCCTTTAAGTCGTGCCTAGACACGTAGGAGGTATAATCTCATACTGGGCATTACAAGTTGGTATCAGAGCCTTGTCCGACCTAGGAGCCCCCACTGATTGATCGAATCGTTGACGGTTGAGTCTAGGCACATACTTGAAAATGTTTTGAGTCCTATATATATCGGAGAGTAGGATTTCTTTTACTCCTCATCCCTTATCACTCTGGTGAGGACTCCTGACGATTACTCTATCTCTTCTACTCTCAAAAATTCACTATTTTTTTTAGGATCACGCAAGTATTGTTTGGATTGTTCCGATGTCTTTGTGACGAGAACATTGTTCTCGATGCCTCCTGTCATTTAGGGGTTGTGACAGTGTCTGGGGAGTTGAGCTCCGAGGTGTTGTCGTCACAAATATATCGTAGCAGTTCTGGAATACTTAAGACGGCCGACATCGAAAACTCTCTTATGCGGTTAGTGGCAAGATAACTCCGACATCACCCAGTACTGGGGAGGTAGTTCGGGAGTATTGCCATAGCTTGTATAGCAGATGCGTTTTGAAGGTCCGAGGTAAACAGTTTCTGGAAATAACTGGTTATGCGTTGAAGGATGGATACAGCTGGATGTAGGATTAGAGTTGAGTGTGCGGTGCTTCACCTGTATCCCCAACACCTGATTGCATAACCGGAAACTTTCGGAAATTAATAAGTGGGTTCTTCTAGTAGATCGTAGGCATTCTTCCAACGAAAGCATGATATGAGGTTTGGGGTTAAACATTGAGTGAAGTGGTTTTATGGGCGTTGTTCCAATCGGGAGTTGCATCTTAAAGGGTCCTTCGCTATGCTGATCCGGGGATTGCAAAACCCTTTTGTAACACGTTCCATGAGCTTTCAGCACGAACATGTGGAACGAAACTTCTATCTTGTATTTGTTCTATCTGCTCCTTGTTGTTTTTATTTACCTTTTGTTCTCCCAAGTGTCTTCTCGTCAAGTTGATGTACCATTAAGCTATGGAATTCATTCGCTGTTTGAATGATATTGTGAAGATTATGTTCCAACATATCTATCCTTTGTTTTTTATTTTGATTCTGGTATTCGAGTTGCTTCGATGTCAAATGTTGATTCCATACCTTCCTAAGCAGTGTTATCATATTTCTATGAGAGTGCTAGTCTTTCTTAATCATCGAGATTGTCATGCTAAATTCTTTCAACCGGCGTGCTTCTCTTCAAGTTAACCGATCCTTTCAATTTGTGCAAGACCAATCCATGGTATTTCTCAACGGTGTCTGTTTCATTCATCCCAAGTTGTCTTTGTTTCCCCACCCTCCCACCCTTCTTATTCTCGGAGCAAGAATCTCAAATCAAGTATCCATTTTATTCATGTGAGGTTTCTTCATTCATTTCCTTCAATGTTCTTATCCGGTGACTTTTCATGAAGATCCTCACGAGTTTCAAGTTCATCATTATTAATGCTACCATTCTTCTCCGGTGGACTAAATCCAAGCTTTCGTATTGATCATATATGTGCCTTTTGTTTCACATGTTTTCCCATGTTGAAATTTATTATCCGAAGTCTCTCTTGATTATTCAACTCTTTTTAACTCTTCTCTGGAGTGCTGAAGGCATCTCAGAAGATTCATATTTCCATTCTTAATCCAGTCGAACTATTTTGAGGATTGTCGTCTTATTCAAGCAATTTAATTCAACCGGTGCAATATCTCTTAAGCAATCTTTTTCAACGGTGATTTTCTTTTCAGTGGGCCCTAACCCACAGATTTTCCCAGGATCTTACCTAACTCTTCTTTTTCCGGAGAATTCCATTCATAGCGTGACGTAAGATTGATTTCCATCGGTCACATGCCTTCTCCAAGATTATTTCCAATTATTCTCATCTTTAGCTCTACCTTTCATCTTTTCATTCTTCCGGAGTATCTCAAATTCTTCAAGGTGGTTCTCGTTGTCATTCTCAGCATTTGAAGACCGAAGAAGAGTTTCTGTCAAATCCTACCCGTTCTTCTAAAGATTCATGGTTCTAGCTTCATGCCATCCTCTTTATTGTTCCGATTGTGTGGAATTCTTTTGAAACCCATCTGAAGCATTTCATGAATTCTTCCCATTGTGATCCTCCGAAGGCCATCATTTCAAAATATTTCTTCGTTCTCAGTTTTCAACTTTGTCCTCCAAATATCCTTCATTGATGCCTCTTCGTTCGTCTCCATATTCTACCAGTGCTTTGTTCAAGTATTCTTAATCGGTTCGCGATCTCTTCGTTCTCTTGTATCTAAATTTCCTCAAGTGCTTATTCTTCCCGGTGATTATTCTCTTTCATCACCCGGTTTCAATTCTTACGGTGGTTCTTTCAAGATTACTCTTCCGTTGTTATTGTGGGGACCCCGACTTAGAAGTCGAGATCACCGAATGCACGTGTACAGTGATCCCAGAGATCAATGCTCACTGAACACACAGAAGCTGAATAACAAGAGTCTTACATCCATACAAATAGTCTTACACGAATTATGGCCATTAGGGCCAAGTCTTACATAGATAGAGCCTCACGGGCTGAATAGAAAATAACTCAAATAGCGGAAGTCTTCGATAACGGGTAGAACCCATGCCATCTGCCTTAACCCTACAGGCATTCTGATTGGGATAGCGTCCTAGTTCGCATGTTCGTCTCCAAAGAACTCTTCCTCATACTCCTGTTCTTCCATGCCTGGCCAATTAAATAACCAGTGGCAAGCCAATGAGTACTTTGAATGTACTCGCAAGCAACCCATGATGTGGTTCAAAGTAACAGTGCAATGGACAATAATGAACAATCAAGCAAAGGCTAGAATAAATATTCTACCATCAAGTTTATGCATCAATAACCTCGCGTAACCTCGAAGACAGGTTACCGATATCAACATGAACATGATTCAACTCATCGAGTCAAGTCACTACCTTGACTCATCACACACATATCATCACTGATGAAGTAAAATTCTGGACATAGTTTAAGTAGCACCTCCCAACTGTCCATGACCGTGGACACGGCTATTCGAATAGTTTTACACTCTGCAGAGGTTGTACACTTTACCCACAAGATCCGGGGAACTACCGTGTCATCCACGACCCGCGGTACCTCAAGTACCCGGGGTAAGCACCCGGTCATTATCTTTCCTTAGACGACACTAACATAGAGTCCACTCGTTGATACACGGCCCTCGGGTACAAACAATAGATCACGGGACTTGCCCTAATTTCAATGTCACACGTACCCGAAGGGACCAACGGTGTGTCTGGTGCCCTGTGAAAACAGTCATGGTCGTCTATCCAAGCACGACCCCGTCCCGGGAAAGACCTCAAGTCTCCCCGTCACTAGTAATGCGGGCACCATGCTAGTATCGACCTAAGTAATCAATAAAGCCCCGTCCCATAAGGGGTAGTGTGGTTGCACATGTTTGGTTGGGACGGTAGTCACACATAAATCTAATCCATCATTTCACCATGCACATGATTTACCGGCACATCACTTCTTTCTCAAGTGATGACCTAACACATCATCACCCTCGGGCATTAGGGGCACCCGATGGGTTCATGCAAATGATTTCAACTACGGAGGTTCAATCACACATGCATCATATAAGCATCATGACCAACTATTTGCATGTCATCTAGCACATAGAAAGATCAACAATAAAGCATGCATCATGTGGTGGTTCATCTAGGTTACCATTGTAACCCTATCATCATACATCGGAAACAAACGGGCTCCAAGAACAAGTGTATCATGGTCAAAGGGCTGCTTTCCTGGATTGGCTTGGTCTTCAAAGTCTTCAAATCCTTCTCCTCTTTCCACAGCAACTTCGTCAAATACGGGATCTATACATCGCATAATAAGCACGGGAAAATAAGAATACAAACAAAACAGAAAAATCAAAGTGCTCAGAAAAATGTCAACTCATTTTTGTAAAATGCTAGAGGGATTTCTAAGGTGGGGAAAAATCTTGGTTGGAGTTTTGGAGTAACAGAATGGAATATATTGATTTTTGAATAGGAGTATTACTGCTCAAATTTGAATTTAAATTTGAACAGAACAGAAAAGTTTCATGGATTCGAATGAAAGTGGTACCATTAAATAGGTTGGAATTTTACAAGATTTTAGGAGTTGGAATTATTTTATTTGGACCATTATTCTTTTCTGTAGAAATGTTTGAATTAATACAGAAAAGAAAAAGAAGAAAAAGACCTGTGCAACTGGGCCAGAGAGGCCACAGTGCACGGCCCAGGGCGGTCCAGCCCAGCCGCACGGGAGCCTGCGCGCGCACGTCAGGTTTTTGAACCTGACGGGCAGGGCCCGTGGGTCAGTGGCAGAGAGAAGGGGGAAAGAGGTGTGGGGATGACAGGCGGGGCCCGCCTGTCATCTCCAACCTTGCGGCCACGGCGATGGCGAGCTCACCGGCGAGGTTTCCGGCCACGGCGATGGCAACGGAGTGTGGGAATGGGTCCAGCGTCGAGTGGCGGTTGCAGTGGTGGTGGTGCGGCACGCCGGGGAGGTCAGGTTCGCCGGCGGCGAGGTGGGACGGCGGAGGCTCGTCGGGATGTGGTTGCTGTGGTTGTTTCCGACTGCAAACGGAGGGGGAAACGAGGGGGAAAGGGTCAGTGGAGCACGGCGGTTCCGAATCGGGTGAAAGGAGGGTAGGGGAGGCCCGTACCGCGAGATCACCGGTGGCCCGACGCGGCGGCGCCCCGGTCGATCCCGAGTACTGGGACCTCTTGGGGTCGAACTGATGGTGTTGGGGGACTCAGTGGAGTGAGGTGAGGCTGTTGGTGCTGCTGGAGGGGCTCGGGAGGGGCTATTTATAGGAGGTCGACGGAGACCCGTGGTCCAGTGCGCCGGCGAGCTCCGGCTCGAGGCTACAGCGCACGGGAGGCCAAGGGAATGAGTCCATGGAGTTCCTGGACGAGCTCTACGTCCAGTAGAGGTGAGAGGAGGAGCGGGGGAGCGTCTGGAGTGCGCGCGCGTGTGAAGCAGCAGAGTGGCCGTTGCGGGCGGCCGGTGCACGTGCGACGACGTTCACTAGAGGGCGCAGGAGAAGGGGGGACAGTGCCGGGGAGGTTGCGGACGTCGAGAGGCCTCGACTGGCGCGAAGGGGAGGCCCGAGGCTGTCGGGAGAGGCTGATTGGCTAGAGCTACAGTGCGTGTCTACACTGTTGCGTGCTCCAGAGCGTGCGTATGGCTGGCATCATCGCGCTCTCGCCGCTCCGGTCAAAACCAGCGTGTCGAGGAGTGTCTAGAAGGTTGAGGGAGGAGTAAAGAATTGGCCTGAGGCCTTGGATGCCCTGGAGATGCTGAAAGAGAGGGAGGAGGCTGGTGACTTGGTGAAAACACGCTGTCCAGCAAGGTAAAACAGGGTTCTTACCCCTCAATCATGGAGCTGGGGTGCTGGGGAAGTTACTGGAGGTAGCTAGTAACTCAATGATCATGTGGTAAAAAGTTGAGGCCATGTAGAAGAGTAAAAGTGATCAAGTTGGAGGTTTTAGTAAAAAGTCAGAAGGTGTTTGATCAGTGTTTGGTCAAGTAAATGACTTCCACTTGACATGGCACTTAACAGGGTTGTATAACATGTGAAAATAGGGTGCTTCACCAAATTTGGGCTCATTTGAAGAAACTAGCCAATGCAACTTTGGTGAACCCTAGAAATCAACAGAAACAGTTTCATCTTGTTTGAGTCAAGCTAATCATCTCCCCTTGATGCACCACTTGGTGTAGCATCATCATTTGGGGTATTGATCATGCTCACAAAGTTTGAAGCTCCAGATAAAAAGTTGGTAATGTAAAGTTGTTCAAATTTGCATTTGAACAGAAAGGGTTTTGAGGTGATCAGATCAAGTTGCTCTTTTCCAAATCTTGTGCCATTTGGTCTAGATGCCTTATTAGGCTATTCTAGCATGTTCATGAAGTTTGAGAGCATTTGGACAAGTTTGGCAATGTAAAGTTGCTCATACTTCAAATATGGACAGAATGGTTATGAAGGGGTTTGAGGATGTTTTCTTGCTTCCCAAGGCATGGGACTTGGCAAGATCATCAAATATGTCATATATGACATGATATAATTTACCTGGAATTTTTGGAGAATATTTCCTTTGTAAATATTTCAAAAGCTTGAAATATCCAGAAAGAGTTTTAGAGGGATTAGCCCATTATTTTGAACATGACCAAGTGTTGAAACTCTTATATATGGACAATATATGTCGTCTGAGTCTCTCTGAATTTTGGCAAATATTTTTGAAATACTTAAATAATTTTTCCCTATTAAAGACTATTTCTGGCCTTAAGAAAAAGCTCTTAAATAAAATAGTAAAATAACTTTTAAAATTATACCTTTGTGGTTTCTGGGAGTCTTATGACTACTAGGTCTCAAATGAACCTTTTGAAATAATTTTCTCACCCTAAATCATGTACTTGCAATGCAAATCTCAATTCAGGGGTTTTTGGAAAACTAAATTTATAAAATACCTTTTGGCCAAATTAATTTTGTAAGAAAATACTATACTGTTATATAACACTTGGCATGATCATTGGGCAGAAGTTTTGGGTATGGAGATGAATTCTACAAGAGGTCATAGTTGACTTTAATGAGCACAAGAAAAAGCACATGAAGAAAACTCAATTACAATAAAAGCCAAATGATGCTAAAAAAATTTGCTGGTCCAAATTTTCATGCTTCAAAGGTACAATTAACATGTTACAAAATGCAGGGTGTGACAGACCTACCCCCCTTACAAGAATCTCGTCCCCGAGATTCCTAAACTAGGGCTTAAAAGAGAACGGGAAACTCGGATCTAAGATAGTCTTCTCGTTCCCAGGTTGCTTCTGCTTCAGTATGGTTGCTCCACTGGACCTTGAAATATTTGATGGTACGGCTCCGCGTACGTCGTTCTGCTTCGTCCAGAATGCGAATAGGCTTCTCGCGGTAGGTCAAGTCAGGCTGCAGATCAATGGCTTGGTGATCCACATCCTTGTAGAGATTGGGCTTGTCCGGAACTTGGAGACATTTCCGGAGTTGTGACACATGGAATACATTGTGCACATCGGATAGCTCAGGTGGTAGTTCCAACTGGTAAGCCACTTCTCCTCGTCGTGCAGTGATCTCAAAGGGTCCAATGAACCTTGGTGCGAGCTTCCCCTTGACGTGGAAACGCTTGGTTCCCTTCAGAGGAGTTACCCGCAGGTACACATGGTCCCCGACATGGAAACTCATGTTCCGACGGTGAGTGTCAGCATAACTCTTCTGCCTTGACTTGGCTGCCTTTAATCGCTCTCTGACTAGTTGGACTTGCTCTTCTGCTGCGCGGAGATTATCCGGTCCAAAGACTAGTCCTTCTCCAGTCTCTGACCAGTTGAGGGGTGTGCGACATCTGCGTCCGTACAACACCTCAAATGGTGCCATCTGAAGGCTTGACTGGTAACTGTTGTTATAGGAGAACTCGGCAAAAGGGAGACAGTCGTCCCACTTGGCTCCATATGCTAGGACACAGGCTCGGAGCATGTCTTCGAGAATCTGATTGAGTCGCTCTGTTTGACCTCCGGTCTGTGGGTGGAAAGCTGTGCTGATAGACAACTTGGTTCCCAAGGCTTCTTGGAACTTCTTCCAGAACCTTGAGGTGAACTGGGTTCCTCGATCTGACACAATCTCCTTGGGAACACCGTGAAGACTTACGATTCGGTCGATGTAGAGAGCTGCCAGCCGGTTGCCATCATAAGTGGTCTTGACAGGAATGAAATGGGCTACCTTGGTCAAATGATCGACTATGACCCAGATAGAGTCATGTCCTCTATTCGACCTTGGTAATCCAGTGATGAAGTCCATTCCGACTTTATCCCACTTCCACTCAGGAACCTTGAGTGGTTGAAGCAATCCAGCAGGTCGCTGATATTCAGCCTTGACCCTTTGGCACACATCACACTTTGCAACATAGGTTGCAATCTCTCTTTTCATCCCGTGCCACCAGAATCGTGCCTTCAAATCTTGGTACATCTTGGTTCCTCCGGGGTGGATGGAATACGGAGTGTCGTGGGCTTCTTGCAGAATCAAGGTCTTCAGCTCTGTGTCATTGGGTACGCAGATGCGACCTTTGTACCAAACAATCCCGTGCTCGTCTTCGGAGAATCCTGGGGCCTTGTCCAGCTTCATCTTCCTCTTGATGCCTTCAATGCTTGCGCGTCCATCTTGTGCCTTCTTGACGTCGTCCATCAGGGTCGGTCTGACTTCCAAATGATCCAGAAATCCAGGGGTGACCAATTCCAAAATGAATTGCTTGATCTCCTTAAACAAGGCTGGCTGCCTTTCTTGAATAACGGCATTCAAAGAGCAAGCCTTCCTGCTTAAGGCATTGGCCACCACGTTAGCCTTCCCAGGGTGATATTGAACACTGAGGTCATAGTCCTTGATGAGTTCCAACCATCTCCGCTGCCTCATGTTCAATTCCTTTTGGGTGAAAATGTACTTCAGACTTTTGTGGTCTGTGTAGATCTCACACCGTTTCCCTAGGAGGTAATGCCGCCATGTCTTCAAGGCATGAACTACTGCCGCTAGCTCAAGATCGTGAGTAGCGTAGTTCTCCTCATGGGGTCGTAGCTGCCTGGAGAGGTATGCTATGACGCGGCCTTCTTGCATCAGAACGCTTCCCAATCCGGTTCGAGAGGCATCACAATATATCACGAACTCCTTGTGAATATCAGGTGTTGCCAGAACTGGGGCGGTGGTCAATCTCTTCTTGAGCTCTTGGAAGCTCTCTTCGCATTTTGGCGTCCACTCGAACTTCTTGTCCTTTTTGAGGAGCTGAGTCATTGGTCGTGCAATGCTAGAGAATCCTTCCACGAACTTGCGGTAATAGCCCGCTAGTCCGAGGAAGCTTCTGACTTCCTTGACGGTCGTTGGAGATTGCCATTGGGTCACAGCTTCGATCTTCGCAGGATCAACAGATAATCCTTCCTCGGTCAAGACATGACCTAAGAATCCAACTTTATGCGGCCAGAACTCACACTTGCTGAATTTGGCATATAGTTGGTGCTCACAAAGCTTGTCTAGGACCATCCTCAGATGCTGCTCGTGCTCTTCCTCCGACTTCGAGAACACAAGAATGTCATCAATGAAGACAACAACAAACTTGTCCAAATATTCCATGAAGACTTTATTCATGAGGTACATGAAGTAAGCTGGGGCATTGGTTAACCCAAAAGACATGACCGTGCACTCGTACAGGCCATATCTGGTCACGAATGCCGTCTTCGGAATATCTTGGGGTCTGATCTTCATCTGGTAGTACCCAGATCTGAGGTCGATCTTGGAGAATACCTTGGCTCCGCTGAGCTGATCAAACAGATCTTCGATCTTGGGAAGTGGATACTTGTTCTTGATTGTAACTTCATTGAGGGAACGATAGTCAATGCATAAGCGGATGGTACCGTCCCTTTTTGCCACAAACAGAACAGGAGATCCCCAAGGGGAGGCACTCGGGCGGATAAATCCCTTCCTTAGCTGCTCTTCCAGCTGCTTCTTCAACTCGGCTAATTCTTCCGTCCCCATTCTATAAGGCTTCTTATAGATGGGTCCTGCTCCGGGCATGAGCTCGATGATGAACTCAATGTCACGGTCAGGGGGCATTCCTGGTAGTTCGTCCGGAAAGACATTAGGATACTCACATACCACCGGTACTTGATCTAGCCCAACTTCAGACAGACAGTTGACTTTAGCGGCTTGAGCGGAAGAGGAGTTGGAAGCAAACTTGACTTCGACTCCTTGGTCATTGGTCATAGTGACTGTCCGATTGGCACAGTCCAACAAGCCTTGGTGCTTACTAAGCCAATCCATCCCTAAGATCACATCCAAGCCTTGCGATCTCAGGATGATAAGGTCTGCTAGGAAATCTACACCGTTAATGGTAATACCGACTCCTTTACAGCCTATCTTGGCTCTCATCTCGGCTCCGGGGGTTTGTACCACCATAGGGTTATTCAGGGGTGTAGGGGTCATGCCACTTTTTAATGCAAATCTTTGAGTGACAAAAGAATGCGTTGCTCCAGAATCAAACAAGACAGTTGCAGGTGCTGAGTTGACAAGGAACGTACCCAGCACGACGTCTGGGTCTTCCTGGGCTTCTTCAGCAGTGACATGATTCACACGCCCCTTCCCTTGGTTGGGTGGATTGCGAGGAGCTGGGTTCCTTGGTGGCATTCCACGGCCTTGTCCCTGATTCTGCGCATTGGGGCGTGGGGCATTAGGCTTCTTGTTGGGGCACACCCTTGAGATGTGTCCGGGCTGACCACATCCAAAGCAAGTGAATTGGTTTGGATTGATCTTGTTGCCACCACTGGTATTGGGGTTGAAAGCTGGCCTGGGGTTGGTATACTGCTGAGGCTGAGGGTTGGCACGAGGTGCAGGAGCTCTTGGTTGCTGATAGGTTGGCTTGGCTGGGGCTGACTGCCACGAACAAGGTTTCTGGTTGCTGGAACTTCCCTTACTGACCAACTTGCGCTTGCGAGTGTCTTCCAAAGCACGCCGCTTGTCTTCAAGCATAAGTGCCTTGTTCACCAGGTCAGGGAAAGACGGGCAGTCGCACACGACAAGCGAGTATTGCAGAGTCTGATTGAGGCCTTCCATTAAGCGCTCCCTTTTGGCAGCATCAGTGCTGACATCTTCAGGGGCATACCTTGACAGAACACTGAACTTCTGCATGTACTCCTTGACAGTGCCACTTCCTTGCTTCAGGGATCGGAACTCGCGCTTTTTGATAGCCATGATTCCGGAAGGAATGTGGGCCTTGCGGAATTCTGACTTGAAGTTAACCCAAGTGATGTCTTGTTCAGCATGCATGACCTTGAATCCATCCCACCAAGCTCTAGCAGTCCCCCCGAGACAGTGGGCTGCATAAGCCACCTTATCGCGGTCTTCGGTGCATCCGACTAGTTCCAGTATCTCCTCAATGGAACGGACCCAGTCGTCTGCATCCAGGGGTTCAGCAGTCTCGATGAAGGTTGGTGGTGCATGTTTCTTGAACTCTGCCAACGTGGAACGTCCATTGCCATTCCCCGCCGGCTGGCGGTTGTTGGTGACAGCTTGAGCAATCAGCTGAAGAGCTGCAGTGTTGGCTTGGCGTTCCTCTCGGAAAGCTTGGAGAAGCTGAGCCATGTCCATGCTTGGAGGAGGTGGTGGTGGTGGAGCTTGGTCGTTGGTTTGGTCGTGGCCTGCCTCTGGCTGAGAGGATGCTCCGGCTTCGGGCTGCTGGGTAGAGGTACCAGTACGAGTTACAACAGGCATCTTGTTGGAGCGGTAAAAGGTCTCATGACTCGGAAGAGGGAAAGCAAGATAGATAGGTGCCTAGTAAGGGGGTGGGTGTGACACTAAATCAAATCATGCAAGGGCCGAAAGGCCAAAACACATTCATTAAAAATCCAAATGGGTGATGTAATCGTTTACACATTCCCGAAGGAAGAATACGACATACACAACAAAAGCGAACACTAGATGGTTTCATATGAACCATACAAGGACTCGACTGCGCATAGGGGTTACACGACCTATCCTACCGTAGAGGTTACAACTGGCATATCCGAGTAGCAAATGATGCCTAAGCGGCGGAATGCTCGGTCGCGTATTCCGGCTCTTCTGGGTCTTCCTCCTTGTCTTCGTCTGTCTGGGCTCCCTTGTCACTTGAGGGTGTGGGTGAGTGGAGGAGTTGGATACGACGGTGCTTTGTCGTGGTGCAGGGAAAAGCTTGCGATATTCCCTTGCCGTCATCCGGCGTCGCCGAGGTGGTTCTTCATTCTTGGAAGATACATCCTCGGAGGGCCTTCCGCCTCGATATGCGATAGCGGATTGTCCAGAAGGTGCTCCTTCCTTCTTGATCCTATTTGCCTTCTCTTGAGCTCGACGAAGAAGTGCCTTGGTCTTGTGAAGTTCTTCTCGAAGCTTCATTGATTCCGAGGCCAAGTCTTGTGCCAAACTGTCGGCACATAGACTGAAGTAGGTCTAGAACCGAAGCGAGAGTCCTTCCTTCAGTGGAGGGGCTAGAGCGCTGCTTTCTTCTTCACCTTCCTTCCGGTAAGGTAAGAAGCGAGTTGTCATCTTGGCTGCCATCTCCGGAAGAAGCTCGCGGAGACGGGTTAATGCCTTGAGTGCAGCAGCCTCGACAGCGAGTGGTAGAGTTGACATCTGGGGTCCCTCGAAGAACCAACTTGTGGGAGGATCGTTTGCCTTCACAATCACTTACACATGGTACTCCACCTCAGTGTCGCTTACCCAATGCTCAAGGTAGGTGAGGATGGGTGCTCGGTGGAACTGACACTCCTGGAGGCTATCCTCGAGAAGTAAGGGAAATCCAGTGGTCAGGTGCTCTTCGGGTACAGCGGCCATCTACAAAGGTGGAATAGGAGGGGTTAATAACTGATGAAATCTTAAGTTTAGAAAAGAAGAGAGGTTCAGAAGGTTTTTGAAAAGGGGTCTCATCTAACTAACGCCCATGCTAACTAAGGCTTCCTACAGTCAGGATGGCTCTGATACCAGCTCTGCGGGGACCCCGACTTAGAAGTCGAGATCACCGAATGCACGTGTACAGTGATCCCAGAGATAAATGCTCACTGAACACACAGAAGCTGAATAACAAGAGTCTTACATCCATACAAATAGTCTTATACGAATTATGGCCATTAGGGCCAAGTCTTACATAGATAGAGCCTCACGGGCTGAATAGCAAATAACTCAAATAGCGGAAGTCTTCGATAACGGGTAGAACCCATGCCATCTGCCTTAACCATACATGCATTCTGACTGGGATAGCGTCCTAGTTCGCATGTTCATCTCCAAAGAACTCTTCCTCATACTCCTGTTCTTCCATGCCTGGCCAATTAAATAACCAGTGGCAAGCCAATGAGTACTTTGAATGTACTCGCAAGCAACCCATGATGTGGTTCAAAGTAACAATGCATTGGACAATAATGAACAATCAAGCAAAGGCTAGAATAAATATTCTACCATCAAGTTTATGCATCAATAACCTCGCGTAACCTCGAAGACAGGTTACCGATATCAACATGAACATGATTCAACTCATCGAGTCAAGTCACCACCTTGACTCATCACACACATATCATCACTAATGAAGTAAAATTCTGGACATAGTTTAAGTAGCACCTCCCAACTGTCCATGACCGTGGACACGGCTATTCAAATAGTTTTACACTCTGCAGAGGTTGTACACTTTACCCACAAGATCCGGGGAACTACCGCGTCATCCACGACCCGCGGTACCTCAAGTACCCGGGGTAAGCACCCGGTCATTATCTTTCCTTAGACGACACTAACATAGAGTCCACTCGTTTATACACGGCCCTCGGGTACAAACAATAGATCACGGGACTTGCCCTAATTTCAATGTCACGCGTACCCGAAGGGACCAACGGTGTGTCCGGTGCCCTGTGAAAACAGTCATGGTCGTCTATCCAAGCACGACCCCGTCCCGGGAAAGACCTCAAGTCTCCCCGTCACTAGTAATGCGGGCACCATGCTAGTATCGACCTAAGTAATCAATAAAGCCCCGTCCCATAAGGGGTAGTGTGGTTGCACATGTTTGGTTGGGACGGTAGTCACACATAAATCTAATCCATCATTTCACCATGCACATGATTTACCGGCACATCACTTCTTTCTCAAGTGATGACCTAACACATCATCACCCTCGGGCATTAGGGGCACCCGATGGGTTCATGCAAATGATTTCAACTACGGAGGTTCAATCACACATGCATCATTTAAGCATCATGACCAACTATTTGCATGTCATCTAGCACATAGCAAGATCAACAATAAATCATGCATCATGTGGTGGTTCATCTAGGTTACCATTGTAACCCTATCATCATACATCGGAAACAAACGGGTTCCGAGAACAAGTGTATCATGGTCAAAGGGCTGCTTGCCTGGATTGGCTTGGTCTTCAAAGTCTTCAAATCCTTCTCCTTCTCCTTCCATAGCAACTTCGTCAAATACGGGATCTATACGTCGCATAATAACCACGGGAAAATAAGAATACAAACAAAAACAGAAAAATCAAAGTGCTCAGAAAAATGTCAACTCATTTTTGTAAAATACTAGAGGGATTTCTAAGGTGGGGAAAAATCTTGGTTGGAGTTTTGGAGTAACAGAATGGAATATATTAATTTTTGAATAGGTGTATTACTGCTCAAATTTGAATTTAAATTTGAACAGAACAGAAAAGTTTCATGGATTTGAATGAAAGTGGTACCATTAAATAGGTTGGAATATTACAAGATTTTAGGAGTTGGAATTATTTTATTTGGACCATTATTCTTTTCTGTAGAAATGTTTGAATTAATACAGAAAAGAAAAAGAAGAAAAAGACCTGTGCAACTGGGCCAGAGAGGCCACAGTGCACGGCCCAGGGCGGTCCAGCCCAGCCGCACGGGAGCCTGCGCGCGCACGTCAGGTTTTTGAACCTGACGGGCGGGGCCCGTGGGTCAGTGGCAGAAAGAAGGGGGAAAGAGGTGTGGGGATGACAGGCGGGGCCCGCCTGTCATCTCCAACCTTGCGGCCACGGCGACGGCGAGCTCACCGGCGAGGTTTCCGGCCACGGCGACGGCAACGGAGGGTGGGAATGGGTCCAGCGTCGAGTGGCGGTTGCAGTGGTGGTGGTGCGGCACGCCGGGGAGGTCAGGTTCGCCGGCGGCGAGGTGGGACGACGGAGGCTCGTCGGGAGGTGGTTGCTGTGGTTGTTTCCAACTGCAAACGGAGGGGGAAACGAGGGGGAAAGGGTCAGTGGAGCACGGCGGTTCCGAATCGGGTGAAAGGAGGGCAGGGGAGGCCCGTACCGCGAGATCACCGGCGGCCCGACGCGGCGGCGCCCCGGTCGATCCCGAGTACTGGTACCTCTTGGGGTCGAACTGATGGTGCTGGGGGACTCAGTGGAGTGAGGTGAGGCTGTTGGTGCTGCTGGAGGGGCTCGGGAGGGGCTATTTATAGGAGGCCGACGGAGACCCATGGTCCAGTGCGCCGGCGAGCTCCGGCTCGAGGCTACAGCGCACGGGAGGCCAAGGGAATGAGTCCACGGAGTTCCTGGACGAGCTCTACGTCCAGTAGAGGTGAAAGGAGGAGCGGGGGAGCGTCTGGAGTGCGCGCGCGTGTGAAGCAGCAGAGTGGCCGTTGCGGGCGGCCGGTGCGCATGCGACGACGTTCACTGGAGGGCGCAGGAGGAGGGGGGACAGCGCCGGGGAGGTTGCGAACGTCGAGAGGCCTCGACTGGCGCGAAGGGGAGGCCCGAGGCTGTCGGGAGAGGCTGATTGGCTAGAGCTACAATGCGTGTCTGCACTGTTGCGTGCTCCAGAGCGTGCGTATGGCTGGCATCATCGCGCTCTCGCCGCTCCGGTCAAAACCAGCGTGTCCAGGAGTGTCTAGAAGGTTGAGGGAGGAGTAAAGAATTGGATGCCCTGGAGATGCTGAGAGAGAGGGAGGAGGCTGGTGACTTGGTGAAAACCCGCTGTCCAGCAAGGTAAAACAGGGTTCTTACCCCTCAATCATGGAGCTGGGGTGCTGGGGAAGTTACTGGAGGTAGCTAGTAACTCAATGATCATGTGGTAAAAAGTTGAGGCCATGGAGAAGAGTAAAGTTTGATCAGTGTTTGGTCAAGTAAATGACTTCCACTTGACATGGCACTTAACAGGGTTGTATAACATGTGAAAATAGGGTGCTTCACCAAATTTGGGCTCATTTGAAGAAACTAGCCAATGCAACTTTGGTGAACCCTAGAAATCAACAGAAACAGTTTCATCTTGTTTGAGTCAAGCTACTCATCTCCCCTTGATGCACCACTTGGTGTAGCATCATCATTTGGGGTATTGATCATGCTCACAAAGTTTGAAGCTCCAGATAAAAAGTTGGTAATGTAAAGTTGTTCAAATTTGTATTTGAACAGAAAGGGTTTTGAGGTGATCAGATCAAGTTGCTCTTTTCCAAATCTTGTGCCATTTGGTCTAGATGCCTTATTAGGCTATTCTAGCATGTGCACCAAGTTTGAGAGCATTTGGACAAGTTTGGCAATGTAAAGTTGCTCAAACTTCAAATATGGACAGAATGGTTATGAAGGGGTTTGAGGATGTTTTCTTGCTTCCCAAGGCATGGGACTTGGCAAGATCATCAAATATGTCATATATGACATGATAGAATTTACCTGGAATTTTTGGAGAATATTTCCTTTGTAAATATTTCAAAAGCTTGAAATATCCAGAAAGGGTTTTAGAGGGATTAGCCCATTATTTTGAACATGACCAAGTGTTGAAACTTTTATATATGGACAATATATGTCCTATGAGTCTCTCTGAATTTTTGCAAATATTTTTGAAATATTTAAATAATTTTTCCCTATTAAAGACCATTTCTAGCCTTAAGAAAAAGCTTTTAAATAAAATAGTAAAATAACTTTTAAAATTATACCTTTGTGGTTTCTGGGAGTCTTATGACTACTAGGTCTCAAATGAACCTTTTAAAATAATTTTCTCACCCTAAATCATGTACTTGCAGTGCAAATCTCAATTCAGGGGTTTTTGGAAAACTAAATTTATAAAATACCTTTTGGCCAAATTAATTTTGTAAGAAAATACTATACTGTTATATAACACTTGGCATGATCATTGGGCAGAAGTTTTGGGTATGGAGATGAATTCTACAAGAGGTCATAGTTGACTTTAATGAGCACAAGAAAAAGCACATGAAGAAAACTCAATTCCAATAAAAGCCAAATGATGCTAAAAAAATTTGCTGGTCCAAATTTTCATGCTTCAAAGGTACAATTAACATGTTACAAAATGCAGGGTGTGACAGTTATCGTATTAATTCATTTGTTCTTTTCATAATCCTACCGCTGAGTCGTTCAAGATTATTCTCAAGTTTGGCTATATCTCTCTGCAATCCTTTTCAAGAAGAATAAGTAGTATGCCAAATCCGTTGTTGGTCATCAATTTAATTTGATGAAGGATAAGCATACTGTAAATCTTCTTCTTATTTCCTCAAAGTGATTAATCCCTTCCTTCGGAGCTTGTTCATCATATCATATTCTCGGTTCTAAGTTGTTCATCTTGTTTTCCGGAGCTCCAAGTTATTTCAATTATATCATTTCAAAGCTCCATCTAATTCATCGCATGCCTTGAATCTTATTCTTTTCATCTTTCGCTTCTCATGCTTTCATTACCGGAGTTCTCATGATGGTTGATCATGATTTAATTCATCATCAAAGTCTTCATCAAGATTCTTGTTGGAGCTCAAGTATTCTTCTTCATGCAATTGATGTGTAATTCTTTCTACCTTATCTTTGAGATAGTGTTATGTCATTCTTGACAATTTTCCCTTCATGTTTCATGATTCACAAGTTATCAAGAATGAGAGATTTAAACCCATCAATTTCTTCGTTGGAGTTATATTGGTATAGATTTCACCTAAAGCCTTCCATTGGGATTGTTGCTAATTATGGTGCTATAAATGCCCCAAGTCTTCATTTATCCTCCCGGTGAAATAACTCTTTCGCCTCCTTGCTTATCTCAATCCAATCAAATGTTTTCGTTAGTGGCAGAATTTCACCTCAAGTTCGAGATGTTTTCCATAAGCCCACAACAAGCTTATTCTTTTGTTGTTGATTATTTTCAATAACTATGTTCAACCCTTCTTCGTAAGGATGTTTTTCAAATTCATTTGTGGGAGAAGTTGCCATTTTCTTATCAGTTCTTGTCTTTACAATGTTTTAGCATCTATTCTTTCGTTCCAGAGGCTTTGTGATATTGCTCTCTTCGAACCATCATTTCGTTTTATCAAGATCATGCTCTTGTCCTTTCTAGTCCATTTAACTAGAGTGTTGTGTCATCGTTCAAGTTCTCTCATCTTATCAAGTTTTGACTCTCTGTTAACCGGAGTGCTGTCTGAAGCTTTTCTTACCCCTTGTGCCAATCATTCAATTCTTTCAGAGGCAGTGTGTTGTTGATTTCTTCAAGTATCATCCCACCTTCTCAAGCTCATGTTAATTCCTTCCATTTACAGTCGGAGTGCTGTCCAAATTATTCCATTCTTATTCCTTCTCCATCTTGGCTAACTGGAGTGGTTTTGAAAAAATTTCGTCATCCGTGAGCTCTTGTTTCATGTCTTTCAACCTGCAAGGTTCTCGTGGTGTCCCTTGTTCCTCCTTTTACCGGAGTGCTCTTAACTTCGTTCATCTCCGTTGTATTCTTTCTTTCAACATTGTTAAACCTCTCAAGGTTCATGGTTTCACTCGTTTGTCGAAGAAGCAACTTTGTTTTACCTCTTCCTTCATCCTCTTTTATCCGGTGCCCTCTCCAGGATCTCAGGTCGAGATCCTCTGTTTGTGTGGGAGAGTTGTGACGCCCGAAGACCGACGCTCCAGAAGAATCCAGATGTTCCGGGGTTTCGCCGTGTGTTACATTTGTGCTTGCTTTATTTATTTTGCATTGCATCATGTCATCATGCCATCAAGTCTTTTAATTTTAGAAAACGAACTAGATAAACCGTATGGATCTTCGATCCACTTAAATTAAGGGATACTCACTATGGTGACTTCTCTTTATAACATATAAAAGCCTCTCAATATTATTAGGGAGCTATATTAAATTATTCCATTTGTTTGGAATTCACCATAACACACTTGCATAATATTCCCCATGTCTGTTTCACTCCAAGTTTTGACTCCCACAACCTTGCTTGATCATCTTCTTCTCCTTCTTCGTTAGTCCATTTAAATTGTGGCATTTTATTTCCTGCACCAATTTAATGTTCATTCTTTTCCTATCAATTCTCAACCATGCCTTCAATATCCTTGCCAATTTTTTAGTTCCTTTGGACTTGTTTTGGTTGGGTTCAAAAAATGGCTCAAGTTTGAATTTAATTCAAAGTTGAATTATTTTTATATCCTTAAAAATGTCCAAACTAGTTTATTCAAATTGTGCATAAATCTAGGAGATTAAGTATATTTTTACTTCCTTCACATTCTTCCTGTAACTCCCTGTCCTTTTTCCTTTGCGTCATCGGGATTTTGAGGCTGCATTTGTTTTTTTAGGGGAAAGGGCCTCATTGCGCTGCTTTGGGCCTCCCTCCATGCACCAGCCCACACCTCCTGGCCCATCTGCAGCCACCTCTCAGCCGCCCCTTCTAGCCCAAGGCCCAGCCGCCCCAGCTACCTTAACCCTAGCCCGCAACCACTCTTCCCTCGTCCTCCCTCAGCGCCACAGCGCCCCCTCCCGACCTCGATCCCCATCAGACCTCGCAGCCATTGCCCGCTCGAGCTCCCTCAATCTCTCCCTCTCCCTCTCGTCAGTTCCCTCAGGCGCCGAACGCCACCGACGCCAAACGCAGCCTCCGCGCCGCAGCGGCGCACCTCCTCCTCCCCGCCGCGGGCGACCAAGGCCGCTGGAGCACCGGTGGGCCAGAGCCGCATCTCCCTGCTGCCTCTCTGCGCCCTCGCACCAAGCCCTCACCGCCGGCAGGCCTCGCGCACTAGCTCCACGCCGGGTCGTCCGTCGCGCCCTCAAGGCCAGCGCCGCCGGTGTCCTCGACGCACGTCGCCGCCGACGCACCTCTCCATCACGACCGCCGTCCTCCTCGACGTCGGCCCCGCCACTGAGCGCAGCCCTGTCTCCTTCCGTGCAGAGCACACGCGTGCCATGACCGTTGTCGCCGACGAGCTCCAGGAGCTCGCGTCCCCTGCTCCGCCGATCCGCCTGGATTGCAACGCCCGAAGAGCCCGCCGACTGCTTGCACCTCCTCTGCTCCTCGAGCGAGCGCTGAGCCCTGCACGCATCAGTTGCGTGGGATTCATCCCCCCTGGACCGGTCAGAGATGGTACAAAAATTCCAAGTTGGAACTGCTATGTACATGTTCCTGGTGCCACTGGGATTCGTCAAAACCGCGAGTACCCATTCAGATTCGTCAAGTCCCTCCCCGACGACGGCGTACGACTATCTTCGCCGAGACCCGAGAACATCTAGTACCCCACTGGGTTCATCGAGACCGGCAAGCTCGAAGACCCCAAGTACCACGACATCGACAACCCGTCAAGTTCGACTACGCCAAGTTCAACGATGCGCCAAGTACCTCGACGCCCGAGTGACTACTTCATCTCCGATGATGTGTACCACTACTTCCGTGATGAGATGTATACGGCTAAAAAATGAGAACAACTACTTCCCACTACGTGCATGTACCACTACCGTCGCCCCAGGACGTTCGATTTGTCAAGTACCTCTCCGAAACGATACGTGAACACCTGCTTCCACTCCGAACCCGAACCGCTCCGAAGGTATACCGCGAGACGACACCAAAGAACGTTTGCTTGCAATGTATAAGATGCCACTTTGTTTCACCGTGTTCGAAGTACCCCTCGTTGTCTTGTCACCGAACCGGGGGAAATCGGTAACGGTATCACCCCATCGTCTTTGCATGACACGCTCACGCTCTCCATCATCTTTTGCTCCGGACTCTCAACGAGTTACCGGAACCGATATGTTGTGTGGCATCATTTTCGGATTTGCCGCCGTGGCCCCTTTCTTTCCACCATGGTGACAAATACTTCATATCTCTTCATGTTAACTTTTACTAAAAATTGCATAAAACTTGCATTTGTCATACGCATCATGATAACAACCTTTGAATGTTAAATTGTTGTTGCTTTAATAATTGCTAAATTGGTCATGGGGATTTTTTGGAATTGTTGTTGTTATTTCCGGTCTCATTTAAAATGCCTAGGTAGTGTAGTTTTACTTATGCTTCACCTCTTGCCATGTTTACTAAAAACATTTAATCTTGTCTTGTAGATAAACGAGAGTCAACTAAATAAATAAAATGGGGTGTTTCGTCAATATGCAACTCGTTGCATATTGAGCTCCACTTAACTTGTAGTATTGTTTGTGCACTTTGCCATGTTATGCAAATTTAAACCGGACATGCATCATACTTGGCTGTGCATCATATGTCATGTTTATGCTTGTGTGTTTACCGTATTGTTGCTGCTTTCCGGTTTGCTTCTCTCGTTAGCTCCGGGTTCGTTCCGGAGTTTTGAGGATTTGTTCGACTACTTCATGGACTTGTTCTTCTTCCTTGCGGAATCCCAGGCAAGATGACCATACCATTGGATACCTTTACTATCATTGCCATGCTTAGTTGTCTCGATGCTATCGTCATATGTCGCGCTACCCATCATTTATTGTCGGCCCCTCTCCTTGTTGCCATAAAACCTCTAACCTTTGACACCTTCCTAGAAAACCATTGTTTGGCTATGTCACCCGCTTGCTCAGCCCCTCTTATAGCGTTGTTAGTTGCAGGTGAAGATGAAGATTGTTCCATGTTGGAACTTGATGTTTTGGGAATATCACAATATGTCTTATATTTATTAACACACCTATATACTGGGCATGGGTGGAAGGCTTGGCCTTTTGCTCGGTGTTTTGTTCCACTCATGCCACCTTAGGAGCCGATAAACCGGCATTATGTTCCTTGATTTTGCGTTCCTTACATGGTTGGGTATATGGGGACCCCTTGACAGTTCGTCTTTGAATAAAACTCCTCCAGCAAGGCCTAACAATTGTTTTAATTTGCCTCATAATAACAACTTAATTAATTAATTAAATTTTCATAGGGGGTCGCGCCCTCGGTGATTCTTTCTACATAGTAGGGGGGCCAGTGCTGATGGTGTTGGTCCCAAACGGGGAACCTGCGGGGCCACCTGGGGGAACCCGAGGGCTGGTTTTACTCGTAGCTTCGCCCATCCGGTCGTGGCCTGAGACGAGATACACGCGGCTACTATCAGGGTGTCGACACACCGGGAGGTCATGCTGGACTTGTTTTACCACTGTCGAAATGTCTTGTGCACCGAGACACCGAGCCTGATCGGATTGTCCCTAAGATAAGGGGTAATGATATTATTATTACTTCTGCTGATCGTGAGAGCTTGTGATGGGCTAAGTTGGGACACCCCTGCAGGGTTATGATCTTTCAAAAGCCATGCCCGCGGTTATGTGGCAGATTGGAATTTATTAATGTCCGGTTGTAGAAAACTTGACAGAGGATCCGAAGTAAAACACACCACCGCGTGAGTAACCGTGACCGTCTCTTTTCACTTTGAGAAGAGAACACGGTGGGGTTATGTTTGACTCGTAGGTAGTTCAGGATCTTTAGCGATCACTACTAGTTTGTGACCGTTTGCGTAGATGCTCATCTTATTCTTGTACTCGCAAGTTAGCCACCATATTATGCTTAGCCGCTGCTGCAACCTCACCACTACCGTTCTCCATACCCATAAATCTTTGCTAGTCTTGATACCCATGGTTATGGGATTGCTGAGTCCTCGTGGCTCACAGTTACTACAACACCAGATGCAGGTACCGTTGAGAACAGTCTAGGAGCTGGTTCAAGTACTTCACTGGGAGCTCGATGAAGAGAGTGGCCATATGTATGTGACGTTTTCGACGATCAGTAGTGGTTCTTACTAGGGGCGATCGGACCTCGTGTTGTGTTATTTATGGTATCTTTCATTTGGATCTTTGTTCGTAGTCGGACTCTGATGTTATTTGGATGATGATTGTTTATGTAATGCATTGTGTGACATGGCGAGTGTAAGCCAACTACTCTTTTGCAATTTCATCCCTCTTTTACATGAGTCGTGCAAAGATACCATACTTGATATCATTCTAGTATGAGCTTATGCCTTTAAGTCGTGCCTCGACAAGTAGGAGGTATAATCTCATACTGGGCATTACAAAGGAGGTAGGAAGGGAAACAAGCAAATAAAGGTTGAGCGACTTAGTTTTGGGAAAATTTGATTTTACGGAGTACGTACCCACTAGGGTTTATAGGGATCATCTAAAAAATATTCGTTTTTTCGTTTTATAAGTCTCAACACTACTACTAGTAGTAGTACCATCACATGTTGGATTTCAAGGTGCGTTAGATCACCCGATGCAAGCAGTGTTAAGAGAAAACTCACCCATGCATGTAGAAGTTCATGGAAATTTAGTGGTCATTCATGCATTCGTTCTAATTAATGCCTCAGTAAACATAACTTCTTGAGAAAATGAGCGTACTAATTACTTGTGCAAACTAGGAGTACGAAATTAATTCGAGCACTCACCGTCTACCTTGGTTGGAGAGATTTTGAAATTGAGCCATAAACTTGAAAGGAGGGAGTAGTAAATTTTGTCTCGATTACTATTTGTGGTCTTGTATAGATGCAAAATGTATTTTTTTATAGTGGCCTTGTATAAGTAAATGGAGGGAGTAATAAAGGACATATATATTCCAAACAATATGATAATCTCTCTAACCAAGGTAGTAGGGACGAGGAGTAAACGGAGGGAGTACTAAAATTTTCTCCTCGTCCTACGAGCCACCGCGCACGTGGGCGAGGGAGCGGGTGTAAGGCGTAGTAAGCAAGCTTCACCTCATCCTACGAGCCACCGCGCCCGTGGGTGGGGGAGACGGTGTACTAAGCAAGCTTCTCCTCGTTCTACGAGTTGATGGGACACATCAAAAGTACTCCAGTGTATAGAGCCTTGCCTCTATGGTAGGCCCCACATGGTTTGCCTCTTTTTTAACATAACACGTCAAGTCGCAATTTGTTTGTTCACCCATGGTAGACGATCCACCCTCCATCTAGTGGACAACGAGTACACGTGTCAAGTTACCACGTGGGCTGCCTTTTCGTATTGAAATGAGCTCCACCGTGTACCCGCGCGGGTGTGGTTGGGAAAGAGACGGGAGTACGTGCGCCGTGCGTGCACCTCTTCTCTTCGTGCACGTCGCCCTACCTACGTGGGTGTGTGTGAGAGGGACTATAGAGATACAAACCTAGACATAATGCGACGTCCATCCCCATGCTTCCGCCCAGTCCGACCACCAGTCACCACCACGCCCCACTCCTCCTTACCTTGTCTCTCATCTTTCTCCCTCCATTTTTATATACAAGGCCACTATCAAAATTACAATTTGCAGATATACAAGGCCACTATCAAAATTACAATTTGCAGATATACAAGGCCACTAACACTAATAGATGCAATATTAATGGTGTTTGACTCATAGTACTACTAGCAAAGGAGGACATTAATTATCCCTTGGATGCATGTGGGAGTGTGAACATTGGCTTGATGTGCATGAAAGAGAAGAATACACATTAATTTACACGGCAAACAAGGAAACAAGGTGGCTTGCAACATTGAGTTAGAAGACATTAATTTTTGCCTTGGTACCTGTAATATGGGTTTGTGGCCTTGTATACAAAAATGGAGTCCGACAAAATTCTTGAGATACCATTTATCCGATAAAATTCTTGAGCAATAATTAGTTTTTACAAAATGGGATTACTCCTGCATGGCTCAATCACAGCAAGTGTTTTGTAAAAAAATGCATCTTGATGTTCCGTGCAATGCATGGGCATCTTGCTAGTCCATGAAAACAACACATGGTAAAATTCCACGGCGAACGAGGGATTTGAATCTGTTGGGAGGGGCTATTTGGATCTTGCCCGGGGTAGCCAAAATATTGGCGACCCTTTTGTCCACCGGTGCCTTTGCCACCGACGAACGAGGAATGGCTCGGGTTCTCATGCATCCTCCAGCGCGCACGTTGGAGACGAGCTTGCACGAACTGTGTTCTTTTTATCCCACCACGCTGCCCGCAGACCGACCGGCGGCCTGGAAATTACGTCATCCAACTGTAGCCGCACACATTATGAAAGCAAGTCAACCAACCGGACCAAATTCACGCAAACACGGCGATATTTCATATAAACAATGATGGAAATCATATAAGATACCAGATTTTATAACAAAAACGATGGATTTCATTACATTCAAATGAACTACGCAGTGCTAGTTCTAGACAGCACGGGTATATAATACCTGGCCTAAATGGTTGCCTGTCGATCGATTTGTGTTCCTCATGTCCGACAACACGATCACCGGACTGCCGGGAGCCCCGGAGGTATATGCAGGGTCGATGTAGGTCCTTGCAACAAAAGGATCCGACAAGACACCTGCTGTGTACGCCGGCGTCACCTCTGTGGTGGCCTTCATGGGACCCAAGCGGCGGCGGCCTCCCGTGTTCTACTTCTTCTCAATGATGGCGACGGACGCGGAGGCGCTGGCCACCGACTCATCGCTCTCCGCACACCCAGCTTTTGTTGCTGCTTGCATGGCGCGGCCGCCAGCATGGGTGTCTCGGTCACAGAAACGGGAGACACGGTACGAGGCGGCGGCATGGATGGCAGCAATGACGCTCGTGCGCCGCTCCTCGTCGAGTTGCCCTGGAGCAGCGAATTGCTGAACCGCGCGCCGGCTTGGGGCGGCAACTGGTTCCGTCGGGCGAGGGGAGGGAGGTTGATCAGCGAGCCGCATAGCTCGTGTCCGGCAGGCTCGGCGGGCCACCCAGACGGCTTGGATGCGGAATAACTACTCTTCGTAAGCCATTGTAAGAGTGGACAAAATAGTGAAGGAGGAAATAGGGGAGTGGCAGAGGTGTGCGATTCTTGGCCGGAGTTTGGCCTCGTTTAAATAGGAGATTAAATAGACAGTGGACGGGAGGAGCTCGGCAGGCGTTGCCTTTAATGCCGGCCCGGTCATGAACGGACGTGTGTCCAGAGTGGGTTTCTCGGCTTCCACACGGGCGGGTTTCATGGAGGCGTTTGAATGCGGCAAGGAGGCGTGTTCAACCGGCCGTGCAGCGAGTGGCGCCCTCGACTCTGATGTAGGACAGTGCGCCATTCTTCCACTGATGTGTGGGCTCTTTGTGTACATGGCCTGCATGTTAGTGACCCAACGGAGGTAGCGCACAGCAGAGGAATGTTTGGTCGGCCAGGGCGGTCACAAGCGGGCATTTCATAAACTGATGATTGTTCATTGAGTGTGACGTCATCCTTTTCATGTACATAAGCCTACTATGTTGATAGCCCATTCAATATGTTGTGATTCATAAAGACCGCTACAAACATCAATGTTCTGCTTATCACAGATAAGATTGATTAATATTTGTAACAATCCATGTGCTTAACAAAGGGTGCATGCACGTATAGGTTGAGCGTGTGTCTTGTGTCCTGTGTTGTGTGCATGTAGGTGTGAGTGTGTTGCGTGCGTGCAAGGGTACGTTTCAGTGTTGCATGCATGTGTGCGTACGTGCGTGTGTTCGTGAGTGCATGTGTACGTGTGAGTGTTGCACGCCTGCATGCATGCATGTGTTCTTTATGTGTATGTGTCAGTGTTGCATGCCTCCATGCGTGCGTGTCTTGCGTGCGTGCATGTGTACGTGCGGGGTGAGCCTACACATCAGTTGACTGACTTTATCATCTCTGGTCATTAGATTTTCTAGTCGTTGGATACGAAATCAAGGGCCTGCAGTTTAACATCAAACTCCACCCCCCTGAGCCGCTAGCCACCACCGACCGAACCGCCGACCCCCGCAGCCCACGGTCGGCCCGCGCCGCCACGCCGCCCCACCCGCACCAAAACCACTCCTCACCGCTGGTCCATC
>LR738709.1:564605858-564661192 GCA_902687465.1 Secale cereale
CGGCGATCCCCACGCCACCGCCCAATCAACGCGCCCCCCATCGCCAGCAACTGCCAACCAGAGGTCTCATGACTTCGAGTACCCACCGACCACTAATTTATTACCATTTATGTCCTTCATATACGCACTGATGGGTGGGCCCTATGGTAATGTGCACTGCTGAATATGGACCGTTTGACTAGTCAATTGATCGTGTCATCAATAAATTATGGAGCTGTATGGTGAGCCAGTGACCGTATGATCACCCTAAAATGTATTTTATTAAATGTGTGCGGGAGACATGTAGGCACATATATGTGCATATAGAGGGCTAGTAGAGACCGTGCGTGTTTATATATGCATGTGAGAGAAATAGTGTTTTCCAACTGAGATTAGTGAAAAGAGTGGTACATAGTAGTCAGAAAGAGAGAGAGAGAGATACGGAGAGAGCATTTGCGTGAGACACCCCGACACCCCGAGAGAGATTGTGAGCATGTGTCAAAGAGAAATGCCGATGCATATAAAGTGTGTGCACTTATGCGGTAGATAGAGAGATATATAGCGCGTTTGTGAGAACAAGCCGAGGCATAGTGCATCTACGTGTAAAAGGTGGTTCTACGCATTAAATTAAAATATAAATGGCAATATTATTTTTGGATGAAATCATGAATTTTGCAAATTGCGTATGGACAAAAATCGGTCTATCAAACACCCATACTCTATTGAATTCTAGCATGTGCATGTGTTTATTTCATATTATCGATCCATAGAGTGAGAGCGGTTTGAAATACAGGCAATGGATGCTTTTGCAATTCATATATAAACATTAATCAATGCACTCCATGTTGTTAGTGTGAAGCACTTTATACATTTTCACTTGCGTGGATACATTCCAAATTGCTAGCTACGAAATAGAATACATGTCGAATTCAACATAAAGGGGGTTTCCAAGATTCAAATTCATAGGAAGTGCATTCATCTATTTGAACCCGAGATAATGGCATTTGTAAATCAGACGTAAAGGGGGGCATCAATCTTTGTTGTGAGTTTGAACATGCTATATATAATCATACGCATGTCTAACTTTTTTTTGCAACCAAGAAGATTATATCTGGAACCATGCATGAACAGAGGTAAGTTGCATATTTTTTAATATATACTCGTGTACAATTTATATTCAAATGAAGTTTGAGAAATCCTGAATGTTCAATTCAAGAGAACCGAAAACATTAATGCTTCTGCTCCCAAATATTGAACGAAGCGCCAAATAGGCCTCTGGTCACCCGAAACCGCGCGAGACTAATGTTTGGTGGTAGGAAATTGCTGTCCTGACTCTAGCCCGTGTAGCCTATCGGCCCGATGTCCAAAGGTCTAAACCGGGGTAGGTTTGTAACTTCACCAAGACGCCAGTCTCAACCGCCTCCGAGAAGCACTCATACGCCGTGGGCGCCTAAACACCCATGCGCTCGGCCGAAATCTATCCGGCTCACATTTGGTACACCTGAGATTACTGTCCTATCCCCAACCCGCAATATGTCCAAAATTTTAGATGGGGCAAAGTTTGTAACTTTCCTCAAATTTCAAACAAGCACGTCCCAAACCAAAACATTGTTTGCCCTTAGTTCCCAGCCTCCCTCCGTTTCCCAATTCATACTCCGTGGGCGCCAAAACACCCTCTCCACCAGCCGCGAAACCCCAGCCTCCTCCGTCCTCCACCCCATAGCGCCCAATCCACCGCCGCCCAACTCCATCACGCCGGAGTTGGGACCCCGACGTTGTCGTCCAACGCAACCGTAACCGCAACACCCTCAAGGACTTAGTAGCTGAAGCCGAGGTAGAGCTGCCTCCACGATGCCGACGCCGGCGTGCGCCGTACCAAAACCACTCCGACCACGCCGTCATGTGCCTCACTGTTGCCGCTCCATTGTCACAACCGTCCACCGCACCAAAGTTGTTCCCATTACGATGTCGTTCGCCGCCTCGGATCTGCTTCCTCACCGCCGACAGACGGTCACCGCACCACACTCAACAACTTGGCCATGGGTTCATCCAAGGCTGCATCGTCCTCCACAACTTCTCGTTTCCAGCGAACCACAAGAAGATCGTTGGAAAAACAGAAGGAGGACACATCACTACCAGCAGAAAGAGGTACTCCTCTTCCCTTATTCGTGCAAACCTTACATCTCTGCTCACATCGTATTCATCCCACGAAAGAAACTAGTTGAGCGCTTCTTACTACATCTTCTTCGTGATACTAAATGCACAAGGTTTCCTCCCTTTACTATTTCACCTTTGCTAGAGGTCAGTAGCCCGCCTGGATTTCAATTCAGGGTCAGTCGAACCGCAATTAAAAGAAGCAGCACCCGCTTAGGCACGCGGAGCACCTAGTCCGCCTGTTCGCCGGGGAAGCGGCGCGTAAGTGTCTATCATAGGGGTGTGGGCGCAGGAGCTGCTTGCGTCCGATCTGGAGGTCGGCGTGGCTTGAATGGATTGCCGGGGGGGGCGGTGCCAAGCACGACGGTGCGGTGAGGTCGTGGGGAGGGCGCAGGTAGGGGACTGGGCCGGTGGTCGCTGCCGTTTTGAGGAAGATCGTCAACACCGACTGGCTAGAGGTAGATGAAGGCGATCTGCCCGTTCTTTGTACATCAGACGGTGCAGAAAAAATGCACTGGCCTATTTGTTTTCAGTCTAATGTTATTTTCATAGAATCATGTAGTAATTTAGTGTGCCATGCATGTTGTAGAGCTATCATATGTCTCCCGTCATTTATTTCTCACCGACCTGCTATCTACTGCCTATACATTGTACTAATTGTGCACACACTTCACCCATACTCACACTATTGTTTTTATATGCATGGGTATTTCAGACTCTGACGCGGTGTTCATGAATGCTGAAAAGAAAATACAGAAGTTGCTCCAGTGTAATTCGAAGATAAGCACTAAGTGTTTCAGCGCTCTAAAGGATGTAGTGTCAGCAGTTGGAGACAGTAAACGTAGTTCTGCAGTTGATGATCTCAATTGCCACACACAACCATCCCAGGTGCTTGCTTTAACTTCGTGTCGTCAAATGTGGTTGCATGTTGCATATGGTGTCTAGCTTGTATTGCTTCCAATTTGGTTAAATTGCATCTACTTACTTTACAAATTATACCTTTGATAATGACATGCCTTCATGTTTTTGATACATAGTACATATGTCTATTAACCATGTTCGTACATCAAACTAATGCTCTTTTGTATCCCTTGTCAATCACTTATGATGAGACAGTCACCCGGGTGGGTTACTGTGAGACGCCATACTCGTTTAAAGAGTGCAGTGTCATCCTCCCCACATGATTCTCAAGACAGAGCAAGGCAAAATGAAGATAGTCAACGTAGCTCTCTAGTTGATGACCGCAATTCCCCACACCACCATCACAGGTGCTTGCTCTAACTTCGCAGTGTGATATGTGTCTAGCTTGTAATGCTTCTAATTAAGGTAAATTGCATCTGCTTAGTTTACATATTATACATGTGAATATGACATGCCTTCCTATTTTTGGTACACACTACATCTATGTGTTAACCTTGTTCTTACGTGAAACTACCTCTCTTCTGTATCCTGCATCAATCACTTACGATGAGTCACCTTTATTCGTTACATATTGCATATTATTTCTAGCCTGTTGCCATGTATTGCTTCTAATTTGGTCAAATACATTTGTTAGGGCACCCTTTTAATTTGGCTGAGTGATATTGGTTTCATCTTTCATATGGTTTCTAGCATGCATTGATTCTAACAAGTTCAAGCACCTTGTGCTTAGTTTACACTTTATACATCATACATGTCAATATGTCACGCCGTCCTATTTTTCATACATATTCCATCCTCCTATCATGTGGCTGCCTTACATGAAAGTAGTGTTTGTCAGTATCATGCATCAATTAATGAGTTCTGAAGAGCAAATTTTATTCCTGTAACTTGTGGGTTTAATTTGACAAGGCAAAATCAAGAAAGAGGAAGGAAAAGAGTAAGGAAGGCGATGATGGTGGCCCTCTGCAGCAACGTAAACGGAGCATCTGTACCGATTCTCCTTGTACTGATAGTGCATTACAAGGTCCAAGTCTCCGCTCCCCTACTCTGCCATCCAAGGTGCTTGCTCTAACTTGGCAGCGTGATATCTGGTTGCATGCTGCATATGGTGTCTAGCTTGTATTGCTCCTAATTAGTGTAAACTGCATCTACTTAGCTTACACATGATACGTGTGAATATGACACGCTTTCCTGATTTTGGTACATACTATATCTGTGTATCACACCATGTTCTTACATGAAACTACTCTTCTTGTGTATCCTGCATCAGTTACTTATGATGGAACACCTTTAAGTTGGCAGTGTGATATTGGTTTGCGTCTTGAATATGAGTTCTAGCATGTACTGCTTCTAGTTTGATGAATGCCACCTATGAAAAGACAGTTTTAACTTGGCAGAGTGATATTGATTGCACCTTTCATATGGTGTCTAGTTTGTAGTGCTTCTAATTTGTTGAAGTGCCTTCTTCTTAGTTACCACATCATAGGTGTGAATATATCAAGCCGTCCATTTTTTCGTACATATTCCATCCTCGTATCATGACTTTGCCTTTCATCGGAGTAGTATTCATCAGTATCATGCATCAATGAGTTGTGAAGAGCAAATTGTATTCCTTTTTCTTGTGGGTTTGACTTCACAAGGCCCAATCAAGAAAGAGGAAGGAAAAGAGTAAGGAAGGCGATGATGGTGGTCCTCTGCAGCAACGTAAACGGAGCATCTGTACCAATTCTCCTTGTACTGATAGTGCATTACAAGGTCCAAGTCTCCGCTCCCCTAGTCCACCATCCAAGGTGCTTGCTCTAACTTGCCAGTGTGATATATGGTTGCATGTTGCATATGGTGTCTAGCTTGTATTGCTCCTAATTGTGTAAATTGGATCTGCTTAGCTTACACATGATACGTGTGAATATGACACGCTTTCTTGTTTCTGGTACATATTATATTTGTCTATCACACCATGTTCTTACAAGAAACTACTCTTCTTGTGTATCCGGCATCAGTCACTTATGATGGAACACCTTTAAGTTGGCAGTGTGATATTGGTTTGCATCTTGAATATGATTTCTGGCATGTATTGCTTCTAGTTTGATGAACGCCACCTATGACGAGACAGTCTTAACTTGGTAGAGTGATATTCATTGCACCTTTCATATGGTGCCTAGTTTGCAGTGCTTCTAATTTGTTGAAGTGCCTTATGCTTAGTTACCACATCATAGGTGTGAATATGTCAAGCCGTCCATTTTTTCGTACATATTCCATCCTCGTATCATGACTTTGCCTTTCACCAGAGTAGTGTTCGTCAGTATCATGCATGAATGAGTTCTGAAGAGCGAATTATATTCCTCTTTCTTGTCAGTTTGACCTCACAATGCAAAATCAATAAAGCTGAAGGAAATTGGCAAGGCATTGGATGATGGTGGTCCTTATGAGCAACTGTAACTGAGGTTCTCTACAGATTCTACTCCGCCATCCTCCCAACAAGATTCGCAAGACAATGCAAGGCTAGACAGTCAACGTAGCTGTGTAGATGATGATCACATCTCCCCTACTCCACCATCACAGGTGCTTGCTCTAACTTGGCACTATTATATGTGGTTGCATGTTGCGTATGATGTCTAGCTTGTATTGCTTCTAACTTTGTTGAATTGCATTTGCTTACTTTACAAATAATGCCTATGAATATGACACGTGTTCCTGTTTCTAGAACATACGTGTACATGATGAGCACATCTCCCCTACTCCACCATCACAGGTAGTGCTTGCTCTAACTTGGCACTATTATATGTGGTTCCATGTTGCGTATGATGTCTAGCTTGTATTGCTTCTAACTTTGTTGAATTGCATCTGCTTACTTTACACATAATGCCTGTGAATATGACATGTGTTCATGTTTCTAGAACATACGTGTACATGATGAGCACATCTCCCCTACTCCACCATCACAGGTGCTTGCTCTAACTTGGAACTGTTATATGTGGTTGCGTTTTCCATATGATGTCTAGTTTGTATTGATTCTGATTATGTTGAATTGCATCTGCATAGCTTACGACTTATGCCTGCAACACTCACTTACCCATATAAGACACATTTAACTTAGGATTGTGATGTAGGTTGCATCTTGCATTGTCTTCTAGCTTGTATTGCTTCTAATTTTTTGAAATGGCACTTACGACGAGACACTTTTTACCTGATAGAGTGATATTCGTTGCATGTTCATATGGTGCCTAGCTTTCATTTCTTCTAATTTGGTTGAAATGCCTTCCGCTTACTGTTTTTTCATACATATTACATCCTCCTATCGTACGTGTGAATATGAAACACTGTCTTTTTTGTATATATTCGATCCTCCTATCTTGCGCTTGCCTTACATCAAAGTAGTGTTCATCTGTATCATGCATCAACCAGTTATGCAGAGCTAATTTTATTCATCTTCTTGTGGTTTTGACTTCATAAGGCAATATCAGAAAATAGGATGGAAAAGAGTAAGATAGGGGATGTTGGTGGTCCTCCACACCGACGCAAATAGAGACTCTCTAGATTTTCCACCGCTACTGCTAATGAAGTTGAAGTCCCAAGTCTACATGATGAGTTCATCTCCCATACTCCACCATCGGAGGTGCTTGCTCTAAGTTGACTGTGTGATAATTGGTTTCATGTTGCATATGATGTCTAGCATGTATTTCTTCTATTTTGATTAAATTGCACCTGCTGAGTTCATACGTTATACATTTGCATACGACATGGCGTTTTGTGTCTAGAATACACTACATCTATCTATCCTACCATGTTCTTACATCAAAGTACTGTTGTTGTGTATCCCGCATCAGTCACTCATGATTGGACACTTTTAACATGGCAGTTTGATAGTGGTTGCATCTTGCATTGATTTCTACGTTGTACTGCTTCTAATTTTTTGAATTGCCACTTATGACAAGATAGTTTTAACTTGGTAGAGTAATATTGGTTGCATATTTCATATGGTGTCTAGCTTGCATTACTTCTATCTTCTTGAAAATCCTTCTACATCGTTTACACATCGTAGCTGTGAATATGTCATGTCTTCCTGTTTTTCTTACATATTCCATCCTCATACGGTTGTCTTACATCAAAGTATTGCTTGTCTGTAACATGCATCAATGAGTTCTGAAGAGCGATTTTATTCTTTTGTGTTGTGGGTACGACTTGACATGGCAAAGTCAAAAAAGAGCAAGGAAAATAATATAGTAGGGAGTGGTGTTACTCGTTGGGTGAAACGGAAAAGGATCTGCCATCCAGATTCTGCGGGTACTTATAGTGCAGTAGAAGGTCCAAGTACACCAGCTAAATCTACAAACATAGTATCACATGCTCCACCAGCTGCAGCATCCGCTTCAACTGTACCAGCATCTCAACGAGTTACTTGTTTGTTTGCTCCGGAACTGGCCAGTTCCCAACCTGCCTTCACACCTAACACTACTTCTGAAGCACTGCTGACACAACAGGACTTGGCAAGATCAGATAAACCTCGTGAGCATCAACACCAAGACGGTACCTGACCGAGTGAAGTTGCAGTTGCATGCTCCTTTATATGTACTATCACAGTTTGATGTACACTAACAGTTTCCATATTCGTTGTTGAACTAGCACCACGACGGAAGCGGAAACAGACATCAGGGATAACGCTTGATAGATTAACAAAATCTAAAGGAGGAAGAATGGAGATCCATTTTGAGGCAGGTTTAAAAAGGCCACGTGATGCTACAGAGTCAGCCAAGTTAGTATCAGAGGCAGCCGTTGCCGTTAGGTGTCATGCACGTATCCTCCCAACGTGGATCCAGTACAACAAAAGAGAAAGACAATACTCAGTTTAACACCTTCCTTGACCATTTATCCGTAAGTAATGTTATTCATCGCAATTAGTAATATTGTCTTGCTCTGTCCCATACTTTCTATCTTCCTCCTAATAAGACTCACATTCTTTTTTCAACAGATGTGGTTCAAGTTGGATCCGAAAGATGATGAAACTAAACTAGCATGCACTCATGTTTTTCAGTCTGCTCTGCGACAGTATCGGTACCACCTTAGAAAATCTCACTTTGAAGGCAAGGCTAACAATGAAATCGCCCAAACATCTCCAGTGGAATATATTACAGATGAAGACTGGACAACCCTCGTTAAACATTGGTTTGATCCAAAGTATCAGATAGGCTATATGTATTTGATCAGACCACATATTGAACTTGTATTTATGTATGTGCCTTACAAGTGTATCTTCTTCTAGGCTAACTGTTTGAAGAACAAGACCAACCATTCTAAAGTGAAATTCACATAGACAACAGGATCTCACAGCTATATTGCACACTTCGAGGATCTTATAAATAGGTGATACTTCCTTCTTTTTCCTGTGCCATATTATCGTATCGATATTGACTTGTTCCAAATACAGAGGAAAGCATGTGCGGACCAAAAAGAACCTGAACTGTTAGGGATATAACTACTGAGTGTAAACCGCCCAGGAGGGGCCGGGTTATACCTGTAATGAGTTAACTATATTCAAGCCCATGAAGACAAGGAATATGGCACTTTACTATGGAGATCTAAGGAGCCCAGGGCCCAAAGGCGGATTAGGGCCCGTACACATAAACCGTCATAAGGTGTATAACTTGTGTTGTAAGATAGGGAAGGATAGAAACCAAGCCGGACATGTTTAAGAGCCGGCCTCGGGATTGTGTAAACCATCAGGCGTCAACCTGTGTATTTAAAGGGATGACCCGGCGGCAGTTCAGGGACAACAACCAACAACTCGAGAGCCGGGTTAAGAGGATTCGCTCGCTGGTCATGGAAACCCTAGCAATTCCACAACAACTAGAGTAGGCCTTTACCTTCACCGCAAGGGGCCGAACTAGTATAAATTACTTGCGTCCTTTGTCCGCTTGAACCCCTTTAAGCTAACCCGTCGCGATGTCTCCACGACTAAGTCCTCACACTAGGGCATCTGCCGTGACAAAACTACGACAGTTGGCGCCCACCGTGGGGCTATCGCACGATGGTTTCGAGTTCTTAGAGGGCAGCTTCAAAGGGCTCAAGGGATAAGCAGTGCGCCGGATGACTAAGAGTCGTCGTGACAAGATCTACATCGACGACGCAGGCTGGGGCCCCGAGGCCGGCTCAATTGAGTACAGGTACCGGGTCCCCTTTGGCGGCATACACGTTTTCATTGCAAGATCAGCGAACCGGGGCCCGAGCCGGACATCAGCACCGACATCGTCGAAATGGCTCAGTGTGCGAGACCTGCCCGGGTTCAGCCTGCCATGAAGCGTGCCTTCATGGGAGTCATCCATGGAGCGGAATGTGATGATAGATCGGTGTCTAGTGGTGAGACCGTCGGTTACTCTGGTGACGAGTCATCTACCAGAGAGACCGAGTCATTGTACCAGCTCCAAGATGGCCACTTTGGGGGTTGTTCTGATGGTGACAGTATTTCGGACCCCCTCGATCCGCCGAGCCGAGTCACGGTCTTCATGGCTGGATCACAGTCCGTGCAACACTCTTCAACCACAGCAGCGATGATCTCCGGTTTAGCAGCGGCAACAGCAGCTGGGGTAGGAGGCCCTACGCAGCCGCCAGCTCGGGTTTTGTCCGGTTTATTCGACACTTTGACAGCACTGTTTGCCGCTGAAGTTAACCCAGCAGATCAGGATCGGCATGACGCAGAAGTTGCGAAGGTGAAGGATCAAATAGCTCAAGCCAAGGTAGATCTGGCAGGTGAAAACACCAGGATGGCTGCAGAGCGGGCCGAGTTGGATGCGCAGGCTTATCGGCTCATGTTGGATCAGAATGTGGCAAATGATGTAATGAGGAGAAGGTACCGGTCTCACCTTCCTCCGGTTTACGAGGCAAGGAATCTCTTTAACACGCCAGGATCAGGAACCAACAATTAGCCAGTGCTAAACCGGGCAGAAGCACCTAGAACGGGGGCATCGGTCCAGCCGCGCCCAACCGATCCGCCTTGTCAGAACATCCAGTCACAACATGTATCGACGCCTCCGGGTCATTATTCCAACCCCTTGGATAACATAGTCGATGCCGCTTCACGATTGGCGTCCCTCCCAGTCGAAGTTGAGTCCCCCGTAGCGGTTGAGATGTGACGGGCTAGGGAGCTCCTTCAGATAGCTTTGACTCAGCAGTAGGCTTATTCATACAGCCGCGAGAGGATTCATTTCACCCCCCGCCCAAGCTGGAGTTACAGCAGGCATATGGATGAATCGGTCGTGTCAAGCAGTGCACGAAACCATAACCCGCCTCGAGGGCATAACCCGGCGGGTGGTGGCGCTAATGCTCAAGACGTGGTAGATCAGGGAAGACAACGTCGAGAAGCCGAGTTAGCAGTGCAGTACCCGGCCCGTCAACTTACCCTGGTTCGTCCAACAACTTCGGTGGAGCCAGGAGTTACCTCCAGTTCTTTGGGGGTGCCGTGTCTCACCCCGGCTTTACGTAATGTATGACAACCCAAGGATTTCAAAGGTCATCGAAAGGTGCCCAATTACACTATCGATTTGTCCCCTGAGTCATGGGTTGAAAGCTATGAGATGGCGATGGAGATGCTGGATGTGGACGATGCGGCATGTGCTAAATACTTCACCATGATGTTGGAAGGAACAGCTTGTACTTGGCTGAAAAGCTTGCCGGCTAACTCCATTGGGTCATGGGCCGAGTTAAGGGCCCGGTTTATCTAGAATTTCAAAGACACATGCAAGCAGCCCATGTCAATTGTGGACTTAGCTTCCTGTTTCCATGGAGAAAATGAATCAACGAGCCATTGGGTACGTCGGGTTTCAGAAACCTTTCATTCCTCGGACCGCATCAATGCCGATACAGCAGTTTTAACATTGGAAGGCAATTGTAGGTTCATGCCTCTGAAGCTGAAGTTGGGACGGCTCAAGCGTCACTGTGATGACATGGGAGTTCTCATGGCGGCTCTGGTTAAGTACGCCGACTATGATAGAACGAAGGACCCTGAGTCTGATGATGAAAAGCCGAGAAAGGGAAAGAAGAACGGCAAAGGACAGCAGTATAACCCGGCGGACCATGGAAACAGCGGTAAGCGTAAAGCGGATAACAATTCCGATTTTGTGGCTAACACCAACACGCAGAATGATGGTCAGCATCGTAAGGGTAGGCCGCCCCCGCGAAGCGGAGGAGCAGGTATCAATCTTGACCGCGTGTTAAATCAGCCTTCCCCGAGGCACGGGGCGAAAGAAAGGCTAGCGATGCACCTCTGGAAGGATAGCTTTATTATGTGGGAGTTCAAAAATTCGGATCGTTTCCAATATGATCATGGACCGTCCGGTGGTTCAAGGCCCAGTTCTCATGGGCCGGGTTATGATGGAGGCAGTTCTGGCTCAGGATTTCAAGGCAATCAAAGCGGGCATGGAAATTAGGGCGGTCAAGGCAGCCAGGGTGGTTATAATCATCAGGGGAATCATCAGCAGCAACAGTCGGGTTACTAGAGCAACCCGAAGGAGTTGAATAGTGGGCAGTATCATGTCTTCACCACTAGCCTGTGTAAGCACGATCAGAAGGTTTATAAAAGGGCAGTGAACTCCATTGAACAGCCCATTGTGTGGTGCCTCGTTACTTACGCTGGTCTGAACAGCCCATTGTGTGGAGTCGAGAGGATCATCCGCCCAGGGTTAATAATCCGGGTCAGCTGGCATTGGTGGTGGCGCCTCAGGTTGGAGAGTATAAGTTCACCAAGGTGCTCATGGATGGGGGAGCAGTATCAACATCCTTTATTACGAAACCATCCGTCGCATGGGGTTAACAGATACAAAACTTAAACCGTTAAACACCGTTTTCCAAGGTGTGGTGCCTGGTAAATCAGCAGATCTAGTTAGTAAGATAGCTTTGGAGGTTACTTTCGGAGATGAGCATGATTCAAGATCAGAGACCTTGACTTTTGAAGTGGTAAAAATCAAGAGACCGTATCATGCCCTGTTTGGACGGCCGGTTTATGCTAAGTTCATGGGAAGGCCCTGTTATGTTTATTTTCAGCTTAAAATGCAAGGTCATAACGGGACTATCACAGTACATGGGAGCCATAAGATCGCTTTGGAATGTAAAGAAGGTGATGCGGCCTATGCTGAGTCGGTTTGTGCAACAGAGGAGCTAAAGTTCTACAAGGACAATGTTGATCGGGCAGATATGACTTCTTTGAAAAAGCCAACTACATAGCATGATCCGGCCTAGAAGTTTAAACCGGCTGATGAGACTAAGCTGGTTGATTTTATTCCTGACGATTCATCCAAGCAGTTTAGCATCAGTGCTAACTTGGATCCAAAATAGGAAAGCGCGCTCATCGAGTTCATCCGTGAGAACCGGGACATCTTTGCATGGAAACCTTCTGACATGCCAGGTGTACCGAGAGGACTCGCTGAGCACACTCTTAATGTCGATCCCAAGTTTAAACCGGTCAAGCAGTTTCTCCGCTGCTTCAATGAAGAAAGACGCAAGGCCATTGGTGAGGAGGCAGCCAGGCTCTTGGCGGCTGGGTTTATCATTGAAGTATTTCATCCTGAGTGGTTGGCTAATCCGATGCTAGTACTTCAGAAGAACGACACTTGGCATATGTGTGTGGATTACATAGATTTGAACAAGGCTTCTCTAGCTGATCCATTTGCTCTTCCTCGTATTGATCAAATTATTGATGCTACGGTGGGTTGTGAGCGTTTGAGTTTTCTGGATGCTTATTCTGGTTATCATCAAATCAAAATGGCAGTTAAGGACCAGGAGAAGACAACTTTTATAACTCCCTTTGGAGCCTTCTGCTATGTATCTATGCCCTTTGGGCTCAAGAGTGCCCAGGCGACTTATCAGCGTTGTGCGCAGAATTGTCTTCATAAACAGATTGGGCATGATGTTCATGCATATGTGGATGATATTATGGTGAAGTCCAGAAAGGAGGAGACATTAATAGATGATTTGAAGGAAACTTTTGATAATCTCCGGGTCTATAAGATGATGCTTAATCCGGCCAAGTGTGTTTTTGGTGTACTGGCAGGCAAGCTCTTGGGGTTTCTGGTGTCTAACAGGGGCATTGAAGCTAATCCGAAAAAAATCAAAGCTATTACGTCTCTGGCTAAAACGGCGTGTATCAATGACGTTCAACGTCTGGCGGGCCGTATTGCAGCGCTGAGCCGGTTTATCAACCGATTGGGAGAAAAAGCTATCCCTCTATATCAGATGATGAAAAAGACACGAAATTTTGTCTGGAGTGATGCTGCTAATGCGACGTTTGAGGACTTGAAGAAATAGTTTGCAGAGCCGCCTATCCTGGCTACTCCGGTCGATAAAGAGCCGTTGTTGTTGTACGTGGTGCTAATGCCCGGGCTGTCAGTGTGGCCATTGTGGTGGAGCGCAAGGAGGCTGGTAAGGAGTATCCGGTTCAACGGTCGGTTTCTTATATCAGTGAGGTGCTTATTGACTCCAAAGAAAGGTACCCACATTGGCAGAAACTGGTGTATGGAGTCTTGGTGGCAAGCCGGAAGCTTAAGCAGTATTTTCATGGACATCCTATCATTGTGGTCAGGTCTGCCCCTTTGGGAGATATAATCCAAAACAGAGAAGCAACTGGCCGGGTTGCCAAGTGGGCCATTGAGCTTGGACCTCACGGGTCAAAATATGTGCCTCGTATGGCAATCAAGTCCCAAGCACTTGTGGATTTCATCAATGATTGGACGGAGCTACAGGCACCGGAAGAAAAGCCGGATCATACTTATTGGACTATTCACTTTGATGGATCCAGGCAATTGGAGGGCTCGGGGCTGAAGTCGTGTTAACTTCCCCATGAGGTGATAAATTTTGTTATGTTCTCCATTTAATCTTCCCTTGTACTAACAACGCAGCTGAATATGAGGCTTTACTCCACTATCTTTGAATTGCTAAGGAGATGAATTTAAGTCGGGTTAAGTGCTTTGGTGACTCGGACCTGGTGGCTCAACAGGTCTCTCGTACTTGGGATTCCAAGGACCCGCTCATGGTAGCATATCGTCGAGAGGTGGATATTGTTGCTGGACACTTCAAAGGTTATCAAGTTGACCATGTGGACCAGCAAAAGAATGAAGCGGCGGATGCTTTTAGCCGTTTGGGTTCCCAGTGTAAACTAGTTCCACCCAATGTTTTTCTGGACGTTTTGTATAACCCGTCGGTTAAGCTACCTACAGAGGAGGATCTGGCTGTTCCTTATCCGGAGGCTCAGTTGGTGGCGGCTCTTCATGCTATCCCAGATTGGACGGTTCCATATTTGGCATAAATGAACCGGGTCGAGTTACCGGAGGATGAAACTTTGGCCAGGCAGATAATCCGGCGGTCCAAGTCAATGACTATCGTCAATGGAGAATTGCATCATTGCAGTGTAACAGGGGCGTTTCAGCGTTGCGTATCTACCGAAGAAGGCCGTGAGATTTTGCGTGAGATCCATGAAGGAGATTGTGGTCACCACGTCGGTTCAAACTCCCTGGTAGCTAAATCTTTTTGTCGCGGCTTCTATTGGTTGACGGCTCATGCTGATGCTCAAGACTTGGTCAAAAAGTGTGACGGATGTCAAAACTTCTCATGGCGTGCTCATGTGCCAGCTCAAGAATTGAGGATGATTCCAATCACTTGGCCATTTGCAACCTGTGGGCTGGATATGGTTGGGCCCTTTAAGAGATCCAAGGATAAGAAGACCCACCTTTTGGTGGCGGTTGATAAGTTCACCAAATGGGTGGAAGCAGAGCCAGTCAGTAAGTGTGATGCAGCCACGGGGGTTCAATTTATCAAGAAGGTGATTTTCCGGTTTGGTTTTCCACACAACATTATAACTGATAATGGCACTAATCTGTGGAAGGGTGTTATGGAAGACTTTTGTCAACGTGAGCACATCCGGCTTGACGTGTCATCAGTGGCTCATCCTCAATCCAATGGTCAAGCTGGGAGAGCCAATCAATAGATCCTGAGAGGCATCAAGCCCCCGCTTATGGTCCCCCTGCAGAGGACGTCGGGTTGTTGGGTGGAGGAGTTACCTTCTGTGTTATGGAGCATCAATACCACGCCCAATAGATCTATGGGTTGCAAGCCTTTTTTCATGGTTTAGGGAGCAGAGGCGGTTCTCCCTAGTGACAGTCGTCATGACTCGCCTCGTGTGGCGGCTTATGTCGAAGCTGACAATGAGAAGGCACGACAGGAAGCACTGGACCTGTTAGATGAGGAACGTGACATTGCAGCAGCTCGGTTTGCGATTTACCAGCAAGATCTACGTCGTTATCACACCCGCCGGGTTAGAACCAGAACTTTTCAAGAAGACGATTTGGTGCTCCGACTCATCCAGGATCAGACTGATATGCACAAGTTATCCCCGCCTTGGGAAGGACCCTTTGTGGTCAGCAAGAATTTGCATAACGGGTCATACTACCTTATCGATGTTCGAGAGCACAAAGACTCACGTAAATTGGGGGAGGAGACCCACCGGCTGTGGAATATCGCTCATCTTCAGCCTTACTACACCTCAGCCATAGGCTCCTCTTATGTACATATTTTTGACAATTTCTATATTATGATCAATATAATAAACCGGCATCCCTGCTAAAGCGGGGACTCTGCTGTTTTCCCTTAAGAGTTTTTGGTTACATGGGGCTTCTATTTATAAAGCGAAGTTCTGATTACCTAGTGACCCAGCTATCAGGCCAATATTAGCTTAAGAGCACAGCTCTGGTTACTTCGGTAATCCGGGTATCAAGCCAACATTATCATAAGGGACCAAAGATAGTTTGTTGTACAACACAACTCAAACATAGGCACCCACTGAACACAGCTCAAAATATTACCTGGGGGCTCTTTTTGCACAGCAACAAAGAGTTTTTAATGACCCTTGTAATAGGCTATCAAGCCAAGCTTGGAAGCCAGGTGTATTCACCTAAAACCCCAGGTTAACCTGCCTTCATCAAGTAAGTCTCTCCAACCAGGTAATCCTGGTATGACCCGCCAAACGTTTGGCAAGTCAATCTTATACAGTCCCTGAACTTGTCAAAGTTAAAACGACGATTGGTCAATGTGAGGTCCATCTTAAAAGGCTGTGCAAAATGGTTTAACTCAGTGGCCTGGCAGCCCATGAAAAGCCTCGATTTTGGGCCTGGCAGCCCATGAAAATCCTCGCGCCTTTTCATGACTTTATTCGACAGATTTTCTCTTTCGTTGAGTTTTACAACATTTTATGATAAATCGATGTTTATTGACTCGGCCTGGTTGTTGACTATAAGTCACCACTATCAAATAATCCGGTGTTTATTAACCGGTCTGGTTTTGAATTACCTGTATCATATATGGATAATCGGTGTTTATCACAACCCGGTATAGTTTTATTATAAACCGATAAATATTGCAGGAGTTATCAAAACCCAAGATTGGGGTTATCACCCTTACTGCAAAAGTTGGTGAAACCAACGATGTGATTCAGTATCACAGGTATGATACATTTCATATTTAATTATTTTAAAATACAGCCTTGGTTATAAACCCAGGTTATGTGTCGGGCATTATGACCCGTCCGGCGATAAACCGCCAGGACACTTTAACCTTGTTGTATGCAGAAACAGGTTGAATAAAGCTGCTCAGAATGATAAGCAGACATAGTATAATGATGATGGATTAGCAGCAACATGCAAAATGAGTATGCACGATGGCATAGCATACCAAGTATTTCAACTAGCCTATTGCAAGGCGCTTCGATGCCCAAACGAATAATTGTTTACAAAAAGTGATGCGACATGCAGAAGGCTAAACCGGCCTCCGGATCATGCTTCCTCGCTAGGCTGACTTGACGGCTGTGGGTTACCCTGCGCCGGTTCATCCTCCTCCTCTCCATCTAGTGGCTGGAAGTCAATAGTTGCCCAATCGATCCCAGTTAGGGCTTGGAATACAGCTTCATCGCTTATAAGCGTGGAGGGTTCAACATCAGGGGCATAAGTATGCCTACGGATTGGCGGGATAAGATTTTGCGCATCATAAGTTGGCGTGTTAACCCACTTGTTGTCGGCATCATAAGTTGACTGATAACGGGAAAGATCAGTTTCTTCAGCCAAATTACTAGCCCAGGGGCGCATTTCCTTCGTCAAAGCTCGGATATCGTTGTTATCAAAATCTGATCCGTCCTCCCTTAAGCTTGGATAGCCATTCCACACGTCAGCCGGATCAAGATCAGGTACCCATGCTTTTGCCCGGGTTAGTGCGGTCAGAGCACCTGCCCTTGCAGCCAATCTTTTTAGTTCTTCAAACCGGGCAGGCAGCATCGACAACTTCTCTAAGGTGTCCTTGATTAAGGTTGGGGGCGGCTTGTTATGAGAGGCAGTGCATATGATCCGTTGCGCACCGGTATATAATTGCTCTATAAGAGTATAGGCAGCCTTCAATTTCTTCTGCATGTGAGAGCCCAAATGGGTAATGCGGGGTCCTGCATCATGACGAACATTAATAAACCGACAATTTATGGGATAATACATGTCGAAAGCTTATAATAAGGATATTTACCAAACATAGCAGTGGTCATGGTGTTTATCTGCCGCTTTAAGCCAGTTAGCTCTTCTACCACCGGTTTAAGGGCTGCTTCTGCATCATGAGCCCTTTTCTGCAATGCGGATTTCTCTATGTCCCAATCCGCATGTTCCTTCTTGAAGTTTTCCTTCAACTTTTCAATAGCTGCTAAGGCATTGGTCAGCTCATCTTTGGCTTTGGAGGTTTCTGCTTGCTGGGACTTGAGGTTTTCTTGTAGATCAGCGGTTTCGGATTCGTTTTTGCTCAGCTCAGCCTATAAGAGACATACATATCATGAGTTGGTAGAACATATTTGAAGTACCAAGCACATAACAAGTTATACACTTGGAACTTGGGGGCTAATGCCTATTTTCTTATTATCAGAAGTCTTTACAAGTCCGAAGCTCAATACAAGTATTGTTCCTGGCACTTGGGGGCTAATGCATATTTGCTCAAAATAACATTACAGGTATTCTTCAAATTAGCCAGCATACTGGATGATTGGTGTACAACGATATTCAAACAAGAAAATTTGGCAGGAGAAAAGTCCCGGTTCATCTTGAAAAGAATAAACCAGCCCTTGGGGGCTACACAAGCAAAAGTTGCAAGATTGATATTCTAAAAGTCCCGATTCATCTTGAAAAGATAAACCGGCCCTTGGGGGCTACTCGAGTTGATATTGGAAATTTGATAAGAGAGAAACAATTATGCAGAGTTAAGCAGCAGTTACCTCATATCGCTCTTTCATCAGGTTCACTAAACCGGCTTCATAGTCGCGGCTTGTGTACAGACGGTTCAAAAAGCCAGAATGAAGGTCTTGGGTGTTGAGGTGGGCATAGCTTGACAAATCCGCATTCCACTTACCTTTATCCATATCAGAAAATTCTTCTTTGGCACTATGCTTTGATAAAGCGACAGGGCTGCCAGGAGTGGTGTGGTCGAAGCCAGTAATCATAATATCATCCGCTGTGCCATCAGTAGCCTTGACTGGTCTTGACGGTTTATCATTAGCTCGGACTTGGCTTGTTGGTTTATCAACATGGCCCGTCTGATCAATTTCTACTTGCTCAACGGAAAAATCATGATCTTGTGGTGGTGGGTCATCAAGCATGGCGTCAGCATTTGCTTCTACCGGTTCTGGAGTTTTCTCCGGTTCAGTGACCACATTATCATCGGCCGGTTTACCTAGCTTGGCCTTTTTGCTGGGTTTAGGATTGGCACTGAAAGAAAAAAATAGAAAGGTCAATACATTGGATTAACATAAAGTGTTAAAAGTAAATTTAAAGCATAAACTCACCCAGGAAACGTCTTGAGGGTTGGAAGTTGTGTGGCCGTCGACTTGCCAGATGATGAATGAGGTTTTCCCTGATAGTTTGAATTAGATGGATTAAGAGCCTGTCGGAAATGACCTGCCTTGGGATAAGAAACATCAGAAATATATGAGACCTCTAATCGACGTTTCCAGATCGGAGTGTTCGGTAAACCGGCTGAAGTAACTACTTGGCCGCTGTGCCGTGTTGTGCGACGAGCTTCGTGTTGCTACTTCTTCAAAAGAAAGTTTGGGTCCAAGTGAGCTAGGGGGTGAGAAAATCTTACTTCCCAGTTTGCTTGACGGATTTTCTGTGTTGGCAGAGGATCTGAACCGGAGGAAAGAATAATTACCTCTACATCATCAGCCTGGCTACCTTCAGCGTCATCCTGATAATACTCATTGTCAATGAGGTGTATGAAAAGGGAGCCAAGAGAGTCAAGTTCTTCCTCTGATTCCGGTTTATCCAGATCATCATCAACATTTAATTCGGAGGACTCATCGATTTTCTTTTTGGCAGGTTTCTTGATAACCTTAGTCTTGGGGTGAGATATTTTTGCCGGTTTATCCTGTGACTTCTTCTTACAGAACGGATCATCGCCCTATCAAAAATTGATGAAATTTTTAGAGAATATTTAAGAAGATCGAATTAAAGCAATAGTTATAGGATCCTTACTGCTGGCGGTTTATTGGAAGCACAAAAGGGATTCGGCCCTATTTTGCTGCAGATAACCACCGGTTCATCCAGTATCTTCTTAACAGATTTAGTAACTTCATCTTCCTTTAGCTGAATGTCAATATGTCGTTGAGGGTCTTTCAAGTCCCCTGTGTACTCACACATTAAACCGGGGCATCGGCTAAGAGGCAGAATGCTCTAGGAGATCCAGCAACGAAAAAAATCGACGCATGTTAAACCGTTTGCAACGAAGTCCTGGAGCTTTGAAAGCTGTGGTGCATACTTGGATCGTTCCTTGGCGCTAAGTCGTTGAGGAAATGGATGGGTATTGGTAAGCCGGTGAGGACGATAACCCGGCAAAGGATTCTCGTCAGTTGGAGACGTATCGTGGCAGTAAAACCAAGTCTGATTCCAGTCCTTGGGGTGACTATGATGCTTGGCGTGAGGGAAGCTGGCATCCTTCCTCTTCTGGATTGCCATCCCGCCAAATTCAGTATTGGGCCCGTCTGTAAATTCTGTACGGCGGTTCAAGTGGAAGAAATCCCTAAACAGTTCAACTGTGGGCTCCTCTTGCAAGTAAGCCTCGTAGAATACTTGGAAGTTGCAAATATTGGACACATAGTTTGGTCCAATATCTTGAGGATGGAGTTGGAAGCTAGCAAGCACATCACGGAATTTTTTTGATCCGGGAGGGCTAAGCCCTCGGGCCAGATGATCAACGAACATAATTACTTCTCGATCTTTAGGTTCAGGAGGATTTTCTAGACTAGGAACTCTCCAGTGAATGACATCCTTTTTTGCTAAAGAGCCAATGTCGACTAACCCGTTCATTTCCTCCTCGGTAACCCGGGACGGAACCCAGTTACAGGAATAAAATTGCTTGGCCATTTCAATGAAAAGCTGAAATTATAGATAAAATGACGGTTTATGAATCATGACTAACAAGTATAAAGCGTCGCAAGGTCAGCAGGAGAAGATGTTGAGGCATATACACATTGTTAAACCGGAGTCAGACATTGGAAGGGTTACAAGGATAACTGAGACGGCGGTTCAAGAGGGGACTGATGGTATCTGTCAGTTTATTATTTTCTAAGGTTGAACCGCCTATGCGGGTATGGAAGGTACATATATGAAATAACCAAGTGATGGAAAAACAAGTTTCACAGATTGATATGATAATTTCAGATCTGCAGCATATTAATAAATCAAGGTATATTCAGACCTAAGATACAGGTACTTAAGCAGTTCATCACATCCGGATGAGATTATTCTATAGAGAGGATGCGCTAATGATGAGAAGGGGGATTATAGCTACAACTGCACAGGAAAACATAAGATTTATACTCGCCATTTATGCCACAGAGAAGAACAGGGAAGAACAGCAGCTTCGATGAACTCGCATAAAACCGTAATGGGATCGATGGGAGGAGCAAGGAAAGACTTACCAGGGTTGTTGAACGCGGAGGCATGCAGACAGAGCTCTGGTCGAATCAGGTTGATGCAGCGGCCGTTGTTGGGGCAGAGGCGAAGGTCGACGACGGCGGAGGCGCTCAAACACTGAGGCGATGCTAGGCGGAAGAAAGGCGAAGAGGCAAAGGGAGAAAAGGAAAAGGACCCTTGGCCCTATTTATAAGACAAAGGAATAAGGGACATGCGCGGGAATCGAGGAGCCCAAAAATGGATATATGACAGAGTTGTCGCCTCGATTTTTGGAGGCTCATTAATAAAAGAAAGGTATATACGGTTTTTTATGAATAGGTGACGTCATGACGGTTTACTATGATCCTGGAAGATGACATTATGGCGGATTACAAGGTTTACTAGAAGGCGCTGAAGAAGAAATTTTCCTAAGTGTTGAAGATTAACATGAACAAGTTCAAATCAATCTGGGGCCTAATGTTGGGGATATAACTACTGAGTGTAAACCACCCAGGAGGGGCCGGGTTATACCTGTAATGAGTTAACTATATTGAAGCCCATGAAGACAAGGAATATGGCGCTTTACTATGGAGATCTAAGGATCCCAGGGACCAAAGGCGGAAGGATAGAAACCAAGCCGGACACGTTTATGAGCCGGCCTCGGGATTCTGTAATCCGTCGGGCGTCAACCTGTGTATATAAAGGGACGACCCGGTGGCGGTTCAGGGACAACAGACAACAACTCGAGAGCCAGGTTAAGCGGATTCGCTCGCTGGTCAACGAAACCCTAGAAATTCCACAACAACTAGAGTAGGCCTTTACCTTCACCGCAAGGGGCCGAACTAGTATAAATTCCTTGCGTCCTTTGTCCGCTTGAACCCCTTTAAGCTAACCCGTCACGATGGCTCCACGACTAAGTCCTCACACTAGGACATCTGCCGTGACAAAACCACGACATGAACCGAATGTAGTGCAAATCTTCAAGGATTGCCACACCAGCAAGATGAAGGGCATGAGCACACAAGTTCAAGCCACTATTGTAAGTCCTTACTCCTCCTACCTTTGAACTGATTGGTACTGTGATGTCTTTACTTAACTACTTGGTTTGCAGCCAATGTGAGTTAGTCTGTTCAATTTTATACACAGTTGTCTTAACGTATCATTTCACCTTACATGGTTTAAAAGAGATGAAGGATATTCTTTTGGTCTTGATATGTATTCTAGTTGTTATGTTCACATGCGCACACAATGATAAAATAGCCTGTTTGTTTTATATTTGTTTGCCCATGATATGAATGATGTCATACTATATTCATCCTACTTTAAACCATGTCTCTTTATCCTTAGATGTCAACGAATGTGAGGAAATATACAATACAGTAGGCATGCTACATGGACATATGTTCCGAAAGTGATTTTATTATGTAGTTGGCACTACAATACATGCTAATGTATTACAGTAGTTCACCAAAATAAGTTATGTATAAACGTGTAACCTACTTTGTTTGTTTTCGTCTCATTAGTAACTTATCTGGTACACTAATCTACAAGTTCAAACTTTCAGGAATCTATGGAAAAAATGATTGAACAGCCACAACCACCTGAAGGTGACGAGGCTACCACAGGCACGATGTCACCTCTTGCTGCAATGCGTCAGTATCTCTCCACTAACAGTGCAACAAGCACCTTCCTGCGTAATTCTAGGTTGGTTGTCAAGGTAACCTCGTCCAAATCGCCTACTGAACAAAATCTTCCTGCTAGACAGAGTGATATATCTGTGCTCCAGACACAACTCCAATCCCTAATGGACGTCGTTTTGGAAACAAGAATAGTGGTTGACAAATGTCGTCAAGATATGAATGGTTTTGAAACAAGACTATCAGACATTCGCTTCGTTATTCAAGAGCAATGGCGGAAAAAGGTGAAGATCGTGCTGCTCCATCAGATTCTACAACCTGAAACATTAGCACTCAGGTCAAATGATCTATGCTTCTATACATCTGATGGTGCTTTTATTTGCAAGGACTGTAAACTTTATGCCAACATGCGTTTTGTTGTGATACAGCATTTATGATGCTGCCAAAGGCTGCAATAATTGTGACACTATTTTTGTATAGTGTAGGTTTATCTTAATAATGTATTCGGCCGAAAGCTTCGTAGGAGCCCAACATGCCAACATTCGTCGGGCCCATTCCAATTTTTCTAAAAACGATTATGGGTCAAAATTTGCATGTAGCCCACTAAAAATATCTAGGCCTAAATCAGCATAAGATTTCATATTTATCTGATAGGCCTGTGCCCATAGTGGGCCTTTAACAGGCCTAAACATAATTTGGGCCCTCAGTAACAATAGGCCGTTTACAGGAGTAAATATCTCGAGCCCATAAAAACATGGGCCTTTAAAAGACCGAAAGTGATATTGGGCCCATTTACGATGCGGATCTTTCACAGGCCGAAATTCGGATGGGTCGTAAATGCGCCGATCTAATACACGGGCCTTTAACAGACCGGAAGTTCGGTCGGGCTAGATTATTGTCATTTTTATATGGGTCGTTAATGGGCCCGATGTGACGTTGGGCCACATATGGCCCATGGATTTCGTCCGACGTTAACAGGCCGAAAATCACAACAGGCCAAAAATGGCCCAAATCTATAGTGGACCTCTAACTGGCTGAATGTCAGACATGGATGAATATGACCCAAATCCTTCACGGTCGTTTATGGGCCGAAAGTTTCAATGGCCCGTAAATGGGCCCAAATGAAGCAGGACCTTTAACAGGCCAGAAATACACTGGGCCGTAATTCGGCCCATATACTTGGCAGATTGTTAACGGGCCAGAAGTGACCATGGGCCATGATGATGACAAGTTTAGGACAGGCCGTTGACGGGCCAATTTGACACTAGCCGTACGGGCCTTAACTGAGAATGTTGGGCCTTTAGCTGGGCCGGCCCATTTTGGTCCACAAAATCGTGTGGGCCTTTAGCTAGGCCGGCTCATTATGGCCCACAAAATCTTGTGGGCCTTTAGCTGGGCCGGCCCATTATGATACGCAAAATCTCGTGGGCCTTTTGCTTTGCTGGCCCATTATGGACCGCAAAATCTTGTTTGCCTTTAGTTGGGCCGGCCCATTTAAACTTTATGGGCCACTTTTGGGCCGGTTCACGTGTCAACTATCATAGGCACATCTCGCCCATTGGATGAGTGACACCTGTGCCAACACGAAGCTGACACGTGTTTCCGTTAGCCAATCAGAATTTTACACGTGGAACATCCCCATTGGTCTGGGCTGTTAACAGGTTATCGGATCCAAAACCGGACCCGAAAGCTTAACGGCGTTCCGTTACGGTAAATGCCACGCGTCGGTCACCCTTGACGAAAGCACTTCTGTGACGCGTGATTTATCATCATGGAAGTGGACACTTCCGTGATGATAATTTTGGTAATGTCATGGAACACTTCTACGACAGCACAAGTATGACTATCTTCATTCTGTCATGAATTTCTCATGGATGTACATGTATGACAGAAAATGTGACCTACTGTGACAAACACGTATCATTACGGAAGTGTATTTTTTTGTAGTGCTACGAGGGTACGTAGACACACTCTCCCCTCTCATTGATATGCTTCTAGTAGATAGATCTTGCATGATCGTAGGATTATTTTTTGAAATACTACGTTCCCCAACACCAAGGCACCCCAAGATAATATTTCAAGAAGTCTCAAGCATCTAGGCGTCCCTCCTTCCGTTTCCCTCCCGTTCAATCCCGCACCTTGGGTGACGGTTCCGTAATTTACGCTATGGCGAACGGGCAGTGAAACGTCCATTTTGCCTCATGTTCTCTTGTTGTTATTTATGTTGTTATTACGCATAATAATGCTTTTTGGAGTAATTATAATGCCTTTTATCTCATAATTTGCAAGGTATACACCAAGAGGGAGAATTCCGGCAGCTGGAAATCTGGACCTGAAAAAGCTACGTCGGGCCACCTATTCTACGCAATTCCAAACAAGCTAAAACTCCACGAGGATTTTTATGGAATATTTAAGAAATACTGGAGCTGATAACCACCAGAGGGGGCCCACCAGGTGGGCACAACCCACGTGGGCGCGCCCTGGTGGGTTGTGCTCACCCCAGCCCACCTTCGGTGCCCCTCTTCTGGTATATAAGTCATTTTGACCTAGAAAAATTGAGGAGAAGACTTTCGGGACGGAACGCCGCCGTCTCGAGGTGGAACTTGGGTAAGCGCACTTTTGCCCTCCGACGGAGAGATTCCGCCGGGGGAACTTCCCTCCCGGAGGGGGAAATCATCGTCATCATCATCACCAACCGCTCTCCCATCTTGGGGAGGGCTATCTTCATCAACATCTTCACTAGCACCATCTCATCTCAAACCCTAGTTCATCTCTTGTGATCAATCTTGTTACCGGAACTATAGATTGTTGCTTGTGGGTGACTAGTAGTGTTGATTACATTTTGTAGTTGATTACTATATGGTTTATTAGGTGGAAGATTATATGTTCAGATCCATTATGCTATATATTACCTCTCTGATCTTGAGCATGTTTGTGACGCCCCCGATTTGCCCGTACACTAATCATGCATGCAAACGTGTACGACCAAGATCAGGGACTCACTGGGAGATATCACAACACAACTCTAGACACAAATAAAATAATACAAGCTTTATATTACAAACCAGGGGCCTCGAGGGCTCGAATACATAAGCTCGAATACACAAGAGTCAGCGGAAGCAATAATATCTGAGTACAGACACAAGTTAAACAAGTTTGCCTTAAGAAGGCTAGCACAAAACATCAACGATCGAAAAGGCAAGGCCTCCTGCCTGGGACCTCCTAACTACTCCTGGTCATCAGCGGTCTGCACGTAGTAGTAGCCTCCATCTAGGTAGTAGCAGTCGACAAAGGTGGCTTCTGGCTCCTGGACTCCACCATCTGGTTGCATCAACCAGAAAGAAGAAAGAAGGGGGGGAAAGGGGGAGCAAAGCAACCGTGAGTACTCATCCAAAGTACTCACAAGCAAGGATCTACACTACATATGCATCGGTATCAATGAAAAGGGTAGTATCTGTGGACTAAGTTGGAGAATGCCAAAATAAGAGGGGGAGAAGCTAGTCCTATCAAAGACTAGCATCTTCTGCAAACAACCAATCTTGCAGCAGTAAAAGAGAGTACATAATAACATTTATAGTTATCAAGCATGTTGTAGCATTAACGCCCAGAGATCCTTCCTCGACCCCCTGTGAGGAAGCAATCCCGGAGCCACATATCCATTCATGTCTCTGAAGGAAATATGCCCTAGAGGCAATAATACAGTTATTATTTATATTTCCTTATATCATGATAAATGTTTATTATTCATGCTAGAATTGTATTAACCGGAAACTTAGTACATGTGTGAATACATAGACAAAACAGAGTGTCCCTAGTATGCCTCTACTAGACTAGCTCATTGATCTAAGATGGTTATGTTTCCTAACCATAGACATGAGTTGTCATTTGATCAATGGGATCACATCATTAGGAGAATGATGTGATGGACAAGACCCATCCGTTAGCATAGCACTATGATCATTTAGTTTTACTGATATTGCTTTCTTCATGACTTATACATGTTCTTATGACTATGAGATTATGCAACTCCCGAATACCGTAGGATCACCTTGTGTGCTATCAAACGTCACAACGTAACTGGGTGATCATAAAGATGCTCTACAGGTGTCTCCGAAAGTATTTGTGGTGTTGGCATAGATCAAGATTAGGATTTGTCACTCCGAGTGTCGGAGAGGTATCTCTGGGCCCTCTCGGTAACACACATCATAATAAGCCTTGCAAGCAAAAGACTAATGAGTTAGTCACGAGATGATGTGTTACGGAACGAGTAAAGAGACTTGCCGGTAACGAGATTGAACTAGGTATAGAGATACCGACGATCGAATCTCGGGCAAGTAACATACCGATGGCAAAAGGAACAACGTATGTTGTTATGCGGTTTGACCGATAAAGATAATCGTAGAATATGTAGGAGCCAATATGAACATCCAGGTTCCGCTATTGGTTATTGACCGAAGATGAGTCTCGGTCATGTCTACATAGTTCTCGAACCCGTAGGGTCCGCACGCTTAACGTTTGATGATGATCGGTATTATGAGTTTATGAGTTTTGATGTACCGAAGGTAGTTCGGAGTCCCGGATGAGATCACGGACATGACCAGGAGTCTCGGAATGTTCGAGACATAAAGATTGATATATTGGACGACTATATTCGGACACCGGAAGTGTTCCGGAAAAGTTTCGGATTTAACTGGATTGCCAGAGGGGGTTACCGGAACCCCCTACGAGGGGGGATGGTCCATAGTGGGCCTTAAGGAAAAGAGAGAGGCAGCCCATAGGGGCTGGCCGGCGCCCCACCTAGGGATCCTAGTTGGACTAGGATTGGGGTGGCGCCACCTCTCCCTCTTTTCCTTTCCCTCTCTTCCTTCTTGATGGACTCCTACTAGGAATAGGATTGCAATCCTATTCCTAGTAGGATTGCCCTAGCCGCACCATAGGAGGCCGGCCGGCCCTCCTCCCTTGCTCCTTTATATACGGGGGCAGGGGGGCACCCAAAGACACACAAGTTGAATTGTTCCAGCCGTGTGCGGTGCCCCCCTCCACAGAAACACACCTCGGTCATACCGTTGCAGTGCTTAAGCGAAGCCCTGTGCCGGTAAATACATCATATCCGTCACCACGCCGTCGTGCTGACGAAAATCTCCCGTGAAGCTCAACTGGATCAAGAGCTCGTGGGATGTCATCAAGCTGAACGTGTGCTGAACGCGGAGGTGCCGTACGTTCGGTGCTTGATCGGTTGAATCGCGAAGAAGTTCGACTACATCAACCGCGTCACTTGACGCTTCCGCTTCCGGTCTACGAGGGTACGTAGACACACTCTTCCCTCTCGTTGCTATGCATCTGGTAGATAGATCTTGCGTGATCGTAGGAAAATTTTAAAATACTACGTTCCCCAACAGTGGCATCAGAGCCAGGTCTATGCGTAGATGATATGCACGAGTAGAACGCAATGAGTTGTGGGCGATACTAATCATACTGCTTACCAGCATGTCATACTTTGCTTCGGCGGTATTGTGAGATGAAGCGGCCCGGACCGACATTACGCGTACGCTTACACGAGACTGGTTTCACCGTTACGAGCACTCGATGCTTAAAGGTGACTGACGGGTGTCTGTCTCTCTCATTTTAGCTGAATCAAGTGTCGCTACGCCCGGTCCTTGTGAAGGTTAAAACAGCACATACTTGACGAAACATCGTTGTGGTTTTGTATGTGTAGGTAAGAACGGTTCTTGCTAAGCCCGTAGCAGCCACGTAAAATCTTGCAACAACAAAGTAGAGGACGTCTAACTTGTTTTTGCAGGGCATGTTGTGATGTGATATGGTCAAGACATGATGAGTTATACGGTTTTGTATGAGATGATCATGTTTTGTAATGTTATCGGCAACTGGCAGGAGCCATATGGTTGTCGCTTTATTGTATGAAATGCAATCGCCATGTAATTGCTTTACTTTATCACTAAGCGGTAGCATTAGTCGTAGAAGCAATAGTTGGCGAGACAACAATGATGCTACGATGGAGATCAAGGTATCGCGCCGGTGACGAAGGTGATCATGACGGTGCTTTGGAGATGGAGATCAAAAGCACAAGATGATGATGGCCATATCATGTCACATATTTTGATTGCATGTGATGTTTATCTTATTATGCTTCTTATTTTGCTTAGAATGACGGTAGCATTATAAGATGATCCCTTACTAAATTTCAAGGTATAAGTGTTCTCCCTGAGTATGCACCGTTGCGAAAGTTCATCGTGCCGAGACACCACGTGATGATCGGGTGTGATAAGCTCTACGTTCAAATACAACGGGTGTAAGCCAGTTTTGCACACGCATAATACTCGGGTTAAACTTGACGAGCCTAGCATATGCAGATATGGCCTCGGAACACTAGAGACCGAAAGGTCGAGCGTGAATCATATAGTAGATATGATCAACATAAGATGTTCACCATTGAAACTACTCCATCTCACGTGATGATCGGAGATGGTTTAGTTGATTTGGATCACGTGATCATTTAGATGACCGGAGGGATGTCTATCTAAGTGGGAGTTCTTAAGTAATATGATTAAATTGAACTTTAATTTATCATGAAGTTAGTCCTGGTAGTATTAGCATATCTATGTTGTAGATCAATAGCTCGCGATGTTGCTCCCCGTTTATTTTATATGTTCCTAGAGAAAACTAAGTTGAAAGATGTTAGTAGCAATGATGCGGAAATGTTCCGTGATCTGAGGATTATCCTCATTGCTGCACAGAAGAATTATGTCCTTGATGCACCGCTAGGTGACAAACCTATTGCAGGAGCAGATGTAGACGTTATGAACGTTTTGACAAAAGCTCGGTATGATGACTACTTGATAGTTTAGTGCACCATGCTTTACGGCTTAGAACCGGGACTTCAAAAATGTTTTGAACGTCACGGAGCATATAAGATGTTCCAAGAGTTGAAATTAGTATTTCATACTCATACCCGTGTCGAGAGGTATAAGACCTCTGACAGTACTTTGCCTACAAGACGGAGGAGAATAGCTCAACCAGTGAGCATTTGCTCAGATTGTCTGGGTACTACAATTACTTGAATCAAGTGGGAGTTAATCTTCCAGATAAGATAGGAATTGACAAAGTTCTCTAGACACTATCACCAAGTTAGTAGAACTTCGTGATGAACTATAATATGCAAGGGATGACGAAAGTAATTCCCGAGCTCTTCACGATGCTGAAATCGGCGAAGGTAGAAATCAAGAAAGAGCATCAAGTGTTGATGGTTAACCAGACCACTTGTTTCAAGTAAAGGGCAAAGGGATAGAAGGGGAACTTCAAGAAGAATGACAAGCAAGTTGTCACTCCCGTGAAGAAACCCAAAGCTAAACTCAAGCCCGAAACAAGTGCTTCTGCTGCAAAGGAAATGGTCACTAGAAGTGGAACTGCCCTAGATATTTGGCGGATAAGAAGGATGGCAAAGTGAACAAAGGTATATTTGATATACAGATTATTGATGTGTATTTTACTAGTGTTCATAGCAACCCCTCGGTATTTGATATTGGTTCAGTTGCTAAAGAGTAGTAACTCGAAATGGGAGTTGCATAATGAACAGAAACTAGTTAAAGGATGAAGTGACGATGTGTATTGGAAGTAGTTCCAAGATTGATATGATCATCATCGCACACTCCCTATACTTTCGGGATTAGTGTTGAACCTAAATAAGTGTTATTTGATGTTGAGCATGAATATGATTTGATCATGTTTATTGCAATATGGTTATTCATGTAAGTTAGAGAATAATTGTTGTTCTGTTTACATGAATAAAGCCTTCAATGGTCATACACCCAATGAAAATGGTTTGTTGGATCTCGATCGTGGTGATACACATATTCATAATATTGAAGCCAAAAGATGCAAGGTTAATAATGATAGTGCAACTTATTTGTGGCACTGCCGTTTAGGTCATATTGGTGTAAAGCGCACGAAGAAACTTCATAGTGATGGACTTTTGGAATCACTTGATTATGAATCACTTGGTGCTTGCGAACCATGCCTCATGGGCAAGATGACTAAAACTCCGTTCTCCGGAACTGTGGAGCGAGCAACAGGTTTGTTGGAGATCATACATACAGATGTATGTGGACCAATGAGTGTTGAAGCTCGCGACGGGTATCGTTATTTTCTGACCTTCACTGATGATTTGAGCAGATATGGGTATATCTACTTAATGAAGCACAAGTCTGAAACATTTGAAAAGTTCAAAGAATTTCAGAGTGAAGTGGAGAATCATCGTAACAAGAAAATAAGAGTTTCTACGATATGATCGTAGAGGTAAAATATTTGAGTTAGCGAGTTTGGCCTTCAGTAAAAACAATGTGAAATAGTTTCACTACTCACGCCATCTGGAACACGATAGTGTAATGGTGTGTCCGAACATCATAACCGTACTTTATTAGATATGGTGCGATCGATGATGTCTCTTACCGATCTACTACTATCGCTTTTGGGGTTATGCATTAGAGACAGCTACATTCACGTTAAATAGGGCACCATCTAAATCCGTGGAGATGACACCGTATGAACTGTGGTTTGACGAGAAACCTAAGCTGTCATTTCTTTAAGTTTGGCACTGCGATGCTTATGTGAAAAAGTTTCAACATGATAAGCTCGAACCCAAATCGGAGAAGTAAATCTTCATAGGATACCCAAAAAGAAACTGCTGGGTACACCTTCTATCACAGATCCTAAGGCAAGGTCTTTATTGCTAAGAGTGGATCCTTTCTAGAGAAGGAGTTTCTCTCGAAAGAAGTGAGTGGGAGGAAAGTAGAACTTGATGAGGTAATTGTACCTTCTCCCGAATTGGAAAGGTAGTACATCACAGAAACTCGTTCCAGTGATTCCTACACCAATTAGTGAGGAAGCTAATGATGATGATCATGAAACTTCAGATCAAGTTTCTGCTGAACTTCGTAGATCGACCAGAGTTCATTTCGCACCAGAGTGGTACGGCAACCCAGTTCTGGAAGTCATGTTACTAGACCATGATGAACCTACGAACTATGAGGAAGCAATGATGAGCCCAGATTCCGCAAAATGGCTTGAGACCATGAAATCTGAGATGGGATCCATGTATTAGAACAAAGTATGGACTTTGGTTGACTTGCCCGATGATCGGCAAGCCATCGAAAATAAATGGATCTTCAAGAGGAAGACCGACGCAAACGGTAATGTTACTGTTTACAAAGCTCGACTTGTTGCGAAAGGGTTTCGACAAGTTCAAGGAGTTGACTACGATGAGACTTTCTCACCCGTAGCGATGCTTAAGTCTGTCCGAATCATGTTAGTAATTGCCTGTAATGCCCAGGATGGGACTATACCTCCTACGTGTCGAGGCACGACTTAAAGGTATAAGCCCATCCTAGAATGATCTCAAGTTTGGTATCTTTGCACGACTCATGTAAAAGAGGGATTAAAATGCAAAAGGAGATAGTTGGCTTACACTCGCCACTTCACACAATACATTACATAAGCAAAACATCATTCAGAACATCACAGCCCGACTACGGGTAAGATCCAAAAGAAAGATACCAAAACAACATAAAGCCACAGGTCAGGATCGAATCCTAGTAGAAACCACTACTGAACATCGAAACGTCACGAACAAACAGCCAAACTCTTCATCGAGCTCCCGATGAAGTACTTGAACCAGCTCCTGCATCAAACTCGGCTGAACCTGCATCTGGTGTTGTAGTAACTGTGAGCCACGAGGACTCAGCAATCCCATAACCATGGGTAACAAGACTAGCAAAGCTTTATGGGTAGGAAGTGGTAAAGGTGGTGAGGCTGCAGCAGCGACTAAGCATAATATGGTGGCTAACTTACGAGTACCAGAATAAGATGAGAAGCTACGCAAACGGTCGCAAAAGAGGTGATCGCTAAAGATCCTAACTACATACGGTCAAACATAACCCCACCGTGTTCTCTTCTCGAAGTGAAAAGAGACAGTCACGGTTACTCACACAGTTGTGTGTTTTACTTCGAATCCTCTGTCAAGTTTTCTACAACCGGACATTAACAAATTCCAATCTGCCACATAACCGCGGGCACGGCTTTCGAAAGTTCATAACCCTGCAGGGGTGTTCCAACTTAGCCCATCACAAGCTCTCACGATTAGCTGAAGTGATAAATATAATATCACCACTCCTTATCTTAGGGAAAATCCGATCAGGCTCGGCATCCCGGTAGCACAAGTCATTTCGACAATGGTAAAACAAGTCCAGCAAGACCTCCCGGTGTGTCGACACCCTGATAGTAGCCGCGCGTATCTAAGTCTCAGGACACGACCGGATGGGTGATCCTACAGGTTATACCAGATACCTCGGGTTTCCCCAAGGCGGCCCCGCAGTCTCCCCGTTTGGGACCAACACCATCAGCACTGGCCCCCCCTGCTATGTAGAATTAAGAATCCTCGGGTAGCGCTAACTCCCTATGCAATTTAATTATTAATTAAGTTGTTATTATGAGGCAAATAAAACCAATGTTGGGCCTTGCTGGAGGAGTTTTATTCAAAGTCGAACTGTCAAGGGGTCCCCATTACACCCATCGTGTTAGGAACGCAAAAATCAAGGAACATAATGCCGGTTTATCGGCGCCTAAGGTGGCATGAGTGGAACAAAACACCGAGCAAAAGGCCAAGCCTTCCACCCATGCCCAGTATATAAGGTGTGTTAATAATAATTATAGATATTGTGATATATCCAACAACAAGTTCCCTCCTGGAACGGACTTCATCTTCACCTGCAACTAACAACGCTATAAGAGGAACTGAGCAAGCGAGGCTGAGCAAGCGGGTAACATAGCCAAACAGTGGTTTTGCTAGGAAGGTGTCAAGGTTAGAGGTTTCATGGCAACAAGGAGAGGGCTGACATAAAAGATGGGTAGCGCGACATGTAACGATAGCATCGAGACAACTAAGCATGGCAATGGTAGTAAAGGTATCCAAGGGTATGATCATCTTGCCTGGGATCCCACAAGGGAGAAGAACGGATCCAAGAAGAAGACGGAGCAACAGACGAGTGGATCCTCACAACTCCGGAACGAAACCGAAGCTAACAAGAGAAGCAACCGGAAAGAAGAAACAACACGGTAAACACACAAGCATGAACATGGCAAAGTGCACAAACAAATACTACAAGTTAAGTGGAGATCAATATGCAACGAGTTGCATATTGACGAAACACCACATGTTAATTATTTAGTTGACTCTTGTTATTAACAAGACAAGATTAAATGTTTTTAGCATGGCAAGAGGTGAAGCATAAAGAAACTACACTATTTAGGCATTTTAAATGAGGCCGGAAATAACAACAACATATCCGGAAAATCCCCATGAGCATGTTTAATAATTATAAAGCAACAACAATAAAACATTCTCATGTTGTTATATGATGCGGATGACATGATCAAGTTTATGCAATTTTATTAACAGGTTGACTTAAGAGGATAAGAAGCATTTGTCACCGTGGTGAAAGGGAAAAGTGCCACGGCAACGATCCGAAAATGATGCCACGCAACATATCGGTACCGGTATCTCGTTGAGAGTCCGATGCAAAAGGTAAGATGGCATGAGCAAGTCGAACAAGATGAAAGGTGGGCGATCCCGTTACCGGGTTCCCACGAGTCGGTGACGAGGCAACCGAGGAACAAGTCAAAAGGTCGGAACGGGCACGACGGACACGATGCACTCAAGGGAGACATTTCATACAACATAACAAGCATTCACGGGTCACGTCTCGGGGTTATACCTTTGAAGCGTGCGTTTCGGGGCGGTTCGAGACGTAGTGGAAGAAGTCGTTCACGTGGCGGTAGTTGTACTCGGGCGACGGTAGAGGAAGTAGTGGTACTCGGCGACGGTAGATGTACTCGGGGCGACGGTAGACGTTCACGTAGGCGTTTCCGTTTCCGAAGAGATACTTGTCGCGTCGGCGTTCGTAGTGGTACTTGGGGGTTCCCGTTCGTAGAGGTACACGCCAACGGAGGGGTACTCGTTTCCGTAGATGTACACATATCCGTAGATGTACTTGCATCGGAGGGGTACTCGTCGTATCATCGTGTAGGTGTACCAAAAGTTCCCTGTCAAACTCAACAGCACAAACAACATACAAAACAACAACGGCAGCACAGCGACGAGGTCACGGCAGCAGCACGGGTCAGACGAAGAAGAGGCCGAAGCTCTCGGCGACGGGGTTGCAGCAGCTCCTCGGAGGACGGAGTCGCGGAGGGAGGTCGTCGTGCCCCTGGCCTGCTGCAGAGGCGAGGCGAGGCAGGCAACAAGACGCGCTGCGGAGGAGGACGGGGCCGAGGCCCTGGCGCGGGAGGCCGGCCGCAGGTCTTTGGCGAGCTGGAGGACGGGGTCGCCCAGGCCTGGCCGGGCTCCTGGAAGGGCGCGGAGGCGCCGGGGAGGGAGCCAGCTGGCGAGGCAGAGGCCTCGCGCTGGACGGGGCGCCGCGCGACGGAGGGAGCCGGGAGGAGGAGGAGACGGTAGGAGGGCTGGCTGGAGGAGCAAGAGAGGGGTGTGGGCCGCAGGCCTGAGAAGGAGAAGGGCCGGCTGGACTAGAAGGCTGCGGCTGCACCTCTTTTTATTTTCTTAGCAGAGAAAAAAAAACAAAAGAGAGGAGAAATAAAGAAGAGGGGGGGTTAGGAGCCGAATTGCACAAGGGAATATTTTTCCCGGGCTCGTAAAAATGAGCACGACCGGAGAAAAATATAAAAGGCTAGATCGGAAAATAATTCAAACATATTTGAATTTACTTCAAATAGTTTTGAACCAAGACTTGATTATCGAAGTGTCCCAAAAATGTTAGAATTTTGGAGGAACCTCGAAACAACGGAAAAGAATTATTGGCAAGGTTTTTGAAGGTGAAACTCGAAGTGAAAAGACAGTGGGGAATTATGCAAGTGTGTTGGGGTAATTCCAACAACGGAATAATTATTAATATAGCTCCATAAATATTAGGAGGCTTCTATATGTTATAAAGAGAAGACATCTTCCCTCGATTTAAATGGACCGAAGGTCCACACGAATTATTTAAGTTGAGATGCAAAATAAAAATGACATGAAGGCATGATGACATGATGCAATGCAAAAATTAAATAACACAAGCACAAAAGGACACACGGACAACCCGGAACATCTGGAATCTTCGGGAAGCTTCTGGAATCTTCTGGGACGTCGGTCTCGGGCGTCACAACTCTCCCACACTAACAGAGGATCTCGACCCGAGATCCTAGAGATACCACCGGGTAAAAACGGAAGAGGAAGAGGTAAAACAAAGTTGCTTCTTTGACAGACGAGTGAAACCAAAGAACCTTGAGAGGTTGAACAAATTGAAAGAAAGAAAGCAACGGAGATGAACGAAGTTAAGTGCACTCCGTTAGAAAAGAGGAACAAGGAGCATTATGAGAACCTTGAAGGTTGAAAGACATGAAACAAGAGCTTAGGAACCAAAAGAATATGAAACTGCGATGGTATAGCCAAGGAATAAGAATGACAGAATTTGGACAGCACTCCGTCTGAAAATGGAAGGAATTGAACAAGAACTTGCCAAGTTGAGATGATACTTGATGAAAATCAACAACACATAGCCTCCGGAACAAATAAAAGAATGGCACAAGGGTAAGAAAGAATTCAGATAGCACTCCGGTTAACAAAAGATAGGCAAAACTTGATAAGAAGAGGGAACTTGAATGAAGAATACAACACTCCGGTTAAATGATAAGCAAGGGAGAATATGATCTTGATAAAACGAGCTGATGGTTAAAGAGAGCAACATCACAATGCCTCCGGAATGAAAGAATAGAATATAAATGAATGAAAGAAATGAATGGAGAAGGAAAGACAACTTCTCTCAAAATTGAATTTGAAAGAGCATCCTTAGGAAGAAGGGTTGAACAGAGTTGTTGGAAAGATCAACAACGAAAACGAATAAGCTTGATGTGGGCTTATGGAAACATCTCAAAATTAAGGGGTGACAACCAGCAACTAATGGAAAACAATTGATTGGATTGAGATCAACAAGGAGATGAAAAACTTATTCACCGGAATGAAAAATGAAGAACTTGGGTCATTTATCAGCACCATAATTGCAACAATCCTTAGGGAAAGCTTTTAGGTGAAATACAACCCAAGATAACTCCAAGAGATAAAAAATGAGGGGTTGAAAGAATCTCCTGAACAAAGAAAATGATGGGTTTAAATATCCCATTCTTGATAACTCGTGAATCATGAAACATGAAGGAATTGCCAAAAATGACATAACACCATCAGAAAAGATAAGGTAGAAAGAATTGCAAATAGAAAACATGATGAAGAATGTTTGAGCTCCAACAAGAATCTTGATGAAGACTTCGAGGATGAATTAAAACATGATGAAACATGAAGAACCCCGGTAATGAAAAACATGAGAAGTGAAAGATGAAAAGAATAAGATTCAAGGCCCGCGATGAATTAGATGGAGCTTTGAAATGCTATAATTGAAATAGCTTGGAGCTCCGGAAACAAGATGAAGAACTTAGAACCAAGGATATGATATGATGAACAAGCTCCGGAACAAGAGATTAAATGACCTTGAAGGAATAAGAATAAGAATTATGTGATGCATCTCCTTCACCAATTTAAATTGATGACAACCAAAGGATTTGGCATATTACTTATTCTCGTTGCAAAGAATTAAAGAGAGATCTAGCACAAGCTCAGCTAATTATTCAACAAAGCACCGGTAGAATTATGAAAAGAACAAATGAATTAAAACGACAACAAGGAAGAGTGAACTTGAAAGAACCACCGTAAGAATAGGGAGACGAACGAAGAGACATCAATGAAGAATATTTGGAGGACGAGGTTAAAAACTGAGAACGAAGAAATCTTCTGAAATGATGGCCTTCGGAGGATCACAAAGAGAAGAACTCAAGAATTGCTCTGAAAGGGCATGAAAACAATTCCCACAATTGAAAACAATTATGAGGATGGCAAGAAGCTAGAATCACAACTCATCAAGAGAACGGGCCAAGATTTAAGAGAAACACTTCTCCGGTCTTCAAATTTTTAGAATGAAGACGAGAGATGCCATAAGAATTGTTGAGCAGTCCGGAACGAAGAATTAAAAAGGTTGAACCAATGATGAACAAGAATTTGAAAGCGATCTTGGAGAAGGCATGTGACTGATGGAAATCATTCTTACGTCACACTTTGAAAAGAATTTGAATATAACTCCAGAAAACAAATAGAAGAGTCAGGTAAGATCCTGGAAAAGACCTATGGGTTAGGGCCCACTCAAAAGAAATCACCGTTGGAAAGATTGCTGAAGAGATATTGCATCGGTTGAATTAAATGACTTGAGCAAGATAACAATCCTCAAAATAGCTTGAATGGATTAAGAATGGAAATATGAATCTTCTGAGATATCTTGAGCTCTCCGGATATGAATAGCAAGAGGAGAATGATTAATTGGGGCACCGGAATAAGAAAACATTGTGAAAAGAGGAAAAGGATAAGATCAACACCAAAATCTTGAATTACATCCACCGGTAGAATTAGAGAACAAAAGAATGATGAACTTGATGCTCTTGAGCATCTTCACGATAAAATCACCGGATAAGAACATAGAAGGAAAAGAATGAAGAAACATCACATAAATAAATGGATACTTCATCTGAGAATTCTGACTCCAAGAAGAAGAAGGGTGGGAGGGCGGGGAAAAACAAGACAACTTGGGATGAACAAAATGGACACCGGTTGAAAAAGAATTAGCATGACCATCTCGGTGGTCAAGAGGAATTAGGACTCCCATAGAAATATGAGAACACCGATTAAAGAAAGGTATGGAATCAACATTTGACATCGAAGCAACTCGAATACCAGAATCCAAAACAAGAACAAAGGGTAGATATGCAACAGCCTAATCTTCACAACATCATTCGAACAGAGGAATGAACGAATGAATTCTGCAGGTACATCAACTCAACGAGAAGCCACTTGGAGAACAAAAGATAAAATAGAAAGGAACAAGGATCAGATAGAACAAATACAAGATAGAAGCTTCGTTCGACATCTTCGTGCTGAAAGCTCATGGAACGTGTTACAAAAGGGTTTTGCAATCCCCGGATCAGCATAGCCAAGGATCCTTTAAGATGCAACTCCCGATCAGAACAAGTCCATAAAACCACTTCACTCAATGTAGAACCCCAAACTTCATATCGTGCATCCGTTGGAAGAATGCCTAGAACTACTTGATGAACCCACCTATAGATTTCCGAAAGTTTCCAGTTATGCAATCAGGTGTTGGGGATACACGGGAAGCACCGCACAATCAACTCTAAACCTACATCCAGGTGTATCCATCCTTCAACACATAACCAGTCTTTCTCGGAAACTGTTTACCTCGGACCTTCGAAAACGCATCCACTATAACAAGCTATGGCAATACTCTCGAACTACCTCCCCAGTACTGGGTGATGTCGGGGTTATCTTGCCACTGGCCGTATAGGAGAGATTTTCGATGTCGGCCGTCTTAAGTATTTAGTACTGTCGCGATATGCTTGTTACAATGATACCCCGAAGCTCAACTCCTCGGTAACAGGAGGCATCGAGAACAATATCCTTGTCACAAGAACATCGAAACAATCCCAGAATACTCGCGGGATCCTAAAAAAATTTGGTGCAATTTTGAAGATAGAAGAGGCAAGAGTAGACGTCAGGAGTCCTCACCAGAGAGAAAGGGGATGAGAAGCAAGAAATCCTACTCTCCGATATAATATAGGACTCAAAAAGTTTTCAGTGTGTGCCTAGACTCAACCGTCAACGATTCGATCAATCAGTGGGGCTTCTAGGTCGGAGAAGGCTCTGAATACCAACTTGTAATGCCCAGGATGGGACTATACCTCCTACGTGTCGAGGCACGACTTAAAGGTATAAGCCCATCCTAGAATGATCTCAAGTTTGGTATCTTTGCACAACTCATGTAAAAGAGGGATTAAAATGCAAAAGGAGATAGTTGGCTTACACTCGCCACTTCACACAATACATTAAATAAACAAATCATCATACAAAACATCACAACCCGACTACGGGTGAAGATCCAAAAGAAAGATACCAAAACAACATAAAGCCACAGGTCAGGATCGAATCCTAGTAGAAACCACTACTGAGCATCAAAACGTCACAAGCAAAAGGTCAAACTCTTCATCGAGCTCCCGATGAAGTACTTGAACCAGCTCCTGCATCTTACTCGGCTGAACCTGCATCTGGTGTGGTAGTATCTGTGAGCCACGAGGACTCAGCAATCCCATAACCATGGGTAACAAGACTAGCAAAGCTTTGTGGGTAGGAAGAGGTAAAGTGGTGAGGCTGCAGCAGCGACTAAGCATAATATGGTGGCTAACTTACGAGTACCAGAATAAGATGAGAAGCTACGCAAACGGTCGCAAAAGAGGTGATCGCTAAAGATCCTAACTACATACGGTCAAACATAACCCCACCGTGTTCTCTTCTCAAAGTGAAAAGAGACAGTCACGGTTACTCACACAGTTGTGTGTTTTACTTCGGATCCTCTGTCAAGTTTTCTACAACCGGACATTAACAAATTCCAATCTGCCACATAACCGCGGGCACGGCTTTCGAAAGTTCATAACCCTGCAGGGGTGTTCCAACTTAGCCCATCACAAGCTCTCACGATTAGCTGAAGTGATAAATATAATATCATCACCCCTTATCTTAGGGAAAAATCCGATCAGGCTCGGCATCCCGGTAGCACAAGTCATTTCGACAATGGTAAAACAAGTCCAGCAAGACCTCCCGGTGTGTCGACACCCTGATAGTAGCCGCGCGTATCTCGTCTCAGGACACTACCGGATGGGTGATCCTACAGGTTATACCAGATACCTCGGGTTTCCCCAAGGCGGCCCCGCAGTCTCCCCGTTTGGGACCAACACCATCAGCACTGGCCCCCCCTGCTATGTAGAATTAAGAATCCTCGGGTAGCGCTAACTCCCTATGCAATTTAATTATTTAATTAAGTTGTTATTATGAGCAAATTAAAACCAAAGTTGGGCCTTGCTGGAGGAGTTTTATTCAAAGTCGAACTGTCAAGGGGTCCCCATTACACCCATCGTGTTAGGAACGCAAAATCAAGGAACATAATGCCGGTTTATCGGCGCCTAAGGTGGCATGAGTGGAACAAAACACCGAGCAAAAGGCCAAGCCTTCCACCCATGCCGAGTGTATAGGTGTGTTAATAATAATTATAGATATTGTGATATATCCAACAACAAGTTCCCTCCTGGAACGATCTTCATCTTCACCTGCAACTAACAACGCTATAAGAAGGAACTGAGCAAGCGGGGCTGAGCAAGCGGGTAACATAGCCAAACAGTGGTTTTTGCTAGGAAGGTTTCAAGGTTAGAGGTTTCATGGCAACAAGGAGAGGGCTGACATAAAAGATGGGTATCGCGACATGTAACGATAGCATCGAGACAACTAAGCATGGCAATGGTAGTAAAGGTATCCAAAGGTATGATCATCTTGCCTGGAATTCCACAAGGAAGAAGAACGGATCCATGAAGTAGACGGAGCAACAGACGAGCGAAACCTCACAACTCCGGAACGAAACCGAAGCTAACAAGAGAAGCAACCGGAAAGAAGGAAACAACACGGTAAACACACAAGCTTAAACATGGCATACGATGCACATCCAAGCATGATGCATGTCCGGTTTAATTATGCATGGCATGGCAAAATGCACAAACAAATACTACAAGTTAAGTGGAGATCAATATGCAACGAGTTGCATATTGACAAAACACCACATTTAATTATTTAGTTGACTCTAGTTATTAACAAGACAAGATTAAGAGTTTGTTAACATGGCAAGAGGTGAAGCATAAAGAAACTACACTATTAAGACATTTTAAATGAGGCCGGAAATAACAACAACATATCCGGAAAAATCCCCATAAGCATGTTTAAATAATTATAAGCAAACAACAATTAAGCATTTTAGTGTTGTTAACATGATGCGGATGACATGAACAAGTTTTATGCAAGTTATTATTAAAAGGTTGACTTAAGAGGATAAGAAGCATTTGTCACCGTGGTGGAACGAAAGGATGCCACGGCAACGATCCGAAAATGATGCAACGGCAACATATCGGTTCCGGTAACTCGTTGCGAGACCGGAGCAAAAGATGACGGAGAACGAGTCAAACGAGATGAAAGTGGGGTGATCCCGTTACCGGGTTCCCACGAGTCGGTGACGAGGCAACCGAGGAACATGACAAAAGGTGGAACGGGCACGAAGCACACACGAGAGACATTTCATACAACACAAGCAAGCATCACACGGGTCACGTCTCGGGGTTATACCTTTGAAGCGTGCGTTTCGGGGCGGTTCGAGACGTAGAGGAAGAAGGCGTAGTAGTGGAAGTAGTGGTACACGAGTCGTGGTACACGGGGCGACGGTAGTGGTACACGCCGTAGAGGTACTTGAGGGTGCCGACGGATCCGGCGACGGTAGTTGTACTCGGGGCGACGGTAGAAGTACTAGTCGTTTTCCGGGCGTCGGTAGACGAACTCGGGCGTTTTGTAGATGTTCACTTCTCCGAAGGGTACACGGGTCTCCTGTCCAAAAATATTACAGCACATGGCAGCACACAAACAAAACCAAAAACAGCAAGGCGACGAGACCACCGGAGGCGGCAGCAACAGCAAGGAGGAGGAGGGCCTCTGGCCGGCGCTGGACGAAGGAGGCCGCAGGGAGGAAGAGGGCCGGCGCTGCTGGCTGGCCTTGGGCGCGGCGAGGAGGAACGGGGCCGCGGGTGCTGGGGAGGCCACGGAGGACGGCGCTGGCGCGTCTCTCTTGCGGGGCGAAGGGCGGCACTGGCTGCCCTCGGTCGAGGCGTGAAGGACGGAGGAGCGACCACGGCGCTCGCAGGAGTTGGGAGGGCCACGGACGCGGAGGATGGGAACGAGGCCGCGGGGCTACTCCCATGGCGAGGCAGCGCTCGGGGCTGCGGGGAGCAGAGGCCAAGGCGAGGAAGAGAGGCCTCTGGCGCGGCTCGGGGCTTGGTGACGAAGAGGAGCAGGCGCTCCTGGCGCCCGGCGGCTCGCGGCAAGGCCCCATGGCGACGACCCACTGGAGGTTCGAGGGGATCGCGCTGGGGAGCACCCTCCCTGGCGATCTGGCTACGCGGGGCGAGAGGCCCTGTGCGAGGAAGAGGCGACGAGGCCTCGGGGAGGACAGGGTCGCGCTCGCGAGAAAGGAGAGGCGAGGGGGCGAAGGCTGGAGGGAACGATGGGTGGCGGCGTTCGGGAGGCAGAAAGGGATCGAGGGGTGAGGAGCGACCTCCTGGCGGCGGCTGTGCGGGAAGAGAGGGAGGGAGCGCTGGGAGTTAGGGTTAGGTGGTGGCCGGGCCGGGCCAGATGGGCCTTAGGGAGAAGGGGAAGGAAGTTGGGCCAGGAGAAGGGGAGAAGAGGTGCGGCCTGGAGGAGTAAGCTGCTGGGCTCCTTCTTTTATTAAAACTGCTGCTGATCCTTTTCCCAAAATAAAACAGAAACACAACAAGAAAGAAAGAAGGGGGTGCTAGAAAAGGAGTTAGGGCAAGAGGTAAAATTCCCTGGACCCGCAAAAATGCCAGGAATTAAAAATAAAATAGAAGGAGGGTTTTTGGAGGAACCTCGAGCAACGAGAAAAGAATTATTACCGGACAAGATTTTTAAGGTGAAAACTCGAAGTGAAAGACAATGGGGAAAATTATGCAAGTGTGTTACGGTGATTCCGAAGCAATGGAATATTTTTTAATATAGCTCCATAATAATAGGAGGCTTTTATATGTTATAAAGAGAAGACATCTTCCCTCGATTTAAATGGACCGAAGGTCCACACGGTTTATTTAGGTTGAGATGCAAAAATTAAAATGACATGATGGCATGATGACATGATGCAATGCAAAAATAAATAACACAAGCACAAAAGGACACACGGGCAACCCGGAACATCTGGAATCTTCTGGAAGCTTCTGGAATCTTCTGGGATCTTCTGGGACGTCGGTCTCGGGCGTCACAACTCTCCCACACTAACAGAGGATCTCGACCCGAGATCCTAGAGATATCACCGGGTAAAAACGGATGAGGAAGAGGTAAAACAAAGTTGCTTCTTTGACAGACGAGTGAAACCAAGAACCTTGAGAGGTTAAACAAGTTGAAAGAAATAAAGAATGCAACGGAGATGAACGAAGATGAAAACACTCCGTTAGAAAAGAGGAACAAGGAGCATTATGAGAACCTTGCAGGTTGAAAGACATGAAACAAGAGCTCACGGACCAAAAGAATATGAAACTGCAAGGGTATAGCCAAGGAAGAAGAATGACAGAATTTGGACAGCACTTCGGTTGAAAAGAGAGGCAAACTTAATAAGATGAGAGAACTAGAATGGAGGGCACAACACTCCGGTTAAAAGATAAACAAGGGTAAGAACATGATCCTTATAAAAACGAGATGATGGTTTGGAGAGAGCAACATCACAAAGCCTCCGGAATGAAAGAATAGCATATAATTCAACGAAAGAAAAGAATGGAGAAGAAAAGACAACTTCTCTCAAAATTGAATTTGAAAGAGCATCCTTACGAAGAAGGTTGAACGGAGTTGAAGGAAAATCAACAACGAAAGGGATAAGCTTCATGTGGGCTTATGGAAAACAACTCAAAATTATGAGGTGACAACCAGCCACTAACGAAAACAATTGATTGGATTGAGATCAACAAGGATATGAAAAGCTTATTCACCGGACTGATAAATGAAGAACTTGGGTCATTTACAAGCACCATAATATCAACAATCCTTAGGGAAAGCTTTTAGGTGAAATACAACCCAAGATAACTCCAAGAGATAAAAGGAGGGGTTGGAAGGATCTCCTAAAGAAAAAGAAATGGTGGTTTTAAATATCTCATTCTTGATAACTCGTGAATCATGAAGCATGAAGGAAAATTATCAAGAATGACATAACACCATCTGAAAAGACAAGGTAGAAAGAATTGCAATTGGAAAGCATGATGAAGAATGCTTGAGCTCGAACAAGAATCTTGAGGAATACTTCAAGGATGAATTAAAACATGATGAACCACCATGAAGAACTCCGGTAAAGAAAGCATGGAAGTGAAAGAAGAAAAGAATAAGACTCAAGGCCTGCGATGAATTAGATGAAGTTGAAATGATATAATTGAAATAGCTTGGAGCTCCGGAAAACAAGATGGAGAACTTAGAACCAAGGATATGATATGATGAACAAGCTCCAGACAAAAGAATTAAACACTTGGAAGGAACAAGAATAAGAATTATGGCATGCATCTCCTTCACCAATTTAATTGATGAGAACCAAGGATTTGGCATACTACTTATTCTCGTTGGAAAGAATTAAAGAGAGATCTAGAACAAGCTTGGGTAATTATACAACGAACCACCGGTAGGATTATGAAAAGAACAAATGAATTAAAACGATAACAACGGAAGGGTAACTTAAAAGAACAACCGTAAGAATAAGGAGACGAACGAAAAGACATCAATGAAGAATATTGGGAGGGCGAAGTTGAAAACTGAGAACGAAGAAATCTTCTGAAATGATGGCCTTCGGAGGATCACAATGGAAAAGAATTCATGAAATGCTCCGGACGAGTATAAAAGAATTCCTCATAATCGGAACAATAATGAGGATGGCATGAAGCTAGAATCACAAATCTTCAAGAAGAACGGGTTAAAATTTAAGAGAAACACTTCTCCGGTCTTCAGATGTTGATAATGAAGACGAGAAATGCCATAAGAATTGTTGAGCACTCCGGAATGAAGAATTAAAAGGTTGAACCATTGATGAACAAGAATTTGAAAGCGATCTTGGAGAAGGCATGTGACTGATGGAAATCATTCTTACGTCACACTTTGAAAAGAATTTAAGTATAACTCCGGAAAAAGAAGAGTCAGGTAAGATCCTGGAAAAGACCTGTGGGTTAAGGCCCACTCAAAGAAATCACCGTTGAGAAGGATTGCTTGAGGTATTGCACCGGTTGAATTAAATGGCTTGAATAAGAAGACAATGCTCAAACTAGCTTGAACGGAATAAGAATGGAATTATGAATCTTGAGCACTCCGGATATGAATAACAAGAGGAGAATGATTAATTGGTGCACCGAAATAAGAAAACATTATGAAATGAGGGAAAGGATAAGATCAACACCGAAATCTTGAATTAAGTCCACCGGAAGAATTAGAGAACAAAAGAATGATGAACTTGAAGCTCTTGAGCATGTTGACGATAAAGCACCGGATAAGAGCATTGAAGGAAAAGAATGAAGAAATATCGCATGAATAAAATGGATACTTCATCTGAGAATTACTGGCTCCAAGAAGAAGAAGGGTGGGAGGGTGGAGAAAACAAAGACAACTTGGGATGAACAAAAAGGACACCGGTTGAAAAGAATTAACCTGACCATCTTGATGATCAAGAAGGGCTAGCACTCCCATAGAAATATGAGAATACCGATTAGGAAAGGTATGGGATCAACATTTGACATCGAAGCAACTCGAATACCAGAATCAAAACAAGAACAAAGGGTAGATATGCAACATGATCTTCACAATATCATTCGAACAGAGGATTGAACGAATGAATTCCGCAGGAACAACAACTGGTCGAGAAGCCACTTGAAAAACAAAAGATAATTAAAAAGAAACAAGGATCAGATAGGACAAATACAAGATAGAAGCTTCGTCCGACATCTTCGTGCTGAAAGCTCATGAAACATGTTACAAAAGGGTTTTGTCATCCCCGGATCAGCATAGCCAAGGATCCTTTAAGATGCAACTCCCGATCAGAACAAGTCCATAAAACCACTTCACTCAATGTAGAACCCCAAACTTCATATCGAGCATCCGTTGGAAGAATGCCTAGAACTACTTGATGAACCCACCTATAGATTTCCGAAAGTTTCCAGTTATGCAATCAGGTGTTGGGGATACACGGGAAGCACCGCGCAATCAACTCTAAACCTACATCCAGGTGTATCCATCCTTCAACACATAACCAGTCTTTCTCGGAAACTGTTTACCTCGGACCTTCGAAAAGCATCCACTATAACAAGCTATGGCAATACTCTCGAACTACCTCCCCAGTACTGGGTGATGTCGGGGTTATCTTGCCACTGGCCGTATAGGAGAGATTTTCGATGTCGGCCGTCTTAAGTATTTAGTACTGCCGCGATATGCTTGTTACAACGATACCCCGAAGCTCAACTCCTCGGTAACAGGAGGCATCGAGAACAATATCCTTGTCACAAGAACATCGAAACAATCCCAGAATACTCGCGGGATCCTAAAAAAAATTTGGTGCAATTTTTGAAAGTAGAAGAGGTAAGAGTAATCGTCAGGAGTCCTCACCAGAGAGAAAGGGGATGAGAAGCAAAGAAATCCTACTCTCCGATATAATATAGGACTCAAAAATATTTTTCAGTGTGTGCCTAGACTCAACCGTCAACGATTCGATCAATCAGTGGGGGCTTCTAGGTCGGAGAAGGCTCTGAATACCAACTTGTAATGCCCAGGATGGGACTATACCTCCTACGTGTCGAGGCACGACTTAAAGGTATAAGCCCATCCTAGAATGATCTCAAGTTTGGTATCTTTGCACAACTCATGTAAAAGAGGGATTAAAATGCAAAAGGAGATAGTTGGCTTACACTCGCCACTTCACACAATACATTACATAAGCAATCATCATACAAAACATCACAACCCGACTACGGGTGAAGAACCAAAAGAAAGATACCAAAACAACATAAAGCCACAGGTCAGGATCGAATCCTAGTAGAAACCACTAATGAACATCGAAACGTCACAAGCAAACGGTCAAACTCTTCAACGAGCTCCTGGTGAAGAACTTGAACCAGCTTCTGCTTCAAACTCGGCTGAACCTGCATCTGGTGTTGTAGTAACTGTGAGCCACGAGGACTCAGCAATCCCATAACCATGGGTAACAAGACTAGCAAAGCTTTATGGGTAGGAAGAGGTAAAGGTGGTGAGGCTGCAGCAGCGACTAAGCATAATATGGTGGCTAACTTACGAGTACCAGAATAAGATGAGAAGCTACGCAAACGGTCGCAAAAGAGGTGATCGCTAAAGATCCTAACTACATACGGTCAAACATAACCCCACCGTGTTCTCTTCTCGAAGTGAAAAGAGACAGTCACGGTTACTCACACAGTTGTGTGTTTTACTTCGAATCCTCTGTCAAGTTTTCTACAACCGGACATTAACAAATTCCAATCTGCCACATAACCGCGGGCACGGCTTTCGAAAGTTCATAACCCTGCAGGGGTGTTCCAACTTAGCCCATCACAAGCTCTCACGATTAGCTGAAGTGATAAATATAATATCACCACTCCTTATCTTAGGGAAAATCCGATCAGGCTCGGCATCCCGGTAGCACAAGTCATTTCGACAATGGTAAAACAAGTCCAGCAAGACCTCCCGGTGTGTCGACACCCTGATAGTAGCCGCGCGTATCTAAGTCTCAGGACACGACCGGATGGGTGATCCTACAGGTTATACCAGATACCTCGGGTTTCCCCAAGGCGGCCCCGCAGTCTCCCCGTTTGGGACCAACACCATCAGCACTGGCCCCCCCTGTTATGTAGAATTAAGAATCCTCGGGTAGCGCTAACTCCCTATGCAAATTTAATTAATTAATTAAGTTGTTATCATGAGCAAATAAAACCAATGTTGGGCCTTGCTGGAGGAGTTTTATTCAAAGTCGAACTGTCAAGGGGTCCCCATTACACCCATCGTGTTAGGAACGCAAAATCAAGGAACATAATGCCGGTTTATCGGCGCCTAAGGTGGCATGAGTGGAACAAAACACCGAGCAAAAGGCCAAGCCTTCCACCCATGCCCAGTATATAAGGTGTGTTAATAATAATAATAGAAATTGTGATATATCCAACCACGAGTTCCCTCCTGGAACAGACTTCATCTTCACCTGCAACTAACAACGCTATAAGAGAGACTGAGCAAGCGGGGCTGAGCAAGCGGGTAACATAGCCAAACAGTGGTTTTGCTAGGAAGGTGTCAAGGTTAGAGGTTTCATGGCAACAAGGAGAGGGCTGACATAAAAGATGGGTATCGCGACAAGTAACGATAGCATCGAGACAACTAAGCATGGCAATGGTAGTAAAGGTATCCAAGGGTATGATCATCTTGCCTGGGATTCCACAAGGGAGAAGAACGGATCCAAGAAGAAGACGGAGCAACAGACGAGCGGATCCTCACAACTCCGGAACGGAAACGAAGCTAACAAGAGAAGCAACCGGAAAGAAAGAACAACACGGTAAACACACACATCATAAACATGGCATACGATGCACAAACAAGTATGATGCATGTCCGGTTTAATTATGCATGGCATGGCAAGTGCACAAACAAAACTACAAGTTAAGTGGAGATCAATATGCAACGAGTTGCATATTGACGAAACACCACATTTTAATTATTTAGTTGACTCTCATTATTAACAAGACAAGTTTAAATGTTGGTTAACATGGCAAGAGGTGAAGCAAAAACAAACTACCTATCTAGGCAATTTAAATGAGGCCGGAAATAACAACAAAGATTCCGGAAACTCCTCATGCACATATATATGAATTTGGTACTGTTCTGCCTATAACCACATTTTAAAGTTGTTAAACAGCAAAACAAAGTGCATCATGTTCTACACATTTTTCTACCCCAATTACATATAAAGTTTATTAAAAACCGAGCTACGGTTATTTAGTTATGAAATAAATCATTTTAGCAAGTTAATTACACAAATTAATGAAAACAGCAAGTTAAACATTTTTAACAGGGGTGAAAGTGGCATATTATGAATCTACACAAAATTCTAAGCATTTTTCATATATAAAGTTTTTACATGTGATGCATGGTTGTGAAGTTATTAAATGCATGAAGTAGAGGGACTATTCCGCAAAACTGTTTTTCCCTGGAAAATAGCTAAAACGCAGAAAGGAAAAAAAAACATGCTGGGCCGAAAGCTGACTGGCCCAACAGTGCAGAGGGGGGGGGGGTGGACAGGGACTGCTCACATCGGGCTTAGCCCGGCTGGCGAAGAGGCCTTGCAGGCCTGGCAGGGGCACAGCCCATGGCGAGCGAGGCCGGCTGGCTGCGGGGCTTGCAGCCGCGGCAGCAGGGGAGGCCGGGTCGGGCACGCTAACGGGCGCGGTCGACGCACCCGCCCGCACCGCTGGATCGAAGCCCGGTCGCTGGGATGCGTTCGTCTGTGCGTGCAGAGGCAGGGAAGGCCGGCGACATGGAGCTCGGGACGAGGCCGGAGTCGAAGGGCTCGTCGGATCCGTCCGCAACGGCAACGACCTGAGCAGGCCGCGGCGGAAGCTGCAAGGCCATGGCGGAGGATTCAGTTCGATGGTCTCTGTCCCTGACGAAGAGAGACAGAGAGAGTTGAGACAGCAGAAAGAGCGAGGGAAAAGGAAGGGAGGGCGCGAGGAAGGCCGGAACGACTGCGGCGGCGATGCAGCATGAGGACGGCGGTGCGGATCCGGTCGTAGATGGGCGTGGGGAGGCAGGGAGCTCGACTAGCTGCGGCGGCGTGGTACCGGGTGACGAGGTGGAGGTCCGGCGGAATCGCGGGAGAAGACACAGGCGCGGCGGTGCTGGAGGTTCTCGCGAGGAGGAGATCGAGGCTCGGGCAGAGAAGATTTTGGCCTCGATTTCCAACTGGATCGAGTGCCAGCTGGATGGATGGATCAAAGAGAGGCCGGGGTTGGCCCGATGGGGAAATCAAGGGAGAAGAGGTGGGTGGATCGGGATGGATCCCGAGGAAGGTGCTGAGTGGGTGGCGGCGCGAGAAGGGATGGATGGGACACTGATCCTAAAATTTAGGGTTAGGTGTCTATATATAGTAGGTGGGTTTAACTTAGGGCTATTCGGTCCCTCCGATCGGAATCGGACGGTCCGAAATAAAAAGGTAGGGAGATGTCAAAGAGGAAAACGATGATACTTTAGGGATGTTTGGGGATGATCCGGACCCAACGGTAACGAGAACCCCGGGTCGGTTCGGGGGCAGTCTCGGACAAGTAGTGAGGAGATGAAAAGTGGCCTGTGTAGAATGTGTAGGCTGAGAAGAGAGAGAGAGAGGGGGAGGCCCGCGGGTTTTCGGAGACCGAAAACGTCCGACGTTTTAACCGGCTACTAGTGCCGCTATATTTAACCGTTGGGCTACTAAACGAACTCCGAATGCGACGAAATTTGACAGGCGGTCTGTCTACACTACAAAAAGACCACACGCCAGGTTTCACCCCATTCCGAGAGCGTTTTCCGGCCACTCATAAAATAAATATTCGGAGGTGCCGCGGGCGCGTGCGAGTGTGTCTGGGCTCAGAACGGACAACGGAGAGGACAGGGCAACTACGGGCGGAGGCAAGTTTTGAAAACATGCTGATGAAATGCACATGATGACATGATGCAATGCAAAAATAAATAACGCAAACACAAAAGAAACACACGGGAGACCCGGAACATCTGGAATCTTCTGGAATCTTCTGGGACGTCGGTCTTCGGGCGTCACAACTCTCCCACACTAACAGAGGATCTCGACCCGAGATCCTAGAGATATCACCGGTTAAAAACGGAAAAGGAGGAGGTAAAACAAAGTTGCTTCTTTGACAGATGAGTGAAACCAAAGAACCTTGAGAGGTTAGACAAGTTGAAAGAAAGAATGCAACGGAGATGAACGAAGATGAAACACTCCGTTAGAAAAGACGAACAAGGAGCATTACGAGAACCTTGCAGGTTGAAAGACATGAAACAAGAGCTCACGGATCAAAAGAATATGAAACCGCAACGGTATAGGCAAGGAAAAGAATGACAGAATTTCGGCAGCACTCCGTCTGAAAATGGAAGGAATTGGACAAAAACTAGAGGAGATGGGGTGATACTTGATGAAAACAACAACATATTGCCTCCGAAACAATTTAAAGAATGGCACAAGGGGTAAAAGGATTCAGACAGCACTCCGGTTAACAAGAGAGGCAAAACTTGATAAGACGAGAGAATTAGAATGGAGGACACAACACTCCGGTTAAATGGACTAGAAAAGAAAAGAACATGATCTTGAAAAGAAAACAAGATGATGGTTTGAAGAGAGCAACATCACAATGCCTCCGGAATGGGAGAATAGAATATAAATCAATGAAAAATGAATGGAGAAGAAAAAGACAACTTCTCCCAAATGAATTTGAAAGAGCATCCTTACGAAGAAGGGTTGAACAGAGTTGATGAAAAATCAACAACGAAACGAATGAGGTTCATGTGGGCTTATGGAAAACATCTCAAAATTAAGAGGTGACAACCAGCCACTAATGGAAAACAATTGATTGCATTGGGATCAACAAGGAGACGAAAAAAACTTATTTCGCCGGAATGGAAAATGAAGAACTTGGGTCATTTATAAGCACCATAATTAGTAACAATCCTTAGGGAAAGCTTTTAGGTGAAATACAACCCAAGATAACTCCAATGAATAAATTGGAGGGTTGAAAACATCTCCTGGACAAGGAAAATGATGGTTTTAATTATCCCATTCTTGATAACTCGTGAAACATGAAACATGAAGGAATTGACAAGAATGACATAACACCATCTCAAAGATAAGGTAGAAAGGATTGCAATTGGAAGCATGATGAAGAATGCTTGAGCTCGAACAAGAATCTTGATGAAGATTTCGAGGATGAATTAAAACATGATGAACCACCATGAAAACTCCGGTAATGAAAGTATGAGAAGTGAAAGATGAAAAGAATAAGATTCAAGGCCTGCGATGAATTAGATGGAGCTTTGAAATGATATAATTGAAATAGCTTGGATCTCCGGAAAAACAAGATGAAGAATTTAGAACCAAGGATATGATATGATGAACAGCTCCAGACAAAAGAATTAAATCACCTGAAGGAACAAGAATAAGAGTTATGTTGTGCATCTCCTTCACCAATTAAATTGATGACAACCAAAGGATTTGGCATACTACTTATTCTCGTTGGAAAGGATTAAAGAGAGATCTAGCACAAGCTCAGCTAATTATTCAACAAAGCACCGGTAGAATTGTGAAAAAGAACAAATGAATTGATATGATAACAACGGAAGAGGAATCTTGGAAGAACCACCGTAAGAATTAGGAGACGAACGAAGAGACATCAATGAAGAATATTGGGAGGGCGAAGTTGAAAACTGAGAACGAAGAAGTATTCTGAAATGATGGCCTTCGGAGGATCACAAAGAAAAGAATTCATGAAGAATCTTGAGAGAACGGGCCAAGATTAAGAGAAACACTTCACCGGTCTCCAAATGTTGAGAATGAAGACGAGAAATGCCATGAAGAATTGTTGAGCACTCCGGAATGAAGAATTAAAAAGGTTGAACCAATGATGACAAAGAATTTGAAAGCGGTCCTGGAGAAGGCATGTGACTGATGGGGATCATTCTTACGTCACACTTGAAAAGAATTTCAGAATACTCCGAAAAATATAAGAGTCAGGTAAGATCCTGGAAAAGACCTGTGGGTTAGGGCCCACTCAAGGAAATCACCGTTGGAAAAGATTGCTTAAGAGATATTGCACCGGTTGAATTAAATGACTTGAATAAGATGACAATCCTCAAAATAATTTGAACGGATTAAGAGTGGAATTATGAATCTTCAGCACTCCGGATATGAATAGCAAGAGGAGAATGATTAATTGGTGCACCGGAATAAGAAAACATTGTGAAAAGAGGAAAAGGATAAGATCAACACCGAAATCTTGAATTACGTCCACCGGAAGAATTGAGAACAAAAGAATGATGAACTAGAAGCTCTTGAGCATCTTCACAATAATTCACCGGATAAGAACATTGAAGGAAAAGAATGAAGAAACATCACATTATAAAATGGATATTCCATTTAGAATTTCTGGCTCCAAGAAGAAAAAGGGTGGGAGGGTGGGGAAAAGCAAAGATAACTTGGGATGAACAAAATGGACACCGGTTGGAAAAGAATTAACATGACCATCTCGATGATCAAGAAGGACTAGCACTCCCATAGAAATATGAGAACACCGATAAGGAAGGTATGGAATCAACATTTGACATCGAAGCAACTCGAATACCAGAATCAAAACAAAACAAAGGGTAGATATGCAACATGATCTTCACAATATCATCCGAGCAAAGAATTGAACGAATGAATTCCGCAGGTACATCAACTTGACGAGAAGCCAGTAGAGAGAACAAAAAGTTAATAAAAGGAACAAGGATCAGATAGAACAAATACAGGATAGAAGTTTCGTTCGACATCTTCGTGCTGAAAGCTCATGGAACGTGTTACAAAAGGGTTTTGCAATCCCCGGATCAGCATAGCCAAGGACCCTTTAAGATGCAACTCCCGATCAGAACAAGTCCATAAAACCACTTCACTCAATGTAGAACCCCAAACTTCATATCGAGCATCCGTTGGAAGAATGCCTAGAACTACTAGATGAACCCACCTATAGATTTCCGAAAGTTTCCAGTTATGCAATCAGGTGTTGGGGATACACGGGAAGCACCGCGCAATCAACTCTAAACCTACATCCAGGTGTATCCATCCTTCAACACATAACCAGTCTTTCTCGGAAACTGTGTACCTCGGACCTTCGAAAAGCATCCACTATAACAAGCTATGGTAATACTCTCGAACTACCTCCCCAGTACTGGGTGATGTCGGGGTTATCTTGCCACTGGCCGTATAGGAGAGATTTTCGATGTCGGACGTCTTAAGTATTTAGTACTGCCGCGATATGCTTGTTACAACGATACCCCGAAGCTCAACTCCTCGGTAACAGGAGGCATCGAGAACAATATCCTTGTCACAAGAACATCGAAACAATCCCAGAATACTCGCGGGATCCTAAAAAAAAATTTTGTGCAATTTTGAAGATAGGAGAGACAAGAGTAATCGTCAGGAGTCCTCACCAGAGAGAAAAAAGATGAGAAGCAAAGAAATCCTACTCTCCGATATAATATAGGACTCAAAAAGTTTTCAGTGTGTGCCTAGACTCAACCGTCAACGATTCGATCAATCAGTGGGGGCTTCTAGGTCGGAGAAGGCTCTGAATACCAACTTGTAATGCCCAGGATGGGACTATACCTCCTACGTGTCGAGGCACGACTTAAAGGTATAAGCCCATCCTAGAATGATCTCAAGTTTGGTATCTTTGCACGACTCATGTAAAAGAGGGATTAAAATGCAAAAGGAGATAGTTGGCTTACACTCGCCACTTCACACAATACATTACATAAGCAAAACATCATTCAGAACATCACAGCCCGACTACGGGTAAGATCCAAAAGAAAGATACCAAAACAACATAAAGCCACAGGTCAGGATCGAATCCTAGTAGAAACCACTACTGAACATCGAAACGTCACGAACAAACAGCCAAACTCTTCATCGAGCTCCCGATGAAGTACTTGAACCAGCTCCTGCATCAAACTCGGCTGAACCTGCATCTGGTGTTGTAGTAACTGTGAGCCACGAGGACTCAGCAATCCCATAACCATGGGTAACAAGACTAGCAAAGCTTTATGGGTAGGAAG
>LR738709.1:564661202-564739087 GCA_902687465.1 Secale cereale
AAAAAACTTATTTCGCCGGAATGGAAAATGAAGAACTTGGGTCATTTATAAGCACCATAATTAGTAACAATCCTTAGGGAAAGCTTTTAGGTGAAATACAACCCAAGATAACTCCAATGAATAAATTGGAGGGTTGAAAACATCTCCTGGACAAGGAAAATGATGGTTTTAATTATCCCATTCTTGATAACTCGTGAAACATGAAACATGAAGGAATTGACAAGAATGACATAACACCATCTCAAAGATAAGGTAGAAAGGATTGCAATTGGAAGCATGATGAAGAATGCTTGAGCTCGAACAAGAATCTTGATGAAGATTTCGAGGATGAATTAAAACATGATGAACCACCATGAAAACTCCGGTAATGAAAGTATGAGAAGTGAAAGATGAAAAGAATAAGATTCAAGGCCTGCGATGAATTAGATGGAGCTTTGAAATGATATAATTGAAATAGCTTGGATCTCCGGAAAAACAAGATGAAGAATTTAGAACCAAGGATATGATATGATGAACAGCTCCAGACAAAAGAATTAAATCACCTGAAGGAACAAGAATAAGAGTTATGTTGTGCATCTCCTTCACCAATTAAATTGATGACAACCAAAGGATTTGGCATACTACTTATTCTCGTTGGAAAGGATTAAAGAGAGATCTAGCACAAGCTCAGCTAATTATTCAACAAAGCACCGGTAGAATTGTGAAAAAGAACAAATGAATTGATATGATAACAACGGAAGAGGAATCTTGAAAGAACCACCGTAAGAATTAGGAGACGAACGAAGAGACATCAATGAAGAATATTGGGAGGGCGAAGTTGAAAACTGAGAACGAAGAAGTATTCTGAAATGATGGCCTTCGGAGGATCACAAAGAAAAGAATTCATGAAGAATCTTGAGAGAACGGGCCAAGATTAAGAGAAACACTTCACCGGTCTCCAAATGTTGAGAATGAAGACGAGAAATGCCATGAAGAATTGTTGAGCACTCCGGAATGAAGAATTAAAAAGGTTGAACCAATGATGACAAAGAATTTGAAAGCGGTCCTGGAGAAGGCATGTGACTGATGGGGATCATTCTTACGTCACACTTGAAAAGAATTTCAGAATACTCCGAAAAATATAAGAGTCAGGTAAGATCCTGGAAAAGACTTGTGGGTTAGGGCCCACTCAAGGAAATCACCGTTGGAAAAGATTGCTTAAGAGATATTGCACCGGTTGAATTAAATGACTTGAATAAGATGACAATCCTCAAAATAATTTGAACGGATTAAGAGTGGAATTATGAATCTTCAGCACTCCGGATATGAATAGCAAGAGGAGAATGATTAATTGGTGCACCGGAATAAGAAAACATTGTGAAAAGAGGAAAAGGATAAGATCAACACCGAAATCTTGAATTACGTCCACCGGAAGAATTGAGAACAAAAGAATGATGAACTAGAAGCTCTTGAGCATCTTCACAATAATTCACCGGATAAGAACATTGAAGGAAAAGAATGAAGAAACATCACATTATAAAATGGATATTCCATTTAGAATTTCTGGCTCCAAGAAGAAAAAGGGTGGGAGGGTGGGGAAAAGCAAAGATAACTTGGGATGAACAAAATGGACACCGGTTGGAAAAGAATTAACATGACCATCTCGATGATCAAGAAGGACTAGCACTCCCATAGAAATATGAGAACACCGATAAGGAAGGTATGGAATCAACATTTGACATCGAAGCAACTCGAATACCAGAATCAAAACAAAACAAAGGGTAGATATGCAACATGATCTTCACAATATCATCCGAGCAAAGAATTGAACGAATGAATTCCGCAGGTACATCAACTTGACGAGAAGCCAGTAGAGAGAACAAAAAGTTAATAAAAGGAACAAGGATCAGATAGAACAAATACAGGATAGAAGTTTCGTTCGACATCTTCGTGCTGAAAGCTCATGGAACGTGTTACAAAAGGGTTTTGCAATCCCCGGATCAGCATAGCCAAGGACCCTTTAAGATGCAACTCCCGATCAGAACAAGTCCATAAAACCACTTCACTCAATGTAGAACCCCAAACTTCATATCGAGCATCCGTTGGAAGAATGCCTAGAACTACTAGATGAACCCACCTATAGATTTCCGAAAGTTTCCAGTTATGCAATCAGGTGTTGGGGATACACGGGAAGCACCGCGCAATCAACTCTAACCTACATCCAGGTGTATCCATCCTTCAACACATAACCAGTCTTTCTCGGAAACTGTTTACCTCGGACCTTCGAAAACGCATCCACTATAACAAGCTATGGCAATACTCTCGAACTACCTCCCCAGTACTGGGTGATGTCGGGGTTATCTTGCCACTGGCCGTATAGGAGAGATTTTCGATGTCGGCCGTCTTAAGTATTTAGTACTGCCGCGATATGCTTGTTACAATGATACCCCGAAGCTCAACTCCTCGGTAACAGGAGGCATCGAGAACAATATCCTTGTCACAAGAACATCGAAACAATCCCAGAATACTCGCGGGATCCTAAAAAAATTTGGTGCAATTTTTGAAAGTAGAAGAGAAAAGAGTAATCGTCAGGAGTCCTCACCAGAGAGAAAGGGGATGAGAAGCAAAGAAATCCTACTCTCCGATATAATATAGGACTCAAAAAGTTTTTCAGTGTGTGCCTAGACTCAACCGTCAACGATTCGATCAATCAGTGGGGCTTCTAGGTCGGAGAAGGCTCTGAATACCAACTTGTAATGCCCAGGATGGGACTATACCTCCTACGTGTCGAGGCACGACTTAAAGGTATAAGCCCATCCTAGAATGATCTCAAGTTTGGTATCTTTGCACGACTCATGTAAAAGAGGGATTAAAATGCAAAAGGAGATAGTTGGCTTACACTCGCCACTTCACACAATACATTACATAAGCAAAACATCATTCAGAACATCACAGCCCGACTACGGGTAAGATCCAAAAGAAAGATACCAAAACAACATAAAGCCACAGGTCAGGATCGAATCCTAGTAGAAACCACTACTGAACATCGAAACGTCACGAACAAACAGCCAAACTCTTCATCGAGCTCCCGATGAAGTACTTGAACCAGCTCCTGCATCAAACTCGGCTGAACCTGCATCTGGTGTTGTAGTAACTGTGAGCCACGAGGACTCAGCAATCCCATAACCATGGGTAACAAGACTAGCAAAGCTTTATGGGTAGGAAGAGGTAAAGGTGGTGAGGCTGCAGCAGCGACTAAGCATAATATGGTGGCTAACTTACGAGTACCAGAATAAGATGAGAAGCTACGCAAACGGTCGCAAAAGAGGTGATCGCTAAAGATCCTAACTACATACGGTCAAACATAACCCCACCGTGTTCTCTTCTCGAAGTGAAAAGAGACAGTCACGGTTACTCACACAGTTGTGTGTTTTACTTCGAATCCTCTGTCAAGTTTTCTACAACCGGACATTAACAAATTCCAATCTGCCACATAACCGCGGGCACGGCTTTCGAAAGTTCATAACCCTGCAGGGGTGTTCCAACTTAGCCCATCACAAGCTCTCACGATTAGCTGAAGTGATAAATATAATATCACCACTCCTTATCTTAGGGAAAATCCGATCAGGCTCGGCATCCCGGTAGCACAAGTCATTTCGACAATGGTAAAACAAGTCCAGCAAGACCTCCCGGTGTGTCGACACCCTGATAGTAGCCGCGCGTATCTAAGTCTCAGGACACGACCGGATGGGTGATCCTACAGGTTATACCAGATACCTCGGGTTTCCCCAAGGCGGCCCCGCAGTCTCCCCGTTTGGGACCAACACCATCAGCACTGGCCCCCCCCTGTTATGTAGAATTAAGAATCCTCGGGTAGCGCTAACTCCCTATGCAAATTTAATTAATTAATTAAGTTGTTATCATGAGCAAATAAAACCAATGTTGGGCCTTGCTGGAGGAGTTTTATTCAAAGTCGAACTGTCAAGGGGTCCCCATTACACCCATCGTGTTAGGAACGCAAAATCAAGGAACATAATGCCGGTTTATCGGCGCCTAAGGTGGCATGAGTGGAACAAAACACCGAGCAAAAGGCCAAGCCTTCCACCCATGCCCAGTATATAAGGTGTGTTAATAATAATAATAGAAATTGTGATATATCCAACCACGAGTTCCCTCCTGGAACAGACTTCATCTTCACCTGCAACTAACAACGCTATAAGAGAGACTGAGCAAGCGGGGCTGAGCAAGCGGGTAACATAGCCAAACAGTGGTTTTGCTAGGAAGGTGTCAAGGTTAGAGGTTTCATGGCAACAAGGAGAGGGCTGACATAAAAGATGGGTATCGCGACAAGTAACGATAGCATCGAGACAACTAAGCATGGCAATGGTAGTAAAGGTATCCAAGGGTATGATCATCTTGCCTGGGATTCCACAAGGGAGAAGAACGGATCCAAGAAGAAGACGGAGCAACAGACGAGCGGATCCTCACAACTCCGGAACGGAAACGAAGCTAACAAGAGAAGCAACCGGAAAGAAAGAACAACACGGTAAACACACACATCATAAACATGGCATACGATGCACAAACAAGTATGATGCATGTCCGGTTTAATTATGCATGGCATGGCAAGTGCACAAACAAAACTACAAGTTAAGTGGAGATCAATATGCAACGAGTTGCATATTGACGAAACACCACATTTTAATTATTTAGTTGACTCTCATTATTAACAAGACAAGTTTAAATGTTGGTTAACATGGCAAGAGGTGAAGCAAAAACAAACTACCTATCTAGGCAATTTAAATGAGGCCGGAAATAACAACAAAGATTCCGGAAACTCCTCATGCACATATATATGAATTTGGTACTGTTCTGCCTATAACCACATTTTAAAGTTGTTAAACAGCAAAACAAAGTGCATCATGTTCTACACATTTTTCTACCCCAATTACATATAAAGTTTATTAAAAACCGAGCTACGGTTATTTAGTTATGAAATAAATCATTTTAGCAAGTTAATTACACAAATTAATGAAAACAGCAAGTTAAACATTTTTAACAGGGGTGAAAGTGGCATATTATGAATCTACACAAAATTCTAAGCATTTTTCATATATAAAGTTTTTACATGTGATGCATGGTTGTGAAGTTATTAAATGCATGAAGTAGAGGGACTATTCCGCAAAACTGTTTTTCCCTGGAAAATAGCTAAAACGCAGAAAGGAAAAAAAAACATGCTGGGCCGAAAGCTGACTGGCCCAACAGTGCAGAGGGGGGGGGGGTGGACAGGGACTGCTCACATCGGGCTTAGCCCGGCTGGCGAAGAGGCCTTGCAGGCCTGGCAGGGGCACAGCCCATGGCGAGCGAGGCCGGCTGGCTGCGGGGCTTGCAGCCGCGGCAGCAGGGGAGGCCGGGTCGGGCACGCTAACGGGCGCGGTCGACGCACCCGCCCGCACCGCTGGATCGAAGCCCGGTCGCTGGGATGCGTTCGTCTGTGCGTGCAGAGGCAGGGAAGGCCGGCGACATGGAGCTCGGGACGAGGCCGGAGTCGAAGGGCTCGTCGGATCCGTCCGCAACGGCAACGACCTGAGCAGGCCGCGGCGGAAGCTGCAAGGCCATGGCGGAGGATTCAGTTCGATGGTCTCTGTCCCTGACGAAGAGAGACAGAGAGAGTTGAGACAGCAGAAAGAGCGAGGGAAAAGGAAGGGAGGGCGCGAGGAAGGCCGGAACGACTGCGGCGGCGATGCAGCATGAGGACGGCGGTGCGGATCCGGTCGTAGATGGGCGTGGGGAGGCAGGGAGCTCGACTAGCTGCGGCGGCGTGGTACCGGGTGACGAGGTGGAGGTCCGGCGGAATCGCGGGAGAAGACACAGGCGCGGCGGTGCTGGAGGTTCTCGCGAGGAGGAGATCGAGGCTCGGGCAGAGAAGATTTTGGCCTCGATTTCCAACTGGATCGAGTGCCAGCTGGATGGATGGATCAAAGAGAGGCCGGGGTTGGCCCGATGGGGAAATCAAGGGAGAAGAGGTGGGTGGATCGGGATGGATCCCGAGGAAGGTGCTGAGTGGGTGGCGGCGCGAGAAGGGATGGATGGGACACTGATCCTAAAATTTAGGGTTAGGTGTCTATATATAGTAGGTGGGTTTAACTTAGGGCTATTCGGTCCCTCCGATCGGAATCGGACGGTCCGAAATAAAAAGGTAGGGAGATGTCAAAGAGGAAAACGATGATACTTTAGGGATGTTTGGGGATGATCCGGACCCAACGGTAACGAGAACCCCGGGTCGGTTCGGGGGCAGTCTCGGACAAGTAGTGAGGAGATGAAAAGTGGCCTGTGTAGAATGTGTAGGCTGAGAAGAGAGAGAGAGAGGGGGAGGCCCGCGGGTTTTCGGAGACCGAAAACGTCCGACGTTTTAACCGGCTACTAGTGCCGCTATATTTAACCGTTGGGCTACTAAACGAACTCCGAATGCGACGAAATTTGACAGGCGGTCTGTCTACACTACAAAAAGACCACACGCCAGGTTTCACCCCATTCCGAGAGCGTTTTCCGGCCACTCATAAAATAAATATTCGGAGGTGCCGCGGGCGCGTGCGAGTGTGTCTGGGCTCAGAACGGACAACGGAGAGGACAGGGCAACTACGGGCGGAGGCAAGTTTTGAAAACATGCTGATGAAATGCACATGATGACATGATGCAATGCAAAAATAAATAACGCAAACACAAAAGAAACACACGGGAGACCCAGAACATCTGGAATCTTCTGGAATCTTCTGGGACGTCGGTCTTCGGGCGTCACATTGCCGCATTTTATGAAATCTGGCAAATGGATAACAAAACTGCATTCTTTAATGGATTTATTAAAGAAGACTTGTATATGATGCAACCAGAAGGTTTTGTCAATCCTAAAGGTGCTAACAAAATGTGCAAGCTCCAGCGATCCATCTATGGACTGGTGCAAGCATCTCGGAGTTGGAATATACGCTTTGATAAGTTGATCAAAGCATATAGATTTATACAGACTTGCGGTGAAGCCTGTATTTACAAGAAGTGAGTGGGAGCACTACAACCTTTCTGATAAGTATATGTGAATGACATATTGTCGATCGGAAATGATGTAGAATTTTCTGGAAAGCATAAAGGAGTGTTTGAAAGGAGTTTTTCAAAGAAAGACCTTGGTGAAGCTGCTTACATATTGGGCATCAAGATCTATAGAGATAGATCAAGACGCTTGATAAGACTTTCGATGAGTACTTACCTTGATAAGATTTTGAAGTAGTTCAAAATGGATCCGTCAAAGAAGGAGTTCTTGCCTGACTTGTAAGGTGTGAAGTTGAGTAAGACTGAAATCCAGACCATGGCAGAAAAATATAGAGAGAATGAAAGTCATTCCCTATGCCTCAGCCATAGGTTCTATAAAGTATGCCATGTTGTGTACAAAACACGTTGTGTACCTTGCCATGAGTTTGACAGGGAGGTACAATAGTGATCCAGGAGTAGATCACTGTACAGCGGTCAAAATTATCCTTAGTAATTGGATGACTAAGGAAATGTTTCTCAATTATGGAGGTGATAAAGAGTTCGTCGTAAAGGGTTACGCCGATGCAAGCTTTGACACTAAATCCAGATGACTCTAAGTATCAATCTGGATGCGTATTGAAAGTGGGAGCAATTAGCTAGAGTAGCTCCATGCAGAGCATTGTAGACATAGAAATTTGCGAAATACATACGGATCTGAATGTGACAGACCCGTTGACTAAACTTCTCTCCCAAGCAAAACATGATCACACCTTATTACTCTTGGGTATTAATCACATAGCGATGTGAACTAGATTATTGACTCTAGTAAACCCTTTGGGTGTTGGTCACATGGTGATGTGAACTATGGGTGTTATTCACATAACGATGTGAACTATCGGTATTAAATCACATGGCGATGTGAGCTAGATTATTGACTCTAGTGCAAGTGGGAGACTGAAGGAAATATGCCCTAGAGGCAATAATAAAGTTATTATTTATATTTCCTTATATCATGATAAATGTTTATTATTCATGCTAGAATTGTATTAACCGGAAACTTAGTACATGTGTGAACACATAGACAAAACAGAGTGTCCCTAGTATGCCTCTACTAGACTAGCTCATTGATCAAAGATGGTTATGTTTCCTAACCATAGACATGAGTTGTCATTTGATCAACAGGATCACATCATTAGGAGAATGATGTGATGGACAAGACCCATCCGTTAGCATAGCACTATGATCGTTTAGTTTTACTGCTATTGCTTTCTTCATGACTTATACATGTTCCTATGACTATGAGATTATGCAACTCAAAAATACCGTAGGATCACCTTGTGTGCTATCAAACGTCACAACGTAACTGGGTGATCATAAAGATGCTCTACAGGTGTCTCCGAAAGTATTCGTGGTGTTGGCATAGATCAAGATTAGGATTTGTCACTCCGAGTGTCGGAGAGGTATCTCTGGGCCCTCTCGGTAACACACATCATAATAAGCCTTGCAAGCAAAAGACTAATGAGTTAGTCACGAGATGATGTGTTACGGAACGAGTAAAGAAACTCGCCGGTAACGAGATTGAACTAGGTATAGAGATACCGACGATCGAATCTCGGGCAAGTAATATACCGATGACAAAAGGAACAACGTATGTTGTTATGCGGTTTGACCGATAAAGATCTTCGTAGAATATGTAGGAGCCAATATGAACATCCAGGTTCCGCTATTGGTTATTGACCGAAGATGAGTCTCGGTCATGTCTACATAGTTCTCGAACCCGTAGGGTCCGCACGCTTAACGTTTGATGATGATCGGTATTATGAGTTTATGAGTTTTGATGTACCGAAGGTAGTTCGGAGTCCCGGATGAGATCACGGACATGACGAGGAGTCTCGGAATGTCCGAGACATAAAGATTGATATATTGGACGACTATATTCGGACACCGGAAGTGTTCCGGAAAAGTTTCGGATTTAACTGGATTGCCGGAGGGGGTTACCGGAACCCCCTACGAGGGGGGATGGTCCATAGTGGGCCTTAAGGAAAAGAGAGAGGCAGCCCATAGGGGCAGGCCGGCGCCCCACCTAGGGATCCTAGTTGTACTAGGATTGGGGTGGCGCCACCTCTCCCTCTTTTCCTTTCCCGCTCTTCCTTCTTGATGGACTCCTACTAGGAATAGGATTGCAATCCTATTCCTAGTAGGATTGCCCTAGCCGCACCATAGGAGGCCGGCCGGCCCTCCTCCCTTGCTCCTTTATATACGGGGTCAGGGGGGCACCCAAAGACACACAAGTTGAATTGTTCCAGCCGTGTGCGGTGCCCCCCTCCACAGAAACACACCTCGGTCATACCGTTGCAGTGCTTAAGCGAAGCCCTGTGCCGGTAAATACATCATATCCGTCACCACGCCGTCGTGCTGACAAAACTCTCCCGTGAAGCTCAACTGGATCAAGAGCTCGTGGGATGTCATCAAGCTGAACGTGTGCTGAACGCGGAGGTGCCGTACGTTCGGTGCTTGATCGGTTGAATCGCGACGAAGTTCGACTACATCAACCGCGTCACTTGACGCTTCCGCTTCCGGTCTACGAGGGTACGTAGACACACTCTTCCCTCTCGTTGCTATGCATCTGGTAGATAGATCTTGCGTGATCGTAGGAAAATTTTAAAATACTACGTTCCCCAACAGTCTCAGCATCCAGTTCTAGTTGTATCGATCGGGATACAACTCCACATGTCCGTTACCGTAGGACAGGCTATCGATAGATGTTTTCTTCCCTGCAGGGGTGCACCAACTTACCCACCACGCTCGCGTAACTCTGGCCGGACACACCATCTGGTCATGCCCAGCCTCGGCCAAACAATACGCCGCAACCCGACCTAGGCTTAATAGAAAGGTCAGCACGCTGGACTAAACCTATACCCCCAGGGGTCATGGGCCATCTCCCCAGGAACTCCTGCACGTTGCGTACGTGGCCGGTGAGCAGACCTAGCTACCTCCTTTAAAAAGGCAAGAGCTTACCAGTCCAACCCGGCGTGCACCGCTCAGTCGCATGACATCAGTTAAGCTTCGGTTGATGCATACGACCCAGAACGCCCATACTATGCCCACGTGATGGTTAGCGCTACCAGGCCAGAGGCCCCTCAGATTAAATTTCCAAACCGTTTAGTGTCTTGGGAACGCGGTAACGAACAGAGACTCACGATCATGCGACCCCGTCGCCCCGTCTTGAGGACTTGCGGCAAGGGCTAAGAGTGCCCGCCCATGCCTCATATTCAACTCTCGGGTACCCTCCAGGTCAACCCGTCTCCACATCACACGCGGGTACCCCTCAGGGTCGACCCGCCTTTCCAAGTAACAATTGTAAAGTCGTAGTAACCATAGTAACTGTGTGTCTAACACCAAAGGGAAACCTGAGGAATTACCCTCGAAGGAATTTCACCTGATGTTTATTGTCAAGGTGAACAAACGAGGAGTCACCCTCGAGTTCCACTTTTGAGGAGTTGCACGACAGTGTTGTTACCGGGAGTGGAGAAGGAGGAATCACCCTCGTTGACCATAACCGATGAACTAACCTACAAGGTTAACATCAGAAATGCTGATGAGGTATCACCCTCCACACTCGATAGTAACCCAGTAGTGTCGAGCAACTAAGGAAAAGTGATGTGCGGTGCCGGGGCTTGGTCTTCGATCCCATTGGTCGGGTCTTAAGATAATCCAGCGGGGGCAACAAGGACAAGGTGGGGGACTCTGATGGATCTCTAACTAGTCTAAACTAAGCAGTTTAGTATAAACATGTAAGGTATGAAAGCAGGTATCAACAATAGGCTATGCATTAGAATAGGATCATACAAAAAGCAGTAGCCGTTCTAATGCAAGCATAAGAGAGAAGAGAGTGGGCGATATCAGAATGATCAAGGGGGTTTGGCTTGCCTGGAAGCTCCGCTGGAAAGGAACGGTTGTCGGTGACGTAGTCGATCACCGGGGCATCATCGGTCTCGGGGTCTACCGCAGAGAAGAGGGGGAAGAAACAGTAAATATAAAGCAAACAGTTGCATGACAAGCAAAAAAGCAGCACTCGATGTGATCTAACGCGGTGCTACACGATACCGACGAAGGGGGATAACATCCGGGAAAGTATCCCCGGTGTTTCATGTTTTTGGACAGTTGAATCGGAGGGGGGATGTTGAATGTTCGCTATGCTAGGAGCATGTGGCAGATGAATGGACCGCATATTCGGATTCGTCTCATTGTTCTGAGCAACTTTCATATATAAATTATTTTCATCCGAGTTACGTATTATTTTCTATGATTTTCCAAAGTTTTAATCATTTACTAGGATTGTTTTAAATTCGAATATTAAATTCTAAAGTGCAGTCAACCTAGTCAACTTTTGACTAGCCAATAGGACAATGTGGCCCACATATCATAGGCTATACCTAACAAATAAATAAAAACTAGCTTAATCAATTGGGGGGGTCCACATGTCGTATGGTATTAGACTAACTTGGCATTATTTTATTTTTTAATCCTAAACAAAATTAGTCCTAATTAACATAAGGGTCGGCCACACACACACCATACACACCACGTAACTTACTATGCTAGTGGTTGATTTTGTTCTATGTTAACACAAGATAGCATTTTGTGATTTTTGTAGGATTTAAATCATGAATCAAATGAATTTGGTCCAATGAGGTAACATGAAGTTTAACAACAGATTAGAGGCTGTTTAGGGGTTAGTCAATATAAAAATTGAAAAGCTAGCTAGCAGGATTACATGCAAGGCAGCGGTGGAGATTAGGAGCAGTAGCAGCCAGCAGCAATGAGCAGCACCAGGGAGCAGCAGCAGCGACGGCATGAGCAGCAGCAAAGCAGCCGATGCGCGCGCGGCAAGTGATGAGGAGCAGCCGAACACAGCAGCAGCGCGAGAAGCAGGCACGTGGCGGCACGCAGCATCAGAATACAGAAGCAGAGCAGCAAGGGGGCAGTGTGGCGCAAGTAGCAGCTGCCTGTGAAGACAACAATAGTTGTCTCCCGGTCACCAGCGCGCACTCACGGGGCGGCTATGGCGCCAGAGAAGGCGGACAGCAGTTGCATCATGCGGGCACGAGCGTGGCCCAGGCGCATTAGGGGATCCTGGCGAGCGCGTGTCGGCATGAGTCATCGGCGCGACTGTGGCGAGTGCGCGACCGCAGAATAGCAACAACGGCTGCAAGGAAGCAGCAGCAGGCCCGCGGCGTAAGCGCGCGCACAAAGCAGAGGGGCACGACCCCGGGCCAGCAGCGGCTCAAGCACGCATGTACGCATACGCGTACGCTGGAGGTCGGATGAGCTCGGGGACGGCGACAACGGAGCAACGAACGATGGTGGAGCTCGTGGACACATTCCTATGGCGCGGGGATGATAGTGGTCGCGGGAACGACGAGGACCATGGCGGCAGTGGTTCGGCTCTGAGTGAGGTGGAAGGAAGCGGCGCTGGAGAGGGACAAGGGGTGGCTAGGTCACGCGTTGGAGGCCGGTGTGGCTTATGTAGGCGAGGGGAGGCCGGTGGATGATCGCCATGGCGATAGCCGAGGCCGTGGCGGCGTCGATGGCGGCCACGGTCCCCTCCCGTGAACAGCAGGAAGGGGATGTGGGGTTAGATGGGTTGGGCCTCTCCTGTGCACTAGAGGCCCAGGTGATGAGGTGAGGTTTTCCTTTCCTTTACTCTTTTCCGCTTTTCCTTTAGTTTTGTTTAGTATTGAATTTGAAGAATAAAAGGGGTTTTGTCAAACAAGATCTTGGCCCATAATTTACAATGCAAATTTAGGCACTGCCATAAAATTGTTTGGCACATAAATAAAATAGTTTGCACAATTTTATAATTTTAAAGGCATTTAAGTTATTGATTGGCCATTGTTTTAATTATTTAAGTGCATTTAAATATTTTATTAGAGTGTGGTTTCTTCACTAATTTTACATATGAATTATTTGTAACATTTTGCACTTTTTAGTTGACATTCTGAAAACTTTAATGTTTTTACTTTAATTTAAATTTGAAGTTTGAATTGATCACTTGTGAGTAGTTACCTTTGTTCTTGAGGTCACGGGAGAAATCATGTTGCAAGTAATCACTTGAATTTGATATGTGTTCGATATTTTGATAGTATGTATGTTGTGATTCCCTTAGTGGTGTGATGTGAACGTCGACTACATGACACTTCACCTTATTTTGGGCCTAAGGGAATACATTGTGGAGTGGTAATTAGATTGTGGGTTGTGAGAGTGACAGAAACTTAAACCCCAGTTTTTGCACTATTCCGTAAGGGACCGATTGGATCCAAAAGTTCAATGCTATGGTTAGAATTTATTCTTAATACTTTTCTCGTAGTTGTGGATGCTTGCGGGAGGGTTAATCATAAGTAGGAGGTTTGTTCAAGTAAGAACAGCACCTAAGCACCGATCCACCCACATATCAAATTATCAAAGTAGCGAACACGAATTATAACAACATGATGAAAATGACTAGAAGAAATTCCCGTGTACCCTCAAGAACGCGTTGCTTATTATAAGAGACCATTTTGGCATGTCATTTGCCTCAAAAAGATTGGGCTATCTTGCTGCATACTTGCTACTATTATCGTTACTTGCTCGTTACAAAATTATCTTGCTATCAAACTACTCTGCTACTTACAATTTCAGCACTTGCCGACATTACCTTACTGAGAAACACTTGTCATTTCCTTCTGCTCCTTGTCGGGTTCGACACTCTTACTTATCGAAAAGAGCTGCAATTGATTACCTATACTTGTGGGTCATCAAGGAAATTTTCTGGCACCGTTGCCGGGGAGTGAAGCGCTTCTGGTAAGTGGAAATTGGTAAGGAAACATTCATATAGTGTGCTGAAATTTACTCGCACTTGTTACTATGGAGAACAATCCTTTGAGGGGTTTGTTCGGGGTATCTTCACCTCGACCAGAACCACAATTAGCTACCCCTCATCCCGCTGCACCTACTGAAAATATTGAATATGAAATTCCTTCGGGTATGATAGAACAACTGCTAGCTAATCCTTATGTAGGAGATGGAACCGGACATCCTGATGTGCACTTGATATATGTGGAACAAATATGTGGATTGTTTAAGCTTGCAGGTCTACCCAGGGATCAAGTTATGAAGAAGGTTTTTCCTTTATCTTTGAAGGAAAAAATCATTAGCATGATATAGGCTATGCGATGATATTGGATCTTGGAACTGGAATCGATTGAAAATGGAGTTTCACCCAAAAAAATCCTATGCATCTAGTTCATCGTGATCGGAATTATATATATAATTTTTGACCTCGTGAAGGAGAAAGTATAGCTCAAGATTGGGGGAGGCTTAAGTCAATGTTATATTCATTCCCCAATCATGAGCTCTCAAGAGAAATTATTATTCAGAATTTTTATGCTCGGCTTTCCCATAATGATCGATCCATGCTTGATACTTCTTGTGTTGGTTCCCTTATGAAGAAAACTATTGAATTCTGGTGGGATCTTTTAGAAAGAATTAAATGCAACTCTGAAGATTGGGAACTTGACAAAGGTAAAGAGTCGGGTATTAAGCCGAAGTATGATTGTGTTAAATCTTTTATAAATAGCGATGCCTTTTCAAAGTTTAGCACTAAATATGGACTTGACTGTGAGATAGTAGCCTCCTTTTGTGAATCTTTTGTTGCTCATGTTGATCTCCCTAAAGAGAGGTGGTTCAAATATCACCCACCTGTTAAAGAAGAAATTAAAGAACTGGTAACAGTTAAAGAAGAAACTATACTTTATAATGTTGATCAACTTGTTCCTACTGCTTACATTGAAAAACCACCTTTCCCTCTTAGGATAAAGGAGAATGCTAATGTTTCAACTGTGGTTAACAAAAGTTATACTAGAACACCTAACCTGATGAACAAATTAAAGTAGAGCCTAATATTGATATGGTTAAAGATCTCTTGGAAGAAAATGTAGATGTGCATGTTATTTGCTTTAATGAAGAAGCTGCTAGAATTGCCGAACCTGATAAAAAGGATAAGCGTAGACCTATTGTTGGCATGCCCATTGTCTTGGTCAAAATAGGAGATCATTGTTATCATGGTTTATGTGACATGGGTGCTAGTGTGAGTGCTATCCCTTAATCTTTATACCAAGAAATTATGAATGACATAACACCTGCAGAAATAGAAGACATTGATGTCACTATTAAACTGACTTCTTGTTCTTGGTTCCCCACAAGATGACTTCTGTCCCATTATCTTTGGTAGACCCTTCTTGAACACCGTTAATGCTAAAATAGATTGTCAGAAACAAACTGTCGGTGTTAGTTTTGGTAATGAATCTCATGAATTTAATTCCCCCAAGTTTAATAGAAAACTTCATGAAAAAGAATTACCTAGTAAGGATGAAATTATTGGTCTTGCTTCTATTGATGTGCCTCCTACTGATCCTCTAGAACAATATTTGCTAGACCATGAGAATGATTTACATATGCATGAAAGAAATGAAATAGATTTTTTTACCTACGTCCTCTGCTTAAACACGGTCTACCTATTGAAACTTTAGGAGGTCCTCCTTGATAACCCACAAGTATAGGGGATCGCAAAAGTTTTCGAGGGTAGAGTATTCAACCCAAATTTATATATACGACACAAGGGGAGCTAAAGAATATTTGAAGGTATTAGCAGCTGAGTTGTCAATTCAACCACTCCTGGAGATTAATTATCTGCAGCAAGTGATCAGTAGAACAGTAATATGATAGTTTTGATAGTAGTGACATCAGCAATAGTAACAGTAACAGTGATAGCAGTAGTTTTGTAGCAAGCGTAATAGTCGTAGCGGCAGTAGTAACTTAGCAAGATCAGTATGTAGAGAATCGTAGGCATTGGATCGGTGACTTGTTGGATGATATTCATCATGTGACAGTTATAACCTAGGGCGATACGGCACTAGCTCCAGTTCATCGATATAATGTAGGCATGTATTCCGTAAATAGTCATACGTGCTTTAATAAAAGAACTTGCATGACATCTTTTGTCCTACCCTCCCATGGCAGCGGGGTCCATATTGGAAACTAAGGGATATTAAGGCGTCCTTTTAATAGAGGACCGGAACAAAGCATTAACACATAGTGAATACATAAACTCCTCAAACTACGGTCATCACTGGGAGTGATTCCGGTTATTGTCACTCCGGGGTTGCCAGATCATAACATGTAGTAGGTGACTATAACTTGCAAGATTGGATCTAAAACATGGATATAATGATGAATTCATAAACGGTTCAGATCTGAGTTCATGGCACCCGGGCCCAAATTGACAAGCATTAAGCATATCAAAGTCATAGCAACATCAATCTAAGAACATAGTGGATACTAGGGATCGGGCCCTAACAAATCTAACTTGATTACATGATGAATTCCATCCAACTCCTCACTGACCAGCGAGCCTACGAAGTAATTACTCACTCCCGGTGGGGAGCATCGTGGAATTGGCGATGGAGAAGGGTTGGTGATGACGAAGGACGAAGATCCCCCTCTCCGGAGCCCCAAACGGACTCCGAATCTGGCCTCCCGAGGAAAAACAGGAGGTGACGGCGGCTTCATCTCGTGGATTGCGATAATTCTTTCTCCCCGATGTTTCCTCAAAAAATAGGAATTTATAGGGTTAGGGTTATCGTCTGTGGGGCCACCAGGTGGGTACAACCCACTTGGGCACACCAGGAGTGGGGGCGCGCCCTGGTGGGTTGTGCCCACCCAGGGGCCTCTCTCTGGTTGGTCTTGGCTCCAGTATTATTTTATTCCATAAAAAATCCTCGCAAAGTTTCATTTCATTCCGAGAACTTTTATTTCTGCACAACAACTACAACATGGTAGTTCTTCTGAAAATAGCGTCAATCCGGGGTTAGTTTCATTCAAATCATGCAAATTAGAGTCCAAAACAAGAGGAAAAGTGTGAGAAAAAGTAGATACGTTGGAGACGTATCAACTCCCCCAAGCTTAAACCCTTGCTCGTCCTCAACCAATTCAGTTGATAAACTGAAAGTGAGAAAGAGAAACTTTTACAAACTCTTTTGCTCTTGTTTGCATAAATTAGCTTAAACAACACCCAGATTTTCAGTCATTCATTATAACTAACCATGTCAACAATAACATTTAATGATTATATTAACTCATATCAATGACATAATCAGCTAGCGAGTGATAATAAGAGATCTCAAACAGCAACACGTTGTCAAAACAACCATGATATAATATGACAATAGTGGTATCTTGCTAGCCCTTTCTGAGACCGCAAAACATAAATGCAGAGCACCTCCAAAGTTCAAGCAGTGACTAAACATTGTAATTCATGGTAGAAAAGATCCAGTCATGATAACACCCAACATTCACTACACACAATGAATAGGCATGACAACAGTGCTCTCAGATCTGGCGCTTATTAGAGAAGGTGATGAAACAACGTAAAAGTAAATAGATAGTCCCTTCGCTGAGGGAAGTAGTGATTTGCAGAGGTGCCAGAGCTCAAGTTTTTAAAATAGAGGTAAATGAAATTTTGAGAGGTGCACCCTTCTCATTCACTTCACGACAATCAGCTATCGATATCTCTCCCATGCTAAACAAGCTAGTGGCGGTTCCCAAGCAGAAAAGTAAATGTTTGAACTCCATTGGGAGTTTTTGTTTCTTTATTAGTAAGCTTTTTGTTTTTGCAATTTGGGACTAGGAATCCCTATTACCGCGCTTTTCTCGTGCAATGGCGAGTGAATAAACACTCAACCTGAGAATAACCAGCTTAGCATGGAAAATACCGACCACCTCATGTCGTTCCATGAATGATCCAGACACACAAAAGGGATATTTATTTGAAATTTTTAGAGGTGGCACATGCAAATTTACTTGGAACGGCAGGGTAATACTGCATATAGGTAGGTATGGTGGACTCATCTGGAATAACTTGAGTTTTAGAATTTGATGCACAAGCAGTATTCCTACTTAGTAAAGGTGAAGGCTAGCAAAATAGGTTGGGAAGCGGCCAGCTAGAGAGCAACAATGTCATGAACATGCATCATGCATAATAAACATTGGACACCCGCATGAGTAGGATATGGACGCCATGAACATAAATGTCATAGAGGCTATGTTGGTTTTGATTCAACTACATGTACAAACATGTGCCAAGTCAAGCCACTTGAACATTCAGAGGAGGATACCATATCATCATACTAGATCACAATCATTTTAACGCTCTGTTGATATCCAAGATAAATCATTATTAACTCCTAGCTACTTATGCATGGCATGAGAAACAATAATCTCTAGTTGTCATGGCAAACATGTTTAATCATAATGAGCTGAATCATGGGTACTTGGTTAAACATATTTACACAAATAGAACAAGTCGAGTTCATACCAGTTTCTCCTTGCCACGGTCAGTTCATCGTATATCGTCATTATTGCCTTTCACTTGCACGGCCGAATGATATGAAAATAATAATAGTGCAAGAGTGGCGTGGACTAAGCTGGGATCTACAAAACATTTTATTCAACATGAGAAGACAAGGTAAAATGTGCTCTTTATTGGTTCAACAATTATTTATATGAGAGCCACTCAACATTTTCATCGTGGTCTTCTCCTCAGTACAACTAGAATAAAACGAAAAGAAATTCAGAGAAACACACTGATTTTTTTGGAGTTTTTGGTTTTCTTGAACACGCAAATACAAGGAAAAAGCAAAAACTAGAAAAACTATTTACATGGGAAAACTCCCAACAAGCAAAAGAAGAACAAGGAAATCTTTTTGGATTTTCTTTTCAGTTCTACTATTAAGCATGCATAGAAAGTAAATTACTACAACTATTTTCTTTGTTTTTCTAAAGTTCTTCAAACACACAAGAAGAGAGAAAGAAAATAAATCTAAGCATGGATGATACAATGGAAAAGTGTGAGCACCGACAAATAGAGTGATATGTAAATATAAATGTAATGTCGGTGAGGAACACGTACTCCCCCAAGCGTAGGCTTTTGGCCTACCTTGGTAGTCAACCAGTAGCCTGGAGGATAGTAGTCGGAGTGGTAGCTCACGGAGGCTCTCGGTGTGGAAGCCTCAGCCTGCTGTGCTACCCTCACTGCTGCATTATGAGCTTGGACCTCGCTCTTAAGAACAAAATATCTTCCCTTGTTGTTACAGTCAAGAAGAGCATGTGCAAGCAAATATGTGTGCACAACATGTGATTGGTTAAACAACAGATTGTATGTGAAGTTATGAATCTTTCCTCTAAGGAATTTATGGTCTTTTAAAGCACCAAAATCTAACTACCGAGTAGGTAGGATAGGGTCAAAGGGCAAAGGTGAAATACTCAGCCCTCGTGCTAAACGTGTGGCATAAATTCCACCATAGAACCAGCCACTGTTAGCATTATGCTGAAGTATGCATGCAATAATTGCCCCAAGGTTATAGTTTCTTTCACCGGTAAGGGCAGTGCGTATGAGGCTCAAGTCTGGAGCACAAAGTACACTACAATCTTGTTTTCCTACCACACATTTCCTGTTGAATAATGCAAAATACTGAATTGCGTAAGAAAGGCCTTGTGTCACTCCAAGGTTATACTCTTTATTCTACCTTGTGTCACTCCCCTATTTTCACCGTAACAAAGGCCAGACAAGAAAGACTAGAACTCAGCCCTTGGTGGTTCATCGAGTGAGCCCCAAAATGGAAGTTTACAATGGTAAGCAAAAATCTCGAGTGAGATAGTAAATGGGTTATCATAAAGCATAAACGACACCCTAGACTCACGTGGAAAATAATTAAACTCTTTGACAAATGATTCAGTGAGAAGTTGGCGATGTTCACACTTATCTGAAAGGTAGGGGCCACCGACATTGTGAATATATTCCCCAAATTCCTCCTTGATGCCTATTTGCAGCATAAATTCATCGCAAGGCCACAAACACGTTTTGATGGCGGCCTCTCGGGTAGAACTTGCACTCGGTTCTACATAGGATCGGCGAGCAGAATTGTCACTAGAAGATGCTCCCAAGGATCTTCTCCTCGAAGTACTCCTTCCAAACAAGTTCATAATGTCCGCGTACAATTTTTCCTGTGAACAAAAACCTGAAATTTTAGTCCACACATTTTTCTCAAAAACAATTCACAAAATTGATAGCAACTACTCATAGGGATACATAGAAGCCATAGAAAGCATTAGAACTACTTAGAACACTAGGAATTCAACATGCAAGCCCATCTACAGCAGCACCAAGAGTAGCTAATTATTCAAAGTATAAACCACTAAAACAAAAACTAATTGGATAAATGGTTTAGTCACATACCAAGCAAAAATCCCCCGAAACAGTTTCAGAAACAGAGCTCCAAGCAAAGAGATCAAAACCCGCGGGTTTGAGCTTAAGAACACGGGAGAGATGGCAATGGAGATTTTTTTCTGGAGGTAAGTGATGATGTGGGCTAAAGAGATAAGTGAGAGGGCCCAAGTGGGGACCACAACCCACCAGGGCGCGCCTGGGGCCCTGGAGCACCCAGGGGGTTGTGCCCACCTGGTGCACCCCCTCTGGTATTATTTGCACCAAAAGTTCTTAAATATTCAGAAAAAATCGTATAATATTTTCAGGGCATTCTGAGAACTTTTATTTTTGGGTCATTTTTTATTGCATGGAAAATTCAGAAAACACACAAAACATTGCAGTTTATTTTATTTAACCTGTAAAAACATAAAATAAAAGGGTAAGGAGAGAAGGTAGTGCTTACTAAATTCATCAACTTCATAGCGCTCAAAAATGATTCATTAATAAGGTTGATCAGGTCTTATTGACAACCACTTTTGGTTGGCATGAAACCGAAGAACTTTCGTAAATCACTATGTTACCTCAATGAGGATATGAAAATCCCTAGCAATAAGCATTTCATATTTCTTTTTGGCAGTAGGTAGAGGTATTTGAAAACTTTCAATAGTGATTGTCGGAGATTTTTCAATAACATTAATACCATTCACTTGGAATTGTTTCTTCGGAAAGTGCACCGTATGCTCATTACCATTAATATGAAAAGTGATCTTGCTTTTATTACAATCAATAACAGCCCCTACGGTATTCAAGAAGGGTCTATCAAGAATAATAGACATATTGTTGTCCTCGGGCATCTCAAGTATAACAAAGTCAGTCAAGATAGTAACATTAGCAACAACAACGGGCACATCCTCATAAATACCGATAGGTATGGCAGTTTACTTGTCAGCCATTTGCAAAGATATTTTAGTAGGTGTGAGTTTATTCAAGTCAAGTCTTTTATATAAAGAGAAAGGCATAACACTAACACCAGCTCCTAAATCACATGAAGCAGTTTTCACATAATTCTTTTTTATAGAGCAAGGTATAGTTGGTATACCCGGATCTCCAAGTTTTTTAGGAACTCCATCTTTGAAAGTATAATTAGCAAGCATAGTGGAGTTTTCAGCTCCGTTTTGTCTTATTAGTGATGATGTCTTTCATATAATTTGCATAAGGAGGCATTTTTAATATATCAGTCAAGCGAGTACGCAAAAAGACTAGCCTGAGCATTTCAGCAAAGCGTTCAAATTCTTCATTGTCTTTCTTTTTAGTTGACTGTGGTGGAAAAGGCATAGGTTTTTGAACACACGGTTCTCTTTCTTTACCGTGTTTTCTAGTAATGAAGACTCTTTTATCATATCTTTTATTCTTAGGTTGTGGGTTATCAAGATCAACAGGTGGTTCTATCTCAACATCATTATCTGGTTCTTTTTCATTGTTTGGTTGAGCATCTTCATGAACATCAGCATTATCTTTTTTTTATTATCTCTAGGTGAGTGTTCATTACCAGATTGAGTTTCAACATCAGAAATAGAAGTTTCATTATAATTGTCAGGAGGTTTTTCTACTTCAGGTTCAATAGTGGCATGCATAGTCATATCACTCTTCTTTTTCTTTTTCTTTCTATAAGGACTAGGTGCAGTAGTGTTATTTATTTGTGAGTCTTGTTCAATTCTGTTTGGGTGTCCCTCGGGATAAAGTGGTTCTTGAGTCATTTTACCTCCTCTAGTTGCAACTCTAACAACAGAGTCATGCATATTATGATTCATTTCATCAAGTAATTCTCTTTGAGATTTAGCAACTTGTTCCAACTAGGTTTGAACCATAGAAGCACGTTTTCCAACACCTCTAACATCATTTGAAATTTTAAATAACAAGCCACTGAAGCGAGCAAGCATATCAGAATTATGTTTCAATTTTTTCATAACATTTGCATTGAAGTGATCTTGTTTCCTAACATAATTTTCAAACTCATGAAAGCTTTTGCTAGGGTGCATATTGTGAGGATTGTCATTATCATTGAATTTCATAAGAGAATTTACCTCTACCACCTTAGGCAGTGGTGGTGTATTAAGCCCATGTATTTCTTCAATAGGAGGTAAATTTTTAACATCCTTAGATTTAATACATTTTTCCTTCATAGATTTCCTTGCCTCTTGCATATCTTCAGGACTGAGATATAATATACCCCTCTTCTTTGGAGTGGGTTTAGCCGGTGGTTCAGGAATAGTCCAATCATCACAATATGTTATTCAATAATTCTTCAGCCCGAGCAATAGTTAGTCCATTATAGAAGATATCAAGTATTTCATTTTTCTTAAGAGGATGATCAGGCAAAGCATTAAGTAACTGGCAAAGCCTCCCCCAAGCTTGTGGGAGACTCTCTTCTTTACTTTGCATAAGTTAAATATTTCTTGTAAGGCAACTTTTTTCATATGAGAAGGAAAATATTTTTCAGAGAATTAATAAATCATATCCTGGGGACTACGCACACAACCAGGAGCAAGACTATGGTACCAAGCTTTAGCATCCCCCTTTAATGAGAATGGAAATAATTTGAGAATGAAGTGGTAACGAGTTTTCTCATCATGAGTAAAAAGGGTGGCTATGTCATTTAGCTTAGTAAGATGTGCCACAATAGTTTCAGTTTCATAACCATGGAATGGATCAGATTCAACCAAAGTGATTAACTCTGGGTCAACAGAGAATTCATAATCCTTATCATCAATAAAGATAGGTGAAGTAGCAAACTTAGGATCACATTTCATTCTAGCATTCAGAGATTTTTCTTTATAGTTGTGTAGTAACTTCTCTAGATCATCTCTATCATTACAAGCAAGAATATCTCTAGTTGCTTCTTCACTCATAATATAACCTTCCATTACCTTAGGCAATTCATATCTATGAATGCTAGTTCTAGCAGGTATTTCAGGAGTTTCAGTTTCAAGCTCATCATCAGATTCAACAACATCATGTTGTATTACACTAGCAATTTGATCATCAAGAAATTCACCAAGTGGCACATCATCATTATCAAGCAAGGTACTAGCATCATCATAAGCACATTCATAGTAGAAGTAGCATCATCAATAACTTGTGACATATTAGAACTGATAGCATGTGGTGGTGTTGCAAGTTTACTCATAACTGGATGGCAGTTCCTTACCTCCCCTTGTCTTAGAGGGATAAATCTTAGTCTTTGGATCCTTCAGATTCTTCATAGTGATAATATGATAATAATACCAAGTGACTCAACAAATATAGCTATGCTCCCCGGCAACAGCGCCAGAAAAAGGCCTTGATAACCCACAAGTATAGGGGATCGCAATAGTTTTTTAGGGTAGAGTATTCAACCCAAATTTATAGATTCAACACAAGGGGAGCTAAAGAATATTTGAAGGTATTAGCAGCTGAGTTGTCAATTCAACCACACCTGGAGATTAATTATCTGCAGCAAGTGATCAGTAGCACAGTAATATGATAGTTTTGATAGTAGTGATAGCAGCAATAGTAACAGTAACAGTGATAGCAGTAGTTTTGTAGCAAGTGTAGCAGTAGTAGCAGCAGTAGTAACTTAGCAAGGTCACTATGTAGAGAATCGTAGGCATTGGATCGGTGACTTGTTGGATGATATTCATCATGTGACAGTTATAACCTAGGTCGATACGGCACTAGCTCCAGTTCATCAATATAATGTAAGCATGTATTCCGTAAATAGTCATATGTGCTTTATTAAAAGAACTTGCATGACATCTTTTGTCCTACCCTCCCATGGTAGCGGGGTCCATATTTGAAACTAAGGGATATTAAGGCCTCCTTTTAATAGAGAACCTGAACAAAGCATTAACACATAGTGAATACATGAACTCCTCAAACTACGGTCATCACCGGCAGTGGTTCTCGTTATTGTCACTCCGGGGTTGTCGGATCATAACACGTAGTAGGTAACTATAACTTGCAAGATCGGATCTAGAACATGGATATAATGATGAATTCATAAACAGTTCAGATCTGAGTTCATGGCACCCGGGCCCAAAGTGAAAAGCATTAAGCATAGCAAAGTCATATCAACATCAATCTAATAACACATTGGATACTAGGGATCGGGCCCTAACAAAACTAACTGGATTTCATGATGAATCCCATCCAACTCCTCACCGACCAGCGAGCCTATGAAGGAATTACTCACTCGCGGTGGGGAGCATCATGGAATTGGCAATGGAGAAGGGTTGGTGATGACGAAGAACAAAGATCCCCTCTCCGGAGCCCCGAACGGACTCCAGATCAAGCCTCCCGAGGAAGAATAGGAGGCGACGGCGGCTCCGTCCCGTGGATCGTGATAATTCTTTCTCCCCGATTTTTTTTCCAAAAATAGGAATTTATAGGGTCAGGGTTATCGTCTGCGGGGCCACCAGGTGGGTACAAACCACCTGGGCGCACCAGGAGAGGGGGGCGCGCCCTGGTGGGTTGTGCCCACCTAGGGGCCCCTCTCTAGTTGGTCTTGGCTCCAGTATTTTTCTTTTATTCCATAAAAAATCCTCGCAAAGTTTCGTTTCATTCCGAGAACTTTTATTTCTACAAAAAACAACACCATGGTAGTTCTGCTGAAAACAGCGTCAGTCAGGGGTTAGTTTCATTCAAATCATGTAAATTAGAGTCCAAAACAAGAGGAAAAGCGTGAGTAAAAGTAGATACGTTGGAGACGTATCACTCCTCCACCTAAAGGTGATCATGTGTTTGAATTAAAACAATTGCCTGACACTTTAAAATATGCTTATCTTGATGAACAAGAGATATATCTTGTTATTATTAGTGTTAACCTTTCAGAACATGAAGAAGAAAGATTTTTGAAAGTTCTTAGGAAGCATCGAGCTGCTATTGGTTATACTGTTGATGATTTAAAGGGCATTAGTCCCACTCTATGTCAGCATAAGATTAATATGGAACCTGATGCTAAACCCGTTGTCGATCATCAATGTCAGTTAAATCCCAAGATGAAAGAAGTGGTAAGAATGGAAATATTCAAACTTCTGGAAGCAGGTATAATATACCCTATAGTTGATAGTAGATGGGTAAGTCCCGTTCATTGTGTTCCCAAGAAGGGAGGTATTATAGTTGTTCCTAATGATAAGAATGAACTTATTCCACAAAGAATTGTTACAGGCTATAGAATGGTTATTGATTTTAGAAATTTAAATAAAGCAACTAGATAAGATCATTACCCTCTGCTTTTTATTGATCAAATGCTAGAAAGATTATCAAAGCACACACACTTTTGCTTTCTTGATGGATACTCTGGCTTTTCACAAATACATGTTTCTCAATCTGGTCCAGAAAAGACTAGTTTTACTTGTCCCTTTGGAACTTATGCTTATAGATGTATGCCTTTTGGTTTATGCAATGCACCTGCTACCTTTCAAAGATGAATGTCTGCTATATTCTCTGACTTTTGTGAAAAGATTGTAGAGGTTTTCATGGATGTTTTCTCTGTTTATGGGAAGTCATTTGCTGATTGTTTAAGCAATCTTGATCGAGTTTTGCAGAGATGTGAACAAACAAGTATTGTCTTGAATTGGGAGAAATGGCACTTTATGGTTAATGAAGTCATTGCTTTGGGTCATAAGAATTCTGAAAATGGTATTGAAGTGGACAAATCTAAGGTTGATGCAATTGAGAAAATGCCATGTCCCAAGGATATCAAAGGTATTCGTAGTTTTTTAGGTCATGTTGGTTTCTATAGGAGATTTATCAAACACTTTTCTAAAATTTCTAGACCTCTCACTAACCTTTTACAAAAGGATGTTTCTTTTATCTTTGATGATAATTGCTTTGAGGCCTTTGAAACACTTAAGAAAGCTTTAATTTCTGCACATATAGTTCAACCACCTGATTGGAACTTACATTTTGAAATTATGTGTGATGCTAGTGATTATGTTGTTGGTGCTGTTCTAGGACAAAGAGTTGATAAGAAACTGAATGTTATTCATTATGCTAGTAAAACTATAGACAATGCTCAAAAGAATTATGCTAAAAAGAATTCTTAGCAGTTGTGTTTGCTTGTGACAAATTTAGATCATGCATTGTTGATTCAAAAGTAACTATTCACACTGACCATGCTGCTATTAAATATCTTATGGAAAAGAAGGATGCTAAACCTAGACTTATTCGGTGGGTTCTCTTGCTACAAGAATTTGACTTGCATATCACTGATAGAAAAGGAGCTCAGAACCCCGTAGCTGATAACTTGTCTAGTCTTGAAAATGTGCTTGATAACCCACTACCTATTCATGATAGTTTTCCTGACAAGCAGTTAGCTGCAAGAAATGTTACTAATAGTATTCCTTGGTATGTCGACTATGCTAACTACGTCGTTGCTAAATATTTACCACCTAGTTTCACTTATCAACAAAAGAAAAACAATCTTTATGATTTAAGACATTACTTTTGGGATGACCCACATCTTTGTAAAGAGGGAGTAGATGGTATTATTAGATGTTGTGTACCTGAGCATGAACAGGGACAAATCCTTCGGAAGTGTCACTCACAAGGTATTGCAGTCTGGATTTTATTGGTCTACTCTCTTCAAAGATGCTCGTAAGTTCGTCTCATCCTGTGATGAATGTCAAACGATAGGTAATATTGGTAAGCGTCAAGAAATGCCTATGAATTATTCACTTGTTGTTGAACCATATGATGTTTGGGGATATTATTACATGGGACCTTTTCCTTCCTATAATGGGTATACACATATTTTGGTTGATGTTGATTATATTACTAAATGGGTAGAAGCTATTCCAACCAGTAGTGTTGATCACAACACCTCTATTAAAATGCTTAAGGAAGTTATTTTCCCAAGGTTTGGAGTTCCCAGATATTTAATGATTGATGGTGGTTCACATTTAATTCATGGTGCTTTCCGTAAAAAGCTTGCTAAATATGATGTTAACCATAGAATTGCATCACCTTATCATCCTCAGTCTAGTAGTCAAGTTGACCTTAGTAGTAGATAAATAAAATTAATTTTGCAAAAGACTATCAATAGGTCTAGGAAGAATTGGTCTAAGAAATTAGATGATGCACTTTGGGCTTATAGAACAGCTTATAAAAATCCTATGGGTATGTCTCCTTATAAAATGGTTTATGGTAAAGCTTGTCATTTGCCTCTTGAGTTAGAACATACAGCTTTTTGGGCAATCAAGGAACACAATTATGATTTCAAACTTGCTGGTGAAAAGAGGTTATTTGATATTAGCTCATTAGATGAATGGAGAACCCAAGCTTGTGAAAATGCCAAGTTATTTAAAGAAAAGGTTAAAAGATGGCATGATAAAAGAATCCAAAAGCGTGAGTTCAAAGTCGGAGAATATGTTCTTTTGTACAACTCTCATTTCAGGTTCTTTGCAGGAAAACTCCTCTCTAAATGGGAAGGCCCCTATGTTATCGAGGAGGTTTATCGGTCTGGAGCCATCAAGATAAATAATTCTGAGGGAACTAACCTGAAGGTTGTTAACGGGCAACGAATAAAGCATTATATCTTAGGTACACCCATTAATGTTGAAAGCAATATTATCCAAACTTTAACACTGGAGGAACACATAAAAGAGTCCTTCCTGAATAGTCCAGAATTGTCGAAATAAGGAGGTACATGATACGGTAAGTAAACGGACTCCGAAAAATCCGCAAAATTATGTTTTATCAGATTGGAATATTTACAAAAATAGGAAAATAATAAACTACCGGGAAGCATACCCTGGTGGGCACAAGACACCAGGGCGCGCCAAGCCTGGCGCGCCTAGGTGGGTTGTGCCCACCTCGGGTACGTTCCGGACTCTGTTTTTCTCCAGCTTACTTGCTTCCCAAGATAGAAATTCTTTATATACTCCCCGAACATGTTGACCACCGTATCGTGGAGAAATCTTCTGTTTTCTTTTCTTGCTGTTTTCGGTCAGATCTAACAAGCTAGGCATCATGTCTTCCTCCTCCTCCAACCCGATGGAAGAAGATGCTTGGCAGATGAAGATCGAGCTGAAAAGGGAAGAACCCTTAGAAACTGCAAAAGGTGACAAAGGCAAGGAGGTTGTCAGTGATCAAGCACCGGTAGTTGAGCAAGTATTGCTGGCCGAAGAGGAAGGAGAAGAACCCCCACCAAAAAGGCCTCTACACATGTTACATCATAACAATTTTCGTAATTTAATTCACAATTATGGGTTCGAGAATACTCCTCATAGGCACATACCATCCAAATGGGATATATCTCGCCCTAAGGAAAACAGTGCAGGAATAAACCCGTGGGGCCTGGAAAACAAACACATAATGGCTGAGGTAAATAAAAACACTAAGTTGCTTCATCAGGCCCTTCAGGAGATTCAAGGTTTGAAGGATTTAGTCTTGGTTATATTGGAGAGTACTTCATCACCACCACCATCTTCTTCACCACCAAAAGAAAACTGAGTATCGGCTATGGGCACTCCCCTTGGCTCTCGCCAAGCTTGAGGGAGGTGCCCCGGTATCGTATCATTCCTACTATCCTTTTGCATCTACTTATCTTAGTTCGATCTTTTGCTTTTGAATAAATAAAAGTTTAGCTCGATCCCTTCTTTTCGTGAGTTTGCTGAGTGATCTATCTTTGTAATCGTGTGCAAGATATATAATAAAGTGTAGTTTTGAGTTTTTACTTTCTTGCTGCAATAAAAAGAAAAAAATTATAATTGAATAAGTAAAAGAAAGGAAATAAATTAAGAATATTATATGCTAATATTATGGTAGGTGATGGCACCACATAAGGAAAAGTATAAGTAGAAAATTTTATTAGAGATTGACAAACATAGCATTGGTTAATGATGCAACTCAAGAAATAATTAATAAGGGAAGAGAATATTCACATATAAATATACTATCCTAGAAATCTTTTGTGATTGTGATCCCCCATCAAAATATTATATGCCAAAATTGTTGATGTTGGACAAGGAAGACAACTTAATGATTTATGTTTGTTCATATTCACATAGAAGTCATATTGTCATAGATACTTTAACATGTGGTGCTTGCCCAATATCTTTTCTAGCCAAAAATTCCGCACAAAGTAGAGATACTACTTGTGCATCCAAACACCATTAAACCCAAACCTTTTTCGAGAGTCCACCATACCTACCTATGGATTGAGTAAGATCCTTCAAGTAAGTTTTCATCGATGCAATAAGGCAATAAAAATTGCTTCTAAAAGTGTGAGATCATTTAGAGTAAGAGAAAACTGAGTGTTGCACGAACTACTGATGGTGAAGAATAAAAGCGACAGACTGCATAATAAAGGTTGCTATCATAAGGGGCAATGTAATGTGACGTTCTTTTGCACGAAGGGATTGAGCATACAAACAAATAAGTGCATGGCAACCTCTGCTTCCCTCTACAAAGGGCCTATCTTTTACTTCTATGAAAAGAGTCAAAGTTTTCCCTCTTTCCGTTTTTATTTTTATCCTTTGGCAAGCATCATGTGATGAAGAAAGATCTAGGCACATATGTCCAGTTGAATATGGGCGACATGAGTTATTATTGTTGACATCACCCTTGAGGTGAGTATGTTGGGAGGTAAAACCATAAGCCCCTATCTTTCTATGTGTCCGATTGAAACGTTTTTGCTCATGTGTATGTGGTGAGTATTAGCAACCATAGAAGAATATATGATGGTTGAGTATGTGGACTTGCCTCAAGGCTCCGATACCTGACCCTTCCTGAAAAGATGATGAATTCTAGTTGCAAAAGTTGACTGAAAACATAGTTTGTTGGTTTCTAATAGAGTTCATGCTTTATACTTCAATTGTGTGACGAACTTTTACTTATTCATCAGAAGTCTATGATACAAGTTCTACGATAAAAGTCTTACGTTTAATTTTGTTGTTGTTATAATAATAAACATGATGCTTCTATGTCCGTATTTTGTTTTTATCGACACATATCTCTCAAAGCATGTGGACATGTTTTCGTTTTTGGTTTTTCGCTTGAGGACAAGCGAGGTCTAAGCTTGGGGGAGTTGATGCGTCCATCTTGCATCATGTTTTCTTGTTGTTATTTATGTTGTTATTATGAATAATAATGATTTTTGGAGTAATTCTAATGCCTTTTCTCTCATAATTTGCAAGGTGTACACCAAGAGGGAGAATTCCGTGTCACAACCCTAGTTCTGGTATGCACTAGGCTAGTCTTGTTGTTTGCATCATGTTTAATTTTTAAATGAAATTGAATTGAGGACTTGTGAAACCCTCACAAAACCTTTTTGAAAAAATGACCCAAATAAAAATTGCTCCAAAAAGGTACAAAGAAAATGTTCATGTTGCTCTCTGAAAATATTGGTTAGAGATAAAAATCAAACCAATATTATTAGGAGCTCATAAGTATTTATTTTGGGCATTTGGAATTAATGCAATAGTTATTTGCTTGGATATATATTTATTATATATTTTATATACGTCCAAAATTCTGATTCTTTATTTTGAGGGGCTTGGATTAATTCCTAGGTCCCGGCAATTTAAAAATGTCAGAAGAAAATAATTGATTTAGTTTAGAAACTAAATCAAAACAAATGTCAAAATAGAAAAAGAAAACAGGAAAAAAAGAAAAGGCTTTCCTGGCCTTACCTACAGCCCAACCAGGCAAAGCTGGCCCGGCCCACTCGCCAAGCCAGTCACCACCAACCTCGCGCCAGTAGGCGAGGCGTGGGGCCGACGCGCGCGCACGGCGAGGGCGCCACGCCTCCTGCCTGCCTGTCCTCCCCCTCGCCACCTCAAAGCTCCGGACGATGCCACGCACCTCCCCATACCTGTCTGGTTCTCTCTCGTCGCCCCTCCCCTCCTCTGTCTCCCTCTCCCGCTCGATCCCGAGCGTCGCCGTCGCCACCGGCCACCGTTGCCGTAGCCACCGCCATTCCCTCGCCTCTCCGATGAGCCCCCGAGCTCCGCCTCGCTGCCGTGCATTTCCAAGCCGAAGGAATCGACCCCGGACGCCCTGAGGCCTCGTCCTCGAGCTCGTCTTCACCACCGGCCGCCGTGGATCCCCCTCGCCGCCCCGATCGCTCCAGGACCTCCCCGAGCTCGCCATTCGTCGCGTTGCAATCGCCGTGAGCTCCTCCTTCTTCCCCCCTCTCCCCTCACTCTCGCACGTGCTTTAGCCCCGTTTCCCTCCGTGACCGCAAGCTCACCGCCGTCGGCGATGCCGCCGCCATGGCCACAGCCACGCACGCTCAAAACCGAGCACGCCACCGCACTCGGTACTTCACCAGGAGCCCGTAGCACCCCTCCCATGGCCTCCCCATGCCCCGTAGCTCCATTTCCGTCGAGGGCCGAACTCCGGCGCCGCCGCGAGCTCGTTTCCGGCGAGCTCTGGCCTCCTTAGCTGCTGCTGCTAGCTGGAATGGGCACGGGTGACCTCCAGCTCCTCGCCCGTGGTCTCCGCTGCCCAAATGACCGCCGGAACGGCGATCCCGTGCCCCTCCGCCGCGTCTGTGGACGCGGGCGTCGAGCCGCCGGTGGGTTTGACCCGCTGACCGGCGTGGTTTGACCCCCCCACTGCCCAGTTGACCTCCCCTCTCTCTCACTGACATGTGGGCCATGCCCAGCTAATTAGTTGTTAGGATTAGTGTTAGTACTAATTAACTTAGTTAGGTTAGTCCTACAGTCACTGTCTAGTGGGCCCTGCCCAGTTAGTTAGGGCAAACTAACTCAGTTAGTTTACTGAGCCACTGACGTGTGGACCCCACACGTCAGGTTTGACCTGAGTTAGCGATGCTGACTTGCTGACGCAAGCATGACGCAGTGCTGACGCAATAAACAATTTTCTGGAATTGTTTTTATTTAGGAAAATCCAGAAAATTGTTTAAACTTCAAAAAATCACAGAAATTCAACCGTAGCTCAGAACGAAATAATTTATATATGAAAAATGATCAAAAAATATGAAGAATCTGTTTATGGCATTTTCATGCATGTTAAACCAACTTATGCTTGTTGTATAGGTGAAAACACATAAGGGCACTTTTAAATGTTAATTTTGGAATTGCATTTAAACCCTTGGTTCAAATGGACTTCTTTCAAATAGAATGTTAGTTGCATTAGCTCAAATAACATCACATCTTCATGCCATGTTCATGCATCATATTGTTGCATATGCTTGTGTTTGATTATCGGCACCGTTCTTCTCGATAGGTCCAGCTCCGGAGACCGTTCCAGAGTACCTGTCAGAGGAGCAGTGCTCTGCACGTTGTTTTACCAGGCAAGCAAACCCCCTTGTTCATTCCGATACAACCCCTCTCTCGCTCCTGCTCTCTGTTATTGCATTAGGACAACACGACTTCAACTGCTACTTTATGCTGCGGTAGTTGAACCCATTCCTCTGCATGACCTGTCATTCCACAGTAAATAGTTGAAACCCACTAGCATGTGTAGGAGTTGATTGAAGCCATGTTGTGATCTTACCATGCCTTGCTTGCTATTACTTAGAGTGTGTCAGGTCTAATTCATCGGGAATGAATTGGAGTGCAGTGATAAGTTCTGATGCTGAGAGTTAAGTGTGTGAACACGATTTGGTAAAGGTAGTGGTGAGAGGCCATGTAGGAGTACATGGTGGATTGTCTCCTGGAACCGTCCTTAAGAACTGAGTTCTCTGTATGTTGTCCAATGACCAGCTACTACCACGCATTGGAATGCTTAAGTGCCCCTCTCGACTTATTAACCGACTTGGTCTCTGTCCAGGAGTTGCAACTAGTTTCTGGTGTTTGTAGGTAGTGTTAGTAGTCTACCAAGTGGCACTCGGCCAGGTGGGCTTGGGACAGACTAGGCACCGTGGCACGGTGTACCAAGCGTAGATCCACTCGGCGAGGTGGGCTTGGGAACCCTGCTCACATCATTTGGGGCCGTGAGCGACACCCCGGCCGGATCTCCTTACGGATGGAACCCGAATAGGCGATAAACCTCGACTAGAGTCTTGTGTGGTTAGTCAGGTCGTGGCCGACACCCTCGCCAGGCTTCCGCTTGAAGGTTGCCGAGATACACGAGATGTACATGGCGGTAAGTGGCGAGAGCGTGTGTGAAGAAGTAGACCCCTGCAGGGTTAACATGATCTATTCGAATAGCCGGGTCCACGGTTATGGACTTTTTGGATGCTTACGTGGTTCATAGACAACTTGAAGTGGATACTCTAAAATACTCAAGACAAGTGTGAGTGCTATGGATGGCCTTCTCGTAGGGAGACGGGGATGAATCCATAGTGGTGTATTGTGTGGTGCTTAGTGGACTCGTGTGCGCCACCTCAAAGAGTTACCAGCAGTCGTAGAATAGGATAGCCACTGAGTCAAAGCTGGCTTGCTGCAACTAAACCCCACTTTGCCTTCTTGATACAAGTGCATGTATGATAGGATCTGATGTAAGTCTTGCTGAGTACCTTTGTACTCATGTTTGCTTAATTTATGTTTTGCATATAAGATTTCTGTCTCACTAGTAGTTCCGCTTGGACTTCGACAAGTAGCTTGTTACCTCAGCTACGATCTTGGACGAGTGTTGTAGATAGTCAGGCTCTTCAGCCTTTTTCATTTGTAGATGTCTGTACTCAGACATGTATGCTTCCGCTTGTTGCTTGTATGCTCTGAATGTTGGGTCGTGAGACCCATGTTTGTAATATCTGGCTCCTCGTAGCCTAATGAATAAATACTTTGTTTATTAGAGTCTTGTTGTGATGCCATGTTGTATTTGCACATATCGAGCATATTGTGTGTATGTTATTGAACTGCATAGTATGTGTGGGATCCGACACCTAGTTGTTTACCCTGGTAGCCTATCTTACAGGGAAATGTCTCCTAGTGCTTCCACTGAGCCTTGGTAGCTTGCTACTGCTCCGGAACACTTAGGCTGACCGGCATGTGCCCTTCTTCGTTCCAGTGTCTGTCCCTTAGGGGAAATGTCACGTGTTGTTCCTTTAAGTCCTTGTAGCTTGCTACGACTTGGGTTCATATGTTGATGACCGACACGTTCGTTGCTGGGTCATGTATGCCTGTCTCTGTAATTTAGTGCCACTTTTGGTTTATAACTGGTCATGTCAGCCCGGGTTCTCTGTCATATGGACGCTAGCGACACTAACATATACATGAGCCAAAATGTGCAAACTGTCCCAGGCCAGGTAAGGTGGCACCCGTGGGGATACCGTGCGTGAGGCCGCAAAGTGATATGGTGTGTAACATGCTAGACCGATGTGACTTAGGATCGGGGTCCCGACAGCTTTGGTATCAGAGCCTGACTGCCTGTAGGATTAACAAGCCAAACTGGTCGAAGTTGAGTCTAGAAATTCTTTAGTTATATAAGGGAATTGATTGTGGAAGGGAACGTAAGGCTCTTTTTACTCCTTATACCTCATGCCTTCTGATCTGAGTCATCCTACCTTTCCTATGGGGTTAAGAAACTAGGCTATCTCTTCCGTCTTTCAGGATCACGAGTTACTACTCCGTAGTCCCTTAGGATTGGTTGATCAGAGTCCTACTCCTGTTTTCAAGTTCTTCCAGTGTAGTTGTTTAGTACTATCACAGAACCTTGAATGATGATGTTGAGATGTTGAACTACCCTTTGTTAGCAGGATGTCTCATTCTGAGCATTTTACTGCCGTTATGCTGCCGGAATTATCCTAGTAGTTCGAGAGATACTAATTTTTTGTTCTACCTTTTGCATTCTATAATTGTTGATGTTTCCGTCCTCGGTTTCGCTTCTCAGGATGTCTTCAGTTAAGCGAAGCTCAGCTGCTCGTAGACAGAACCATGGAGGTGGTAGGGATGAGGAGGATCCTCCCGACCAGCCTTCGTTGGCAGAGTTAATGATGGAGATGGAGAGAAAACAAGCGTGAGTCTAACCTCTTGTTGGCACGTATCGAGGAGAATACCGCACATGAGTGCAACGAATCAGCAACCATCCATGACTTCATTCGTCTGAAACCACCCACCTTCCATCATCCCATTGAGCCACTCGATGCAGATGACTGGCTCCGTAGTATCACTCACAAACTGCGTTCTGCGAACGTAGCTGAAGATGACAAGGTAATCTATGCCACCTATCACCTGGAAGGTCCTGCTAGTCTTTGGTGGCAGAACTATGAGGCCATGATTCCAGCTAGCCAGATTCCTACCTGGAGAGGTTTCACAGAGGCTTTTCGTGAGCATCATATCCCTCAAGCTCTCATCGATCGTAAGAGAGAAGAGTTATGTAGTCTTACACAGGCTAAGATGGCTGTTGATGCTTATAGTAGAGAGTTTGAGAACCTCGCCCGCTATGCTACAGAAGAAGTGTCCACTGACGCCAAGAAGCAGGCTAGGTTCCAAAAAGGTCTCAACCCCAAGCTGTGTCGTGATCTCCACTTGCATCATTGCAACACATTCCAGGCTCTTGTGAACAAGGCCATCAATGCAGAGACAGCTCAGCTCACTTACGAGGAGTCTCGTAAGCACACCCTTGATTTGGGATCTTCCTTTGGTTCTAGTTCTCAGAAGCGCTGGATTTGGGTTCCGAAGTCTGTTCTTCCACCCAGTTGTACACCGAGGCCATCTTATGTGGTACCTCTTCCAGTTCAGCAGTATGCTCCACCCAGGCCTATTGGTGGACCGTTTGCCAATGCGGGTCCACGTCCTACCTCCAGGATTTGTTACAAGTGTGGAGAGCCGGGACACATTGCCCGTATTTGCACTCAGACCCGTGTTGCTCCATCCCAGTCCGAGAAATCTGTTGGCCGTGATAAATCATCACGCAAGATGATTAGTGTTAAGTCAACTCCCACTGAACATGGACGTGTGCATCATGTCTCAGCCAAAAACGATCATGATGATCCAGATGTCGTTCTTGGTACACTCCTTGTCAATTGTCATTCGGCATTGTTTCTATTCGATACTGGAGCATCTCATTCTTTCATTTCAGAAAGTTATGCCCGCTTACACGACATGTCATTTTGTGATATGCCCTCCCCACTACTCATTCAAATTCCTAGATCCAAATGGCAAACTTCTAGTGTGAGCCATGGAAATGAAATCCTTGTCGACAGACTTGTGTTCCTTGCATCACTTGTAGCCCTCAAGTCTTCAGATATTAATATCATCTTGGGTATGGACTGGATGACAGCTCATCATGCCAAGATTGATTGCTTCACTAGGTCTGTTCAGCTTACACACCCATCTGGCAAGATAGTCACTGTCACCACTAGAGTTGCAAAGCATCAACTCTATTCTCTTAATGCCAGCCCTCTTCCAGACCTTGAAGATGTTCCGGTAGTCCGTGAGTTCCTGGATGTCTTTCCAGAGGAACTGCTAGGTGTTCCACCTGACCGAGATGTAGAGTTTGTTATAGAGCTTATCCCAGGAACCGCTCCAATCTCTAGGAGACCTTACAAGATGCCACCCTTAGAACTAGCTGAGCTTTAGAAACAACTTGATGAGTCCTTGCAAAAGGGTTTCATCTGTCTTAGTTCTTCTCCTTGGGCTTGCCCCGATCTCTTCGTTAAGAAGAAGGATGGCACGGATCGGATGGTTGTAGATTATCGTCCCGTTAACTTGGTCACGGTAAAGAACAAGTATCCTCTTCCCAGGATCAACGACCTGTATGATCATCTCGCTGGATCCTCAGTCTTCTCCAAGATGGATTTGAGGTTGGGATACCATCAAATCAAGATTAGAAATGGGGACATCCCCAAGACGGCTTTCGTCACTCGTTATGGTCAGTACGAGTACATCGTCATGTCCTTCGGTCTAACAAATGCTCTAGCCACTTTCTCCCGCTTGATGAACTCGATCTTCATGGAGTACTTAGATAAGTTCTTCGTGGTTTACCTCGATGATATTCTTATTTACTCGAGGAACGAGGAAGAGCATGCCGATAATCTTAGACTTGTTCTAGAAAAACTCAGAGAGCACCGCCTTTATGCCAAGTTCTCCAACTGAGAAGTTTGGTTGCCAGAAGTGACCTATCTCGGCCATGTAATCTCTGGTAAGGGCATTGCTATCAACCCCGAGAGAGTTCAGGCCATCCTTGATTGGATTCCACCTGAAACAGTTAAACAAGTTAGGAGTTTCCTTGGTCTAGCCAGTTACTGTCGCCGCTTTGTTGAGAACTTCTCTAAAGTGGCCAAACCTCTCACGGAACTTCTCAAGAAAGATAAAAAGTTTGAGTGGTCCCCACAGTGTGAGCACAGTTTTCAGGAACTGAAAAGACGCCTGACTTCTGCTCCCATACTTGTGCCACCGGATTTCACTAAGGACTTTGTTATCTACTGTGATGCCTCATGACAGGGACTAGGTTGCATTCTTATGCAGGATCGTCATGTGATTGCCTATGCATCTCGACAGTTGCATCCACATGGGGAGAATTATCCTACACATGATCTAGAGCTTGTAGCCGTAGTCTATGCACTTAAGACCTGGCGACATTACCTCCTTGGTAACCGTTGCGAGATCTACACCGATCACCAAAGCCTCAAGTATATCTTCACCCAACCAGATTTGAACCTTAGGCAAAGACGTTGGTTGGAGTTTGTCGGGGGAAACTGTCCACCACGAACACCTATGGGACCGGAGCCCCTTGTTTGTGCGGTAAGAGGGCGGAGGGAGCACGAAGAGCAGATCGTAGTGAACACGCGGGCAGTTTACCCAGGTTCGGGCCGCGGTCGACGCGTAAAACCCTACTCCTGCTTAGTTTGTATTGAGTTGGAGAGCTCGGGAGCTTGAAGAACTAGCTACACCGAGCGTATGAGAGATCTAGGTTCCGAACCCCCTCCACGTTGTGCATGGGCCTCCTTTTATAGTGTAAGGGGTCACCGACAGGTGTCAACGTAGGAGAAAGGGTAAAAATGTAAAAGAGGTGGTAGTTGTAACAGTGCGGGAATAGTGAGCTACAGTGCGTGAACAGTGGTCACTACCTACTTTGACAGTGGGGGACAAGAGAATTTAATGCCCGTCGCCGTCGACCCCAAAAGCGCCCGCCCTTGCGTCTCCGTTTGCCACGGCGATGGCTCCACCACCGTGGAGTGCCACCGTGTTCCCCAGGCTGCACAGCCATCCGCCACGCGTCCCTGGAATGGCCCCAGCGTGACGCGTGGTTCGATGAGCTGGAGCGCGGGCACACAGCACAACTCTCCCGGCAAGCACCTTGCCGGGATCTTGACCTTGCCGGGCCCGAGAGCTTGTCGGGCTCTGAAGCTTGTCGCTCCCCGGACCCTGCCGGGGCGCATATAGCGCCGAGGCATGTCTTCTGTAATGGAATCTTCTAATCTTCCTGGCAAGCTCCTCTTGCCAGGGCCTTGCGTGAGTGAGGTAACCTTGAGCCTGGAACGGCCTTCCCGGCAAGCTCCACTTGCCGGGGTCTCGATCTTCTGTCCTGTATACTTTGTTTTTGAATGGTTTTACATGGAGCAGGAAGGTCTCCGGCGAGCGCGTGGTAAGCACTACCGCGGGAAGCTGCTACTGTCCGAGCACAAGTTGGGGTACTGAGGTACCCCTACCTTAGTACACCGACAGGAGCCCCCGGGCCTGGGCCACACACGGTGCCGAGCGCTGTTGGGCCAGGCCCAAAACAGTGCACGGACCCGCGCGGCCCACGGCACGCCGAATCCACTTCCGCATCCGCCGCGTCCCCCCGTAACGGCACGCGTCGATTGCGGCGTCGTGGGATGGGACGTGGCCACGTTCTTTCAATGGAAAGAGCGAAACGCCCCCCACTTCCCCATAAAAGCAGAGGGAGCAGGAGCGGTTCCCCTCCTACGCCTTCATTGCCTCTTCTTCCATCTCCAGAGATCCCCTCTTGCGCTCCGCCTCCACACCTCCACCGCCGCCGTCCGCGTCTGCGGCGCCGCCGGACTCTTCGTCCCCCTTCCTCCGCCGCCTCCGCCATGGCCCCGAAGACCGAGAAGGCGAAGGCGGAGAAGACCAAGAAGGAGAAATCGGAGCAAGCGGCGAGGCTTACCTTGTATCGGAAGAGGAACCTCGTCTTCCCGCCGAGGCTCAGCGCGCGGGAGCTCTGGAACAAGTATTACTTGTTCTGGTCAAAGAAGACCAAGGCGCCCCCCCGCACCCGAGCCTATCCGGCCGCCGCCAAGGACAACTACCCCGGCGGGTACTATTTCTTCGCAGCCTTCTTCCACTGCGGTATTTGCCCTCCTTTTCCCGAATTTTTCTGTGACATAATGCACACCTACGGCCTCCACCTTCTTGACTTCACCCCCAACGCCATCCTCACGATGGCGGTTTTCGCACATATGTGCGAAAACTATATTGGGATATACCCAAACGTAGCGATGTTTAGGCACTTCTTCACCCCTAGAGCAGAGGCCGGCGCCCCCCTCTCCGGAGGAATATCTTGGGTATTTCGTCTGAACAAGAAGGAGTCCTACTTGCCGGGGGAGCTCCGCGGCAAGTGGGAGGAGTGGCGTGCGGACTGGTGTTGGATTGTTGTGGACCAGCCGCAATCTTTCACCGCGCCGCGCACAACACCCATCGTGCGCGGCAGGGACTGGAGCGAGCTGGATTCGGACGACAACAAGCTCGACGTCGCCCTCATCAGGATTCTTCGTCTCCGGGTAGCAAGGTTGTCTGTCGCAGAAGTAGGCACAGACTTCCTCCGCCGCCGCATCGCCCCTCTCCAAGACAGGAAAAGGCCGGCCTGGGAGTACGGCAACTCGGCGGATATGATGAGGCTGCGCCCCGGGCTCAACTTTAACTTCACGTCGCTGGAGCTGAAGGGGATGGTCCGGGAGCTATTTAAGCATGACCCGGCCCACCCAGAATGGTTCAGGGGTCCCCGGGGAGTGGTGCCTCTCTGCAACAGCACGGCCCGGGACTCCCTTCGCGCCATGATGCCCGCGTGCGACTCGCACGGCGTCGACCGCACGTGGATTCCGCCCAAGCCAGACGTCGTCTTGAACTTCTTCGACAACTTGACGGAGGTGGCGAAGAACAAGAACGAGGTCCGGGAGCTGACACGGGACACCACCGACCAGGAGATAACGTACATAGCTTCTTGGGTTGAAGAGGCCGCTGCAGCCGCAGCGGCAGGAGAATTCGGCTTCACGCCCGAGGAGGCAGAGGCTGCGGAAGCATCCTGCCAAGTAGAGGAGGCGGAGATCCGCAGGCAACTGAAGTTGCCTCCCGACGAGCTCGCCGGGGTCCCATCCTTGAGACACTCCGGGATCCTCGGGATCCAGACCGAGGCCGCGGCGAGAAGCAACGCCGCCGGAGGAAACAGGGGCGCCGCAGGGAGCGGAGGCGCCGGGGGGAGCGGAGGCGTCGGAGGGAAAGAGGCCGCAGCGCTGGGCGCTGGGCCCAGCAAGCCTGCCGGGGAGGAGGAGGAGGAGGACGAAGCCGAGGCCGCCGAGGACTCCGAGGGATCCCTGGGGCTCTACGCCGACGACCTCTCCTCGTCGTCGGAGACCTCTCCGCCCCGGGCAAGCCCTAGGCGTTCTCCGCTGAAGCGTCTCCGCAAGACGGCGACGGGGGCGAGGGCGCAGGCGCCCCGGCAACAACCAGCTCGCCGGGGAGCGCGAGCTTCCCGGGGGAGCCAAGCTGCGATGGGGGCGCCCGGCGCACCAGCCACGGCGCAGGCGGCCCGCACGCAGGTCACGGCAGAGGCGCCCCGCAAGACAGCGCCAAGCGGAGGAGGGACTTCGCAGAGCGGAGCGGCAGCTCCGCCCGCTCCCCGCGCCCCGGCTACCACAGGGGCTGGGTCTTCGCAGCCCCCAGCCCCGGGGACCGCCAAGCGCCCGAGGGAGTCTTCGCCTCCTGCTCCCCGCACAGACGCGCCTCAGGTGGAGTTTGACTTCTCCGCCCTGAGCGACGACGACGACGAGGAGGAACAGGAGTAAGGACTTGTGGTTTTGCGTCTTCTTCAGCATTATCTCGATTCTTGTTGATGCTGATCTTGTTTCTTGTTTTAACTTCAGGACCTTGGCGGAGCGAGTGGCGAAGAAGGCCAAGGTGCCCGTGGTCGAGGTCGCGGACGACTCGACTGTCGTGGCGACAGGGGACGTGCCGGAGACGAGCCTGCCGGACCCGAGCGCTGCTCCGAGGAGCAGCCCCCAGCGCAGCCCCCAGCGTAAGTCTGGGTTCCATCCTTCCGCTCGTCGGGCGCGCTTGGAGATTTTGTCTTGTTCTAATATCTTGATGCTTTTGTCTTGTCTTGTGCAGAGGTGGAGCCGCAAGCTCAGGAGCGTCCGGAAGTCGCTTCCGAGGAGCCGCGGGCCCCGCCGTCCCCGCCAAGGCCGGACTCCCCGGCAAGGGAGAGCGCTCCTCTAAGGGCGGGTACTCCGCCAAGGGCGAGTACCCCGCCAAGGGCGAGCAGCCCGGCGAGGGCGGCTACTCCGCCAAGGCAGAGCTCCCCGGTGAGGGAGCCCGCCGCTGAGGACGTTCGCCAAGGTAAGTTCCATCACTTGTCTTCTTGGATTCGTCTCTTTTTTGGATATTTGCTTGAACTTGTTTTGCTTTTTCTTCTTCTTCTAGATCCTCCTCCCCCCGAGCAGATGGAGACGGAAGTCATCGTCATCGAGGAGGAGGGCGCGCAGGGCGGCGGCGGCGGCGCCCCTATCGCTGAGGACCCAGCGGGAGCCGCCGAGCCGGCTGCGGAGGAGACCGCTCCGGCTGCGGATGCAGCGGCCGGGGAGGGGGACGGCGACCGCACTGCCGGCCCGGAGGCGGCAGGAGCATCAAGTGCTGCACCGGCCGCCGACCCCTCCGCCGGAAAGGAGCAGGCGGGCTACTATCTTGAAGCCCTCAACGGCGTATTCATCCAAGTGTCGTGGGGTTCTTCTTCGCGAGCCCCCGCGGGGGGCGAGGCCTTTGATGGAGAGGTCCTCGCCTCCGCGGGCTTGAAGATCGTCGAGGCGCCCGGCGGAAGCGAAGGGCCCGAGGAGGAGAACCTGCTCCACCAGCTACTGGCCCTTTACCGGGCTAGGCAGGCGAAGCTTGCTTCTCGGGAGGCCCTTGCCGCCAAGGCCGCCGCCGAGATGGAGAAACGCGCGGCGGAGCTCCGCGCCGCCAATCAGGCTGCTCTCCGCGACGTGGCGGAGGAGCGCGAGAGGCTCGCCGGAGAATATCAAGAATGGTTGCTGGAGAGGGCTGAAGCCGAAGAGCAGCAGCAGCTCGCCGGGGTGGAGCTGTCCCGGCGAGAAGGAGAGCTCGCCCAGCGGAAGGTCAACCTCGACTCCCACGAGGAAGACCTTGCCGCTCGGGAGCAGGCTCTTGGCGGAGAGCTGAAGGAGGCGAAAGCCGCCGCGGCTGCCGCGGAGACCGCCAAGGAAGAGCTTGCCGCCAAGGTCGCGCCGCTGGAGGAGTCGCTGAAGGCGAGCGTGGAGAGGGTTGCCGCGCTCAACACAGAGCGCGAGAAGGACGCCCACACCAACTCGGAACTCCAGGTGCGTCTTTCTGAGAAGGGCGACGAGCTGAAGGCCGCCAAGGACTCCATCGAGGATCTGGAGCTGAAGGTTTCCACGCTGAAGGACTCGCTCGACGCCGCCCAAGCCCGGGAAACCAAGCTGAAGGAAGAGCTCCGCAAGGAGCGGGGCTTGGTGGCGAGCGCCAACACTGCGGCCGAGAACTTCCGCCGTACCGTCGAGGTATGGACCGAGGACTTGGTATCTTCTGCGTCCAACATCGACCAGGAGCTGCTGGCGCTGAAGTTTGAGCATCTCATCTACTCTCCGGACCCAAACCTCCCTCACAGCGCCAAGCTCAGCCTCTTCTTCAGGGGGATCGCGCCGGCTCTTGCAGATCTTCGGAAGAAGATTCCCGCGCAGCTGGCCGAGGAGTCGCACCGGCTCTGCACGGGAACCTTGGAACGTGTGCTGACGAAGATTGTATACCGCAATCCCGGCATAAACCTCACCAACGTTCTCCGCAGCTTGCCGGCCGACGCGAACATGGAGGCGCTGAAGGAGCAGGTCGCCCACATCATTGCCAAAGTGAACAAGATCTCCAGGATCGAGGGCGGCCGCGTAGATTAGGCCTCCTTTATCTTCATTTCCTTTTGTTGCTGCATAGGGTGTTATGAACTCATTAACTATTGCGACAAGTTATCCTTTGTAAGATATTTATCTTATTTTGATCAATCAGTGCAATGTTATCTTCCTTGTCTTGGTCCTTTACTTTGTATGCTTTTCACCCTACGCTCCCGGGGAGCTTGCCGGCAAGGGGCCTTTGCCGCGAGCGCTGAGTGCTGGACTCTGAGCAGCCTGCTGGCCAAGGCCTTACCGGCAAGCAACCTCGCCGCGGCTAGTCGCAACGCACTTAGCTTGCTGAGCGAACTCGAAAACGAAGTAAGGGCGCGACACTTGTCGCAGCTCACTTAAATCGTTGAGCGTACTCGGAAACAAGACAAGGGTGCGGCTAGCTACGGGTAGGTTCCTCCGCGCACAGGTTTTCCATACAAAGTGTGATTGTTCAAGGAAGACAACTTGAAGTTAAAAATTTGGACTGCTCAAATTCTAATAACTTAGCTTTCATATATTGCTTGCTTCTTGGTAAGGCCTCTCTTTCTTGAACAGCACTTGGTTCTCCTTCCGTCTCCTTCCCCCCGGCAAACTTGTGTGCGAGGAACATTCCTTCTGCTTGCAAGGAAAAAAGAAGAGGGAAACAAGTATACGGCCTTTCGGCGTTCTAATGCTTACCGGGTATATATGTTGCACAAGATGCCAAATAACACATGCAAATAGCGAAGAAAAGCATGCAAAAGGCAAATAGCGCAAAACACAAAAACTTTACTGATGCACGGGGTCTGCGCCCGGCTTTGTACAAAGGGTTACATGCAACAGCGGCAAAGCTTGTAAAAAAGGTGGTTGCCGGAGCGGATCACGGCAACCACGCCTTATGGGTGAAACTTGCGAAGATGCTCTATGTTCTAGGAGTTGCTCACCGGTAAGCCTTCTTCGGTCTCAAGGCGGACAGCGCCGGGCCTTGTGACTTGTCTCACCCGATAAGGGCCTTCCCACTTCGGCGTCAACTTGTTGGAATTCTTGGCGGACTGAACACGCCGAAGAACAAGGTCGCCTTCCTCGAGACTCCTGGCCTTGACCTTGCGGCTGTGGTAGCGACGCAAGGGTTGCTGGTATCGAGCAGCTCGTACAGCAGCCTGGAGACGTTCCTCCTCAAGGAGCAGTGCATCATCTTGCCGCAGTTGCTCTTGCTCGAGCTCATCATAAGCGAGTACTCGAGGAGATCCGTATACGAGTTCCGTGGGGAGAACTGCCTCTGCTCCATAGACTAGAGCAAAGGGTGTCTGTCCGGTGGCTCGACTTGGTGTCGTTCTGATTGACCAAAGAGCCGCCGGTAGCTCCTCTATCCAATTTCTTCCACACTTGCGCAGCCTGTCAAAGGTCGTTGTCTTGAGTCCGCGCAGCACTTCAGCATTAGCCCTCTCCGCTTGACCGTTGCTCCTCGGGTGAGCAACAGAAGCGAAACAGACCTTGGCGCCAAGGTCTTGGACGTACTGCATAAAGGTGCGACTAGTAAATTGTGTACCGTTGTCGGTGATGACCCTGTTGGGGATTCCGAAACGGCAAACAATTGACCTGAAGAACCTGACCGCTGACTGTGATGTCACCTTTCTCACTGGTTCCACTTCTGGCCACTTTGTGAACTTGTCGATTGCAACGTACAAGTACTCAAAGCCCCCGACGGCACGGGGGAAAGGGCCGAGGATATCGAGCCCCCAGACCGAGAAGGGCCAGGACAAAGGGATTGTTTGGAGAGCTTGAGCCGGCTGATGAATTTGTTTTGCATGGAACTGGCACGCTTCACACTTGGTTACTAGTGCAGTTGCATCTTGGAGGGCTTCTTGCCAAAAGAACCCTTGCCGGAAAGCTTTCCCGGCAAGCGCCCTTGCGCCAATGTGGTGGCCGCATATGCCTCCATGTATTTCTGCCAACAGCTTCTGTCCATCTTCCCTGGAGATGCACTTCAATCTGACACCATTGAGCCTTCTTCTGTACAGCTCGTTATCCACGAACTGGTACATACTTGACTGCCTGGTTATCTTCTCTATTTCTTCTGGGTCGTCGGGAAGTTCTCCAGTTTGCAGAAAACGGACTATCTGCTGTGCCCATGCCGGAGCCTGAGGCTCAACGGCAAGGAATAAAGGCATGAGGGCCGCTGCGGGGACCTCAGCTTCCACGGCGAGAACCTCTGGTTCTGCCGGAGCTGAGGGTCCCCCAGCAAGCTCGCCGGGGCGAGGCTTGTCGGGAACACTTGCTTCAACTGCACAGATCCTTGGATCTGCAGGAGCAGACTGTTCCTCAGCGTTCTGATTGTTGATCTTGGGGACCTTGGCGGCGGTTTCAGGAAGATCCGCCGGCAAGTAGTCGCCGGAGACCAACTTTCTTTTCTTGGACTGCCCAATTGATGGTGTAACGGATGGTTGAGTCAGCTTGAGCAAGAAGGTCCCTGGTTCCACAGGTAACTTCATCGAGGCACACTTTGAAAGGCCATCTGCTATTTCATTCTGAGCTCTCGGGACGTGCTCCATATGCAGACCTTCAAAGTGCTCCTCAAGCTTCCTCACTTCATCTACATAGGCTTCCATCAAAGGGCTCTGGTAACTCTTGTTAACTTGCCGGACCACCAACTGAGAATCTCCCCGCACAATCAGCTTCCTGATCCCAAGTTCGGCCGCCACCCTGAGGCCGGCAAGCAAGCCTTCATATTCAGCAGTGTTGTTTGTTGCTTGCTCCCTGGGAAAGTGCATCTGGATAACATACTTGAGGTGCTCTCCGGTGGGCGCGATGAGTACCACGCCGGCACCGGCGCCTCGCAGCGAGAAGGCACCGTCAAAATACATTACCCATTCACTTGTCGCTTCTTGTACGGGTGCACTGGTTTCTTGGACTTCCTCATCGGGCGTTGGGGTCCACTCAGCTATGAATTCTGCCAAAGCTCGGCTCTGTATGGTTGAAGTACTTTCAAACTTGAGTCCAAAGCTCGACAGCTCCAGTGCCCACTCAACGATCCTGCCTGTTGCTTCTGGGTTGTGCAATATCCTCTTCAGCGGAAAGCGAGTGACCACTGTTATCTCATGTGCCTGGAAGTAATGGCGCAGCTTTCTCGAGGCCATGAGGAGGCCGAAAAGCAACTTTTGCACACCGGAGTACCTTGATCTAGCCCCCTGGAGGAGGGAACTTACAAAATACACTGGGCGCTGCACCATCTTCTTCCGCACTTCTTCCTGTTCCCGCGCGGAGTTGTCCTTGTCGGGGCCAGAGCTTGCCGGAGCAGCCCCCTGCTTGTCGCTGGATTCGCTTGCCGGTGGTGTAGACTCCTCGTCGGCCTCCCTCTCCGCTACTAACGCAGCACTAACCACCTGGTTGGTTGCTGCTAGGTATAGCAACAACTTTTCCTGTGGTCTAGGTGCGACAAGTATTGGAGTGGAGCATAGGTACCGTTTCAAATCTTGCAGCGCTGCCTCCGCTTCCGGAGTCCACTTCATGGGACCTGCCTTCTTCAAGATTTTGAAGAAAGGTAGGGCGCATTCTGCAGATTTCGAAATGAACCTACTGAGGGCAGCCACACAACCTGCAAGCCTTCTGACATCCTTGACGCGCTTCGGGGCCTCGATCTGCTCAATGGCTTTAATCTTGTCGGGGTTGGCTTCAATCCCCCTCTGTGACACAAAGAACCCGAGAAGCTTGCCGGAGGGGACTCCAAAGACGCACTTCTCGGGGTTCAACTTGAGCTGTATCCTGCGCAGGTTCTGAAATGTTTCTTCCAAATCCTGGACCAGGGTTTCTTTGCTCTTGCTCTTCACCACGATGTCATCCATGTAAGCCTCTACATTTCTGTGGATCTGTGGCTCGAAAGCAGTGTGCACTACCCTTGCAAATGTTGACCCTGCATTCTTCAGTCCAAATGGCATGCGTATGAAGCAATAAGTGCCACATGGAGTGATAAATGCAGTCTTCTCTTCATCTTCTTTGGCCATGAAGATCTGGTGGTAGCCTGAATATGCATCAAGAAAAGAGAGTAGCTCACATCCGGCAGTGGAGTCAACGATCTGGTCAATGCGCGGCAAAGGGAATGGATCCTTGGGACATGCTTTATTCACATCGATGAAGTCTATACACAGTCTCCACTTCCCGTTGGCCTTGCGCACGATGACTGGGTTTGCTAACCACGTCGGATGGATCACACCTCTAACTAGGCCTGCTGCCTCTAGCTTCTTGATCTCTTCGTTGATGAATTCTTGGCGCTCCACGGCTTGCTTCCTCACCTTCTGCTTGACGGGCCGCGCATGAGGACAGACAGCAAGCTTGTGCTCAATTACCTTTCTGGGAACACCGGGGATGTCAGATGGTTGCCAGGCAAACACATCGACATTCGCCCGCAGGAAGGCAACAAGCGCGCTTTCCTATTTGCCGTCAAGTGTGGCACTGATGGTGAAGGTACCACCAGTGCCGCCCTCCTTAGCGGACACTTTCTTGGTTGCCGGAGGAGCGGCCATCCCCTTCTTACACTTGCCGGTGGAGCTCGATGGAACGTCCTCGACGGCAGCGCAGCACTCCGACGAGGTGCGGTTGCCGGAGTGGGCCCCAGAGCACTTGCCGGACTTGGTCTTCGTCTTCTTCCCCCCGGGAGCTTCAGCGGCAAGTGTGTCCTTTTCTGCTGCGGCTGCTGCATCCCGGTAGATCTTGTCGGCGCAGACAAGCGCATCTTTCTTGTCGCCATGGACAGTGATGACGCTTATCGGCCCCGGCATCTTGAGTACGTTGTAAGCATAGTGGGAAGCTGCCATGAACTTGGCGAGGGCGGGACGGCCGAGTATTCCATTGTATGGCAATGGAATATCAGCGACGTCGAAAGTGATGCGCTCAGTTCTGAAGTTGAGCTCCCCGCCAAAGGTCACCGGCAGAGTGATTTTTCCCTTGGGCTTGCTCCTTCCCAGGTTGATTCCTTGGAAAGAACCGGTCTCTTCGAGCTCGCCATCTGGGATTTGGAGTTTCTTGATCACAGCGGAGGAGATCAAGTTCAGCCCGGCCCCGCCGTCAACCAACATTTGGGTGACCTTGAGGTTGCGGATGGTGGGTGAGACCAGCATCGGCAAGCACCCGACCGCAGTAGTGCGGTCAGGGTGATCCTCAAGATCAAAAACGATGGGCGTGCTGGACCATTTGAGGAGCCTGCGCGACTCCACGGGTGGCTCTGCTGCATTCACCTCGCGCACCCACTGCTTGAGCTGGCGGTGGGAGGTGTGCAGAGAGGCGCCACCGTCGATGCACAGGACCTCCGTGGCCTTCTGGAACTCCTGCTCGCTGTTATCTTCATCCTCCATGTCTTCATCGTCGTCCTCTTCATCCTTGTCGCGGCCCCGGGGAGGTCGGTCACCTTGCCGCTGCTTGGCTTTGCCGCGGCGTCCTCCCCGGCCATTGAATGGCCGCTTCTTGCTCGGTTCTCCTCCGCCACCTTGGGCCTTCTCCTTGTCGCGCCTCTCGTACTCAGCTTTCTGCTGCTCGACGAGGTACTCGACGCGCTTGCAGTTGGAGAGGTCGTGGCCCTTGGTGCGGTGGATCTTGCAGTATTGCTTGTCGGAGCCGTCCTGCTTGTCGGCCTCCGCTACAGGGGCAGGTTCCTTGCCGGAGCCGCCAGCCTGTGTTTGCTTGGCGGGAGCCTCCTTGCCGGACTTCTCGACGGCAAGCACCTCCTTCTTGTTTTTCCTCCTGTTGTTCCGCCGCCGGCTCTTCTTTGCCGGGGAGGCGTCGTCGCTGTCGCTTCCTCCTGCGCCAGCATCCTCCCCGGGGAGTCTCCTCCCCTCTTCTGCGCGTGCGCACTTATCAGCCAGAGCGTAGAGCTCGCTGACATCCCGAATCTTGGTCATGGCCATTTCTTCACGCATGCGGCGGTTACGCACGTTCTGGTGGAACGCGCTAATAACCGCGGCAGGGTGAACGTCGGGGATGTTGTGCTGTACACGGCTGAAGCGTTGGATGTACTTGCGCAGGGATTCTCCTTCCTTCTGGGCCAGAATGTGGAGATCACTCTCCTGGCCGTGGGGTTTGTGGCCGCCGGTGAAGGCGCCAACAAACTGGTGGCAAAGGTCCGCCCAAGAAGAAATGGAACCTTCCGGCAAGTGCATAAGCCAGGAACGAACGTTCGGCTTAAGCACAAGCGGGAAGTAGTTCGCCAAAATCTTCTCGTCGTGCCCCCCGGCAGCCTGCACCGCGATGGTGTAGATGCTGAGGAATTCCGAGGGGTGTGTCTTGCCGTCGTACTTCTCCGGTACGTCGGGCTTGAAATTCTTCATGCTGGGCCACTGGACGCGCCGCAGCTCGCGGGTGAACGCAGGGCAGCCTCCCGCGTACGGCAAGTCGCCTGGTTCACCGGGCGCGCGTGCGTCGACAGCGTTCCCAGCCCTCTGGTCTGATTGTCGCCGAGCTTCTCGGCGGCGCTCGATTGTTGTTCGAGCGTCTTCTTGTCGCCGGTCGTCAAGGACTTGGCGCTGGTCCCGACGAGCCCGCGGATCCGACGACGCCGTGGAGCCGTCGTCGGCGTTGTTCCGGCGGGGCGGCGTCTTCTGCTTCCGCGGCGGGGAGTGCACGGTGGTCGCACCCCCGGCGGTCTTGTCGCCGTCGGCCTTCGTCTTCTCGGCTTGCCGCGGCCGCGAGGTCGCCGGCTGCTGCGGAGAGTCGTTGTTGGCGAAGGCGATCAGGCTCTGGATGGTTGCCCTCCAGTCTTCGACCTTGTCTGCCGCTGGAGGGAAGTCGAGGAGCAGTTGCGCCCTTGCGAGCGCTTCTGCTGGAGTGGAGGGGAGCGGGGGCGAGCGGCGCGAGGAGCGGGATATGCTCGGACTTCTAACAGCGTTAGAAGGAGCAGGGTCCCGCCCCGGCGACCGCGCTTTGCTCGTGCCAGGGCGATGGCCCGGAGCGTCCCGCGAGCCTCCGGTTTGCCCTTGTCCCAGCAAGCGGATACCACCTCCTGTGGTATGGCGCTGCTGGGTTGTCGTTTGCTGCGATGGACGCGGCGCGTCCACGGAGACCGAGGCTCGGTCGTCCGTTCTTTCTTTGGATTTGGTGGCGCCGCGAGTGTCCTCGCCGGCGACCACCCTCCCGTCTGCGTCTCATCCGCCGCCGCCGTCGCGCCAAAGATGTCGGGGGAAACTGTCCACCACGAACACCTATGGGACCGGAGCCCCTTGTTTGTGCGGTAAGAGGGCGGAGGGAGCACGAAGAGCAGATCGTAGTGAACACGCGGGCAGTTTACCCAGGTTCGGGCCGCGGTCGACGCGTAAAACCCTACTCCTGCTTAGTTTGTATTGAGTTGGAGAGCTCGGGAGTTTGAAGAACTAGCTACACCGAGCGTATGAGAGATCTAGGTTCCGAACCCCCTCCACGTTGTGCATGGGCCTCCTTTTATAGTGTAAGGGGTCACCGACAGGTGTCAACGTAGGAGAAAGGGTAAAAATGTAAAAGAGGTGGTAGTTGTAACAGTGCGGGAATAGTGGAGCTACAGTGCGTGAATAGTGGTCACTACCTACTTTGACAGTGGGGGACAAGAGCATTTAATGCCCGTCGCCGTCGACCCCAAAAGCGCCCGCCCTTGCGTCTCCGTTTGCCACGGCGATGGCTCCACCACCGTGGAGTGCCACCGTTTTCCCCAGGCTGCACAGCCATCCGCCACGCGTCCCTGGAATGGCCCCAGCGTGACGCGTGGTTCGATGAGCTGGAGCGCGGGCACACAGCACAACTCTCCCGGCAAGCACCTTGCCGGGATCTTGACCTTGCCGGGCCCGGGAGCTTGTCGGGCTCTGAAGCTTGTCGCTCCCCGGACCCTGCCGGGGCGCATATAGCGCCGAGGCATGTCTTCTGTAATGGAATCTTCTAATCTTCCTGGCAAGCTCCTCTTGCCACGGCCTTGTGTGAGTGAGGTAACCTTGAGCCTGGAACGGCCTTCCCGGCAAGCTCCACTTGCCGGGGTCTCGATCTTCTGTCCTGTATACTTTGTTTTTGAATGGTTTTACATGGAGCAGGAAGGTCTCCGGCGAGCGCGTGGTAAGCCCTACCGCGGGAAGCTGCTACTGTCCGTGCACAAGTTGGGGTACTGAGGTACCCCTACCTTAGTACACCGACAGAGTTGATCTCAGATTACGACTTAGGGATTACCTACACCCCAGGCAAGGGAAATGTCATGGCTGATGCGCTAAGTCGTAAGTCCTATTGCAACAATCTCATGTTGCAGCAGGGCCAACCACTTCTCCATGAGGAATTATGTAAGCTTAACCTTCACATCGCTCCTCACGGATTCCTTTCTACCTTGGTGGCGAAACCTACCCTTGAGGATCAGATCATTGCTTACTAGAAGTTTGATAAGGGTGTTACCCGCATCAAGAGAAATATTAAGAAGGGAGTTGGTGGTTGTTTCTGTATGGATGATCGAGGTGTTGTGTTCTTTGAGAATCGCTTGGTGGTTCCCAAAAATCAACATCTGCGACAACTGATCCTTAAGGAGGCTCATGAATCTCCTCTCACGATTCATCCCGGTAGTACTAAGATGTATCAGGACCTACGCCAGAGGTTCTGGTGGACTAGGATGAAGAGAGAAATTGCTGAGTTCATTGCTAAATGTGACGTTTGTCGTCGCGTTAAGGCAGAACATCAAAGACCTGCTGGCACCCTTCAGCCCTTAGCTATTCCTGAGTGGAAATGGGATAAAGTTGGTATGGATTTCGTCACCGGCTTTCCCAGGACCAAGAGAGGGAATAATGCTATCTTCGTAGTCATTGATCGTCTGTCCAAAGTGGCTCACTTTCTACCTGTTTGAGAGAGTATCACTGCTAGTCAGCTCGCTGATTTATATATTTCTCGAATAGTGTCACTTCATGGTGTTCCACTAGAGATCAATTCAGACCGTGGTAGTCTTTTCACTTCTCATTTCTGGGAGAGTTTCCAGATTGCCATGGGCACCCATCTTTCTTTCAGTACCGCTTTCCACCCTCAATCAAGTGGTCAGGTGGAACGGGTCAACCAAATTCTCAAAGACATGCTTAGAGCTTGCGTTATCTCACTCGGTATGGATTGGGAGAAATGTCTTCCTTTCGCCGAGTTTGCTTATAACAATAGCTATCAATCCAGTCTCAAGAAAGCTCCTTTTGAGATACTCTATGGACGAAGATGTCGAACACCTTTGAACTGGTCAGAAACCGGTGAAAGACAATTCTTTGGACCGGACATGATCCAGGAAGCAGAAGAGCAAGTTCACATCATTTGTGAGAATTTGAAAACAGCTCAATCTCGTCAAAAGAGCCAGTATGATCGTCATCATAAGGAAGTGGCTTATGAAGTTGGCAACAAAGCTTATCTTCGGGTTACTCCTTTGAAGGGTACCCATCATTTTGGTATCAAGGGCAAGTTGGATCCTCGTTACATTGGTCCTTTTCCCATTCTCGCTAAACGAGGAGAGGTTGCCTACCAATTGGAACTACCCCCACATCTTTCTCGAGTTCATGATGTCTTCCATGTCTCTCAACTCAGGCGTTGCTTCTCGGATCCCATCCACGGAGTGGACCACGAAACGCTTGATCTCCAAGATAACCTCACATATGGAGAGTATCCCGTTCGCATTCTGGATCAAGCAGAGCGTGTCACTCGACGTCATAACATCAAGTTTCTCAATGTTTAGTGGTCTCATCATTCCGAGAGAGAAGCTACATGGGAGCGAGAAGATCGTCTCCGACTGGAGTACCCCACCTTCTTTCCGCCTACTCCTGAATCTCGGGACAAGATTCTTTCGAGTGGGGGCGAGTTGTCACAACCCTAGTTCTGGTATGCACTAGGCTAGTCTTGTTGTTTGCATCATGTTTAATTTTCAAATGAAATTGAATTGAGGACTTGTGAAACCCTCAGAAAACCTTTTTGAAAAAATGACCCAAATAAAAATTGCTCCAAAAAGGTCCAAGAAAATGTTCATGTTGCTCTCCGAAAATATTGGTCAGAGATAAAAATTAAACCAATATTATTAGGAGCTCATAAGTATTTATTTTGGGCATTTGGAATTAATGCAATAGTTATTTGCTTGGATATATATTTATTATATATTTTATATATGTCCAAAATTCTGATTCTTTATTTTGAGGGGCTTGGATTAATTCCTAGGTCCTTGCAAGATAAAAATGTCAGAAGAAAATAATTGATTTAGTTTAGAAACTAAATCAAAACAAATGTCAAAATAGAAAAAGAAAACCGGAAAAAAAGAAAAGGCTTACCTGGCCTAACCTACAACCCAATAAGGCAAAGCTGGCCCGGCCCAGTGGCCAAGCCAGTCACCACCAACCTCGGGTGAGTAGGCAAGGCGTGTGGCCGACGCGCGCGCACGGCGAGGGCGCCATGCCTCCTGCTTGCCTGTCCTCCTCCTCGCCGCCTCGAAGCTCCGGACGATGCCACGCACCTCCCCATACCTCTCTGGCTCTCTCTCGTCGCCCCTCCCCTCCTCTGTCTCCTCTCCCGCTCGGTCCCGAGCACCGCCGTCGCCACCGGCCACCGTCGCCGTAGCCACCGCCTTTCCCTCGCCTCTCTGACGAGCCCCCAAGCTCCGCCTCGCTGCCGTGCATCTCCAAGCCAAAGGAATCGACCCCGGACGCCCCGAGGCCTCGTCCTCGAGCTCGTCTTCACCGCCGACCGCCGTGGATCCCCCTCGCCGCCCCGATCGCTCCAGGACCTCCCCGAGCTCGCCGTTCGTAGCGTTGCAATCGCCGTGAGCTCCTCCTTTTTCCCCCCTGTCCCCTCACTCTCGCGCGTGCTTTAGCCCCATTTCCCTCCGTGACCGCAAGCTCACCGCCGTCGGCGATGCCACCGCCGTGGCTACAACCACGCACGCTCAAAACCGAGCACGCCATGGCACTCGGTACTTCACCAGGAGCCCGTAGCACCCCTCCTCTGGCCTCCCCGTGCCCCGTAGCTCCATTTCCGTCGAGGGCCGAACTTCGGCGGCGCCGCGAGCTCGTTTCCGGCGAGCTCCGGCCGCCTTATCTGCTGTTGCTAGCTGGAATGGGCGCGGGTGAGCTCCAGCTCCTCGCCCGTGGTCTCCGCTGCCCAAATGACCGCCGGAACGGCGATCTCGTGCCCTCCGCCGCGTCTGTGGACGCCGGCGTCGAGCCGCCGGTGGGTTTGACCCGCTGACTGGCGTGGTTTGACCCCCCACTGCCCAGTTGACCTCCCCTCTCTCTCACTGACATGTGGGCCATGCCCAGCTAATTAGTTGTTAGGATTAGTGTTAGTACTAATTAACTTAGTTAGGTTAGTCCTACAGTCACTGTCTAGTGGGCCCTGCCCAGTTAGTTAGGGCTAACTAACTCAGTTAGTTTGCTGAGCCACTGACGTGTGGACCCCACACGTCAGTTTGACCTGAGTCGGCGATGCTGACTTGCTGACGCAAGCATGACGCAGTGCTGACGCAATAAACAATTTTCTGGAATTGTTTTTATTTAGGAAAATCCAGAAAATTGTTTAAACTTCAAAAAATCACAGAAATTCAACCGTAGCTCACAATGAAATAATTTATATATGAAAAATGATCAGAAAAATATGAAGAATCTGTTTGTGGCATTTTCATGCATGTTAAACCAACTTATACTTGTTGTATAGGTGAAAACACATAAGGGCACTTTTAAATGTTAATTTTGGAATTGCATTTGAACCCTTGGTTCAAATGGACTTCTTTCAAATAGAATGTTAGTTGCATTAGCTCAAATAACATCACATCTTCATGCCATGTTCATGCATCATATTGTTGCATATGCTTGTGTTTGATTGTCGACACCGTTCTTCTCGATAGGTCCAGCTCCGGAGAACGTTCCAGAGTACCTGTCAGAGGAGCAGTGCTCTGCACGTTGTTTTACAAGGCAAGCAAACCCACTTGTTCATTCCAATACAACCCCTCTCTCGCTCCTGCTCTCTGTTATTGCATTAGGACAACACGACTTCAGCTGCTACTTTATGCTGCGGTAGTTGAACCCATTCCTCTGCATGACCTGTCATTCCACAGTAAATAGTTGAAACCCACTAGCATGTGTAGGAGCTGATTGAAGCCATGTTGAGATCTTACCATGCCTTGCTTGCTATTGCTTGGAGTGTGTCAGGTCTAATTCACCGGGAATGAATTGGAGTGCAGTGATATGTTCTGATGCTGAGAGTTAAGTGTGTGAACACGATTTGGTAAAGGTAGTGGTGAGAGGCCATGTAGGAGTACATGGTGGGTTGTCTCACTGGAACCGTCCTTAAGAACTGAGTTCTCTGTATGTTGTCCAATGACCAGCTACTACCATGCATTGGAATGCTTAAGTGCCCCTCTCGACTTATTAACTGACTTGGTCTCTGTCCAGGAGTTGCAACTAGTTTCTGGTGTTTGTAGGTAGTGTTAGTAGTCTACCAAGTGGCACTCGGCCAGGTGGGCTTGGGACAGACTAGGCATCATGGCACGGTGTACCAAGCATAGATCCACTCGGCGAGGTGGGCTTGGGAACCCTGCGCACATCATTTGGGGCCTTGAGCGACACCCCGGCCGGATCTCCTTACGGATGGAACCCGAATAGGCGATAAACCTCGACTAGAGTCTTGTGTGGTTAGTCAGGTCGTGGCCGACACCCTCGCCAGGCTTCCGCTTGAAGGTTGCCGAGATACACGAGATGTACATGGCGGTAAGTGGCGAGAGCGTGTGTGAAGAAGTACACCCCTGCAGGGTTAACATGATCTATTCGAATAGCCGGGTCCACGGTTATGGACTTCTTGGATGCTTACGTGGTACATAGGCAACTTGAAGTGGATACTCTAAAATACTCAAGGCAAGTGTGAGTTCTATGGATGGCCTTCTCGTAGGGAGACGGGGATGAATCCATAGTGGTGTATTGTGTGGTGCTTAGTGGACTCGTGTGCGCCACCTCAAAGAGTTACCAGCAGTCGTAGAATAGGATAGCCACTGAGTCAAAGCTGGCTTGCTGCAACTAAACCCCACTTTGCCTTCTTGATACAAGTGCATGTATGATACGTCCAAAACGTATCTATAATTTCTGCTTGCTCCATGCCTCTTTTGGGTGATATTGCTATGTTATTTATACACTTCCATTCACTTTTGATCATATTTGGACTAGCCTATTAACTCAGTGCACCCTAGTGCCCGTTTCTGTTTTCGGCTGTTTTTGTATTTCAGGTTTTCACATTACGAGAACTGCCAGAAAAAATCCAGAAAAATTATATAAAAAATCAGCGTTCCAGAACCTACCAGGCGCCCGAAGTACAGCCGGGGGGGGGGGGGGCCACCAGGGCCCCAGGCGCCCTGGCAGCGCCCCCCCTGGGCCGCGCTGGGGGTCGCCTGGGCCCCCCGAGGCTCCGCTGATGCCCCCCTTTGGCATATATTTAAAGCGTCTCCCGAAACCCTCGAGGGGGGGAACTCTTTTTCGCGATCTCATCTCTGTTCCGCTGCCGCCGCCGCCGCTTCCAAGATCGGGAGCACCAGGAGAACTCTTCCCGGCACCCTGCCGGAGGGGAGGATCACCACCGGGAGCTTCTCCACCACCATGACCAGTAGCTATGTGATGTTCTCCTCCCGTTCTTGTGCTTCACTAATTAGTCCTCGTGAGCTGCCCTACATGATCGAGGCACATATGTTATCCTTATGTTGTTGCTATGATGAGTTTGCTGGGATCCGATGGATTATGAGATTATGTTCAGATTGTGTTTGAGTAATATATTTGATTCACCTCTTTTATATTTATGTTCGTAAGTAATTCTTGCATGTTCTCCGTTGTTACTTATTGCTTTGGCCAAGTAGTAGGTAGTGACTCCAAGAGGGAACGTCATGCTTGATTCTGGGTTCATGCCCCTCGATGACTAGTTTGAGAGACAGAAACATGAGTCTAGGGGATGTGTTGTTTCCACAAGGGGGAAAACAACGGTGCTTGTGCCCGCGGGTGCAAGGATTGTTTACTTTACGCAAATTTCTTTTAATGCAGTTGTCTGTTGCTTTGAGTTTACACTATGGGTGGGACTCGCAACTTAATACCAGCGAGATGTTCTGGATAGATATCTCAAGGTGGATGATTAGTAGTAGATGCAGATGGATTTCGGTCTACTTACCTCGGCGTACCGCCCATGCTTTGAACCTCTACCTTTCTTGCAATGTAGTCAGCATTGGTTTGCGCACATGGTCCTATCAATTGCCCAGCTGTAATTCGTTTACCTCACATAGCTGTTTTATCGTCTTTTGGGAGAGAGACATCACTAGTGAACATCATGAGACTCCGGTCCATATTACCATCATTGATCACATCCGCTATTTACTTTCCGCTTTTTACTTACTATTGCAATTATACCTATCACTATTATCACTTGCGTTTGATCCTTAGTAAACTAAAAGGCCGGAGGGATTGACAACCTCTATGTACTCGTTGGGAGCAAAGTTATTTGTATCTGTGTGCAGCTCCACGTTGATTGCTAATATTCGGCGCCGTTAGCAGTTGACACCTTCTTGTTGAAACTGGGAGTCTCAGGGAAAACGTTCCTTGGTATTGCCAAGGGAAAACTTCTGCTACACTGCATCTCAAACCTTCCACTTGGGGTAACCAACGAGGGGCGAGAAGCCTAGCAAAGCAATTTCTGGCGCCGTTGCCGGGGACTCCACTCTTCAGGATGGGGGAGTTGCACGCTATCTTTTACCTTTGCTTTTAGTCTTGTTAGTTTACCTTTCAGTTTTGCTTTAGTATCTATTATCGAAAATCACAAAAATAGTTATCTTATTCTTTAGTTGTCGTTATGTCGGGTCCTTTTGTCTTTGACGAGGCAGAAGTTCTCACCTTCAAACAAAGAGGTGGGGAAAGTCTGAAATATGCTTGGTATAGAATTAATGATTCTCAAAAAAGAGCCACCAAGAAGCAACCTACTACTATCCCGCTTAGAAATTTTTATGTTGGAATAACTTCTTGGAATAGGTTTATTCTAGATACTGCTATCAATGGGAATTTCCTAGAAGCCCCAGTTTGGGAGTCTCTTAGTATTATTGAAAATCTTGTTTGGAATCCCCCTGTTGTTAGCATTCAAGAGGACATCACCCTAGCTCACATTATGAAAAAACTTGAAAAATAGAGCTAGAGATGCCAAGCATTAATAAGATAAATGAGTTGGATCATAAGATCCAAGGGAATTTGAATAGGCTTGATAGCTCCATGCATAAAATTTTCAAAACTTTGGAGACTGTCAAATTCCATAACTTGGACTCTTCTAGGATAGACAAGATTGAGGAAATCTTTGATACTCTAGGAACTACTTTCTCCTCAATCAAAACCAAAAAGGTAGAAACTCCGGCAAAGAGGGAGCCTAAGTTCGTTCACGTTCCAAAGGCTCCCCGTTCTAAAAGTAACCCATCTATTGCCAAAGGGGTTGAAACTGTAAAGACTTTGGAAGAAACACCTCTCTTTGATGAATTTATAAATGAATCTTCCCTTGACTTTTATCCTATTGGTCTTCTCCCTAGAAATATCTCTATGAGGCCTTTATTTGAGAGTCCTCTTAAGACTAGTTGTATTATTGAAGAGCTTTTTGATGATCTTGATGATGGTTCAATTGATACAACTTGATCTATATGCGTTATGCCTAGCTTAAAGGCATAAAAGAAAGCGCTTTTGGGAGGCAGCCCAATGAATAAATTTTATTTTGTTTTTGTTGTGTCTTGATGTTGTTACTACTGTAGCATCATCATTGTATCTTTGCTTTTCAATTTTGTGCCAAGTATAGCCTCTGATTGCAAGAAAGTTCAAAAGTTGTGACGTGTTGTCCAGGAAACAGATTCTGTCCTTGGATAGAAAAATTCGTATAAAATCACCAGTTCATCTTTTTGGTCTGAATATTTTCGACAGCGTGCTCTATATAATTGTCTTTCGTGCATCCGTTTTGAGTTTTTTGATTAGAGATGCAGAAGTGCCCCGGAAAAATCATTTACTACCTGTTGTTCTGTTTTTCACAGATTCTGTCCTGTTTTGCCTTTCCTTCATTTTGCAAACCTAGAGCTTGCTTTTTCTTTGCAAAAACCTTTTGGCAATCTTGGGAAACAGTAGAACTTCAGGAATATCTTTATTTCCAGCAAGGAACAATTATTTTATTATGGGTACTAACCTCGCTAATCAGATTATGATGAGTTATGTATGAAGGGAGTTTTCAACTGTGCGAGGGAAGATGATAAAAAGATTCAGGAGTGTCAAACGCTCAAGCTTGGGGATGCCCCCATGCACCCCCAAGAAATATTCAAGGAGACTCAAGTGTCTAAGCTTGGGGATGCCCCTGTGCATCCCCTTCTCCATCAACATTATCAGTTCGTCTTTCGTTCCACTACATTTTAATCACTTCATGTGTTATGTGCTATGCTTGGAGCGTCTTGCTTTTAGTTTTCCCTTTTAATTTTCTTTAGCTTTTCATAACGAGTCGGAACTCAGCTTTCTTTATGTGGGAGAGAAACACGCTCCACTTCTACCTAGAACATAACATAGAATTTTCATGTCTATCCTTGTTGTGTGTGTTCTTTGTCTTTTAATAGCTACTATCATGCTTAGCTCTTAGTATTCATGCTTATCTTTTTAAAGAGCTTTTGTTTAGTTGGTTGCTTGAACTCTCTTTAGTCATCATGCTTATCTTATTAAGAGAGTTTGCTTCCGTTGCATTGGTTGATATGTCTATGATAAAGATGCTACGTGCATAATGGCGCTTAGTAGTTCAGGTTTTCTTATGGTTAGTCCCAAATAGCTGGGGGGTTCCCAATGTGTTATTGGAGTACCAACATGATTTGTTTGCCTATGATGTGGTATGGTTTAGTAATATCTTCCTTCAAAGAATTTATTTTGATTGACGTGGCGTATGCTCACGCATATTTAAGACTGTAAAGAAAGTCTGTCAAGCCTTGATGATCTTTTGTTTCTGAGTAGCGATATAACTTCCATGCCTGATTCAATGTTGCTTTGTCGCTCTGCATGATTATGACCGTCATTGCTCTCTTAATTGGTCGCTCCTAGTCTTTTGCTAACCTCCACCTGTACTAAGCGGACTGACTGCTTGTGCATCCACATCCTTTTAATCCAGTTATGCCATATGATTCCACCATACCTTCCTACATGGTATTTACCTGCCATTCCTAACGGAGACTTGCTTGTACCATCTCGAAATTATTCAAAGAAAAAAGCGTTCCTATTTTGTGCCTCTGTTGTAAGTTCATGAGGAAGTAGTGGTTAATTCATGAACTTTTTAAGTTGGACAAGCTTCACCCCGGGATTGCATGTATAATGTGCAAACCCATAATACGAGAAGGAACTGGCATTGAGTGCACCCGGCTCAAAAAGATAATATAACAAACAAACCCTCATTCATGCTTTGTTCATGAGAAATCAGAAAACTTTGGCAGTGATAAACAAAGGAGATTAAGAGGATGTGATCGTCCTCATTCGGGAGCCGTTCCTCGAAACTTGTCCATCTCAAGAAGTGATTGAGTTGTCTGCTAGCATTCGTTGACGAAACATGCATGATCTAAAAAAAATTTATTACCCCTGTTTTTAAAACCAAGAGCTCTGGTACATGTTTTGTCTTTGTTTCCGACTACGGGTTTTCAACCTTGCCAACAAAAGCCACGGTTCGAGAGTCTCCACCTTCTTTTAAAGAACCAACTACTGAGAGCATGATTGTCATTCTGAGTGTAATGTGCATTGTCCCAAAGTAGCATTGTCTTTTGCATGATAGTGATATCATTTATTCTAAAATCATTGTATCTAGTCATCACTTAAACCTTGGAGGTGCCCCTGCATTTATGTTTTGCTTCACTAAAGGGGGCAAGCGAGATATCACTTTATCATATTTGCACACCATGTTCATTACAAATCTATTTGATGTTTCAGTATCATATTGTGAAACTTTCAGTTCTTTGTGATTTTCTCATGAAGCAACTTAATTACTATAGATTCATTGTCTCAGTAAGCTTTTGTCATATGACTATGAAAAAGTCCTATATGGTTAATAGCATGTCACCACAGAAATTATTCTTGTTATCATTTACCTACTCGAGGACGAGCAGGAATTAAGCTTGGGGATGTTGATACGTCCAAAATGTATCTATAATTTCTGCTTGCTCCATGCCTCTTTTGGGTGATATTGCTATGTTATTTATACACTTCCATACACTTTTGATCATATTTGGACTAACCTATTAACTCAGTGCACCCCAGTGCTAGTTTCTGTTTTCGGCTGTTTTTGTATTTCAGGTTTTCACATTACGAGAACTGCCAGAAAAAATCCAGAAAAATTATATAAAAAATCAGCGTTCCAGAACCTACCAGGCGCCCGAAGTACAGCCGGGGGGGCACCAGGCGCCCTGGCGGCGCGCCCCCCCTGGGCCGCGCCGGGGGGGGGGGCGCCTGGGCCCCCCGAGGCTCCGCTGATGCCCCCCTTTGGCATATATTTAAAGCGTCTCCCGAAACCCTCGAGGGGGGGACTCTTTTTCGCGATCTCATCTCTGTTCCGCCGCCGCTGCTGCTTCCAAGATGGGGAGCACCAGGAGAACTCTTCCCGGCACCCTGCCGGAGGGGAGGATCACCACCGGGAGCTTCTCCACCACCATGGACGCCTCCCGGATGAGTTGTGAGTAGTCTCCCTTGGACCATGGGTCCATGACCAGTAGCAATGTGATGTTCTCCTCCCGTTCTTGTGCTTCACTAATTAGTCCTCGTGAGCTGCCCTACATGATCGAGGCACATATGTAATCCTTATGCTGTTGCTATGATGAGTTTGCTGGGATCCGATGGATTATGAGATTATGTTCAGATTGTGTTTGAGTAATATATTTGATTCACCTCTTTTATATTTATGTTCGTAAGTAATTCTTCCATGTTCTCCATTATTACTTATTGCTTTGGCCAAGTAGTAGGTAGTGACTCCAAGAGGGAACGTTATGCTTGATTGTGGGTTCATGCCCCTCGATGACTAGTTTGAGTGACAGAAACATGAGTCTAGGGGATGTGTTGTTGCCACAAGGGGGAAAACAACGGTGCTTGTGCCCGCGGGTGCAAGGATTGTTTACTTTACGCAAAGTTCTTTTAATGCAGTTGTTTGTTGCTTTGAGTTAACACTATGGGTGGGACTCGCAACTTAATACCAGCGAGATGTTCTGGATAGATATCTCAAGGTGGATGATTAGTAGTAGATGCATATGGATTTCGGTCTACTTACCTCGGCGTACCGCCCATGCTTTGAACCTCTACCTTTCTGGCAATGTAGTTAGCATTGGTTTGCGCACATGGTCCTATCAATTGCCCAGCTGTAATTCGTTTACCTCACATAGCTGTTTTATCGTCTTTTGGGAGAGAGACATCAGTAGTGAACATCATGAGACTCCGGTCCATATTACCATCATTGATCACATCCGCTATTTACATTCCGCTTTTTACTTACTATTGCAATTATACCTATCACTATTATCACTTGCGTTTGATCCATTGTAAACTACAAGGCCGGAGGGATTAACAACCTCTCTGTACTCGTTGGGAGGAAAGTTATTTGTATCTGTGTGCAGGTCCACGTTGATTGCTAATATCCGGCGCCGTTAGCAGTTGACACCTTCTTGTTGAAACTGGGAGTCTCAGGGAAAACGATCCTTGGTATTGCCAAGGGAAAACTTCTGCTACACTGCATCTCAAACCTTCCACTTGGGGTAACCAACGAGGGGCGAGAAGCCTAGCAATGTATGATAGGATCTGATGTAAGTCTTGCTGAGTACCTTTGTACTCATGTTTGCTTAATTTATGTTTTGCAGATAAGATTGTTGTCTCACTAGTAGTTCCACTTGGACTTCGACAAGTAGCTTGTTACCTCAGCTACGATCTTGGTCGAGTGTTGTAGATAGTCAGGCTCTTCAGCCTTTTTCATTTGTAGATGTCTGTACTCAGACATGTATGCTTCCGCTTGTTGCTTGTATGCTCTGAATGTTGGGTCGTGAGACCCATGTTTGTAATATCTGGCTCCTCGGAGCCTAATGAATAAATACTTTGTTTATTAGAGTCTTGTTGTGATGCCAAGTTGTATTTGCACATATCGAGCATATTGTGTGTATGTTATTGAAATGCTTGGTATGTGTGGGATCCGACACCTAGTTGTTTACCCTTGGTAGCCTATCTTACAGGGAAATCTCTCCTAGTGCTTCCACTGAGCCTTGGTAGCTTGCTACTGCTCCGGAACACTTAGGCTGACCGGCATGTGTCCTTCTTCGTTCCTGTGTCTGTCCCTTAGGGGAAATGTCACGCATTGTTCCTTTAAGTCCTTGTAGCTTGCTACGACTTGGGTTCATACGTTGATGACCGACACGTTCATTGCTGGGTCATGTATGCCTATCTCTGTAATTTAGTGCCACCTTTGGTTTATAACTGGTCATGTCGGCCCGGGTTCTCTGTCATATGGATGCTAGCGACACTAACATATACGTGAGCCAAAATGCGCAAACGGTCCCGGACCAGGTAAGGTGGCACCCGTGGGGATACCGTGCGTGAGGCCGCAAAGTGATATGGTGTGTTACATGCTAGACCGGTGTGACTTAGGATCGGGGTCCCGACATTCCGGCAGCTTGAAATCTGGACCTGAAAAAGCTACGTCAGGCCACCTATTCTATGCAACTCCAAACAAGATGAAACTCCATGAGATTCTTTTATGGAATATTTAAGAAATACTGGAGCTGATAACCACCAGAGGGGGCCCACCAGGTGGGCACAACCCACCTGGGCGTGCCCTAGTGGGTTGAGCTCACCCCGGCCCAGCTCCGGCGCCCCTCTTCTGGTATGTAAGTCATTTTGACCTATAAAATTTGAGGAGAAGACTTTCGGGACAGAGCACCGCCGTCTCGAGGAGGAACTTGGGCAGGAGCATATTTGCCCTCCAGCAGAGTGATTCCGCTGGGGGAACTTCCCTCCCAAAGGGGGAAATCATCATCATCATCATCACCAACCACTCTCCCATCTTGGGGAGGGCTATCTTCATCAACATCTTCACCAGAACCATCTCATCTCAAACCCTAGTTCATTTCTTGTGATCAATCTTGTTACCGGAACTATAGATTGTTGCTTGTGGGTGACTGGTAGTGTTGATTGCATCTTGTAGTTGATTACTATATGGTTTATTTTGTGGAATATTATATGTTCAAATCCATTATTCTATATATTACCTCTCTGATCTTGAGCATGTTCAACACTTGTGAGTAGTTACCTTTGTTCTTGAGGTCACGGGAGAAATCTTGCAAGTAATCATGTGAATTTGATATGTGTTCGATATTTTGATAGTATGTATGTTGTGATTCCCTTAGTGGTGTCATGTGAACGTCGACTACATGACACTTCACCATATTTTGGCCTAAGGGAATGCATTGTAGAGTAGTAATTAGATGGTGAGTTGCGAGTGACAGAAACTTAAACCCCAGTTTATGCACTATTCCGTAAGGGACCGATTGGATCCAAAAGTTTAATGCTATGGTTAAAATTTATTCTTAATACTTTTCTCGTAGTTGCGGATGCTTGCGGGAGGGTTAATCATAAGTAGGTTTGTTCAAGTAAGAACAGCACCTAAGCACCGATCCACTCACATATCAAATTATTAAAGTAGCGAACACGAATTAAACCAACATGATGAAAGTGACTAGATGAAATTCTCGTGTACCCTCAAGAACGCTTTCCTTCTTATAAGATACCATTTTGCCTATCCTTTTCCTCAAAAGTATTGGCTATCTTGCTGCATACTTGCTACTATTGTCGTTACTTGCTCGTTACAAAATTATCTTGCTATCAAACTGCTCTGCTACTTACAATTTCAGCACTTGCAGACATTACCTTATTGAGAAACACTTGTCATTTCCTTTTGCTCCTCAGTGGGTTCGACATTCTTACTTATCAAAAAGAGCTACAATTGATCCCATATACTTGTGGGCCATCAGGAAGGCAATCGGATCTGGACTAGGGTTCCTCGTAGCCTTGGCCCCCATCAAGGTCCAAGCTCCCACCATTGAGCATGACTGTCATGTTGGTCTTGTTTTGATCTGTGTTGCCCCAAACCCATCCGCAAAGGCCTTCCGGATGTTCTAGGGGCTCGATCGTACACCACGTTCTAACCCTAGACTAGGACTAGAGCTTGGCGGAGTAGGGAGGAGATGGAGGATGTGGAGGGGATGCTGAGGGGCTGAAGTTGTCGGCGGCAGAGAAGAAGGGGTTGAATCTGGATGAGGCGATGGTGGGGAAGAAGGCCGACTGGACTGAAAAGGATTCGCAGGCGATGGGTAAACTGTTCTCGGAGCGACTAGTGATACGTCCAAAACGTATCTATAATTTCTGCTTGCTCCATGCCACTTTTGGGTGATATTGCTATGATATTCATACACTTCCATACACTTTTGATCATATTTGGACTAACTTACTAATCCAGTGCACCCCAGTGCCAGTTTCTGTTTTCGGCTGTTTTTGTATTTCAGGTTTTCACATTACGAGAACTGCCGGGAAAAATCCAGAAAAATTATATAAACAATCAGCGTTCCGGAAACTACCGTGCGTCCGAAGGGCAGCCGGGGGGGCCACCAGGGCTCCAGGCGCCCTGGCGGCGCCCCCCCCCCCCTGGGCCGTGCCGGGGGGCGCCTGGGCCCCCCGAAGCTTCCCCGATGCCCCCTTTGGCATATATTTAAAGCGTCCTCCGAAACCCTCAGAACAGCAACTCTTTTCGCGATCTTATCTCTGTTCCGCCGCCGCCGCCGCTTCCAAGATCGGGAGCACCAGGAGAACTCTTCCCGGCACCCTGCCGGAGGGGAGGATCACCACCGGGAGCTTCTCCACCACCATGGACGCCTCCCGGATGACTCGTGAGTAGTCTCCCTTGGACCATGAGTCCATGACCAATAGCTATGTGATGTTCTCCTCCCGTTCTTGTGCTTCACTAATTAGTCCTCGTGAGCTGCCCTACATGATCGAGGCACCTATGTAATCCTTATGCTATTGCTATGTTGAGTTTGCTGGGATCCGATGGATTATGAGATTATGTTCAGATTGATCTTGAGTAATATATTCGATTCACCTCTTTTATATTTTAGTTCATAAGTAATTCTTGCATGTTCTCCGTTGTTACTTATTGCTTTAGCCGAGTAGTAGGTAGTGACTCCAAGAGGGAACGTTATGCTTGATTGTGGGTTCATGCCCCTCGATGACTAGCTTGAGTGACAGAAACATGAGTCTAGGGGATGTGATGTTGCCACAAGGGGGAAAACAACGGTGCTTGTGCCCGCGGGTGCAAGGATTGATTACTTTACGCAAAGTTCTTTTAATGCAGTTGTCTGTTGCATTGAGTTTACACTATGGGTGGGACTCGCAACTTAATACCAGCGAGATGTTCTGGATAGATATCTCAAGGTGGATGATTAGTAGTAGATATTGATGGATTTCGGTCTACTTACTTTGGCGTACCGCCCATACTTTGAACCTCAACCTTTCTTGCAATGTAGTCAGCATTGGTTTGCGTTCGTGGTCCTGTCAATTGCCCAGCTGTAATTTGTTTACCTCACATAGTTGTTTTATCGTCTTTTGGGAGAGAGACATCACTAGTGAACATCATGAGAGTCCGGTCCATATTACCATCATTGATCACATCCACTATTTACTTTTCGTTATTATTTACTATTGCAAACATTATCTATCACTACTATCATTGCTTTTAATCCTTTGTGAATTACAAGGCCGGAGGGATTGACAACCTCTCTGTACTATTGGGAGCAAAGTTATTTGTATCTGTGTGCAGGTCCACGTTGATTGCTACTATCTGGCGCCGTAGCAGTTAACACCTACTTGTTGAACCTAGGAGTCTCTGGGGATTCGATCCTTGGCATCTTTGCTAAGGGAAAACACTTCCACAACACTGCATCTTACACCTTCCACTTGGGGTAACCAACGAGGGGTTCGAGGCCCATCAAGGAGTATTTACTGGCGCCGTTGCAGGGGACTCCACTCTTCAGGATAGGGGAGTTGCATGCTATCTTTTACCTTTGCTTTTTAGTCTTGTTAGTTTATCTTTCATTTTTGCTTTAGTACCTTTTTATCGAAAATCACAAAAATAGTTATCTTGCTTGCTTGCTACTATGGGTTCCACCGAGAACATCAAGTTGTGTGACTTCACTAGTCACAACAACGATGACTTTATCAGCACACCTATCACTACACCTGCCACTTCAGCACCTTCATATGAAATTAAACCTGCTTTACTGAACTTAGTTATGAGAGAACAATTCTCCGGTGCTGGAGACGATGCTGCTTTACACTTGAACAACTTTGTTGAACTTTGTGATATGCAAAAGTACCAAGAAATAGATGGTAATATTGTTAAGCTTAAGCTTTTTCCTTTCTCCTTGAGAGGAGGAGCTAAAATTTGGTTTCAGTCTTTGCCTAGAAATAGCATAGATTCTTGGGACAAGTGCAAAGATGCTTTTATCGGAAAATACTATCCACCTGCTAAAATTATCCAACTTAGAAGTAACATAATGAATTTTAAACAATTGGATAATGAACACGTTGCCCAAGCTTGGGAACGTATGAAATCTCTTATCAAGAACTGCCCTACTCACGGTTTGACTACTTGGATGGTTATCCAAACTTTTTATGCAGGCTTGAACTTTACCTCGCGGAACTTGTTAGATTCGGCCGCGGGAGGAACTTTTATGTCAACTACACTTGGTGCTACCACAAAGCTTCTCGATGACATGATGACCAACTATTCCCAATGGCACACCGAACGCGCTCCAACAGGTAGGAAGGTAACCTCTGTCGAGGAGATTTCCTCCCTTAATGAAAAAGTTGACTTGATCATGTCTCTACTTTCGAAGCAATCTACTGTTAATCCTCGTGATGTTCCTTTAAATTCTTTGATTGCTCAAGAACAAGTAGATGTGAATTTTATCTCTAGAAACAATTTTAACAACAATGCTTATAGGAGTAATTTTGGTAACAATCCTAGACCGTTTCCATCTAATTCTTATGGGAACAATAATGCTTATCCTAGTACCAAGAACTCCACTACTGAACTAGAGACTATGCTTAGAGATTTCATCACTACCCAAAAAGCCTTTAATAAGAGTGTAGAAGAGAAACTACATAAACTAGATGATCTTTCTTTTAAGGTAGACCACTTAGCCAATGAGGTAAAATTGCTAAAAATTAAAACTTCTCCTCTTGAGGAGAGGGAAGTCACTCTTATAAATGCTATCCAAGTGCAAATTAATGAAAACATTAGGATGATGGCTAAACTTAAAGAGAGATGGGCTAGAGAAAGGGAGGAAGAAGATAGAATTAAGAGCCTTCCTACCCACCACACTGTTGCTACTATCCAAGTTGTTGAGGATATTCAAACTCTTAGCACCCAATGTACTCCTGGTCCCATTGGACCTATTAATGGTGATGCTATGACTATAGAAACTACCAAACAAGTGAACCTTAAGGACACCACTACCACTTTACTTGATGCTCGTGACCTTGATTTTGATAATTGCACTCTTACCGAAGTTACTGATTTCCTTCACAAGATGTCTAGAGATCCCCGCACTAGCACGCTTAACCTTGCCTTCACAGAGCATATCACTAATGCTCTCATCAAAGCTAGGGAGGAGAAACTTAGAGTAGAAGCCTCCATACCTAGAAAGCTAGAAGATGGTTGGGATCCTATGATAAAAATTAATTTGAATGACTTCTCTTGCTATGCTTTATGTGATGTTGGTGCTAGTACCTCTGTTATGCCCAAAAGAATATATGATATGCTTAAATTGAAACCTTTTGATTCTTGTTCTTTTGGTGTTCGTCTCGTTGATTCTTCCATAAAGAAACCTTTGGGGAGGATCGACGATGTTCTTATCATTGTTAATGATAATTATGTTCCTGTTGATTTCACTATTATGGATATTGAATGTGATCCTTAATGCCCAATTATTTTGGGACGTCCCTTTTTACGCACCGTTGGTGCTATCATTGACATGAAAGAGGGTAATATAAAATTTCAGTTTCCTCTCAAGAAAGGGATGGAACACTTCCCTCGAAAGAAGATCAAGTTACCTTTTGAGTCCGTTGTACGGGCTAGCTATTCTTTTACTCTTGATAAAACTTGATCTATATGCATTATGCCTAGCTTAAAGGCATAAAAGAAAGCGCTTTTGGGAGGCAGCCCACATGAATAAATTTTTTGCTTTTGTTTTGTGTTGATGTTGTTTACTGCTGTAGCATCATCATTGTATCTTTGCTTTATATTTGTGCCAAGTATAGCCTCTGATTGCTAGAAAGTTCAAAAGTTGTGAGGTGCTGTCCAGGAAACAGATTCTGTCCTTGGATAGAAAAATTCGTATAAAATCACCAGATCATCTTTTTGGTCTGAATTTTTTCGACAGCGTTCTCTATATAATTTTCTTTCGTGCATCTGTTCTGAGTTTTTTGATTTGAGTTGCAGAAGTATCCCGAACAGATCAATTACTACCTGCTGTTCTGTTTTTCACAGATTCTGTCCTGTTTTGCCCTTCCTTCACTTTGCAAATCAAGAACTTGCTTTTTCTTTGCAAAAACCTTTCGGCAAACTTGAGAAACAGTAGAACTTCAAGAATATCTTTATTTCCAGCAAGGTATAATTATTTTATTAAGGATACTAACCTCGCTAATCAGATTATGATGAGTTATGTATGAAGGGAGTTTTCAAGTGTGCGAGGGAAGATGATAAAAAGATTCAGGAGTGTCAAGCGCTCAAGCTTGGGGATGCCCCCGTGCACCCCCAAGAAATATTCAAGGAGACTCAAGAGTCTAAGCTTGGGGATGCCCCCGTGCATGCCCTTCTCCATCAACATTATCAGTTCGTCTTTCGTTCCGCTATATTTTTATCACTTCATGTGTTATGTGCTATGCTTGGAGCGTCTTGCTTTTAGTTTTCTTTTTAGTTTGTCATAACGAGTCGGAACTCAGAATTCTTTATGTGGGAGAGAAACACGCTCCACCTCTACCTAGAACATAACATAGAATTTTCATGTCTATCTTTGTTGTGTGTGTTCTTTGTCTTTTAATAGCTACTATCATGCTCTGCTCTTAGTATTCATGCTTATCTTTTCAAAGAGCTTTTGTTTAGTTGGTTGCTTGAACTCTCTTTAGTTATCATGCTCACCTTATTAAGAGAGTTTGCTTCCGTTGCATTGGTTAATGTGTTTATGATAAAGATGCTACGTGCATAATGATGCTTAGTAGTTCAGGTTTTCTTATGGTTAATCTCAAATAGCTGGGGGGTTCCCAAGGTGTTATTGGAGTACCAACTTGATTTGTTTGCCTATGATGTGGTATGGTTTAGTAATATCTTCCTTCAAGAATTTATTTTGATTGACTTGGCGTATGCTCACACGTTTGTAAGGCTGTAAAGAAAGTCTGTCAAGCCTTGATGATCTTCTATTTCTGAGTAGCGGTATAACTACCATGCCTGATTCAATATTGCTTTGTCGCTCTGCATGATTATGACCGTCATTGCTCTCTTAGTTGGTCGCTCCCAGTCTTTTGCTAACCTCCACCTGTACTAAGCGAACTAACTTTGCAATATATAGCTCATGGGAAAGTAGCTCAAAAACTATTGTGGTAAAGAATATGTTGCTTATGTATCTTATTTCTTATAAGTTGCTTGCTGAGCGGTAACCATGTTTCTGGGGACGCCATCAACTGTCACACTTTTGTTGAATATCATGTGAGTTGCTATGCATGTTCGTCTTGTCTGAAGTAAGGGTGATTTGCGTGGGTTGAATAAGTATGCATATTGTTAGAGAAGAACATTGGGCCGCCAACCAAAGCCATGTATCATGGTGGAAGTTTTAGCTTGGATGTTAATCCTCAATCTCTTATGAGAATATGCTTATGCATTGAAGAGGAGTCCATCATCTATTTTCTATGTTGTCCCGGTATGGATGTCCTCAAGTTGAGATCTATCAAAAACGAGAAATCAAATGCGATTTATCTCCTTGGACCTTTGTACAGGTGGCATAGAGGTACCCCTTTGTGACACTTGGTTGAAACATATGTAATGCAATGATAACCCATGGAAATCGGAGCTAATTAGGACAAGGTGCGAGCACTATTGGTATTCGATGCACGAGGCTTGCAACTTATAGGATGTCTTATGCCTGACACATATGAAGTACTACTACCGTTGACAAAATTGCTTCTATGTTTTCAAAATAAAAAGCTCTAGCACATAACCTTTCTTTTACTTTGATGTTAAAGCACCAACTACTGAGAGCATGATTGTCATTCTGAGTGTAATGTGCATTGTCCCAAAGTAGCATTGTCTTTTGCATGATTGTGATATCGTTTATTTTGAAATCATTGTATCTAGTCATCACCTAAACCTTGAAGGTGCCCCTGCATTTATGTTTTGCATCACTAAAGGGGGCAAGCTAGATATCACTTTATCATATTTGCACATCATGTTCATTGCAAATCTTTTTGATGTTTCAGTTTCATGTTGTAAAACTTTCAGTCATTTGTGATTTTCTCATGAGGCAACTTAATTACTATAGATTCATTGTCTCAGTAAGCTTTTGTCATATGACTATGAAAAAGTCCTATATGGTTAATAGCATGTCACCACATAAATTATTCTTGTTATCATTTACCTACTCGAGGACGAGCAGGAATTAAGCTTGGGGATGTTGATACGTCAAAAACGTATCTATAATTTCTGCTTGCTCCATGCCACTTTTGGGTGATATTGCTATGATATTCATACACTTCCATACACTTTTGATCATATTTGTACTAACTTACTAATCCAGTGCACCCCAGTGCCAGTTTCTGTTTTCGGCTGTTTTTGTATTTCAGGTTTTCACGTTACGAGAACTGCCAGGAAAAATCCAGAAAAATTATATAAAAAATCAGCGTTCCGGAAACTACCGTGCGTCCGAAGGGCAGCCGGGGGGGCCACCAGGGCTCCAGGCGCCCTGGCGGCGCCCCCCCCCTCCCCCTGGGCCGCGCCGGGGGTGCGCCTGGGCCCCCTGAAGCTTCCCCGATGCCCCCCTTTGGCATATATTTAAAGCGTCCTCCGAAACCCTCAGAACAGGAACTCTTTTCGCGATCCCATCTCTTTTCCGCCGCCGCCGCCGCTTCCAAGATCGGGAGCACCAGGAGAACTCTTCCCGGCACCCTGCCGGAGGGGAGGATCACCACCGGGAGCTTCTCCACCACCATGGACGCCTCCCGGATGACTCGTGAGTAGTCTCCCTTGGACCATGAGTCCATGACCAGTAGCTATGTGATGTTCTCCTCCCGTTCTAGTGCTTCACTAATTAGTCCTCGTGAGCTGCCCTACAGGATCGAGGCACCTATGTAATCCTTATGCTATTGCTATGTTGAATGTGCTAGGATCTGATGGATTATGAGATTATGTTCAGATTGATCTTGAGTAATATATTTGATCTACCTCTTTTATGTTTATGTTCATAAGTAATTCTTGCATGTTCTCCGTTGTTATTTATTGCTTTGGCCATGTAATACGTAGTGACTCCAAGAGGGAACGTTATGCTTGATTGTGGGTTCATGCCCCTCGATGATTAGCTTGAGTGACAGAAACATGAGTCTAGGGGATGTGCTGTTGCCACAAGGGGGAAAACAACGGTGCTTGTGCCCGCGGGTGCAAGGATTGTTTACTTTACGCAAAGTTCTTTTAATGCAGTTGTCTGTTGCATTGAGTTTACACTATGGGTGGGACTCGCAACTTAATACCAGCGAGATGTTCTGGATAGATATCTCAATGTGGATGATTAGTAGTAGATATTGATGGATTTCGGTCTACTTACTTTGGCGTACCGCCCATGCTTTGAACCTCAACCTTTCTTGCAATGTAGTCAGCATTGGTTTGCGTTCGTGGTCCTGTCGATTGCCCAGCTGTAATTTGTTTACCTCACATAGCTGTTTTATCGTCTTTTGGGAGAGAGACATCACTAGTGAACATCATGAGACTCCGGTCCATATTACCATCATTGATCACATCCACTATTTACTTTTCGTTATTATTTACTATTGCAAACATTATCTATCACTACTATCATTGCTTTTAATCCTTTGTGAACTACAAGGCCGGAGGGATTGACAACCTCTTTGTACTCTTGGGAGCAAAGTTATTTGTATCTGTGTGCAGGTCCACGTTGATTGCTACTATCTGGCGTCGTAGCAGTTGACACCTACTTGTTGAACCTAGGAGTCTCTGGGGATTCGATCCTTGGCATCTTTGCTAAGGGAAAACACTTCCACAACACTACATCTTACACCTTCCACTTGGGGTAACCAACGAGGGGTTCGAGGCCCATCAACTAGCACATGCATACGCAGTAGGGCAAGCGTTAGGGAAGATTCATGCCCGATGAAAGGAGTGAGCTGCATGGATCTCGGTGATAATGCCTTCCTATTCACCTTTCGCTAGGCAACGGGGAGGAGAAGGGCACTAGAGGATGGGCCATGGTTGTTTGACAAGGAACTGATGGTTATGGAGGAATTTGATCCGGGAAAACTGTGGAGGAATATGAGTTTAACCTAATACCAATATGGATTCGGGTGTTTGGCTTGCCTCTTGGATCGATGAACAGAGCCACTGGTGAATTGATTGGCAAGGAGTTTCATGACCTCCTGGATGTTGATGTTGGGTACGATGGGAAGGCGGTGGGAAAGTTCTTGCGTATTAAGGTGAAACTGGATATTAAGGGTCCACTGATGAGGGGATTCCTGTTGGATAGAGAAAAGGGGGAGGAACAGCATACCATTCAGGAAGGAGGGGAGGACAATAACGATAAGAAGAAGACGTTGCTTTGGTGTAGGTTTGAATATGATTATCTGCCGGGTTTTTGTTGTACTTGTGGAATGGTTGGACATGGTGAGGACGAATGCAATAAGAAGCTAGTTAAGGGAGATGCGCCCCTGTTTGGGCCATGGATGAGGGTGGAATAATTAAATAGGAAACCTGAAGATGGTGGAAGAGCTAGAGGTTCAGATAGCAGAGGGAGTGGTGGAAGCAGGAGTTGGAGTGGTGGAAGGGGGAAGCGGGTAATATGATAGAGTAGACCATAGGAAGTACAAGTTGGGTAATGGAGGAGGTTCACATGGTAGTGACAGGCCATCTAGGTGCAAGGACGGGAAGGAGTCAGGGACTGGCGTGTCGGGAAAGAAGAAGGAGAACCTGAAGTGACAAGCCCAATGAAACTTTTGTCGGATGGGGCCAGAACGGATGATAAGGTGAATGCGAAGAAAATGTTGTTCTCGACAAAGGATGGAAGTAATGAGGTGGAAAATCGTAAATCAGGGCCGATGGTTGTGGATAGTACTGGAAAATCGATGAAGGAGAAAGGAGAATTGGGGAAGGAGGAAACAACAGAAAATACCCGGTCCGGGTATGTACTGAGGCAGACTACATCGGGGAAAACAAGCTGCAAGAGGGGAAGGAGAAACAAGGGAATAAGTTTAAAAGGAAACCGAGGCGGGAGTGCCCTAATAAGAACAATGAGAAGCTACAGATCAAACGAAAGAGAGGAGGGGACGAGATGGAGATTGATGATCTTGACAAGACAAAGAAGGTGAAAATAACAGGAGAGATGGAGACCACCGATCAGGGTGCCGAAATGCGAAACATGCCTCCCAAGGTTTCAGAGGAAGTCGAGGCAGATGCAACACACAAAAACAATGAAAATCTATCGGCCGGGCTGCAGGAGCAGCCCTGTCGGAACCAATGAAAATCATAAGCTGGAACTGTCGGGGGCTTGGGAATGGCCCGGCAGCTTGGTCACTCCTCGAAATGTGGAGGATGGAGGAGCCTGAAGTTCTGTTTTTATGTGAAACTAGGTTGGAGGAGGAGTTGGAGAGGTTTCGGTGGCTTCTTGGCCTCACCAACATGTTGGCTTGGAAGGTGGAGGGGAGGAGTAGAGGGGTTGTGTTGTTCTGGAAGAAGGGGATTAATGCTACTCTTAGATCGTTTGGGAGACGGCATGTGGATGTAGACATTATAGAGGAAGGGGGCTAATTTGGCTGCTGACAGGGGTGTATGGGGAGTCTGAGTTGGTTAGGAAAAAAGAAACATGGAGAACCCTACGTATACTAAAGCAGCAACACCAAGACGGACGACCATGTCTTTGTCTTGGCGATGTTAACGAAATCCTAGCAAGCAATGAAAAATCAAGTGGGGCGGTGACACCACAGAGATATATGGACGGATTCTGAGAGGCACTAGAGGTTTGTGAGTTACAAGATATTGGATTCGAGGGAGATATTTATACATTGAGAAACCACAGTAAGGAGCTACGAACATACATTTGCGAATGACTGGATCGTGCGGTGGCAAACGAAGAATGGTGCAATATCTTTCCAAACTATGTTGTTGTTAATGGCGAGCCAAGACACTCAGACCACCGGCCAGTTGTAGTACATACTGAGGGTTGGGAGAAGGGGTGGAAAAAAGGTAATAGAAGCTTTCGTTTTGAAGCGAGATGGTTGCAGGAGGAGGGATGCAGTGAGGTGGTCAAACAGGCATGGGATGAAAGTTGGGTGGTAGGGGACGGTGGTGTCTTGATAAGTATCCAATGTATCTATAATTTTTTATTATTCCATGCTATTATATTATCATTCTTGGATGTTATACAATCATTTTGTAGTCATTTTATATCATTTTTTGGTACTAACCTATTGACATAGTGCCAAGTGTCAGTTGTTGTTTTCTGCATGTTTTTACATCACAGGAAATCAATATCAAACGGAGTCCAACCACCGTGAAAATTTTTGGAGATTTTTTTGGGCCAGAAGACACCCATTGGGCCAGATCTACACCTGGGGGGTGCCCCAAGGGGGGCACAACCCACCAGGGCGCGCCAGGTGGATTGTGCCCACCTCGGTGGCCTCCCGCACGCCCTCTTTACCCTATAAATTCCCAAATATTCAGAAATCCCTTGGGGTAAACCTATATCAGAAGTTCCGCTGCCACAAGGCTCTGTAGTTCATGAGATTCGATCTAGAGCCCTTTCAGGTACTCTGCCAGAGGGGGAAGTTCATCATCCCGGCGGCCACCATGGTGAGGAGGGAGTAGTCCACTCTCGGGGCTGAGGGTTTGTACTAGTATCTATGAGTTTGATCTCTCTCTCTCTCTCTCGTGTTCTTGAGATGCACAATCTTGATGTATCGGAGGCTTTCTTAATATAGTTGGATCATATGGTGTTTTCCCCTCTCTATCTTGTTGTGATGAATTGAGTTTTCCCTTTGAGATTTCTTTGGATTGAACACTTTTATGGATTTGAGAACACTTCATGCATGTCTTGCAATTGATTACTCGTGGTGACAATGGGGTATCATATTGATTCACTTGATATGTGTTTTGGCACTCAACTTGTAGATGCCCGCGGTGACATTTGGGTAATCTATGCATAGGGGTTGTTGCATGTTCTTGTCTTTGTTTCTCCGGTAGAAATCTTGGGGCACTCTTTGAGGTTCTTTGTGTTGGATTGTGTATTATGAATGTGAATTTGTTTTGGTGTTATTTTAGTACGAACTCTTGGTAGATGGATCGGAAAGAATAACTTGTGTTATTTTAGTACGAACTCTTTATAGATCGATCGGAAAGAATAAATTGTGTTATTTTAGTACGAACTCTTGGATAGATCGATCGAAAAGAATAGGAACAAATAATTCCATCTTATGTTCTCTGCTAGATAGGAACTTTGGAGTGATTCTTCATCGCACGTTGAGGTATGGTTATGTGCTCCAATTATATTAGTATTGTTGAGAGATTGCACTAGTGAAAGTACAAACCCTAGGCCTTGTTTTCAAGCATTGCAATACCGCTTGTGCTCCATTTTGTTACTTGCTACCTTGCTGTTTTTTATTGTTACTATTAAAAAATCAATATCTATTATCATTACTACACTTGTATCACCATCTCTTCGCCGAACTAGTGCACCTATACAATTTCCCATTGTATTTGGTGTGTTGGGGACACAAGAGACTTTTTATTACTTGGTTGCAAGGTTGTTTGAGCGAGACCATATTCATCCTACACCTCCCATGGATTGATAAACCTTAGGTCATCCACTTGAGCGAAATTTTCTACTATCCTACAAAACTCTGCGCTTGAAGGCCCAACATGAGTCTACAAGAACAAGTTGTGTAGTAGACATCAAGCTCTTTTCTGGCGCTGTTGCCGATGAGGTGAGTGCTTGAAGGTATATCTTTAGATCTTGCAATTGAATCTTTTAGTTTCTTGTTTTATCACTAGTTTGGTTTTATAAAGAAAAAAATGGAATTGAGGATGCATCATATTATTCATCTCTATAATATATTTCTTGAAAATGATGGGAAGGAAAATTCTGCTCAATTGATAGAAGAAGAATTCAACAAAATGTTTGGAATAAATGATGAGCATGATTGGAATGTTGTTAGTATGAATTCTTTAAATATCCAAGATGTTAACAATATACAAAGCCATAAGCTTGGGGATGCTATGTTTGATGAAGATGAT
>LR738709.1:564739128-564807010 GCA_902687465.1 Secale cereale
ATTTGATGTGGGAATTTGCTATAACGGTAGCATGCCTCCTATTTATGATGATTATATTGATAAAAGTGGATTTGGAGAGGTCATGACTTGATTTTGTGATGAATTCACTACTTTGGAGGATGTTTCAATTGACTATAACAAAGTTGCTATCTATGATGATTATGTGATGACATGTATGCTATATTGAATAATGATAACCATGAAACTTGTCATCATGACTTTAATTTTCAATCTCAAGATAGTTATTTTGTTCAGTTTGCTCCCACCACTATTCATGAGAATAAACTTTCTTATGTGGAGAGTAGCACAATTTCTATGCTTTTGCATCATGAAAATAATGCTTTATGTGATGGTTATATTGTTGAATTCATTCATAATGCTACTGAAAATTACTACGAGAGAGGAACATATGCTTGTAGGTATTGCAATAATATCAAGTTTCCTCTCTATATGTTGAAAATCTTGAAGTTTTGCTTGTGTTGTCTTCCTATGCTAGTTGACTCTTGCTCCCAAAAGTTGTTTGCTCACAAAATCCCTATGCTTAGGAAGTGGGTTAGACTTAAATGTGCTAGTCATATTCTTCATGATGCTATCTTTGTGTTTCAATCTTTATCTTTTATGTGAGCATCATTGAAATCATCATGCCTAGCTAAAAGGCATTAAAGAAAAGCGCTTGTTGGGAGACAATCCAACACTTATACCTACTGTTTTTGTCTGTTCACATGATTATGCTACTGTAGTAATCATGTTTTATAGCTTTTGTTTCAATAAAGTGCCAAGCAAAGCCTTAGGATCATGTTGGGTGATAGTAGATTTAATCTTGCTGAAAAACAGAAACTTTTGCGCTCACGAAAAAAAATCTCATTTTTAACAGAAGAGTGATTTTAAGTTGATTCTTTTTGAAGAAGATTAATATACAAATTCTTCACGTGGTCCTATTTTTTCAGATTTTTTAGAGTTGAATAAGTATGGTGGTTATCCAGATCATTATAGACTATTTTTTCGACAGATTCTATTTTCAATGCATAGTTTGCTTGTTTTCTAGTTTCTATGGCTTATCTTTACCTAATATTAAAGGGAGGATTGTTTCTCCAGTTTTTTTTGTTCACGATGGGACCCACATAGTCTTCGTACCACCCAGGCGTCGTACATCGCAGACGTTTCCTCGTGCGCTTGTTTTCTCGTTCTCCCGATTTGTTTCTGCAAAAAAATAATTACCAAACGCACAGAGTCGCAATGGGCCAGCCCACTAACGTACAAACAGCCTTTGCCAGTAATTAAAAGAAGCTCCAAGAAAAAATACAGTGGCGCAAGGAATCGAACCTAGCTGCACAAGCTAGCGCACTCAAATGCGAACCACTAGACTAAACAAGGTAGGTGTTTAATTAGCACAGCGAAATTTTAAGTTAACTACACAGTCGCGCCAGATACTGAGATGATTTTTTTAAAATGAATATATTTTAGAACGCAAAAATTTTGCAAATTTGTTAATAAAAAATTTAAAGTCGAACATATTTTAACGAACAATATTTGTCTTTTTACTTTTTTTGAAACCTGAGTATTTTTTAAACACAAACATTTTTTTAACTAGGAGGTATTGTTGTGATTATTTCTCGAATGTGCAAACATTTTAAAACACACCTACTTTTTCAACTTTAAATTTGAAAAGGCAAATATTTTTGTGAACATGTATTTTTGAAACAGGGAGGCACTATAACTAAATTGTTTACCTATATTAATAAAACTTGGTGAACTTTTGAAATATGCCCACATGATGCTTTGTTTTACTTCATTTTATTAAACTAGGGATATGGAAGGAATGTTTTTCTCTGTCGCGTCTTCACGTACAACCAGTCTCACTCAGTCCAGTGACTCCCATCAAAATGCATGAGGACTCCAACTAAGGTTTCATGACCTATCTGACACAAACTACTCAACTTTCATGATGACACGAACATATATTATGTGTAGTGTTTTTACCTATTTATATTAGCTAGGTGATAAAGAAACTATGTTCAAAGCTCTTGATCTTCATCGGACACGAAGGCGGCTCAACAACTCAGCTTTTGAACTTTGCCAACCTTGGTTAGTGACAACTGGTATTGCAACCACTGGCGACGAGGACGACAAAGATGACAAGCGAAAACATGAGCCTGGTGTTACATTGAAATGGAGGATATGGACTTGAGGATGAGGTATTAGTCATATTTATTATGTTATGGGAATGAGGGTGAGGTCATTAGCCATTCTCAGCTGGCAAGGGCCGGCGTGTGAGTGTTGTTTTGTCCCGTTGCAACGCACGGGCATGTTTCCTAGTATTGATCAATATAAATTGTACAAATGATATGCTACAATAGGCATTGTTTGGAAACAATTATAAATCTTGTCTTTGACAGTACCAAAGTGAAAGATTTGTTTTATCATACTAACCCATCTCACGAAGTTCCGTTAAGTTTTGTGTGATTGAAGTTTTTAAGTTTTGGGTGACATATCGATATGAGGAGAATAAGGAGCGGCAAGACCCTAAGCTTGGGGATGCCCAAGGCACCCCAAGTAAATATTCAAGGAATACATGATGTCTACTACACAACCGTCTTCTTATAGATGTTGTTGGACCTCCAAGTGTAGAGGTTAGTAGGACAGTAGCAAATTTCCCTCAAGTGGATGACCTAAGGTTTATCAATCCGTGGGAGGCGTAGGATGAAGATGGTCTCTCTCAAACAATCCTGCAACCAAATAACAAAGAGTCTCTTGTGTCCCCAACACACCCAATACAATGGCAAATTGTATAGGTGCACTAGTTCGGCAAAGAAATGGTGATACAAGTGCAATATGGATGGTAGATATAGGTTTTTGTAATCTGAAAATATAAAAACAGCAAGGTAACTAATGATAAAAGTGAGCATAAACGGTATTGCAATGCTTTGAAACAAGGCACAGGGTTCATACTTTTACTAGTGCAAGTTATCTCAACAATAATAACATAACTGGATCATATAACTACCCCTCAACATGCAACAAAGAGTCACTCCAAAGTCACTAATAGCAGAGAACAAACGAAGAGATTATTGTAGGGTACGAAACCACCTCAAAGTTATTCTTTCTGATCAATCTATTCAAGAGTCCGTAGTAAAATAACACGAAGCTATTCTTTCCGTTCGATCTATCCTAGAGTCCGTACTAGAATAAGACCTTAAGACACACATCAACCAAAACCCTAATGTCACCTAGATACTCCATTGTCACCTCAAGTATCTGTGGGCATGATTATATGATATGCATCACACAATCTTAGATTCATCTATTCAAACAACACAAAGAACTTCAAAGAGTGCCCCTAAGTTTCTACCGGAGAGTCAAGACGAAAACGTGTGCCAACCCCTATGCATAGATTCCCAAGGTCACGGAACCCACAAGTTGATCACCAAAACATACATCAAGTGAATCAATAGAATACCCCATTGTCACCACAGGTATCCCACGCAAGACATACATCAAGTGTTCTCAAATCCTTAAAGACTCAATCCGATAAGGTAACTTCAAAGGGAAAACTCAATCCATTACAAGAAGATAGAGGGGGAGAAACATCATAAGATCCAACTATAGTAGCAAAGCTCGCGATACATCAAGATCGTGCCGTCTCAAGAACACGAGAGAGAGAGAGAGAGAGAGAGAGAGAGAGAGAGAGAGAGAGAGAGAGATCAAACACATAGCTACTGGCACATACCCTCAGCCCCGAGGGTGAACTATTCCCTCCGTGTCATGGAGAGAGCCGGGATGATGAAGATGACCACCGGAGGGGGATTCCCCCTCCGGCAGGGTGCCGGAACGGGTCTAGATTGGTTTTCGGTGGCTACAGAGGCTTGTAGCAGCGGAACTACCGATCTAGGTTATGTTCTGGAAGTTTTGGTATATATAAGAGGTGTTGGAGTCAGGAACAAGTTAGGGGGTCCTCGAGGCGGCCACGAGATAGGGGGCGCGCCCAGGGAGGTAGGGTGCGCCCCCCACCCTCGTGGTGGCCTCGAGACTCTTCTTGTCCATCTCCGGTACTCCGTGGCTTCTTCTGGTCCAAAAACAATCTCCGTGGAGTTTCAGGTCAATTGGACTCCGTTTGGTATTTCTTTTCTGCGATACTCAAAAACAAGGAAAAAACAGAAACTGGCACTCGGCTTTGGGTTAATAGGTTAGTCCCAAAAATCATATAAAAGTGTATATGAAATCCCATTAAACATCCAAAACAGATAATATAATAGCATGGAACAATAAAAAATTATAGATACGTTGGAGACGTATCAAGCATCCCCAAGCTTAATTCATGCTCGTCCTCAAGTAGGTAAATGGTAAAAACAGAATTTTTTATGTGGAATGCTACCTAACATAATTATCAATGTAATTTTCTTTATTGTGGCATGAATATTCAGATCCATAAGATTCAAAACAAAAGTTTAATATTGACATAAAAACAATAGTACTTCAAGCATACTAACAAAGCAATTATGTCTTCTCAAAATAACATGGCCAAAGAAAGTTATCCCTAAAAAATCATATAGTCTGGCTATACTCTATCTTCATCACACAAAACATTTAAATCATGCATAACCCCGGTTCCAGCCAAGCAATTGTTTCATACTTTAGTGTTCTCAAAAAATTTCAATCTTCACACAATACATGAGCGTGAGCCATGAACATAGCACTATAGGTGGAACAGAGTGGTGGTTGTGGAGAAGACAAAAAGGAGGAAGATAGTCTCACATCAACTAGGCGTATCAACGGGCTATGGAGATGCCCATCAACAGATATCAATGTGAGTGAGTAGGGATTGTGATGCAACGGATGCACTAGAGCTATAAGTGTATGAAAGCTCAAAAGGAAACTAAGTGGGTGTGCATCCAACTTGCTTGCTCACGAAGACCTGGGGCACTTTGAGGAAGCTCATCATTGGAATATACAAGCCATGTTCTATAATGAAAAATTTCCACTAGTATATGAAAGTGACAAAATAGGAGACTCTCTATCATGAATAGCATGGTGCTACTTTGAAGCACAAGTGTGGTAAAAGGATAGTAGCATTGCCCCTTCTCTCTTTTTCTCTCTTTTTTTATTTGGGCCTTTTCTCTTTTTTTATGGCCTCTTTTTTTCTTTTCTTTTCTTTTCTTATTTTATTTTTCATCCGGAGTCTCATCCCGACTTGTGGGGGAATCATAGTCTCCATCATCCTTCCCTCGCTGGGACAATGCTCTAATAATGATGATCATCAAACTTTTCTTTACATACAACTCATGAATTGCAACTCGATGCTTAGAACAAAATATGACTCTATTTGAATGCCTTCCGCATGGTATCGGGATGTGGAATGAAACAAGAGTGACATGTATGAAAGAATTATGAAAGGTGGCTTTGCCACAAATACAATGTCAACTACATGATCATGCAAGGCAATATGACAATGATGGAGCATGTCATAATAAACGAAATGGTGAAAGTTGCATGGCAATATATCTCGGAATGGCTATGGAAATGCCATAATAGGTAGGTATAGTGGCTATTTTGAGGAAGGTATATGGTACCAGCAAAAGTTGCGCGATACTAGAGAGGCTAGCAATGGTGGAAGGGTGAGAGCGCGTATAATCCATGGACTCAACATTAGTCATAAAGAACTCATATACTTATTGCAAAAATCTACAAGTCATCAAAACCAACCACTACAGGCATGCTCCTAGGGGAAGGGTTGGTAGGAGTTAACCATCGCGCGATCCCGACCTCCACGCGAAGGAAGACAATCAATAAATAAATCATGCTCCAACTTCATCACATAAAGGTTCACCATACGTGCATGCTACGGGACTTGCAAACCTCAACACAAGTATTTTTCAAATTCACAATTACTCTACTAGCATGACTCTAATATCACCATCCTCATATCTCAAAACGATCATCAAGTATGAAACTTCTCATAATATTCGATGCACTTTATATGAAAGTTTTTATTATACCCATCTTGGATTCCCATCATATTAGGACTAAATTCATAACCTAAGAAAATTACCATGCTGTTCTAAAAGACCCTCAAATAATATAAGTGAAGCATGACAGTTCGTCTATTTCTTCAAAATAAAATCACCACCTTGCTCTAAAAGATATAAGTGAAGCTCGATGAGTAGTTGAATAATTATGTAACTATGTGAAGACTCTCTAACATTTAATAATTTCAGATCTTGGGATATTATTCAAACAGCAAGCAAAACAAAATAAAATAAATTGACGCTCCAAGCAAAACACATGTCATGTGCTGAATAAAAATATAGCCTTAAGTAAAGTTACCGATAGACGAAGACGAAAGAGGGGATGCCTTCCCGGGGCATCCCCAAGCTTAGGCTTTTGGTTGCCCTTGAATTTTACCTTGGGGTGCCTTGGGAATCCCCAATCTTAGGCTCTTGCCACTCCTTATTCCATAGTCCATCGAATATTTACCCAAAACTTGAAAACTTCACAACACAAAACTCAACAGAAAACTCGTGAGCTCCGTTAGTATAAGAAAATAAAACCACCACTTAGGTATTGTTGTGAACTCATTCTAAATTCATATTGGTGTAATATATAATGTATTCCAACTTCTCTATGGTTCATACCCTCTGATACTACTCATAAATTCATCAAAAAAAGCAAACAACACATAGAAAATAGAATATGTCAAAAACAGAACAGTCTGTAGCAATCTATAACTTTCGAATACTTCTGTAACTCTAAAAATTCTGAAATAAATTGGTGGACGTGAGGAATTTGTCTATTAATCTTCTGCAAAAAGAATCAACTTAAAATCACTCTCCAGTAAAAAAAAGTCAGCTAATCTCGTGAGCGCAAAGTTTCTATTTTTTACAGCAAGATCACATTAACATTCACCCAAGTCTTCCCAAAGGTTCTACTTGGCACTTTATTGAAACAAAAGCTATAAAACATGATTACTACTGTAGCTTAATCATGTGAACACACAAAAACACTAGGGGTAGATATTGGGTTGCCTCCCAACAAGCGCTTTTCTTTAATGCCTTTTAGCTAGGCATGATGATTTCAATGATGCTCGCATAAAAGATAAGAATTGAAACATAAAGAGAGCATCATGAAGAATATAACTAGCACATATAAGTCTAACCCACTGCCTATGCATAGGGACTTTGTGAGCAAACAAATTATGGGAACAAGAATCAACTAGCATAGGAAGGCAAAACAAGCATGACTTCAAGATTTTCAACATAAAGAGAGGAAACTTGATATTATTGCAATACCTACAAGCATATGTTCCTCTCTCATTATAATTTTCAGTGGCCTCATGAATGAATTCAACAAAATAACCATCACATAAAGTATTCTTTTCGTGATCCATAAGCATAGAAATTTTACTACTCCCATCATAAGCAATATTCTTCTCATTCATAGTAGTGGGAGGAGCAAATTCAACAAAATAACTATCATGAGATACTTGATTGACATAATCAAATTGAACATTAAAATCATGATGACAAGTTTCATGGTTATCATTATTCTTTATAGCATACATGTCATCATCATAATCATCATAGATAGGACGCTTGCTACCATTATAACAAATTTGGACATCAAAACTTGGGGGACTAAAAATATCATCTTCATCAAACATAGCATCCCCAAGCTTGTGGCTTTGCATACCATTAGCATCATGGATATTCAAAGAATTCATACTAACAACATTGCAATCATGCTCATCATTCAAATATTTAGTGCCAAACGTTTTATTGCATTCTTCTTCTAACACTTGAGTACAATTTTCCTTTCCATCATTTTCACGAAAGAAATTAACAAGTTGAAGCATATGAGGCAACCTCAATTCCATTTTTTGTAGTTTTATTTTGTAAAATAAACTAGTGATAAAACAAGAAACTAAAAGATTCGATTGCAAGATCTAAAGATATACCTTCAAGCACTCACCTCCCCAGCAACGGCGCTAGAAAAGAGCTTGATGTCTACTACGCAACCTTCTTCTTATAGACGTTGTTGGGCCTCCAAGTGCAAAGGTTTGTAGGACAATAGCAAATTTCCCTCAAGTGGGTGACCTAAGGTTTATCAATCCGTGGGAGGCGTAGGATAAAGATGGTATCTCTCAAACAACCCTGCAACCAAATAACAAAGAGTCTCTTGTGTCCCCAACACACCCAATACAATGGCAAATTGTATAGGTGCACTAGTTCGGCGAAGAGATGGTGATACAAGTGCAATATGGATGGTAGATATAGGTTTTTGCAATCTGAAAATATAAAAACAGCAAGGTAACTAATGATAAAAGTGAGCATAAACGGTATTGCAATGCTTTTAAACAAGGCCTAGGGTTCATACTTTCACTAGTGTAAGTTCTCTTAACAATAATAACAGAACTGGATCATATAACTACCCCTCAACATGCAACAAAGAGTCACTCCAAAGTCACTAATAGCGGAGAACAAACGAAGAGATTATTGTATGGTACGAAACCACCTCAAAGTTAATCTTTCGGATCGATCTATTCAAGAGTTTTTAGTAAAATAACACAAAGCTATTCTTTCCGTTCGATCTATCCTAGAGTTCATACTAGAAGAACATTCTAAGACACATATCAACCAAAACCCTAATGTCACCTAGATACTCCATTGCCACCTCAAGTATCCGTGGGCATGATTATATGATATGCATCACACAATCTCAAATTCATTTATTCAACCAACACAAAGAACTTCAAAGAGTGCCCCAAAGTTTCTACCGGAGAGTAAAGACGAAAACGTGTGCCAACCCCTATGCATAGATTCCCAAGGTCACGGAACCCGCAAGTTGATCACCAAAACATACATCAAGTGAATCAATATAATACCCCATTGTCACCACGGGTATCCCACACAAGACATACATCAAGTGTTCTCAAATCCTTAAAGACTCAATCCGATAAGATAACTTCAAGGGAAAACTCAATCCATTACAAGAAGATAGAGGCGGAGAAACATCAGAAGATCTAACTATAGTAGCGAAGCTCGCGATACATCAAGATCGTGCCATCTCAAGAACACAAGAGAGAGAGAGAGAGAGAGAGAGAGATCAAACACATAGCAACTGGTACATACCCTCAGCCCCGAGGGTGAACTACTCCCTCCTCGTGATGGAGAGCGCCGGGATGATGAAGATGGTCACCGGAGAGGGATTCCCCCTCTGGCAGGGTGTCGGAACGGGTCTAGATTGGTTTTCGGTGGCTACAGAGGCTTGCGGCGACGGAACTCCTGATCTAGGTTATGTTCTGGAACTTTGGGTATATATAAGAGGTGTTGGAGTCGGGAACAAGTCAGGGGGGTCCCCGAGGCAGCCACGAGATAAGGGGGCGCGCCCCCACCCTCGTGGTGGCCTCGGGACTCTTCTGGTCCATCTCCGGTACTCCGTGGGCTTCTTCTGGTCCAAAAACAATCTCCGTGGAGTTTCAGTTCAATTGGACTCAGTTTGGTATTCCTTTTCTGCGATACTCAAAAACAAGGAAAAAACAAAAACTGGAACTGGGCTCTGGGTTAATAGGTTAGTCCCAAAAATCATATAAAAGTGTATATTAAAGCCCATTAAACATCCAAAATACATAATATAATAGCATGGAACAATCAAAAAATTATAGATACTTTGGAGATGTATCAATACCCAAGGAACTAAGCTTGGGGATGCCCCGGAAGGCATCCCCTCTTTCGTCTTCAACATTATCGGTAACCTCACTTGTAGCTCTATTTTTATTCGTCAAATGATATGAGTTTTGCTTGGAGCGTAAATTTCTTTTGTTAGGATTTTCTTGCTGGTATTTGGAATAATGTTTTGCGTCATTTATTTCAATAAAAATGTCAAGGATAGCCTTTACCATGCTTATTTTGCAAGTCTATATATTGTTGTTTGAAAACGGAAAGTTTGTCGCTGTTGTAAAAATTCCCGAAAAAAGTTAGAATGTGATAAAAGGTTGAAACTTTTTGCACAGCAAGCTATGATAAATTTCCTACAACATGTTTAATCTCAAAAAATGAGTTAGGGAAGTATGGATCCTCCTGCATTCTTTATAGACTGTATTGTTTTGACAGATTGCTGTTATGTTTGCATTGTTTGCATATGTTTGCGTGTTTAATGATTCTATTTGAGGATAGGAGTATTAAATATGCAAAGGCATTTAGTATGCAATGTTGAATAACAATTTTAGTGATTTGCTAGATTAGAGAATGATAAGGTTTTTGCATTGGTTTATACTAACTTATCTCACGAGTTCTTGTTGAGTTTTGTGTGGATGAAGCTTTTGAGATTTAGGAAAACCGTGATATGAGAAGAATTAAGGAGACACAAAAGCTCAAGCTTGGGGATGCCCAAGGCACCCCAATATAATATTTCAAGAAGTCTCAAGTATTTAAGCTTGGGGATGCCCCGATAGGCATCCCTCCATTCTTCATCAACAATTATGGGTTAGTATCGGTTGATCCAAAGATTTTGCTTCTTCACATGAGATGTGCTATTCTTGAAATGTCATTTCATTTTATTTGCTTGCCGTTTTAATAAAATACTTACATCTGAAAGTTTTTGAATAAAAGAGAGCCCCCAAAGAGTTTCCAAGGAGGCTAAGTAAGCAGCATTCACACCCCGTCAACGAAGCTCCTTTCTGGCGTCGTTGCTCTAGTGCTTCACTTATATCTTTTTGAGCATGGTGTGCTTTTGTATTTTTGAAGAAATTCTCACTTGCTTCACTTAAATTAATTTGAGAGATAGAAATAGTATGCTCTTCTTCAATTATATTTGTTTGAGCTTATCAAAAGCAACACATGAAAATTAGTCCCAAAGTGATAGATATCCAAGAAGGGTATAATAAAAACTTTCATGAAGATCATTGGACAAAATAAACTTGATTCCTTGCAATAGTTTTGAGATATGATGATGGTGATATGTGAGTCATGTTAATGAGTAATTATGCTTTAGTAAGAATATTGGTGTTAAGGTTTGTGATTCCCTATCCAAGCACGAAAGTCAATAATCACGCAATGAAATTACATCCTACTTGTGGTGCATTATTCGCTGTTATTTATGCTCAATGCTCGCTTACGAGATTATTCGTTTCATGGTTGGTCGCTTACCAGTCTTTTGCTAGCCTTCATTTTGCACTAAGTACGATCACTACTTGTGCATCCAAAATCCTTTATCCCGGTTTTGCCACATGAGTCCACCATACCTACCTATATGCGGTATTCCCTTGCCGTTCTAAGAAAATTTGTATGTGTCATCTCTAATTTTCAAAATAAATTTCCCTTTTGTGTGCCCGTACCGCTCGCGAGGCGGTGAGGGGTGGCCAATATTTTCCATGCTAGATGTGTTATTCTCATGATGAGTGTTTATTCACTTGTCATTGCACGAGAGAAAGGCAAAGGTATTAGGGATGCCCAGTCCCGGAATGAAAAAAAATTACTTTATGTTGTTAAATGATAAATTCCTTGGAAAGTGTTTGTATGGAAGGTAACCATGGATCCGGCTAGCCATGGCTTGTGAAAGTTTGGTGGAAAAGGAATAAACTTTATTTTATGTTTGGGAACCGCCTATGATATATCTAGCATGGAAAGTGTTGGGAACCTTAAGTCGTTTTCGTTGGTGGGAAAAGTATGCCTCCCAAAATAATTTATCTCTCAATTTAAGCTTCGAGCTCTAGAACCTCTACAAATCCCTACTTCCCTCTGCGAAGGGCCTTTCTTTTACTTTATGCAATTTTTATTTTGAATTTGAGTCTCCATCTTCTCTTATAAAGCACCAACTAGGAAACAAAATGATCGTACTTGAGCAGTGGGTGTAACTAATATGCGAGTGTGCCTCATGAATGGATCAATGGTTGAGCATGATGGGTTAGGGATAACTTATTTTAGCATTGATATTTTGAAAGTCATGGTTGCTTGTTGATATGTTTGAGTATTTAAATCTCATGTCAAAACTAGACTATTGCTTTGAACCATATAAAAGTCCAAATGTCCATGTTATAAAGAAAAGAATATGATATGACATGATAGGCAACATTCCACATCGAAAATTTAGTTTTTATCATTTACCTACTCGAGGACGAGCAGGAATTAAGCTTGGGGCTGTTGATACGTCTCCAACGTATCTATAATTTTTTATTGTTCCATGCTGTTATATTATCATTCTTGGATGTATTACAATCATTTTATAGCCATTTTATATCATTTTTTGGTACTAACCTATTGAGTATTGATATAGCGCCAAGTGCTAGTTGTTGTTTTCTGCATGTTTTTTACATCATAGGAATCAATATCAAACGGAGTCCAAATACCACGAACTTTTTGGAGATTTTTTTGGGCCAGAAGGCACCTATTGGGCCAGAGCTGCACCTAGGGGTGCCCCGAGGCGGGCACAGCCCACTAGGGCGCGCCAGGGGGGCCTGGCGCACTCAGGTGGGTTGTGCCTACCTCGGTGGCCTCCTGCAAACCCTCTTTACCCTATAAATTCCCAAATATTCCGAAAACCCTCGGGGTGAACCTAGATAAGAAGGTCTGTCGCTGCAAGGCTCTCTAGTCCATGAGATCCAATCTAGAGCCCTTTCCGGCACTCCACCAGAGGGGGAAGCATCGCCAGTGGCCATCTTCATCATCCCAGCGGCCACCATGGTGAGGAGGGAGTAGTCCACCCTCGGGGATGATGGTTTGTACCAGTAATATGTGTTTAATCTCTCTCCCTCTCTCTCTCTTGTGTTCTTGAGATACACAATCTTGATGTATCACGGGCTTTGTTAATATAGTCAGATCATATGGTGTTTTCCCCTCTCTATCTTGTTGTGATGAATTGAGTATTCCCCGAGATATCTTTGTTTTGAATACTTTTATGGATTTGAGCACACTTGATGCATGTTTTGCAATTGATTACTCGTGGTGACAATGGGATATCATATTGATTCACTTGATATGTGTTTTGGCACTCAACTTGCGAATTCTCGCGGTGACATTGGGGTAATCTATCCATAGAGGTTGATGCACGTTCTTGTGTTTGTTTCTCCGGTAGAAATCTTGGGGCACTCTTTGAGGTTCTTTGTGTTGGATTGAGTATTATGAATCTGGATTTGTTTTGGTGTTATTTTAGTACGAACTCTTGATAGATCGATCGAAAAGAATAACTTGTGTTATTTTAGTACGAACTCTTGATAGATCAATCGGAAAGAATAACTTGTGTTATTTTAGTACGAACTCTTGGATAGATCGATCGAAAAGAGTAGCAACAAACAATTCCTTCTTATGTTCTTCACTAGATAGGAACTTTGGAGTGATTCTTCATCGCACGTTGAGGCATTGATATGTGATCCAATTACATTAGTATTGTTGAGAGATAGCACTAGCGAAAGTACGGACCCTAGGCCTTGTTTTCAAGCATTGCAACACCATTTGTGCTTCGTTTTGTTACTTGCTACCTTGCTGTCTTTTATTGTTACTATTACAAAAATCAATATCTAGTATCATTACTACACTTGTATCACCATCTCTTCGCTGAACTAGTGCACCTATACAATTTCCCACTGTATTTCGTGTGTTGGGGACACAAGTGACTTTCTAATATGTTGTTGCAGGTTTGTTTGAGAGAGACCATCTTCATCCTACACCTCCCACAGATTGATAAACCTTAGGTCATCCACTTGAGGGAAATTTGCTACTGTCCTACAAAACTCTGCGGTTGGAGGCCCAACATGAGTCTACAGGAACAAGTCGTGTAGTAGACATCATGTCTCATCTGCCTTGAGTGCCATTGCGGGGAAAGTGACAACATGGAGCAGAGAAGTAGTGGGAGAGTTGGAGACGAGATTAAAGATGGCGAGGGTGAACTGGAACGATGCATGAAAGAACCCGTCCCAGAAAGGAAAGTAAGGGGGGAGGCGAGACTAAGGGGAGAAGTAGAGGACCTGGAGGATAAGAAGCATACACAACTTAAACAACGAGCACATGCTTGGTGGCTGCGTGATGGCAACAAGAACTCCAAATACTTACAAGTGGTGGCAATGGCTAGGAAGAAAACAAACAGAATAAAGGAGTTAAGAAGGGAGGATGGGGTGGTAGTGAAGGAAGAGGAAGATTTAACTACTATGTGTGTTCCTTTTTTTAGGACCTCTTTACTTCTCAGGGCGGAACCCTACTGCATAGTTGATTGGGAAAGTGAAACCAAAACTGACTGAGGCTATGCATAATGTGCTGGATGCCGAGTTCACCAGGGAGGAGGTCAAAGCAGCTTGGGACCACATTAGGGACCTAAAAGCGCCCGGACCGGATGGGATGCCATCTATACACTACTAGGGAAATTCCTATAAACAAGAGCTTAGTAGCAGTGCTTTTTATAAGAAAATGCTACTACTACTTATCAATAGCGCTTGTGCATGGCAAGCGTTGCTAATATGCACTTACCAGTAGCGATGTTTTAATAGAACACGCTACTACTAAAATTGCCAGGCCATTGCCAGCAGTCTAGGCATAGTAGTAGCGCTTTTATGTAGGAAGCGCTACTTCTATTGAACGTAGCAGTAGCACTTTCTACATAAAAGCACTACTACTATGGGCTCCTTATCCACACCAATGGCCCGCGCTTGACCTCAGTCCCCCCTCACACACTCTCACTCTCGCATGCCTCCGTCGCGCGACGTCGCTACCGCCCTCCCCCGCGCCGGTCTTCTCCCGCCGACCGCCCTTGCCCGTGCCGGCTCTCCTCCCCCGCCGGCCACCCTTCCCCGCGTCGGCCTCCTCCGCCGCCGATCGACCTCCCGTGCCGGCCCTCCTCCCTCGCCGGCCCTCCTCAACCGAGAGGTACTCCTCCTCCCTCCTCCCTCCTCCTCCTCCCTCTAGGTTAATTAACTTAGGTGAATTTAGTTCATTAGGTTAACTAAGTTGAACTAAGTGAACTAGCTATGTTAATTTGGTTTACTAACAAGGTTAATTAGATGTTTTTTAGATGTTCGGTTAACTAATTTGGTTACTAAGTATATGTTAATTAGGTTAGGGCATTATTGGTACTGTTAATTAGATGTTTTTTAGTTAGGGAAGTAGGTCAGGTAACTAAGTACTCCCTCCGTCCCATAATGTAAGATGCTATTTCACACTAGTGTAGTGCAAAAAAGCGTCTTACATTATGGGACGGAGGGAGTAGATGTTAATTTAGGGCAGTAGTGTTTAGTTTATAGAAAAAATCAATATAGTTTTTTTCTATTTTTTAGTAACTGTTTAATAGAATTAGTTAGAAAATTAATATAACTAGTTGAACTAGTTTATTTTTAGTAAGTACTAATTTATTTTATTTATAGTAAGTGCTTAGTTGAACTAGTTGAATTAATAAAACTAGTTTATTTTTAGTAATAAAATTTAGGTATATGAGATGTGATGATCTAATTAAAATTTTACTATAGAACTAGTTTATTTTTAGTAAGAAAATTAATAGAACTAGTTTATTTTTTTAGTTAAAGTAATTATTCGCGCATCGACATCGACGATGCCTATCCCGCATCCTCATCATCGACTCGGTGGAGGAGGCATGCTTGATTAGAGGGGCCATGTCTGGGACTGAGCTCCGTCGGGCTGGTACTAGGAGGTGCTACCTTCCGGGGGCGCAGCTTGGTGAGGAGCCAACCCGTCGTTGACCCAAACCTTCTTTGGTGGCGGTCGCATGGGCCAGTGATGGTGCGAAGGCTTGAGGACCGGTAGGTTCTCCAATACCTGGCAGGTTCTTCAGGGATCTCACTGGAGCTATGGTCTTGTGATGGTTCCTTCTCTTTGGGTGTCCACCACTCGCGCCGACACCCGTCGTTCGCTAGGGGTTTAGCTGTATTAGTGATGTTATATGTATGATACTATTCGAGATGTATTACTGATAATATTCGACGATGTGCGGACGAAAGAGATGATTTAGTTTTGCTTATTGAATGCATGCTAATTTGAATACTTATTTATTTTACGATTTGGATTTGCTTATTGAATGCTCAAATTGGAGAGCACTATGCAAGGTGTATGCATTTGATTACTTGATAGCTTATAGGGTTTTTGTTTTGTGGAAATCAAGGAGCCCCTCCATCTTCACCGCCGTTGTCCCCGTCACCGACCCCCTTCGACCTCGACGTGAGACCTGCCAAATCTCCATGTCAATGTGAGTCCTATGAGACATTTTGAAATGTTTTTTTATATTTTGAACCATTGAAATGCAATGACCATCTAGTTTGAATGTTCATGTGATGTAGAGATAAACATGTATATCTTGTGTTGCTCAAATAGGATATGTACTCGCCCAAGTGGCCGGCCATGTTTGCAGGTTACACCTCCCGAGTGGCCTATGTTTTGCCGGAGTGTTGATTAATTTCCGTTCTGGCAAATTTCAGGTGCTCGATATGTCCTTTTTAGCAAAGGTCATGCTGGATTTTCCCGTGAATCCTGGCATGACTTGTGCTAGAATATGTAGGAAATATCGAGTGGCCTGAATTTTCTAGAAAAATAATTAAATGACATTGCAGTTTGACTTTAAGTCTGAAAAAGCTCCATACATGACAGTGAACAAATGAGTGAGGGAGAAAGTCTGCACCATATATATATGAGAGAAGAAGAATCCCACTATTGTCGTGGGGGTCATTTTTCCTTCTTCTCCTTGTGTAAGACCTTTGTTATGCACTAGAGGAAGAAGGAATAACCACCGTCACCGACGGTCGAAAAATCAGTGAGGGAGTGTATCCACCATATATGAGAGAGGACGAAGAATCCCGACTGTTATCGTCGGGGTCATTTCTCCTTCTTCTCCATGCATTGGTCCTTGTTGATACGCTTCCAATTCTACCGCTATGTGAGTTTCTCGAACATAGTTATTAAGTAATTTATATTATTTATTTCAAAATAGGTGACAGCTTATTTCCATTGACAACTTATTTTCATTCTTCAAAGAATGTGCGGAAGATGGTAGACAGAACCTACTACACCGATGGCTCAGAATTAACTTATCATGAGAAAAATCATCTGATTGCATTTTGTACTGATCTTGAGAATTACAATATCTATTATCAAACTCCTCCACGTTATGGTCAATACGTGCCACTAGTGCACGTGTTGAACTACGATAACATCCATGGAGATGCCATGGTAAGATTTTTTTACTATTACGACGTCCATGCATGTTTTGCATAAATTCCTCTAAAACTGAACTACATTGCTAACTACGAAGTCATTACTATGTTTTTCAAAAGAAAATGTGTGCCTCATCTGATGTTTCAGAATGGTCGCCTTGATGTTTTGAACATACGGACAGGTCATCCTACAAATCACACTTGTCCATTTCGGATTTCTAAAACCGGTGAATACATGACAATCAAAGAATGGAAAAAATGTATGGTCAGTCGTAGGGAGCTAATTGGAAGCAACATTGTGCGAAATGCACGAATTGGAGACAAGATAATCTCCATTCTCCATAATGGAGAGTCAGGGCCTATCTTGTTTTATGATATTTACCTAAGAGAAGGTAGTAGGTCCTAGCTAATAGTCATGATCATGTGCTAAGAACAACTAAGTAGGATTGGTTAGGTGACTATGATGATGATGAGTATGACTTCTTATTATGGTATCGAGTAGAAGTTGTATGATCGATGACGATGAGTATGACTTGTTATTATGATACCAATGATGAGTTATTTATTATTATGATCGATGATGCATCATGCTAAGTTGTTATATGAGCATGATGAGTTATTATATATATCAGTAGGTGAAACGAACATGGATTAGATTCAAGTGGAGGCAACATGTGGTGCACATCGAAAGTACTACTAATCCAAACTAGATCAAGTTTGGATTAGTAGTACTTTTGACATGCACCACATGTTGCCTCCACTTGAATCTACTCCACGTTCATTTCACCCACTATTATATATAATAACTAATCATGGTCATAGAATCATCTGATGAAAGTCCTGTATATAAAACCACAAGGAAAATAAGCTGTATTTTTTCAAATACAGGAAAAGTTAGTAGCAGTGCTTTTCAGAAGAAACGCTACTGCTCCTTACTACTATTAGTAGCGCTTTCCCAACAAAAGCGCAACTACTAACTAGGTATAGCAGTAGCGCTCCCTTTCCAGCGCTACTACTAGTAGTTAGTTGTAGCGCCTTAGTGGTAGCGCTCGTACAAGCGCTACTGCTAGCTATAAAACAAGCGCTACTACTAGGGTTTTCCCTAGTAGTGATAGTCTTCAAGTGACACTGGCAGTTTATGGGCGATCGGTAGTCGAAGAAGTCCTCGCGGTCCTGAATGGGGGAGATATCCCAGAAGGGTGGAATGATACATGTGTTGTCCTAATTCACAAGGCTAAAAATCCTAACAGAATTAAGGATCTTCGGCCCATCAGTTTATGTAACGTCTTGTACAAGCTTGTGTCCAAAGTGATGGCAAATCGACTAAAGGTGGTGTTGTCAGGGATTATTTCAAAAAACCAAAGTACTTTTGTGCCGGGCCGGCTTATCACAGACAATGTCCTTATCGCCTATGAACTATCTCATTACCTGCTAAACAAGCGACATGGGAAGGAGGGGGTGGCAGCGGTAAAGGCGGACATGAGTAAGGCCTATGATAGGGTTGAATGGGATTTCCTCGAGGGATGATGTGGAAACTTGGGTTCATGAGGCGCTGGGTGGACCAGATAATGAAATGCATTTCCATGGTGAGATCCCAAATCAAGGTTAACAGAACTCTCACGACTCAGTTTTTCCCATCAAGAGGATTACGATAAGGTGATCCATTGTCACCCTATCTGTATGTCATTTGTGCGGAAGGTTTGTCGGCTTTATTGCATGAGGCTAAGGAGAAAGGTACAATCAGTGGAGGCAAAATCTGTCAAGGGGCACCAAGCATTTCACATATCTTCTTCGCCGACGACTCGGTGCTACTCTTCAAGGCAAATCAGCGGGAGGTTGCAGCTCCGCATGAAGCGCTAAAATTATACGAGGAAAGCTCAGGGCAATGTATTAATGTAGAGAAATCAGCAGTGATGTTTAGTCCGAACACAAGTCAGCTGGCTAAAGATGCTGTTAAGCAAGCTCTTGAGATCCATAGTGAGAATTGGAACGACAGATACCTTGGACTACCGGTCCATGTGGGTCGCTCTAGGAGGAAGGCCTTTGCTTATATCAAAGGAAATATTTCTGGGCGCGTCTATGGTTGGCAGGAGAGGTTGCTAGTGAAGGAGAGTAAGGAAGCTCTAGTCAAAACTGTAGCTCAAGCGATCCCCATGTATGCCATGTCATGCTTTGATCTCACAAAAACTTTCGGTAATGAGTTGAACACACTGTTGGGGCGTTTTTGCTGGAGCGAGCAGGACAAACAAAATACTTTGCATTGGATCAGCTGGGACAAGATAGTGAAACCAAAGGCAATGGGAGGGCTGGGCTTCAGGGACATGCATAGCTTCAATGTTGTCATGTTGTCGAGGCAAGGTTGGCGACTATTACAGAACCCTGACAGCCTATGTGGCCAGTTGCTCAAAGCACGGTACTTTCTGAACACCGACGTCCTTCACGCTGCACCAAGAGATGGCATCTCGTACTCCTAGAGGAGCATACTGCTTGGTCTAGACCTAATAAAACAGGGATACATCTGGAGGATCGGGGATGGATCACTGGTGAAGATCTGGACCGACCATTGGATTACATGTGCGTGGTCCAGGAAGGTCATCACGCCTCGCGGAGCTAGTCTGTTACTTAATGTCCATGATCTTATCAGCCCCATCTCCGGGAACTAGGACGAACGGTTGATCAAGGAGACTTTCTGGCTGGACGACGCCAGGCATATTCTGCAAATTCTGTTGCGGGGGGGAGTAGATGACTTTACGGCTTGGCACTTTGATCCAAAAGGTATGCACTCTGTGAAAAATGCCTATAAACTAGATACCTAGCTGCTGGAACAAGCTCGTGATGGAGCACCGGGATGCAGCTCCACGGGCACAGGCCAACTTGACAAGTCGGAGGGGGATGCCTGGAAGAGAATCTGGAAACTACCCTGTCCCAGGAAGCTATAGATGTTTGTGTGGAGGATGAAACATGAAGCCCCAGCGCTCTGCAATAATTTACAGCGGAGGGGAGTGAAAGTGGAGCAGTCAAAGCGCTTTTTCTGCGGACTATCTAGGGAGGATGGGGGCGTCTATTCATTAAATGCAAGGCCATCAAAGAAATCTGGCGCATGCTAACACTTGAAAAGGAAAGAACCGAGTGATGACCCACAAGTTTAGGGGATCTATCGTAGTCCTTTCGATAAGTAAGAGTGTCGAACCCAACGAGGAGCAGAAGGAAATGATAGGCAGTTTTCAGTAAGGTATTTTCTGCAAGCACTGAAATTATAGGTAACAGATAGTTTTGTGATAAGGTAATTGGTAGCGAGTGACAAAAGGTAAAAGTAAATAAGGTGCAGCAAGGTGGCACAATCCTTTTTGTAGCAAAGGTGCCGGGACCCCGACATAGAAGCCGAGATCACCGAGTGCACGTGTACAGTGATCCCAGAGATCAATGGTCACTGAACACACAGAAGCTGAATAACAAGAGTCTTACATCCATACATATCGTTTTACACAAATTAAGGCCATTATGGCCAAGTCTTACATAGATAAAGCCTCACGGGCTAAATAGTAAATAACTCAAATAACGGAAGTCTTCGATGATAGGTAGAACCCATGCCATCTTTCTTAACCCTACAGGCATTCTGACTGGGATAGCGTCCTAGTTCGCATGTTTGTCTCCAAAGAACTCTTCCTCAAATACCTGTTCCTCCATGCCTGGCCAATTAAATAACCAGTGGCAAGCCAATGAGTACTTTGAATGTACTCGCAAGCAACCCATGATGTGGTTCAAAATAACAATGCAATCTGAACAATAAAGAACAATCTAGCAATGGGCTAGAATAAATATTCTACCATCAAGTGTATGCATCAACGAGTTCACATAACCTTGAAAACAGGTTACCGATATCAACATGAATATGATTCAACTCATCGAGTCAAGTCACCACCTTGACTCAACACACGCACTCTTTCACCGATGAAGTAAAATTCTGGACATAGTTTAAGTAGCACCACCCAACTGTCCATGACCGTGGACACGGCTATTCGAATAGTTTTACACTCTGCAGAGGTTGCGCACTTTACCCACAAGATCTGGGAAGCTTTCGTGTCATCCACGATCCCGCAGTACCTCAAGTACTCGGGGGAAGCACCCGGTCGTTATCTTTCCTTAGACGACACTAACATAGAGTCCACTCGTTGGTACACGGCCCTCGAGTACAAACAATAGATCACGGGACTTGCCCTAATTTCAATGTTACGCGTACCCGAAGGGACCAACGGTGTGTCCGGTGCCCTGTAAAAACAGTCATGGTCGTCTATCCAAGCACGACCCCGTCCCGGGAAAGACTTCAAGTCTTCCCGTCACTAGTAATGCGGGCACCATGCTAGTATCAACCTAAGTAATCAATAAAGCCCCGTCCCATAAGGGGTAGTGTGGTTGCACATGTTTGGTTGGGACGGTAGTCACACATAAATCTAATCCATCATTTCACCCATGCACAAGATTTTACCGGCACATCACTTCTTCCTCAAGTGATGACCTAACTCAACATCACCCTCGGGCATTAGGGGCACCCGATGGGTTCATGCAAAGATTTCAACCACAAAGGTTCAAATCATCACTAAGCATCAAGACTAACTATTAGCATGTCATCTAGCACATAGCAAGATCAAGAGCAAGGCATGCATCATGTGGTGATTCAACTAGGTCACCACCATAACTCTACCATCATGCATCGGAAACAAACGGGTTCCGAAGAACAAGTGTATCATGGTCAAAGGGCTGCTTGCCTGGAGTGGCTTGGTCTTCAAAGTCTTCAAATCCTTCTCCTTCTCCTTCTTCAGCAACTCTGTCAAATACGGTATCTATACGTCGCATAAATACAACGGAAAATAAGACAACAAATAAAACAGAAAAATCAAAGTGCTCAGAAAAATGTCAACTTATTTTTGTTAAATACTAGAGGGAAAACTAAGATGGAGAAAATTCTTAGTTGGACTTTTGGAGTTACGGAATGGAATCTAGGGATTTTAGAACAGGAGTTTTATTGCTCAAATTTGAATTTAAATTTGATCAGAACAGAAAAGTTTCATGGATATGTGTGAAAGTGACACCATTAAATAGGTTGGAATATTACAAGAATTTAGGAGTTGGAATTATTTTATTTGGACTAATATTCATTTCTGTAAAATTAATTGAAGTTTTACAGAAAAGAAAAAGAAGAAAAGGCCCTGTGCAACTGGGCTAGAGTGGCCACAGTGCACGGCCCAGGGCATCCAGCCCAGCCGCTCGGGCGACAGCGCGCGCATGTTAGGTTTTCAAACCTGACGGGTGGGGCCCGGCGGTCAGCGGCTGTGAGGGGAGGGAGAGAGTGGTGAGGATGACAGGCGGGGCCCGCCTGTCATCTTCAACCTCATGGCCACGGCGACGGCGAGCTCACCGGCGACGATTCCGGCCACGGCGAAGCCAACGGAGGGCAGGGACGGGTTCAGCGACGAGTTGCGGAGGTAGTGGTAGTGGTGCGGCTCGCCGGGGAGGTCGGGTTCGTCGGCGGCGAGGTGGGACGGCGGAGGGTCGTCGGGAACCTGCTCGCTAGCTCGTTTTCGGCAGCTGCAGAAGGGGAAAATGGAGGGGAAAGCATCAGCGAGGTGTGGCGGTTCCAAATCGGGCAAGAGAAAGGGCGGAGGAGGCCCGTACTGCGAGATCGCCGGCTGCCCAACGCGGCGGAGCTCCGGTCGATCCCGAGCACTGGGGCTCTTCGGGGATGAACTAGCGGTGCTGGAGGACTAAAGGGGATGTGGTGAGGTTGCTAGTGCTGAGTGGAGAGCTCGGGGGGGGCTTATATAGCCGCGCCCACGGTCCACCGTGGACTCGTGCACCGGCGAGGTTGCAGGCGAGGCCAGAGGCCGTTCTGGTGCCTGTGATCGAGCCGGGGAGGATCGTGGACGTGTTCCACGCCTAGTTGAGGGGAGAGGAGGAGCGGGGAACGCTCCAGACCGTGCGCGCGTGTGAAGCCGAGGAGTGGACGTTGCGGGCGGCCGGTGTGCGTGTGGAGACGGCCACTGGAGGGCGCAGGAGGAGGGGAACAGCACCGGTGGAGGGTGCGGACGTCGAGGCGCGTTGGGAGGCGCGAGGGGAGAGCTCGAGGCTGTCGGGGGCAGGCGATTGGGCGAAGCTACAGTGCGGTGGCGCACTATAGCGCGCTCTGGAGCGCCCTTATCGCATGCCATGGCATGCCATTGGCCCTCTGGACGCGTCCACCGTGTCTGGGGGGGTCCAGGGTGATGCAAGCACTACGGGTGAGGCTTTGGATGCTCTAGAGATGCTGTGAGAGAGAAGAGGAGCTGGTGACTTGGGAGAAAATGGCTGTCCAGCAGGGTGAACCAGGGTTTTTACCCCTCAATCATGGAGCTGGAGACATGGGAGAGTTACTGGAGGTAGCTAGTAACTTGATGAACCTGTGGTAGAAAGTTGAGGCCAAGGTAAATAGTAACAGTGATCAAGAGGAGGGTTTTAGTAAAAACCCAGAAGGTGTTTGATCAGTGTTTGGTCAAGCAAATGGTCTCCACTTGCCATGTCACTTAACAGGATTGAATGTTATAAGAAAATAGGGTGTTTCACCAATTTTGGGCTCATTTGAAGAAACTGGCCAATGTAACTTTGGTGATCCCTAGAAAACAACAGAAATGGCTTCATCTTGTTTGAGTCAAGCTAATCATCTCCCCTTGATGCACCACTTGGTGTAGTTTCGTCATTTGGGGTTATGATCATGCCCACAAGGTTTGAAGCTCCAGGTAAAAAGTTGGTAATGTAAAGTTGTTCAAATTTGCATTTGAACAGAAAGGGTTTTGGGGTATTCTGATCAAGTTGCTCTACTCCAAATCTTATGCCATTTGGTCTAGATGCCTTATTAGGCCATTCTAGCATGTGTACCAAGTTTGAGAGCATTTGGATAAGTTTGGCAATGTAGAGTTGCTCAAACTTCAAATATGGACAGAATGGTTATGAAGGGTTTTGAGGATGTTTTCTTGCTTCCCAAGGCATGGGACTTGGCAAGATCATCATATATGTCATAAGTGACATAATAGAATTTCCCTGGAATTTTTGGAGAATATTCCCTTTGTAAATATTTCAAAAGCTTGAAATATCCAGAAAGGGTTTTAGAGGGATTAGCCAATTATTTTGAACATGACCAAGTGTTGAAACTCTTATATATGGACAATATATGTCCTATGAGTCTCCCTGAATTTTGGCAAATATTTTTGAAATACTTAAATAATTTTCCCCTATTAAAGACCATTTCTGGCCTTAAGAAAAAGCTTTTAAATAAAATAGGAAAATAACTTTTAAAATTATACCTTTGTGGTTTCTGGAAGTCCTATGACTACTAGGTCTCAAATGCACCTTTTTAAATAATTTTCTCACCCTAAATTAAGCACTTGCAGTGCAAATCTCAATTCAGGGGTTTTTTTTGAAAAACTAAATTTATAAAATACATTTTGGCCAAATTAATTTTGTAAGAAAATACTATACTATTATATATCACTTGGCATGATCATTGGGCAGAAGTTTTGGGTATGGAGATGAATTCTACCAGAGGTAATAGTTGACTTTAATGAGCACATGAAAAGCATTTGAAGAAAAACTCAATTCCAAATAAAAGCCAAATGATGCCAAAAAAAAATTGCTGGTCCAAACTTTCATGCTTCATTGATGCAAATAACATGTTACAAAATGCAGGGTGTGACAGACCTACCCCCCTTACAAGAATCTCGTCCCCGAGATTCCTAAACTAGGTCTTAAAAGAGATCGGGGTACTCGGATCTAAGATAGTCTTCACGTTCCCAGGTTGCTTCTGCTTCCGTATGGTTGCTCCACTGGACCTTGAAGTACTTGATGGTGCGGCTTCTCGTCCATCGTTCTGCTTCATCCAGAATGCGAATGGGCTTCTCGCGGTAGGTCAAATCAGGCTGCAGATCAATGGCTTGGTGATCAACATCCTTGTAGAGATTAGGCTTGTCCGGAACTTGGAGGCATTTCCGAAGTTGTGACACATGGAACACATTGTGCACACCGGATAGCTCAGGTGGTAGTTCCAACTGGTAAGCCACTTCTCCTCGTCATGCAGTGATCTCAAAGGGTCCAATGAACCTTGGTGCGAGCTTCCCCTTGACGTGGAAACGCTTGGTTCCCTTCAGAGGAGTTACCCGCAGGTACACATGGTCCCCGACATGGAAACTCATGTCCCGACGGTGAGTGTCAGCATAACTCTTCTGCCTTGACTTGGCTGCCTTCAATCGTTCTCTGACTAGTTGTACTTGCTCTTCTGCTGCGCGGAGAATATCCGGTCCAAAGACTGGTCCTTCTACAGTCTCTGACCAGTTGAGGGGTGTGCGGCATCTGCGTCCGTACAACACCTCAAATGGTGCCATCTGAAGGCTCGACTGGTAACTGTTGTTATAGGAGAACTCGACAAAAGGGAGAAAATCTTCCCACTTGGTTCCATATGCCAAGACACAGGCCCGGAGCATATCTTCGAGAATTTGATTGACTCGTTTTGTCTGACCTCCGGTCTGTGGGTGGAAAGCCATGCTGAAAGATAACTTGGTTCCCAAGGCTTCTTGGAACTTCTTCCAGAACCTTGAGGTGAACTGGGTTCCTCGATCTGACACAATCTCCTTGGGAACATCGTGAAGACTTACGATTCTGTCGATGTAGAGAGCTGACAGCCGTTTGCCATCATAAGTGGTCTTGACAGGAATGAAATGGGCCACCTTGGTCAAATGATCGACTATGACCCAGATAGAGTCATGTCCTCTATCCGACCTTGGTAATCCAGTGATGAAGTCCATTCCGACTTTATCCCACTTCCACTCAGGAACCCTGAGTGGCTGAAGCAATCCAGCAGGTCGCTGATATTCAGCCTTGACCCTTTGGCACACATCACACTTTGCAACATAGGTTGCAATCTCTCTTTTCATCCCGTGCCACCAGAATCGTGCCTTCAAGTCTTGATACATCTTGGTTCCTCCGGGGTGGATGGAATACGGAGTGTCGTGGGCTTCTTGCAGGATCAGGTTCTTCAGCTCTGTGTTGTTTGGTATGCAGATGCGGCCTTTGTACCAAACAATCCCGTGCTCGTCTTCAGAGAATCCTGGAGCCTTGCCTAGCTTCATCTTCTTCTTGATGCCTTCAATGCTCGCGTGTCCATCTTGTGCCTTCTTGACTTCGTCCATCAGGTTCGGTCTGACTTCCAAATGATCCAGAAATCCAGGGGTGACCAATTCCAAACTGAATTGTTCAAGTTCCCTAAACAAGGCTGGTTGCCTTTCTTGAATAAGGGCATTCAAGGAGCAAGCCTTCCTGCTTAAGGCATCGGCCACCACGTTAGCCTTCCCGGGGTGATATTGAACACTGAGGTCATAGTCCTTGATGAGTTCCAACCATCTTCGCTGCCTCATGTTCAATTCCTTTTGGGTGAAAATGTACTTCAGACTTTTGTGGTATGTGTATATCTCACACCGTTTCCCTTGGAGGTAATGCCGCCGTGTCTTCAAGGCATGAACTACTGCCGCTAGCTAAAGATCGTGAGTAGCGTAGTTCTCCTCATGAGGTCGTAGCTGCCTAGAGAGGTAGGCTATGACTCGGCCTTCTTGCATCAGAACGCTTCCCAATCCGGTTCGAGAGGCATCACAATATATCACGAACTCCTTGTGAATATCAGGTGTTGCCAGAACTGGGGCGATGGTCAATCTCTTCTTGAGCTCTTGGAAGCTCTCTTCGCATTTTGGCGTCAACTCGAACTTCTTGTCCTTCTTGAGGAGCTGAGTCATTGGCCGGGCAATGCTAGAGAATCCTTCCACGAATTTGCGGTAATAGCCCGCAAGTCCGAGGAAGCTTCTGACTTCCTTGACGGTTGTTGGAGATTGCCATTGGGTCACAGCTTCGATCTTTGCGGGATCAACTGATAATCCTTCTTCGGTCAAGACGTGACCTAAGAATCTAACTTTATGCAGCCAGAACTCACACTTGCTGAATTTGGCATACAGTTGGTGCTCCCGAAGCTTATCTAGGACCATCCTCAAATGTTGCTCGTGCTCTTCCTCCGACTTCGAGAAGACAAGAATGTCATCGATGAAGACAACAACGAACTTGTCCAAATATTCCATGAAGACTTTATTCATGAGATACATGAAGTAGGCTGGGGCATTGGTTAACCCAAAGGACATGATCGTGCACTCGTACAGGCCATATCTGGTTACGAATGCCATCTTCGGAATATCTTGGGGTTTGATCTTCAGCTGGTAGTACCCAGATCTGAGGTCGATCTTGGAGAACACCATGGCTCCGCTGAGCTGATCAAACAGATCTTCGATCTTGGGAAGTGGATATTTATTCTTGATTGTAACTTCATTGAGGGAACGATAGTCAATGCATAAGCGGATGGTACCGTCCCTCTTTGCCACAAACAGAACGGGTGATCCCCAAGGGGAGGCACTTGGGCGGATAAATCCCTTCCTTAGCTGCTCTTCCAGTTGCTTGTTCAACTCGGCTAATTCTTCCGTCCCCATTCTATAAGGCTTCTTATAGATGGGTCCTGCCCCGGGCACGAGCTCGATGATGAACTCAATGTCACGGTCAGGGGGCATTCCCGGTAGTTCATCCGGAAAGACATCAGGATACTCACATACCACCGGTACTTTCTCTAGCCCAACTTCAGACAGACAGTTGACTTGAATGGCTTGAGCGGAAGAGGAGTTGGGAGCAAACTTGACTTTGACTCCTTGGTCATTGGTCACAGTGACTGTCCGATTGGCACAGTCTAACAAGCCTTGGTGCTTGCTGAGCCAATTCATGCCTAGGATCACATCCAAGCCTTGTGATCTCAGGACGATGAGGTCTGCTAGGAAATCTACACCGTTAATAGTAATACTGACTCCCTTACTGCCTATCTTGGCTCTCATCTCTGCTCCGGGGGTTTGTACCACCATAGGGTTATTCAAGGGTGTAGGGGTCATGCCACTTTTTAATGCAAATCTTTGAGTGAGAAATGAATGCGTTGCTCCAGAATCAAACAAGACAGTTGCAGGTGCTGAGTTGACAAGGAACGTACCCAGCACGACGTCCGGGTCTTCCTGGGCTTCTTCAGCAGTGACGTGATTCACACGCCCCTTCCCATGGTTAGGTGGATTGCGAGGAGCTGGGTTCCTTGGTGGCATCCTGCGGCCTTGTCCTTGGTTCTGCGCATTGGGGCGCGGGGCATCCGGCTTCTTGTTGGGGTACACCCTTGAGATGTGTCCGGACTGACCGCATCCAAAGCAAGTGACTTGGTTCGGATTGATCTTGTTGCCACCACTGTTATTGGCGTTGAAAGCTGGCCTTGGGTTGGCATACTGCTGAGGCTGATAGTTGGTGCGAGGTGCAGGAGCTCTTGGTTGCTGATAGGGTGGCTTGGCCGGAGCTGACTGCCACGGACGAGGCTTCTGATTGCTGGAACTTCCCTTGCTGACCATCTTGCGCTTGCGAGTGTCCTCCAAAGCACGCCGCTTGTCTTCAAGCATAAGTGCTTTGTTCACTAGGTCGGGGAAGGTTGGGCAGTCGCACACGACAAGCGAGTATTGCAGAGTCTGATTGAGGCCTTCCATGAAGCGCTCCCTTTTTGCAGCATCAGTGCTGACATCTTTAGGGGCATACCTTGACAGAACACTGAACTTCTGCATGTACTCCTTGGCAGTGCCACTTCCTTGCTTCAGGGCTCGGAACTCACGCTTTTTGATAGCCATGATTCCGGAGGGAATGTGGGCCTTGCGGAATTCTGCCTTGAAGTTGACCCAAGTGATGTCTTGTTCAGCATGCAAGACCTTGAATCCATCCCACCAAACTCTAGCAGTCCCCCCGAGGCAGTGGGCTGCATATGCCACCTTCTCGCGGTCTTCAATGCATCCGACTAGTTCCAGCAAGTCCTCAATGGTGCGGACCCAGTCGTCTGCATCCAGGGGTTCAGCAGTCTCGATGAAAGTTGGCGGTGCATGCTTCTTGAACTCTGCCAACGTGGATCGTCCATGGCCATTCCCCGCCGGCTGGCGATTGTTGGTGATAGCTTGAGCAATCAACTGAAGGGCTGCGGTGTTGGCTTGGCGTTCCTCTCGGAAAGCTTGGAGAAGCTGAGCCATGTCCATGTTCGGGGGAGGTGGTGGTGGTGGAGCTTGGTCATTGGCTTGGTCGTGGCCTGCCTCTGACTGAGCGGATGCTCCGGCTTTAGGCTGCTGGGTAGAGGTACCAGTACGAGTTACAACAGGCATCCTGTTGGAGCGGTAAAAGGTCTCATGACTTGGAAGGGAGAAAGCAAGATAGATGGGTGCCTAGTAAGGGGGTGGGTGTGACACTAATCAAATCATGCAAGGGCCGTAAGGCCAAAACACATTCATTAAAATCCAAATGGGTGATGCAGTCGTTTACACATTCTCGAAGGAAGAATACGACATACATCCAGACACAACAAAAGCAAACTCTAGATGGTTTCATATGAACCATACAAGGACTCGACTGCGCATAGGGGTTACACGACCTATCCTACCGTAGAGGTCACAACTGGCATATCCGAGTAGCGAATAATGCTTAAGCGGCGGAATGCTCGGTCGCGTATTCCGGCTCTTCTGGGTCTTCCTCCTTGTCTTCATCCGTCTGGGCCCCCTTGTCACTTGAGGGTGTGGGGGAGTGGAGGAGTTGGATACGACGGTGCTTCGTCGGTGGTGCAGGGAAAAGCTTGCGATATTCCCTTGCCGTCATCCAGCGTCGCCGAGGTGGTTCTTCATTCTTGGAAGATACATCCTCGGAGGGCCTTCCGCCTTGGTATGCGATATCAACATGAATATGATTCAACTCATCGAGTCAAGTCACCACCTTGACTCAACACACGCACTCTTTCACCGATGAAGTAAAATTCTGGACATAGTTTAAGTAGCACCACCCAACTGTCCATGACCGTGGACCCGGCTATTCGAATAGTTTTACACTCTGCAGAGGTTGCACACTTTACCCACAAGATCCGGGAAGCTTTCGTGTCATCCACGATCCCGCAATACCTCAAGTACTCGGGGGAAGCACCCGGTCGTTATCTTTCCTTAGACGACACTAACATAGAGTCCACTCGTTGGTACACGGCCCTCGAGTACAAATAATAGATCACGGGACTTGCCCTAATTTCAATGTTACGCGTACCCGAAGGGACCAACGGTGTGTTGTGCCCTGTAAAAACAGTCATGGTCGTCTATCCAAGCACGACCCCGTCCCGGGAAAGACTTCAAGTCTTCCCGTCACTAGTAATGCGGGCACCATGCTAGTATCGACCTAAGTAATCAATAAAGCCCCGTCCCATAAGGGGTAGTGTGGTTGCACATGTTTGGTTGGGATGGTAGTCACACATAAATCTAATCCATCATTTCACCCATGCACAAGATTTTACCGGCACATCACTTCTTCCTCAAGTGATGACCTAACTCAACATCACCCTCGGGCATTAGGGGCACCCGATGGGTTCATCCAAAGATTTCAACCACGAAGGTTCAAATCATCACTAAGCATCAAGACTAACTATTAGCATGTCATCTAGCACATAGCAAGATCAAGAGCAAGGCATGCATCATGTGGTGATTCAACTAGGTCACCACCATAACTCTACCATCATGCATCGGAAACAAACGGGTTCCGAAGAACAAGTGTATCATGGTCAAAGATCTGCTTGCCTGGAGTGGCTTGGTCTTCAAATCCTTCTCCTTCTCCTTCTCCTTCTTCAGCAACTCCGTCAAATACGGTATCTATACGTCACATAAATACAACGGAAAATAAGACCACAAATAAAACAGAAAAATCAAAGTGCTCAGAAAAATGTCAACTTATTTTTGTTAAATACTAGAGGGAAAACTAAGATGGAGAAAATTCTTAGTTGGACTTTTGGAGTGACGGAATGGAATCTAGGGATTTTAGAACAGGAGTTTTATTGCTCAAATTTGAATTTAAATTTGATCAGAACAGAAAAGTTTCATGGATATGTGTGAAAGTGACACCATTAAATAGGTTGGAATATTACAAGAATTTAGGAGTTGGAATTATTTTATTTGGACTAAAATCCATTTCTGTAAAATTAATTGAAGTTTTACAGAAAAGAAAAAGAAGAAAAGGCCCTGTGCAACTGGGCTAGAGTGGCCACAGTGCACGGCCCAGGGCGTCCAGCCCAGCCGCTCGGGCGCTAGCGCGCGCACGTCAGGTTTTCAAACCTGACGGGCGGGGCCCGGCGGTCAGCGGCTGTGAGGGGAGGGAGAGAGTGGTGAGGATGATAGGCGGGGCCCGCCTGTCATCTTCAACCTCATGGCCACGGCGACGGCGAGCTCACCGGCGACGATTCCGGCCACGGCGAAGCCAACGGAGGGCAGGGACAGGTTCAGCGACGAGTTGCGGAGGTAGTGGTAGTGGTGCGGCTCGCCAGGGAGGTCGGGTTCGTCGGCGGCGAGGTGGGACGGCGGAGGGTCATCGGGAACCTGCTGGCTAACTCGTTTCCGGCAGCTGCAGAAGGGGAAAGCATCAGCGAGGTGTGGCGGTTCCAAATTGGGCAAGAGAAAGGGCGGAGGAGGCCCGTACTGCGAGATCGCCGGCTGCCCGACGCGGCGGAGCTCCGGTCGATCCCGAGCACTGGGGCTCTTCGGGGATGAACTAGCGGTGCTGGAGGACTAAAGGGGATGTGGTGAGGTTGCTGGTGCTGAGTGGAGAGCTCAGGGGGGGCTTATATAGCCGCGCCCACGGTCCACCGTGGACTCGTGCGCCGGCGAGGTTGCAGGCGAGGCCAGAGGCCGTTTTGGTGCCTGTGATTGAGCCGGGGAGGATCGTGGACGTGTTCCACGCCTAGTTGAGGGGAGAGGAGGAGCGGGGGACGCTCCAGACCGTGCGCGCGTGTGAAGCCGAGGAGTGGATGTTGCGGGCGGCCGGTGTGCGTGTGGAGACGGCCACTGGAGGGCGCAGGAGGAGGGGAACAGCACCGGTGGAGGCTGCGGACGTCGAGGCGCGTTGGGAGGCGCGAGGGGAGAGCTCGAGGTTGTCGGGGGTAGGCGATTGGGCGAAGCTACAGTGCGGTGGCGCTCTGGAGCGCCCTTATCGCATGCCATGGCAATGCCATTGGCCCTCTGGACGCGTCCACCGTGTTTGCGGGGTCCAGGGTGATGCAAGCACTACGGGTGAGGCTTTGGATGCTCTAGAGATGCTGTGAGAGAGAAGAGGAGCTGGTGACTTGGTAGAAAATGGTTGTCCAGCAGGGTGAACCAGGGTTTTTACCCCTCAATCATGGAGCTGGAGACATGGGAGAGTTACTGGAGGTAGCTAGTGTCGGGGGAAACTGTCCACCACGAACACCTATGGGACCGGAGCCCCTTGTCTGTGCGGTACGAGGGCGGAGGGAGCACGAAGAGCAGATCGAGGCAGACGCACGGGCAGTTTTTACCCAGGTTCGGGCCGCACGGATGCGTAAAACCCTACTCCTGCTTGGTTGTGTATTGAGTTGGGCGCTCGGAGCTTGAAGAAGCAGCTACACGAGCATGAGAATGATCTAGGTTTCCCACCGAACCCCCTCCACGTTGTGCATGGGCCTCCTTTTATAGTGCAAGGGGTCACCGACAGGTGTCAACGTAGGAGAAAGGGGTAAAAATGTAAAAGAGGTGGTAGTTGGAACAGTGCGGGAACAGTGGAGCTACAGTGCAGAACAGTGGTCTATACCTACTTTGACAGTGGGGGACAAGGGCATTTAATGCCCGTCGCCGTCGACCCCAAAAGCTCCCGCCGTTGCGTCTCCGTCTGCCACGGCGATGGATCCACTGCCGTGGAGTGCCACCGTGTCCCCCAGGCTGCACAGCCATCCGCCACGCGTCCCTGGAGTGGCCCCAGGGCGACGCGTGGGCCGATGAGCTGGAGCGCGGGCACACAGCGCACCTCCCCCGGCAAGCACCTTGCCGGGGATCTCGACCTTGCCGGGCCCGGAAGCTTGCCGCTCCCCGAGCCCTTGCCGGGTCTTCTAAGATGAAATCTTCTGTTCGTCCTGACAAGCTCCTCTTGCCAGGGCCTCGTGCTAGTTAAGCAATCTTGAGCCTGGGACGGCCTTCCCGGCAAGCTCCTCTTGCCGGGGTCTTGGTCTTCTGTCTTGTATACTTTGTTTTTGAATGGTTAGATAAGGAGCAGGAAGGTCTCCGGCGAGCCAGCAGCAAACCTTGCCGCGGGAAGCTGCAACTGCCCGTGCACAAGTTGGGGTACTGAGGTACCCCTACCTTAGTACACCGACAACCTGAACACCAAAGTGATATGCCGGATCATCAAAATTTGAGCTGTAATTGCGATAACTTTCATTTTTTCCAATCCTGCAGGCCATTTTTGAGGGCCAAGACGACCCTTTTTGGGCTCAGAATTTTCCACGCAGGTGATCTGTGTGTGCACGTATGTAAAATCTTCCAGATCGTAAAAACTAGAAGTCCTATCACCTCAATTCCCCAATAGCTTTCCAACGCCTATGAAAATGACGAAATCGGAGCTTGTTCTCACTTGCTTTGAGAGTCTCGATCAATTCGGACTCTAGGTTGATTTTTGTATTTTCTTTGATCACCGTTTCTTCGCGAGAGTTGGCCTAACACCCTATTGTATCCATACATGGGTGGGGCGCCCAGGACCTGAACACCAAAGTGATATGCCGGCTCATCAAAATTTGAGCTGTAATTGACATAAATTTTATTTTTTCCAATCCTGCAAGCCATTTTTGAGGGCCAAGACGACCCTTTTTGGCTCAAAATTTTCCATGCATGTGATCCTGTGTGTGCACGTATGTAAAATCCTCCAGATTGTAAAAACTAGAAGTCCTATCACCTCAATTCCCCAATAGCTTTCCAACGCCTATGAAAACGACGAAATCGGTGCTTGTTCTCACTTGCTTTGAGAGTCTCGATCAATTCGGACTCTAGGTTGATTTTTGTATTTTCTTTGATCACCGTTTCTTCGCGAGAGTTGGCCTAACACCCTATTGTATCCATACATGGGTGGGGCGCCAAGGACCTTGTCGGGGGAAACTGTCCACCACGAACACCTATGGGACCGGAGCCCCTTGTCTGTGCGGTACGAGGGCGGAGGGAGCACGAAGAGCAGATCGAGGCAGACGCGCGGGCAGTTTTTACCCAGGTTCGGGCCGCACGGATGCGTAAAACCCTACTCCTGCTTGGTTGTGTATTGAGTTTGGGCGCTCGGAGCTTGAAGAAGCAGCTACACGAGCGTGGGAATGATCTAGGTTTCGAACCGAACGGAACCGAACCTCCTCCACGTTGTGCATGGGCCTCCTTTTATAGTGCAAGGGGTCACCGACAGGTGTCAACGTAGGAGAAAGGGGTAAAAATGTAAAAGAGGTGGTAGTTGTAACAGTGCGGGAACAGTGGAGCTACAGTACAGAACAGTGGTCTATACCTACTTTAACAGTGGGGGACAAGGGCATTTAATGCCCGTCGCCGTCGACCCCAAAAGCTCCCGCCGTTGCGTCTCCGTCTGCCACGGCGATGGATCCACTGCCGTGGAGTGCCACCGTGTCCCCCAGGCTGCACAGCCATCCGCCACGCGTCCCTGGCGTGGCCCCAGGGCGACGCGTGGGCCGATGAGCTGGAGCGCGGGCACACAGCGCACCTCCCCCGGCAAGCACCTTGCCGGGGATCTCGACCTTGCCGGGCCCGGAAGCTTGCCGCTCCCCGAGCCCTTGCCGGGTCTTCTAAGATAAAATCTTCTATTCGTCCTGACAAGCTCCTCTTGCCAGGGCCTCGTGCTAGTTAAGCAATCTTGAGCCTGGGACGGCCTTCCCGGCAAGCTCCTCTTGCCGGGGTCTTGGTCTTCTGTCTTGTATACTTTGTTTTTGAATGGTTAGATAAGGAGCAGGAAGGTCTCCGGCGAGCCAGCAGTAAACCTTGCCGCGGGAAGCTGCAACTGCCCGTGCACAAGTTGGGGTACTGAGGTACCCCTACCTTAGTACACCGACAGGAGCCCCCGGGCCTGGGCCACACACGGTGCCGAGCGCTGTTGGGCCAGGCCCAAAACAGTGCACGGGCACCCGCGGCCCGCGGCGCGCCGAATCCACTTCCATATCCGCCGCACCCCACGGCAACGGCACGCGTCGATTGCGGCGCCGTGGGATGGGACGTGCCCACGATTTCTTTAATGGGGAGGGCGAAACGCCCCCCACTCCCCCATAAAAGCAGAGAGAGCGGCGCGGTTCCCCTCCCTGCGCACTCATTATCATCGTCTTCTTCCTCAGATTCCTCTGCTCTTTGCCTCTACTCCTTCGCCACCACCAAGCTCTTCGCCCCCTTCCTTCCACCGCGTCCGCCATGGCCCCAAAGACCGACAAGGCGAAGGCGGAGAAGTCCAAGCGGGAGAAGTCAGATCAGGCGGCGAAGCTCGTCGCGTTGCGGAAGGAGCACATTGTCTTCGCGCCGAAGCTCGGCGTGCGGGAGCTCTGGAGCAAATATTATTGGTTCTGGTCCAAGGAGACTCCAGCGCACCCCCGCACGCGCGTCTATCCGGCCGTCGCCAAGGACTACTACCCCGGCGGGTATTACTTTTTCGCAGCCTTCTTCCACTGCGGTCTGTGCCCTCCCTTCTCAAACTTTTTCTGCGATATCATGAATACTTATGGCCTCCACCTCCTCGACTTCACTCCCAACGCCATCCTCACCATGTCCGTTTTCGCACACATGTGCGAAAACTTCGTAGGAATCCAGCCCAACGTAGCTCTCTTTAGGCACTTTTTCATCCCCAGAGTAGAGGCCGACGCCCCCCTCTCCGGAGGAATCTCTTGGGTGTTCAGGCTGAATAAGAAACCCGCCTACTTGCCGGGGGAGCTCCGCGGCAAGTGGGAAGAGTGGCGTGCGGAGTGGTGCTGGGTCGTCGAGGAGCGGCCGCAACACTTCACCGCGCCGCGCACATCGCCCATCGTGCGCGGCAGGGATTGGAGTAACTTCGATTCCGACGACTCCAAGCTGGATATCGCTCTCGTCAGAATCATGCGTCTTCGGATGGCGCCGCTGTCTGTCGCTGAAGTGGGCGCTGACTTTCTTCGTCGCCGGATCGCCCCCCTCCAAGACCGGAAAAGGCCGGCGTGGCAATACGGGGGCCCGGCAGACATCATGAGGCTGCGCCCCGGCCTCAATTTTAACTTCACAACACTCGAGCTGCGGGGTATGGTCAGGGAACTTTTCAAGTTCGACCCGGCCCACCCCGAGTACTTCCGCGCTCCCCGGGGAGTGGTGCCGCTCTGCGCCAGCAGCGCCCGGGATCGCCTTGTCGCTATGATGCCCGCGTGCGACTCTCATGGAGTGGAGCGCACGTGGATTGCGCCCAAGCCTATCGACGTCCTCGAGTTCTACGACCGCCTTGTGGAGGTGTTGGAGAAGAAGGACGATCTCAAGCTGCACACGCGGGCCACCACCGACCAAGAGATTGCTTACATAGCTTCTCGCGCTGAAGAAGTCGCCGCAGCCTCGGCGGCGGGAAACTTTGGATACACACCCGCGGAGGCGGAAGCCGCGGATGCCGCCAGCCAGGCGGACAATGAGGAGATTCGCAAGCTGCTAGAGCTCCCTCCCGACGCGCTCGCCGTGATCCCCTCGCTGAGGCACTCTGGGATCAGTGGGATCGCGACGGAGGCCGCGGCAATGGAGGGAACCGCCGGAGGAAGCAGAGGCGCCGCGAGGGGCGGAGGCGCCAAGGGGAAGAGGGCCGCATCGCCGGATGCTGGGCCCAACGAGCCGGCCGAGGCAGAGGAGGGGGAGGAGGAGGAGGCCGAAGACTCCGGCGGATCGACAGAGTTGTACGCCGACGACCTCTCCTCGTCGGAGAACTCCCCGCCCCCGGCAAGCCCGAAGCAGTCCCCGTTGAAGCGTCTCCGCAAGGCGGCGACGGGAGAGCAGACGCGAGCGCCCCGGCAACAGCCAGCTCGCCGGGCAGCTCCCCGGCCGAGCCAAGCCGCGCCAAGGGCGGCCGGCGTGCCGGCCACGGCAGAGGCGTCCCGCAGGCCGGCACCGAGCCGGCAAGGATCTTCTCGGAGCGGAGCAGCTGCTCCGCCCCCTTCTCGGGCGCCGGCCACCACAGGGGCTGGGCCTACGCAGCCCCCAGCCCCGGTGGCTCCGAAACGCGCGAGGGAACCTTCATCCTCCGCTCCTCGCGCCGACGCGCCCACCGTGGAGTTCGACTTCTCCGCGCTGAGCGAGGACGACGAGGAGGACCAAGAGTAAGGACCCGAGACCTTACTCCTTCTTGATTTTTATATCTAGATTGTTGCTGACGCTTGACCTTGCTTGTTGCTTGTGATTGCAGGACCTTGGAGCAGCGCGCGAAGAGGGTCAAGGTGCCCACAGTTGAGGTCGTGGAAGACCCATCCGTCGCGGAAGCAGGGATCGCGGCGGAGCCGATCTTGCCGGACCCGAGTGCCGCTCCGGGGAGCAGCCCCCAGCGCAGCCCCCAGCGTAAGTTAGAGTTTTACTGTTTTTGCTCGTCGGGGCGCGCTTAGGGCTTTGATCTCTGAATGTCTTGGTTCTTCTATCTTCTCTTGTGCAGAGGTGGAGCCGCAGCGGGAAGAGCGCCCGGAGGCCGTCACCGAGGAGCCGCAGGCCCCGCCGTCCCCGGCAAGGCAAAACTCTCCGGCGAGGGAGAGCGCTCCGCCAAGGGCGGGTACTCCGCCAAGGCGGAGTACCCCGCCAAAGGCGAGCAGCCCGGCGAGGACGGCCACTCCGCCAAGGCCGAGCCCCCCGGCAAGGGAGCCCGCCGCAGAGGACGTCCGCCAAGGTACGTTCTGTACTTGGTTTTCTTGACTTTGCTTCTTTTTGGATCTTTGCTTGATTTTGAACTTCTTTTTCTTCTTTTCTTAGATCTTCCTCCTCCTCCTCCCGCACCGATGGAGACCGAGGTCATCAATATCGAGGATGAGGAGGGCGCGCAGGGCGGCGGCGATGACGCTCCCGTCGTCGTGGAGATGGCCGAGGCCACCGCAGAGACGGCCGAAACCACCGAGCCGGCCGTGCAGGAGACCGCTCCGGCTGCCGATGCAGCGGCCGGGGAGGGGGACGGCGACCGCACCGCCAACCCGGAGGTGGCGGGAGCATCAGATGCTGCACCGGCCGCCGGTCCCTCCGCCGGCGAGGAGCCAGCCGGTTACTATCTTCGTGCCCCCAATGGCATCTTTATCCAAGTGCCTTGGGGGTCTTCATCAAGAGCTCCCGCGGAGGGCGAGGCGTTTGACGGGGAAGTCCTCGCCTCCGCGGGTCTGACAGTCGTCGAAGCGCCCGGCGAAGGAGATGGGCCCGAGGAGGAGAAGCTTCTCCACCAGCTCCTGGCCCTTTACCGGGCCAGGCAGGCGAAGCTCGCCTCCCGGGAAGCGCTTGCCGCCAAGGCCGCCGCCGAAATGGAGAAGCGTGCGGCGGAGCTCAGCGCTGCCCACAAGGCGGGCCTCCGCGAGGTGGCGGAGGCGCGCGAGCGCCTTGCCGGCGAATATGAAGAATGGGTGCTGGAGAAGGCCGAGGCTGAGGAACAGCAACGGCTCGCCGGGGTGGAGATGTCCCGGCGAGAGGGAGAGCTCGCGCAGCGGAAGGTGGATCTCGACTCCCACGAGGAGGACCTTGCCGCTCGCGAGGCTGCTCTTGGCGGGGAGCTGAAGGAGGCGAAAGCCGCTGCTGCTGCCGCGGAAGATGCCAAGAAGGAGCTCGCCGCCAAGGTCATCCAGCTGGAGAAGGCGATGAAGGTGAGCGCCGAGAAGGTTGCCGCGCTCATTACTGAGCGCGAGAAGGACGCCCATACCAACGCGGAGCTCCAAGTAAGCTTATCAAAGAAGGGCGACGAGTTGAAGGCCGCCAAGGATTCCATCGAAGACTTGGAGCTGAAGGTCTCAACTCTGAGGGATTCAATTGACGCCGCCAAGCTTCGAGAAGACAAGCTGAAGGAGGAGCTCCGGAAGGAGCGGACTTTGGTGGATAGCGTCAACAAGGCGTCTGAGCTATTCCGGCAGACCATCGAGGCGTGGACCGAAGAGCTGGCTTCTTCTGCGTCCAACATTGACCAGGAGTTGCTTGCTTTGAAGGCCGAGCATCTTATCTACTCGCCGGATCCAGATCTCCCGCACAGCGCCAAGCTCAGCCTCTTCTTCAGAGGCGTCGCTCCGGCCCTTGCAGGTCTCCGGAACCGCATCCCCGCGCAGCTGGCCGAGGAGTCGCGCCGTCTCTGCGCGGGAACTCTGGAGCGGGTCTTGACGAAGATCGTGTTCCGCAACCCGGGGATCAACCTCACGAACGTTCTTCGCAGCCTGCCGGAGGATGCGAACACGGAGGCCCTGAAGGAGCAGGTCAGCCACATCATCGCCAAGGTGGCAAAGCTTGGCAGGAAGGAGGGCGACCGCGTAGACTAGGGCCCCATCTATCTTTATCTTTTTGTTGCTGCATGTTATGTTATGAACTCATTAGTCCATTGCGACAAGTTATCTTTGTAAGATATTTGCTTTACTTTAATCAATCAGTGCAATGTTATCTTCCTTGTTCCAATCTTTGACTTTGTATGTTTTTCACCCTACGCTCCCGGGGAGCTTGCCGGCAAGGGGCCCTTGCCGCGAGCGCTGAGTGCTGGACTCTGAGCAGCCTGCTGGCCAAGGTCCTCGCCGGCAAGCAACCTTGCCGCAGCAGGTCGCAACGCACTTAGCTTGCTGAGTGTACTCGGAAACGAGGCAAGGGCGCGACACTTGTCGCAGCTCACTTAAATCGTTGAGTGAACTCGAAAACAAGATAAGGGTGCGGCAAGCCACGGGTAGGTTCCTCCGCGCACAGGTTTTCCATAAAAAGTGTGATCGTTCAAGGAAGACAACCAAAAATTTAAAATTTGAACTGGTCAAATTCTAACAACTTATCTTTCATATGCTGCTTGCTCATGTTGTTTGCTTTCCGGTAAGGCTCTTCTTTCTTGAATGGCACTTAGTTCCTCCTCCACCTCCTTCCCCCCCCGGCAAACTTGTGCGCGAGGAACGTTCCTTCTGCTTAAGAGGAAAAGGAAAAGGAGAGGGAAACAAGCATATTGCCTTTCGGCGTAATAGTGCTTACCGAATGTCTTAGTGTTGCATCAAATGCCAAATAAAACATGCGAATAGCAAAGAGAAGCATGCGAAAGGCAATCGATGCGAAAACACGAAATCTTTACTGATGCACGGGGTCTGCGCCCGGCTTTGTACAAAGGGTTACATGCAACAGCGGCAAGGCTTGTACAAAAGGTGGTTGCCGGAGCGGATCACGGCAACCGCGCCTTAGGGGTGAAACTTGCGAAGATGCTCTATGTTCCAGGAGTTGCTCACCGGTAAGCCTTCTTCGGTCTCGAGGCGGACAGCGCCGGGCCTCGTAACTTGTCTCACCCGATAAGGGCCTTCCCACTTCGGCGTCAACTTGTTGGAATTCTTGGCGGACTGAACACGCCGAAGAACAAGGTCGCCTTCCTCGATACTCCTGGCCTTGACTTTGCGGCTATGGTAGCGGCGCAAAGCTTGCTGGTATCGAGCAGCTCGTACAGCAGCCTGGAGACGTCCCTCCTCAAGGAGCAATGCGTCATCTTGCCGCAGTTGCTCTTGCTCGAGCTCATCATAAGCGAGCACTCGAGGAGATCCGTATACGAGTTCCGTGGGGAGAACTGCTTCTGCTCCATAGACTAGAGCAAAAGGTGTCTGCCCGGTGGCTCGACTCGGTGTCGTTCTGATTGACCAAAGAGCCGCCGGGAGCTCCTCTATCCAATTCCTTCCGCACTTGCGCAGCCTGTCAAAGGTCCTTGTCTTGAGTCCGCGCAGCACTTCGGCATTTGCCCTCTCCGCTTGACCGTTGCTCCTCGGGTGAGCAACAGAAGCGAAACAGACCTTGGCGCCAAGGTCTTGGACGTACTGCATGAAGGTGCGACTAGTGAATTGTGTACCGTTGTCGGTGATGATCCTGTTAGGGATCCCGAAACGGCAAACAATCGACCTGAAGAACCTGACTGCTGACTGTGCTGTCACCTTCCTCACTGGCTCCACTTCTGGCCACTTTGTGAACTTGTCGATTGCAACGTACAAGTACTCAAAGCCCCCGACAGCGCGAGGGAAAGGGCCGAGGATATCGAGCCCCCAGACCGAGAAGGGCCATGACAAAGGGATTGTTTGGAGAGCTTGAGCTGGCTGATGTATTTGCTTTGCATGGAACTGGCACGCTTCACACTTGGTTACTAGTGCAGTTGCATCTTGGAGGGCTTCTTGCCAAAAGAACCCTTGCCGGAAAGCTTTCCCGGCAAGCGCCCTTGCGCCAATGTGGTGGCCGCATATGCCTCCGTGTATTTCTGCCAACAGCTTCTGTCCATCTTCCCTGGAGATGCACTTCAACCTGACACCATTAAGTCTTCTTCTGTACAGCTCGTTATCCACAAACTGATACATACTTGACTGCCTGGTTATCTTCTCTATCTCTTGAGGGTCGTCGGGAAGTTCTCCAGTTTGCAAAAAACGGACGATCTGCTGTGCCCATGCCGGAGCCCGGGGCTCGACGGCAAGGACTAAAGGCTCGAGGGCCGCTGCGGGAACCCCAGCTTCTACGGCAAAGACCTCTGGTCCTGTCGGAGCTGACGGTCCCCCGGCAAGCTCGCCGGGGCGAGGCTTGTCGGGAACACTTGCTTCAACTGTACAAGCCCGAGGGCTTGCAGGAGCAAACTGTTCCTCAGCGTTGTCGTTGATCTTGGGAACTTTGGCGGCGGGTTCAGGAAGATCCGCCGGCAAGTAGTCGCCGGAGACCAACTTTCTCTTCTTGGACTGCCCAATTGATGGTGTAACTGATGGTTGAGTCAGCTTGAGCAAAAAGGTCCCTGGTTCCACAGGTAGCTTCATCGCAGCACACTTTGAAAGGCCATCTGCAATCTCATTTTGGGCTCTTGGGACGTGCTCCATCTGCAAACCTTCAAAGTGCTCTTCAAGCTTCCTCACTTCATCTACATATGCTTCCATCAAAGGGCTCTGGTAGCTCTTGTTGACTTGCCGGACCACCAACTGAGAATCTCCACGTACAATCAGCTTTCTGATCCCAAGTTCAGCCGCAATTCTGAGGCCGGCGAGCAAGCCTTCATACTCTGCAGTATTGTTTGTCGCTTGCTCTCTTGGGAAGTGCATCTGGATAATATACTTGAGGTGTTCTCCGGTGGGCGCAATGAGTACTACGCCAGCACCGGCGCCTTGCAGCGAGAAGGCACCGTCAAAATACATTACCCATTCACTTGTCGCTTCTTGCACGGGTACGCTCGTTTCTTGAACTTCTTCTTCTGGCGTTGGGGTCCACTCAGCGATGAACTCTGCCAAAGCTCGGCTCTGAATGGTTGAAGTACTTTCAAATTTGAGTCCGAAGCTTGACAGTTCCAGTGCCCACTCGACGATCCTGCCTGTTGCCTCTGGATTGTGCAATATCCTCTTCAACGGAAAGCGAGTGACCACTGTTATCTCATGGGCTTGGAAGTAGTGGCGCAGCTTTCTCGAGGCCATGAGAAGGCCGAAAAGCAATTTTTGCACACCAGAGTACCTTGATCTAGCTCCCTGGAGAAGGGAACTTACAAAATACACTGGGCGCTGCACCATCTTCTTCCGCACCTCTCCTTGTTCCTGCGCAGAGTCTTCCTTGTCGGGGCCAGAGCTTGTCGGGGCAGCCCCCTGCTTGTCGCTAGATTCGCTTGCCGGTGATGCTGTCTCCTCGTCGGACTCCCTCTCCGCTACCAACGCAGCACTAACCACCTGGTTGGTTGCCGCTAAGTATAGCAACAACTTTTCCTGTGGTTTAGGTGCGACAAGTATAGGAGTGGAGGACAGGTACCGCTTCAAATCCTGCAACGCCGCCTCCGCTTCCGGAGTCCACTTCATGGGACCTGCCTTCTTCAAGATTTTGAAGAAAGGTAGGGCGCGTTCTGCGGATTTTGAAATGAACCTACTGAGAGCAGCAACGCAACCTGCAAGTCTTCTGACATCCTTGACGCGCTTCGGGGCTTCTATCTGCTCGATGGCTTTGATCTTGTCGGGGTTGGCTTCAATCCCCCTCTGTGATACAAAGAACCCGAGAAGCTTGCCGGAGGGAACTCCAAAGACGCACTTCTCGGGGTTCAGCTTGAGTTGTATCCTGCGCAGGTTCTGAAACGTTTCTTCTAAGTCTTGAATCAGTGTTTCTTTGCTCTTGCTCTTCACCACGATGTCATCCATGTAGGCTTCTACATTCCTGTGGATCTGTGGCTCAAAAGCAGTGTACACTACCCTTGCAAAAGTTGAGCCTGCATTTTTCAGTCCAAATGGCATGCGGATAAAGCAGTAAGTGCCACATGGAGTGATAAATGCAGTCTTCTCTTCATCTTCCTTAGCCATGAAAATCTGGTGATAGCCTGAGTACGCATCAAGAAAACAGAGTAGCTCACATCCGGCAGTGGAGTCAACGATCTGGTCAATGCGCGGCAAAGGGAAGGGATCCTTGGGACATGCTTTATTGACATCAGTGAAGTCTATACACAGTCTCCACTTCCCGTTGGCCTTGCGCACGACGACTGGGTTTGCCAACCACGTCGGATGGATCACACCTCTAACTAGGCCTGCTGCCTCTAGTTTCTTGATCTCTTCATTGATGAACTCTTGGCGCTCCACGGCTTGCTTCCTTACTTTTTGCTTGATGGGCCGCGCGTGAGGACAGACAGCAAGCTTGTGCTCAATCACCTTCCTGGGAACACCGGGGATGTCAGATGGTTGCCAAGCAAACACATCGACATTCGCCCGCAGGAAGGCGACGAGCGCGCTTTCCTATTTGCTGTCAAGGGTGGCACTGATGGTGAAGGTACCACCAGTGCCATCCTCCTTTGCGGACACCTTCTTGGTTGCCGGAGGAGCAGCCATTCCTTTCTTGCTCTTGCCGGTGGAGCTCGATGGAACGTCCTCGACGGCAGCGCAGCACTCCGAAGAGGTGCGGTTGCCGGAGTGTGTCCCAGAGCACTTGCCGGACTTGGTCTTCGTCTTCTTCCCCCCGGGAGCTTCAGCGGCAAGAGTATCCTTCTCGGCCGCAGCTGCCGCATCCCGGTAAATCTTGTCGACGCAAATAAGCGCATCTTTCTTGTCGCTGTGGACAGTGATGACGCTTATCGGCCCCGGCATCTTCAGCACGTTGTAGGCATAGTGGGAAGCTGCCATGAACTTGGCGAGGGCGGGACGGCCGAGTATCCCATTGTAGGGCAATGGAATATCAGCAACGTCAAAGGTGATGCGCTCAGTCCTGAAGTTGAGCTCCCCGCCAAAGGTCACCGGCAGAGTAATCTTTCCCTTGGGCTTGCTCCTTCCCGGGTTGATTCCTTGGAATAAACCGGTCTCTTCGAGCTCGCCGTCTTGAATCTGGAGTTTCTTGATCACAGCAGAGGAGATCAAGTTCAGCCCGGCCCCGCCGTCAACCAACATTTTGGTGACCTTGAGGTTGCGGATGGTGGGGGAAACCAGCATCGGCAAGTGCCCGACCGCCGTGGTGCGGTCAGGGTGATCCTCAAGGTCAAAAATGATGGGCGTGCTGGACCATTTGAGGAGCCTGCGCGACTCCACGGGCGGCTCCGCTGCATTCACCTCACGCACCCACTGTTTCAGCTGGCGGTGGGAGGCGTGCAGGGAGGCGCCACCGTCGACGCACAGGACCTCCGTGGCCTTCTGGAACTCCTGCTCGCTGTTCTCGTCGTCCTCCATGTCTTCATCGTCGTCTTCGTCGTTGTCGCGGCCCCGGGGAGGTCGATCTCCTTGCCGCTGCTTGGCCTTGCCGCGGCGTCCTCCCCGGCCATTGAATGGCCGCTTCTTGCTGGGCTCTTCCCCGCCACCTTGGGCCTTCTCCTTGTCGCGCCTCTCGTACTCAGCTTTTTGCTGCTCGACGAGGTACTCGACGCGCTTGCAGTTGGAGAGGTCGTGACCCTTGGTGCGGTGAATCTTACAGTATTGCTTGTCGGAGCTACCCGGCTTGTCGGTCGCCGCCGCAGGGGCAGGCTCCTTGCCGGAGCCGCCAGCCTGCGCTTGCTTGGCGGGGGCCTCCTTGCCGGACTTCTCGACGGCAAGCACTTCCTTCTTGCCCTTCTTCCTGTTGTTCCGCCGCCGGCTCTTCTTTGCCGGGGCGGCGTCGTCGCTGTCGCTTCCCCCTGCGCCAGCATCCTCCCCGGGGAGTTTCCGCCCCTCTTCTGCACGGGCGCACTTGTCGGCAAGAGCGTAGAGCTCGCTGACGTCCCTGATCTTGGTCATCGCCATCTCCTCACGCATGCGGCGGTTACGCACGTTCTGATGGAACGCGCTGATAACCGCAGCAGGGTGAACGTCGGGGATGTTGTGCTGTACCCGGCTGAAACGTTGGATATACTTGCGCAGGGGTTCGCCTTCCTTCTGGGCCAAAATGTGGAGATCGCTCTCCTGGCCATGGGGTTTGTGGCCGCCGGTGAAGGCGACAACAAACTGATGGCAGAGGTCGGCCCAAGAAGAGATAGAGCCTTCCGGCAAGTGCATGAGCCACGAACGGACGTTCGGCTTCAGCACGAGCGGGAAGTAGTTGGCTAGGATCTTCTCGTCGCGCCCCCCGGCAGCTTGCACTGCTATGGTGTAGACGCTGAGAAACTCCGAGGGGTGCGTCTTGCCGTCGTACTTCTCCGGTACGTCGGGCTTAAAGTTCTTCATGCTGGGCCACTGGACGCGCCGCAGCTCGCGGGTGAACGCAGGGCAGCCTGCCGCGTACGGCAAGTCGCCTGGTTCACCGGGCGCGGGTGCGTCGACAGCGTTCCCAGCTCTCTTGTCGGATTGTCGCCGAGCTTCTCGGCGGCGCTCGATCGTGGTCCGAGCGTCTTCATCTCGCCGGTCGTCGAGGACCTGGCGCTGGTCCCGACGGGCCCGCGGGTCCGACGAGGCTGTGGAGCCGTCGTCAGGGTTGTTCCGGCGGGGCGGCGTCTTCTGCTTCTGCGGCGGGGAGTGCACGCTTGTCGCACCCCCGGCAGTCTTGTCGCCGATAGCCTTCGTCTTCTCGGCCTGCCGCGGCCGCGAGGCCGACGGCTGCTGCGGAGAGTCGTTGTTGGCGAAGTCTATCAGGCTCCGGATAGTGGCCCTCCATTCCTCGGCCTTGTCGGCCGCTGGAGGAAAATCGAGGAGCAGCTGCGCCCTTGCGAGCGCTTCTGCCGGAGTAGTGGGGAACGCGGGCGAGCGGTGCGAGGAGCGGGATACGCTCGGACTTCTAACGACGTTAGAAGGAGCGGGGTCCCGCGCCGGCGCCTTTGCTTTGCTCGTGCCCGGACGGGGGTCCGGGGCGTCCCGCGAACCTCCGGTATGGCCTTGTCCCAGCAAGCGGATACCACCTCCCGTGGTATGGCGCTGCGGGGTCGTCGTATGTTGCGATGGACGTGGCGCGTCCACGGAGACCGAGGTCCGGTCGTCCGTCCTGTTCTTGGATCTGGTGGCACCGTGAGTGTCCTCGCCGGCAACCACCCTTCCGACGGCGTCTCCCCCGCCCACCGTTGGCTCTGGTGGCGGCGGGTGAGACGCGGACGGGCCTCCGACCTCCGAAGGCTTCTTCTTCGGGGCCATGGAGTTGTCGCTGATGAAGTTGCTGATGAAGCTGGAGAGGTTGATGAAGATTGCGCCCGCGCGAACGCCGGATCAGGTTCGCACAACCTCGACGCCCCCTACCTGGCGCGCCAAAGATGTCGGGGGAAACTGTCCACCACGAACACCTATGGGACCGGAGCCCCTTGTCTGTGCGGTACGAGGGCGGAGGGAGCACGAAGAGCAGATCGAGGCAGACGCGCGGGCAGTTTTTACCCAGGTTCGGGCCGCGATGGACGCGTAAAACCCTACTCCTGCTTTGGTTTGTATTGAGCTCGGGAGCTTGAAGAACTACAGTAGCAGCTACACCGAGCGTGAGAGTTGCAAAGGTTCCGAACCCCCTCCACGTTGTGCATGGGCCTCCTTTTATAGTGCAAGGGGTCACCGACAGGTGTCAACGTAGGAGAAAGGGGTAAAAATGTAAAATAGGTGGTAGTTGTAACAGTGCGGGAACAGTGGAGCTACAGTACAGAACAGTGGTCTATACCTACTTTAACAGTGGGGGACAAGGGCATTTAATGCCCGTCGCCGTCGACCCCAAAAGTTCCCGCCGTTGCGTCTCCGTCTGCCACGGCGATGGATCCTCTGCCGTGGAGTGCCACCGTGTCCCCCAGGCTGCACAGCCATCCGCCACGCGTCCCTGGAGTGGCCCCAGGGCGACGCGTGGGCCGATGAGCTGGAGCGCGGGCACACAGCGCACCTCCCCCGGCAAGCACCTTGCCGGGGATCTCGACCTTGCCGGGCCCGGAAGCTTGCCGCTCCCCGAGCCCTTGCCGGGTCTTCTAAGATGAAATCTTCTATTCGTCCTGACAAGCTCCTCTTGCCAGGGCCTCGTGCTAGTTAAGCAATCTTGAGCCTGGGACGGCCTTCCCGGCAAGCTCCTCTTGCCGGGGTCTTGGTCTTCTGTCTTGTATACTTTGTTTTTGAATGGTTAGATAAGGAGCAGGAAGGTCTCCGGCGAGCCAGCAGTAAACCTTGCCGCGGGAAGCTGCAACTGCCCGTGCACAAGTTGGGGTACTGAGGTACCCCTACCTTAGTACACCGACAGCTAGTAACTTGATGAACCTGTGGTAGAAAGTTGAGGCCAAGGTAAATAGTAAAAGTGATCAAGAGGAGGGTTTTAGTAAAAACCCAGAAGGTGTTTGATCAGTGTTTGGTCAAGCAAATGGTCTCCACTTGCCATGTCACTTAACAGGATTGAATGTTATAAGAAAATAGGGTGTTTCACCAATTTTGGGCTCATTTGAAGAAACTGGCCAATGTAACTTTGGTGATCCCTAGAAAACAACAGAAATGGCTTCATCTTGTTTGAGTCAAGCTAATCGTCTCCCCTTGATGCACCACTTGGTGTAGTTTCATCATTTGGGGTTATGATCATGCCCACAAGGTTTGAAGCTCCAGGTAAAAAGTTGTTAATGTAAAGTTGTTCATATTTGCATTTGAACATAAAGGGTTTTGGGGTATTCTGATCAAGTTGCTCTACTCCAAATCTTATGCCATTTGGTCTAGATGCCTTATTAGGCCATTCTAGCATGTGCACCAAGTTTGAGAGCATTTGGATAAGTTTGGCAATGTAGAGTTGCTCAAACTTCAAATATGGACAGAATGGTTATGAAGGGTTTTGAGGATGTTTTCTTGCTTCCCAAGGCATGGGACTTGGCAAGATCATCATATATGTCATAAGTGACATAATAGAATTTCCCTGGAATTTTTGGAGAATATTCCCTTTGTAAATATTTCAAAAGCTTGAAATATCCAGAAAGGGTTTTAGAGGGATTAGCCCATTATTTTGAACATGACCAAGTGTTGAAACTCTTATATATGGACAATATATGTCCTATGAGTCTCCCTGAATTTTGGCAAATATTTTTCAAATACTTAAATAATTTTCCCCTATTAAAGACCATTTCTGGCCTTAAGAAAAAGCTTTTAAATAAAATAGGAAAATAACTTTTAAAATTATACCTTTGTGGTTTCTGGAAGTCCTATGACTACTAGGTCTCAAATGCACCTTTTTAAATAATTTTCTCACTCTAAATTAAGCACTTGTAGTGCAAATCTCAATTCACTGTTTTTTTTTGAAAAACTAAATTTATAAAATACATTTTGACCAAATTAATTTTGTAAGAAAATACTATACTATTATATATCACTTGGCATGATCATTGGGCAGAAGTTTTGGGTATGGAGATGAATTCTACCAGAGGTAATAGTTGACTTTAATGAGCACATGAAAAGCATTTGAATAAAATCTCAATTCCAAATAAAAGCCAAATGATGCCAAAAAAAATTGCTGGTCCAAATTTTCATGCTTCATTGATGCAAATAACATGTTACAAAATGCAGGGTGTGACAAAAGGACAAGCCTGGACAAACTCTTATATAAAGGAAAGCGATCCCGAGGACACATGGGAATTATCGTCAAGCTAGTTTTCATCACGATCATCTGATTCGCGTTCGGTACTTTGATAATTTGGTATGTGGGTGGGTCGGTGCTTGGGTGTTGTCCTTACTTGGACAAGCCTCCCACTTATGATTAACCTCTAATGCAAGCATCCGCAACTACAAAAGAAGTATTAAGGTAAACCTAACCATAGCCTGAAACATATGGATCCAAATCAGCCCCTTACGAAGCAACGCATAAACTAGGGTTTAAGCTTCTATCACTCTAGCAACCCATCATCTACTTATTACTTCCCAATGCCTTCCTCTAGGACCAAATAATGGTGAAGTGTCATGTAGTCGACGTTCACGTGACACCACTAGAGGAGAGACAACATACATCTCATCAAAATATCGAACGAAGACCAAACTCACATGACTACTAATAGCAAGACTTCTCCCATGTCCTCAGGAACAAAAGTAACTACTCACAAGACATAATATTGTTCATGATCATAGGGGTATTAATATGCATAATGGATCTGAACATACGATCTTCCACCAAATAAACCAACTAGCATCAACTACAAGGAGTAATCAACACTACTAGCAACCCACAGGTACCAATCTGAGGTTTGGGTACAAAGATTGGCTACAAGAGATGAACTAGGGTTTGAGAGGAGATGGTGTTGGTGAAGATGTTGATGAAGATAGCCCTCCCCAAGATGGGAGAGTTGTTGGTGATGACGGCGGTGACGATTTCCCCCTCCTGGAGGGAAGTATCCCCGACAGAACAGCTCTGCCGGAGCCCAAGGTTGGTTTCCGCCTCGAGACGGCGGCGTCTAGTCCCGAAAGCCTCCTTATGATTTTTTTTCCCGGTGAAAACACCTCATATAGGAGAAGATGGGCATCGGGGGGCCTTCGGTGGGCCCACGATACAGGGGGGGCGCCCCCACCCTCGTGGACAGTCGGTGGCCCCCCTCGTGATCTTCTTTCGCAAGATATTTTTTATATTTTCTGAAACGGAGTTCTATTTAGTTTCGGGGCTTTTGGAGTTGTGCAGAATAGGTTTCCAGAGTTTGCTCCTTTTCCAGCCCAGAATTCCAGCTGCCGGTATTATCCCTCTTTATGTAAACCTAGTAAAATAAGAGAGAAAAGGCATAAGTATTGTGACAAAACAAGTAATAACAGCCCAAAATGCAACAAATATCAACATATAAGCATGATGTAAAATGGACGTATCAACTCCCCCAAGGTTAGACCTCGCTTGTCCTCAAGCAAAAGCCGATATCGAAAAATATGTCCACATGTATAAAGATAGAGTTGTCGATAAAAACAAAATACGGACATGAGGGCATCATGATCATTTTCGTAACAGCAACTTATATAAATATAGTCATATGATTCTTATGCGAAAGTAACAATTCATCCACAATATCAACTATGAATCATAAACTTCATTGGAAACTAACAACCTTTGATCTCGGTCATTGAAGCAATTGCAATTTATCGTAACATCGGAAAGAGTCAATCTAAGAGCTTTTCAGCAAGCCTACATACTCAACTATGATATAGTCTTTCACAATTGCTCACACTCACGCAATACTTATGGTTATGGAGTTTTAATCGGACACAAAGAAAGATAGGGGCTTATGGTGTTGCCTCCCAACCTTTTACCTCAAGGGTAATGTCAACAGTAATAGACCATGAAAACTTACATCCAAGTAGGTATATATATCAGGATCTTTCCAACACAATGTGCTTGCCAAAGGATAAAATGTAAAAAGGAAAGGTGAATTTCACCCCTGACTCTTATAAGGCAAGAATAATAGATAGGCCCTTCGCAGAGGGAAGCAGAGGTTGTCATGTGTTTTTATGGTTGGATGCACAAAGTCTTAGCATAGTAGAACTTCACTTTATATTGCCACTTGTGATAAGGACCTTTATTATGCAGTCCGTCGCTTTTATTACTTCCATGTCACAAGATCGTATAAAGCTAATTTCCTCCACACTAATAAATCATACATACTTTAGTGAGTTTGCAACATGACAACTTACTTGGAAGGATCTTTCTCAATCCATAGGTAGGTATGGTGGACTCTCATGGCAAAACTGGGTTTAAGGATAAATGGAAGCACAAGTAGTATCTCTACTTGGTGCGAGGAGTTTTGGCTAGCATGAGGGGGAAAGGCAAGCTCAACATGTTGGATGATCCATGACAATATACTTTATTTCGGATATAAGAAGACATAACCCATTATGTTGTCTTCCTTGTCCAACATCAACTCTTTGGCATGTCATATTTTAATGAGTGCTCACAATCATAAAAGATGTCCAAGATAGTATATATGTATGTGAAGCCTCTCTTCTTTTATAACTTCCTATTAATTGCAACGATGACCAAAACTATGTTTGTCTACTCCCAACAACTTCTATTTATCATACTCTTATATGTGAAGTCATTACTTCCCATAAGATCAATATGATCTCTTTGGTACTTTTCATATTTTCTTTCTTTTTATCATGACCCAAGTGAGGAAATCAAGCCCTTGAATCGACACTAATCTTTATTATATAGCTCACATACTCGATTACAAAGGGTAAAGATCATAAGGCAAAATCTCACAACTAGATCATGCTAATTTTATTCTACTAGATCAAGATACTACCAAAAGGATCGAACTAAGGAAAACGGTAAAGATAAGAGTGATGGTGATACGATACCGGGGTCACTCCCCCAAGCTTGGCAGTTGCCAAGGGGAGTGCCCATACCTATATGATTATGTCTCCTTCTTCGAGGGTGGTGATGATGGAGTTGTTGATGATGTAGGCTTGTTGTCCACCTTCCAAGGCATGGGTTCACCATCGTAGAAGGATGATCGAGTCCCCGGGATAGTCAAATCTGTAGCCAAACTCATCTTCTTGAATCTATATTCATACTCACAGTTTTGGTTTTGCAGGTCATAGATCTGGGCTTGGAGGTGTTCGATCTTCTCTTGAAGATTGGAGATAGCTTGCCCAAAGATCCTCTAGTCCAGCTTGAGGTTGTCGGCAAGCTCCGAGATCATCATGTGGTTGGCGTTGAGTCCTCGTTCCACCATACCTTGGCACTTGAAAACTTGCTGCTCCATTGCTTCGAGTCTTGTCTCCACGCTTCCGGTCCTCCTCGGCCCCTCAACATCACGGATGTGCAGCACCCCCTCATGCAACTCCATGGTTTTAGGGTGGTGCAGCACCTCCGCAAGGTAGGGGTTGATGAACTTCTCGAAGAACTTGTCATTGGGGGTGTTGGAGGACGCCATGATGATCTAGATCTGTCAAAAGCAGTAGCTCGAAACGAAAACAGAGGATTTTTGCGTGATACAGAGGTCAAAACCTTCGGGAGTATATATAATGATTTTTTTACCGACCAAAAGGAGTAACCCACAAGAAAACGGAATCCGGGGGACACACGGGGTGCCCACGAGGCAGGGGGCATGCCCTCCACCCTCGTGGACACCTCGTGTCTCTTCCGGACTCCTTCTTATTTTTCTATTTTTCTAAATATTCCAAAACGGAGAAAAATTTCCTTTAGAACTGTTTTGGAGTCGGTTTACTTACCGTATCACATGCCTCTTCCTTTTCGGAGGCTGAATCATTCTGGAAAGTGTCCCTTATGTATTCCTCCGGGGTTACGGTTTCAATAATATTGGTTTCAACATTTATAGGATTACCTGAGATATAATGTTTAATTCTTTGACTGTTCACCACCTTTGGATTTGTGCCTTCGAACTTGTTGCTTTTTATGGCACCGGAACGATAGACCTCCTCGATAACGTAAGGTCCTTCCCACTTGAATAGAAGTTTTCCTGCAAAAAAATCTTAAATGAGAGTTGTATAGCAAGACATAGCACCTATGTTAAACTCACGCTTTTGTATCCTGTTGTCATGCCATCTTTTAACTTTTTCTTTAAACAGCTTGGCATTCTCATAGGCCTGGGTTCTCCATTCATCAAGACAGCTAATGTCAAATAACCTCTTTTCACCGGCAAGTTTGAAATCATAATTGAGCTCTTTAATAGCCCAATATGCCTTATGTTCTAGCTCAAGAGGTAAGTGACAAGCTTTTCCGTAAACCATCTTATATGGAGACATACCCATACGATTTTTGTATGCAGTTCTATAGGCCCATAGTGCATCATCAAGTTTCTTAGACCAATTCTTCCTAGACCTATTAATTGTCTTTTGCAAAATTAGTTTCAACTCTCTATTACTTAGTTCTACTTGACCACTAGTCTGTGGGTGATAGGGGGATGCAATTCGATGGTTGACATCATATTTAGCAAGCATCTTACGGGAAGCACCATGAATAAAGTGTGAACCACAATCAGTCATTAGATATCTAGGGACTCCAAACCTCGGAAAAATAACTTCTTTAAGCATCTTAATAGAGGTGTTATGATCAGCACTACTAGTTAGAATAGCTTCTACCCACTTAGTAGCATAATCAACAGCAACTAGAATATATGTGTACCCATTAGAGGCAGGGAACGGTCCCATATAATCAAAGCCCCAAACATCAAATGGTTCAATGACAAGTGAATAATTCATAGGCATTTCTTGACGTCTACTGATATTATCAATTCTTTGACATTCATCACAAGATAAGACAAACTTACGGGCATCCTTGAAGAGAGTAGGCCAATAAAAACCGGATTGCAATACCTTGCGTGCAGTTCTATCTCCCGCATGGTGTCCTCCATAAGCTTCGGAGTGGTACTTGTGTAGGATCTGTTCCTGTTCATGCTCAGGTACACGGTGTCTAATGATACCATATACTCCTTCTTTATAAAGATGTGGGTCATCCCAAAAGTAATATCTGAAATCATAGAAGAACTTTTTCTTTTGATGGTATGTGAAGCTAGGAGATATAAACTTAGCAACAATGTAATTAGCATAATCAGCATACCATGGAGCAGTACAAGAAGTATTTATGACAGCTAGTTGTTCATCGGGAAAGCTATCATCAATAGGTTGTGGGTCATCAAGTATATTCTCTAACCTAGACAAGTTATCTGCAACAGGGTTCTCAGCTCCCTTTCTATCAATAATATGCAAATCAAATTCTTGCAGCAAGAGAACCCATCTAATAAGTCTAGGTTTAGCATCTTTCTTTTGCATAAGGTATTTGATAGCAGCATGATCAGTGTGAATAGTTACTTTAGAATCAACGATATAGGGTCTAAACTTATCACAAGCAAATACAACTGCTAAAAATTCTTTCTCAGCAGTAGCATAGTTTCTTTGGGCACTATCTAGAGTTTTACTAGCATGTTGGATAACATTCAATTTCTTATCAACTCTTTGCCCTAGAACAGCTCCTACAGCATAATCACTAGCATCGCACATAATCTCAAAAGGTAAATTCCAGTCAGGAGGCAAGACAATATGTGCATAGATCAAAGGTTTCTTAAGTATTTCAAATGCTTCTAGACAATCATCAAGGTTGGGAGGCTGGACAGTCATTCCTAGAATAGCTCCTACAGCATAATCACTAGCAACTGGATAGATAATACCTGCCTCTATAAGCTTTAGTATTTCCTTCCTTACTACTTCTTTCATCTTAGGATTTAACCGTCGCTGATGATCAATAACTGGTTTAGCATTTTCTTCCAAATTTATCTTGTGTTGGCATATAGTGGGACTAATGCCCTTAAGATCATCCAGAGTATATACAATAGCAGCACGATGCTTCTTCAGAGTTTTCAATAATTATTCTTCTTCCGGCTCTGAAAGGTTAGCACTAATAATAACAGGATATATCTTCTTTTCATCAAGATAAACATACTTAAGATTATCAGGTAAAGGTTTAAGTTCAAACACGGGATCACCCTTGGGTGGAGGAGGATCCCCTAGGATTTCAACAGGCAAGTTGTTTTCCAGTATGGGTCCCTGTTTAAAGAATATTTCATCTATTTCCCTTCTCTCATTCATATGCATATCATTTTCATGGTCTAGCAAGTATTGTTCTAAAGGATCATTAGGAGGCACGGCAATAGAAGCAAGACCAATAAGTTCATCCTTACTAGGTGGTTCCTTTTCAAGGGGTTATCTACGGAATTTAGCAAAGTTAAAATCATGAAACATCCCCTAACCCCACAGTAACAATATCTTTCATGCAGTCTATCTTGGCATTAACAGTATTCAAGAAGAGTCTACCAAATATAATGGGACAGAATTCATCTTGTGGGGAACTAAGAACAAGAAAATCAGCAGGGTATTTAACCTTCCCACACAAGACTTTAATATCTCTAACAATCCCAACTGGTGAAATAGTGTCTCTATTAGCAAGCTTAATAGTAACATCAATCCCTTCTAACTCAACAGGTGCAATATCATGCAAAATTTCGCGATATAAATCAAGAGGGATAATACTTGCACTAGCACCTACATCACATAAACCATGGTAACAATGATCTCCTATCTTAACAAAGATAACAGGCAAGCCCGTAATAGGTCTATGTTTGTTCCTAGCATTGGGTTTGGCTATTCTAGCAGACTCTTTTGGAGGTAAATAACATGTCCATCTAAATCTTCCACCAAGAGATCTTTAACCATAGCAACACTAGGTTCAACTTTAATTTTCTCAGAAGGTGTAGGTGTTCTAGTATTACTTTTACGAACTATAGTTGAATCTTGAGCATGATCCTTTATCCTAACAGGGAAAGGTGGTTTCTCAATATAAGCAGTAGGAATAACAGGATCAACATTATAAGTGATAGTCTTTTCTTCAACTTTAACAGGTTCAACTACTTTTACTTCAATAGGGGGATGCTATTTAAACCACTTCTCCTTGGGGAGATCAACATGAGTAGCAAAAGATTCACAGAAAGAAGCTACTATCTCAGAGTCAAGTCCATATTTAGTGCTAAACTCACGAAAAACATCGGTATCCATAAAAGCTTTAACACAATCAAACTTAGGGGTCATACCTGACTCCTTACCTTCGTTGAGATCCCAATCTTCAGAGTTGTGTTTAATTCTTTCCAATAAATCCCATTTGTATTCAACAGTCTTCATCATAAAAGAGCCAGAACAAGAATTATCGAGCATGGTGCGATTATTGAGAGAAAGCCGAGCATAAAAATTTTGAATGATCATTTTTCTTGAGAGCTCATGATTGGGGAATGAATATAACATTAACTTAAGCCTCCCCCAAGCTTGAGCGATGCTTTCTCCTTCGCGAGGCCGGAAATTATAAATATAATTACAATCACGATGAACCTGGTGCATAGGGTAAAACTTCTGATGAAATTCCAACTTCAGATGATTATAGTTCCATGATCCCATATGATCACATAGCTTAAACCATGTAAATGCATCTCCCTTCAAAGATAAAGGGAAGACTTTCTTCTTGATAACATCCTCGGGCATACCTGCAAGCTTAAACAATCCACAAACTTCATCCACATAGATTAGATGTAAATCGGGATGTAATGTTCCGTCTCCTGTAAAAGGATTTTCAAGCAATTTCTCTATCATACCCGAAGGAATTTCAAAGCAAACATTTTCAGTAGGTGCATTAGGTTGAGGAGCAACTCTTTGCTCTTGTGGTCGGGGTGAAGATACCCCAAACAATCCCCTCAAAGGATTTTGAGCCATAGTAACAAGTGACAATAAATTTCAGCACACTATATAAATTTTTCTTACCAAATTCCACTTACCAAAGGCGCTTCACTCCCCGGCAATGGCGCCAGAAAAGAGTCTTGATGACCCACAAGTGTAGGGGATCTATCGTAGTCCTTTCGATAAGTAAGAGTGTCGAACCCAACGAGGAGGAGAAGGAAATGATAGGCAGTTTTCAGTAAGGTATTTTCTGCAAGCAAAGAAATTATAGGTAACAGATAGTTTTGTGATAAGGTAATTGGTAGCAAGTGACGAAAGGTAAAAGTAAATAAGGTGCAGCAAGGTGGCCCAATCCTTTTTGTAGCAAAGGACAAGCCTGGACAAACTCTTATATAAAGGAAAGCGCTCCCGAGGACACATGAGAATTATCGTCCAGCTAGTTTTCATCACGATCATCTGATTCGCGTTCGGTACTTTGATAATTTGGTATGTGGGTGGACCGGTGCTTGGGTGATGTCCTTACTTGGACAAGCCTCCCACTTATGATTAACCTCTAATGCAAGCATTCGCAACTACAAAAGAAGTATTAAGGCAAACCTAACCTTAGCCTGAAACATATGGATCCAAATCAGCCCCTTACGAAGCAATGCATAAACTAGGGTTTAAGCTTCTGTCACTCTAGCAGCCCATCATCTACTTATTACTTCCCAATGCCTTCCTCTAGGCCCAAATAATGGTGAAGTGTCATGTAGTCGACGTTCACATGACACCACTAGAGGAGAGACAACATACATCTCATCAAAATATCGAACGAAGACCAAACTCACATGACTACTAATAGCAAGACTTATCCCATGTCCTCAGGAACATAAGTAACTACTCATAAGACATAATATTTTTCATGATCAGAGGGGTGTTAATATGCATAATGGATCTAAACATATGATCTTCCACCAAATAAACCAACTAGCATCAACTACAAGGAGTAATCAACACTACTAGCAACCCACAGGTACCAATCTGAGGTTTGGGTACAAAGGTTGGATACAAGAGATGAACTAGGGTTTGAGAGGAGATGGTGTTGGTGAAGATGTTGATGAAGATAGCCCTCCCCAAGATGGGACAGTTGCTAGTGATGACGGCGGTGACGATTTTCCCCTTCCGGAGGGAAGTATCCCCGGCAGAACAGCTCAACCGGAGCCCTAGATTGGTTTCCGCCTCGGTTCCGTCTCGAGATGGCGGCGTCTGGTCCCGAAGGCCTCCTTATGATTTTTTTTCAGGTCAAAACACCTCATATAGGAGAAGATGGGCATCAGGGAACCTTCCATGGGCCCACGAGACACGGGGTGCGCCCTGGGCAGGGGCGCGCCCCCCACCCTCGTGGACAGCCAGTGGCCCCCCTCTTGAACTTCTTTCGCCAGATATTTTTTATATTTTCTCAAACGGAGTTCTGTTGAGTTTCGGGGCTTTTGGAGTTGTGCAGAATAGGTTTCCAGAGTTTGCTCCTTTTCCAGCCCAGAATTCCAGCTACCGGCATTCTCCCTCTTTATGTAAACCTTGTAAAATAAGAGAGGAAAGGCATAAGTATTGTGACAAAACAAGTAATAACAGCCCAAAATGCAACAAATATCAACATATAAGCATGATGCAAAATGGACGTATCACCGAGCTAGAACGCATAGGGGATGTGCATGCGATGCTTGACTTCTTGCGGGGGTAGCTGAGGAAAAGAGGGTGACCATAATCACAATGTGGAGGCACTGGTGGAATAACCGGAACATGGTCAGACAAGGCGAACTCCTAGTACCAGGGACTAAGATTGTCCAACATATTAGAGTGAATGTTGTCGAGTATTCGGAATTCTTTAACCCGAGGCACACAAAGAAACAGGCGCAAAAATGGACCCCTCCAAATGATTGTATGCTCAAGGTCAACTTTGATGGCTCTTATACTTCGGGAGATAATGTTGGGAGCTAGGGAGTGGTAGTGAGAGACGAGGACGGGCAAATTATCACTTCAAGAGCGGGGAGGCAGGAGCATGTGGTGGATGCATTTGGGGCAGAAATGTGCGCCATGGCTGCAGAGGTCGCCATAGTCACTGAATTGGGGGCCATCAGAGTGGTGTTTGAAACTCACTCGCAACTCCTAGCGGAAGCCCTTGATCTACGAAAAGTGGATTCTTCCCCATATGCGGTGGTCATCGAAGATATCAAATTCCAACTCAAAATGTGGTTCTCTAAGTAGGAGGTGCTGGTATGTCGTCGCGAGGCTAATTCTGTAGCGAATGCTCTAGCTAAAATTGGGCGGCTAAGCCCATCAAATAATTCATGTATGTGTTGGGACTCGAATGTACCGCCCCAAGTGGATGTTTGTGCTTCAGGTGATATTCCTGAGCACCATTGATTTATAAAGCTTTGCTTTACCCAGAAAATACAATTATCGGTTAGTATCCGTTGATCCTAAGTTTTTGCTTCTTCACATGAAATGTGCTATTCTTGAAATGTCATTTTATTTTGTTTGCTTGTTGTTTTAATAAAATACTTAGATCCGAAAGTGTTTAAATAAAATAGAGCCCACAAATAGTTGCCAGGGAGGCTAGGTAAGCGGCATTCACATCCCGTCAACGAAGCTCTTTTCTGGCGCCGTTGCTATAGTGCTTCACTTATATCTTTTTGATCATGGTGTGCTTTAGTATTTTTCAAGAAATTCTCTCTTGCTTCACTTAGATTAATTTGAGAGAAGAAAATATTATGATCATGTTCTTCACTTATATCTGTTTGAGCTTATCAAAAGCAACACATAAAATTAGTCCCAATATGATAGATATTCAAGAGGGATATAATAAAAACTTTCATGAAGATCATTGGACAAAATAAACTTGATTCTTTGTAATAGTTTTTAGATATGATGATAGTGATATGTGAGCCATGTTAATGAGTAATTAATTTTTAGTAAGAATATTGATGTTAAGGTTTTTGATTCCCTATGCAAGCACGAAAGTCAATAGTTATGCAAAGAAATTACATCCTACTTGTGGTGCATTATTCGGTGTTAGTTATGCTCAATGCTCCCTAATGTGATTTTTTGTTTCTTTGTTGGTCGCTTCTCAATCTATTTGCTAGCCTCCACTTGTACTAAGTAGGAATACTACTTGTGCATCCTGATGGTCCACAAGTGCAGGGAATCATCATAGCAATTCCCAATGGTGGAAGTGATAAGTATGGTGTGTCGAACCCACAAGGAGCTAAAGGTAAGATCAATATTCTCTCAAGTCCTATCTGCCACTGATACGACTCTACGTACACTGAACGTTTGCTTCCAACAAGAAACGAGAAATAAAACTACGTTGTGGGTATAAAGAGTATAACTTTGCATGATATTGGAGAGCTAAAATATAAAAGTAGGTGATGTTATCATAAAGTTAGAATATTTACCTAATAATAAAGCACGCAGGGTTTCTGTCCGTTCGTCGTTCGTTGCACTTTCGCAAAAAGGCCCTTCTTTTTTTCAGAAACTGAACCCGCACTTCCCATCATAAGTCGGGCCCAAACTGACACATAGGAGACAAAAAAGAAAAAGAAAAACAGCGCTCCGCAGGACCCTGCCTCCTCGATCCCATCTCCACGTCCACCCCGCCGCCACCTCCTGCCCCACGCCGCGTCGATCGGGACCGTGTCCCTCCCCAAACGACGGCTATGATGGAGGGCGTCGCCTGGCTCCTGACCGACGGACTCGCCGGCTCCCCGCTCCTCGGGGAAGAGGAAGAAAGGAGAAGGGGCACAAGGTGAGGGAGGCGGTCGCCGGCGGTGGCCGGCAGGCAGGGAGACGAGCTCATGTTGAGGCGGCGGGGCTCCGTGCGGGCTGTATCCTCCAGATCGAGCCCTTCCTCATCTTCCTCTCGTTCGCTTGGCTCCTTCCCTCACGATTGGTGCCTGGGCGTCTCCATCGCAATGGACGGCCTGCAGAGCGCCTATGCCTACTTCTCTCCTGGGAGGGCCATGTCGCCTTCTTCTTCTCTGGTTAAGAAAGATTGATTCTTTGGTGCATTTTCCTGGGTGGGCGGCCTCACTGAATTGGTTGCCTTTGTTTTTTTTCATTTGTCATTGAATGTCCACCGACGGAGACAAGCACCTTCTGGATCACTGTTCAGACCAAATGCAGGTAAGTACAATTCACCGTAATCTACAAGTGTATATCATCGATCAGTATATGTTTGTCATTGCCAAGTAAGTAGATATACTGCAGATTGCCGAATGGATAAAGCAATATCTCGAAGGTTTTTGCCGCTACCGGTTGTTGGATTTATCAGACATGCCTTTCAGGCTTGGCCATGGATTTGGGATTATTGATCTACAAGCTAGCTACGACGGTAACCAACTGGATTGATTTCATCCACTGGCTACGGACGCATGTACACGAATGCTCAAGGAGCGCTAACCTCGGCGTCGAAAACTCGGGGCTCAGACGACCATGCTGGTCCGGAGCCCCAGCGGCAGATCCACGCGGCCCCGTCAAGTAGCCGCCGGCCACCGCTGCCGCGCCTCCGCCACAGCCCCAGTCCGCCCCTGCGCGCAGGTGTGGCCACCAGGAGCCCATACGCAGCTGCGCCGCAACTGGCCGACGAAAGCTCGGAGGATTGAAGAGAGAAGGAGAACGCGGTGCCGTGGACTGGAGCACGGTCGCGTGGGTGTGTGTGTGGCTGGAGCTGGCAGAAGAGGCGATGTGGATAAGGCACGCAGTGGGAGATAGCTCTCGGTGTGGATTGCTTTTTTAGTTGGTTGCACCGAGTACCGACCAGAAGCTACTAGATGTTGCTATACGTGCGAGCACCGATTGCATTTTATTTTTCTTTTATATGAGCACCGATATAATAATTGGCCGCTGTTGTTTGTTGTTACTGTTATAGTTTAGTTTCCATGCCTACCACATGTTATGAATACATCATTTGATATACAATAATTAAAAGTGAGTAAAATATTTTAATAAATAGTTCTTAAGGGAGAAGATATTTGGAGCTCACCGGGACTTGACAATTAAGATATTCCCCAACTCTGGATGTTACCGACATCGTTGGTGAGACAAAGAGGAGAGAGAGGGATGCATGAAGAGTAGAGAGAATGTGGCCGCGATGCATCTTGAAGTTTACCTTTTTTCTAGACAATCCGATCGAAATTTACCTGTGATGCGAAACACATAAAAGCTTGCTTTTGTATGGTGATGTTGGCCAAGTTCAAATAATGCAAAAGAAAAGGAACAAAATATAATCTTGCAAATCAAATAACCAACATTTTCTAAAATAATAATTAACATAATAGAAACCTCTTTGCTTTCGAATATTAACAAAAAATTGTATATAAACAATCCAATTCAATGCACCATTACTCTTTGCCCAAAAAAAATCTTTTGAAAATTCTAAGAAAAACTTTTGAATTAGTTATTAAACTGTTGAATAGTATACAACAATTCCACTGTTTGTATATCCGGCTAGAAACAAATACAACATTCCTCTTCCAGCTGATGACAGTGCTAAGGTGAAGGAGACGCCATCCAAGGACATCCCTACGACTTTCTCAACTTTATACTACATAGTATGGACTTATTAGTTATGTTTATCAAAATTGTATATAAGAAATGGCACATACTATCACACAGGGCAAGTTTTACAATATTTTTCTCCCGTTGCAACGCACGGGCCCTTTTTGCTAGTATATTGCTAAATATTATAAATAGCGAGTGTGGAATAATGATGGATTGGTGTGCAGAATTGTCCTAGGCAATTGTTAACAAGACCGGTAGTCGTCATTGCAATTTCATATCAGGGAGAGGCATAAGCTAACATACTTTCTCTTCTTGGATCATATGCACTTATGATTGGAACTCTAGCAAGCATCCGCAACTACTAAAGATCATTAAGGTAAAACCCAACCATAGCATTAAAGCATCAAGTCCCCTTTATCCCATACGCAACAACCCTCTTACTCGGGTTTATGCTTCTGTCACTCAAGCAACCCACTATAAGCGAATCATGGACGTATTGTAACACCCTACAGCGAGAATCCCGCACACTGATACGTCCAAAACGTATCTATAATTTCTGCTTGCTCCATGCCTATTTTGGGTGATATTGCTATGATATTTATACACTTCCATACACTTTTGATCATATTTGGACTAACCTATTAACTCAGTGCACCCCAGTGCCAGTTTCTATTTTCGGCTGTTTTGTATTTCAGGTTTTCACATTACGAGAACTGCCAGGAAAAATCCAGAAAAATTATATAAAAAATCAGCGTTCCAGAAACTTCCGTGCGCCCGAAGGACAGCCGGGGGGGCCACCAGGGCTCCAGGTGCCCTGGCGGCGAGCCCCCCCCCCCCCCTGGGCCGCGCCGGGGGGGCGCCTGGGCCCCCCGAGGCTCCTCTGATGCCCCCCTTTGGCATATATTTAAAGCGTGTCGCGGAAACCCTGATTCCAGACCCCTTTTCTCCAGACGCGATTCCGATCTCCGCCGCCATCGCCATCAAGCTTCGGGGGACCAGAATTCCTGCATCGGCACCCTGCCGGGACGGGGAAGTGCCCCCGATTCATCTCCATCGACGTTGCTTCCTCCCTCCATGAGGCGGGAGTAGTTCCCCCTCGGGGCTGAGGTTCTTACCAGTAGCTATGTGGTCAATTCTCTCTCCCATGATGTGATCTTCGTTGTGATCATAGGCTATGTTAATCTAGGGTGATCCCATGATATTTCCCCTTCCTCTATGTATTGGATTGATGTACTCACTTGTCTTTATCTAGTATAATCCCCGTGACCAAGGTGACAGCGGTCTATTGGACATGGATTAGAAAAGTATTTTCATGAGTGATTTCCTCTCTTGTGTGTTGATTGAAGATTGAGAGTCTCTTGGTGCTTGTCTTTGACTATCATTTAGATATGTTGTGGTGATTGTGGGACTCTCTTTGGATGGCCGCGGTGACATTGGGAAATCCTTAGATTGAGAACTACGAACTTTGAGGTGTGCTTTTGTAGCCGTACATAATTCTCGTCCTCTCTTGACCACGAAGGAATGACCTCCGAGTGTGTCCCCTTTGCATGTTTTATGGGAAATATCATGTGATTCGATTATGTTAATGTTGTTGGGAGTTGCCACTAGTGAAAGTATGAAGCCTAGGCCTTGTTTCCACCATTGCAATACCATTTGTGCTCACGTTTACCACTTGTTTGCTTGCTGCATTTTTTATTACAGATTTATATTACTTTGTTTTGCCATCCATATCACTTGCCATTTAACATCTCTTCGCCGAACTAGTGCACCTATACATCTAACAAGTGTATTAGGTGTGTTGGGGACACAAGAGACTTCTTGTATCTTAGTTGCAGGGTTGCTTGAGAGAGACCAACTTCAACCTCTACTTCCCTGAGTTTGATAAACCTTAGGTCATCCACTTGAGGGAAATTGCCGCTGTCCTACAAACCTCTGCGCTTGGAGGCCCAACATAGTCTACAAGAGTAGAAGCGTGTGTAGACATCAAGCTATTTCTGGCGCCGTTGCCGGGGAGGTGAGCGCTTGAAGGTATATCTTTAGATCTTGCAATTAAATCTTTTTGTTTCTTGTTTTTATTTCACTAGTTATGTTTATGGAAAACCGTGCTATTGGATCGTTGCTTGTGGGAAGACGCCCCACACCTGTGGTGGTTGCTCCTTCCCCTACTGAAATTGTGCCCTATAAAATACCAGCTGGTATTATCGATTATGTTTTGGCTAATCATTATGCAGGAGACAGACATCCCGGTGAACACTTGCTATATCTGTCACAATTATGTTCATTATTTAAGCTTGCAGATTTATCAAGGGAGTTTGTCATGAGGAAATTGTTCGCCGTATCACTTATAGATAAAGCTTCAGATTGGTATAAGCTTCTCGATAACTCGTACTTGCTTGATTGGCAAGATCTTATGTCTCTCTTTTATACTAAGTTTTATCCTCTTCATGATGCTTATGTGGAGAGTAAGAGTACCTTTTTGCATGTGGATCATGGTAACAATGCTTTATGTGATGCTTATATTGTTGAGTTTATTCGTGATCCCACTGAAAATTATTATGAGAAGGGAACATATGCTTATAGGTATTTCAATGATATCAAGTTCCCTCTCTTTATGTTGAAGGTTTTGAAGCTGCACTTGTTTTGTCTTCCTATGCTTATTGCTTTGTGCTTCAATGAATTATTGTATTTCAATATTCCTATGCATAGGAAGCATGTTAGGCTTAAATGTGTTTGGTATTTGATTCTTGATGCTCTCTTTTGTTCTTCAACTCTTATTCCTACGAGAGCATCATTAAAGTCTCAAGCCTATCTTTATGGCTATGAAGAAAGAGCTTTTGGGAGGCAGCCCAATGAATAAATTTCATTTTGTTTTGTTGTGTCTTGATGTTGTTTACTACAATAGCATCATCATTGTATCTTTGCTTTTCAATTTTGTGCCAAGTATAGCCTCTGATTGCTAGAAAGTTCAAAAGTTGTGAGGTGCTGTCCAGGAAACAGATTCTGTCCTTGGATAGAAAAATTCGTATAAAATCACCAGATCATCTTTTTGGTCTGAATGTCTTCGACAGCGTTCTTTATATAATTGTCTTTCGTGTGTCTGTTTTGAGTTTTTTGATTAGAGTTGCAGAAGTGCCCCGAACAAATCATTTACTACCTGCTGTTCTGTTTTTCACAAATTCTGTCCTGTTTTGCGTTTCCTTCATTTTGCAAACCTTGAGCTTGCTTTTTCTTTATAAAATATTTTGGCAATCTTGAGAAACAGTAGACCTTCAAGAATATCCTTATTTCCAGCAAGGAACAATTATTTTATTATGGGTACTAACCTCGCTAATCAGATTATGATGAGTTATGTATGAAGGGAGTTTTCAAGTGTGCGAGGGAAGATGATAAAAAGATTCAGGAGTGTCAAACGCTCAAGCTTGGGGATGCCACCATGCACCCCCAAGAAATATTCAAGAAGACTCAAGCGTCTAAGCTTGGGGATGCCCCCGTGCATCCCCTTCTCCATCAACATTATCAGTTCGTCTTTCGTTCCACTATATTTTTATCACTTCATGTGTTATGTGCTATGCTTGTTGCGTCTTGCTTTTAGTTTTCCTTTTTAGTTTTCCTTAGCTTTTCATAACGAGTCGGAACTCAGCTTTCTTTATGTGGGAGAGAAACACGCTCCACTTCTACCTAGAACATAACATAGAATTTTCATGTCTATCTCTGCTGTGTGTGTTCTTTGTCCTTTAATAGCTACTATCATGCTTTGCTCTTAACTTTCATGCTTATCTTTTTAAAGAGCTTTTGTTTAGTTGGTTGCTTGAACTCTCTTTAGTTATCATGCTTATCTTATTAAGAGAGTTTGCTTCCGTTGCATTGGTTGATATGTCTATGATAAAGATGCTACGTGCACAATGGCGCTTAGTAGTTCATGTTTTCTTATGGTTAGTCTCAAATAGCTGGGGGGTTCCCAATGTGTTATTGGAGTACCAACATGATTTGTTTGCCTATGATGTGGTATGGTTTAGTAATATCTTCCTTCAAAGAATTTATTTTGATTGACTTGGCGTATGCTCACGCATATTTAAGACTGTAAAAAAGTCTGTCAAGCCTTGATGATCTTTTGTTTCTGAGTAGCGATATAACTTCCATGCCTGATTCAATGTTGCTTGGTTCTGCATGATTATGACCGTCATTACTCTCTTAGTTGGTCGCTCCCAGTCTTTTGCTAACCTCCACCGGTACTAAGCGGACTGACTGCTTGTGCATCCACATTCTTTTAAACCAGTTATGCCATATGAGTCCACCATACCTTCCTACATGGTATTTACCTGCCATTCCTAACGGAGACTTGCATGTGCCATCTCGAAATTATTCAAAGAAAAATGCATTCCTATTTTGTGCCTCTGTTGTAAGTCCATGAGGAAGTAATAGTTAATTCATAATCTTTTTAAGTTGGACAAGCTTCACCCCGGGATTGCATGTATAATGTGCAAACCCATAATACGAGAAGGAACTGGCATTGAGTGCGCCCGGCTCAAAATTAATATAACAAACAAACCCTCCTTCACGCTTTGTTCATGAGAAATCAGAAAACTTTGGCAGTGATAAACAAAGGAGATTAAGAGGATGTGATCGTCCTCATTCGGGAGCCGTTCCTCGAAACTTGTCCATCTCAAGAAGTGATTGAGTTGTCTGCTAGCATTCGTTGACGAAACATGCATGATCTAAAAAAAATTATTACCTCTGTTTTAAAACCAAGAGCTCTGGTACATGTTTTGTCTTGTTTCCGACTACGGGTTTTCAACCTTGCCAACAAAAGCCACGGTTCGAGAGTCTCCACCTTCTTTTAAAAAGCACCAACTACTGAGAGCATGATTGTCATTTTGAGTGTAATGTGCATTGTCCCAAAGTAGCATTGTCTTTTGCAAAATTGTGATATCGTTTATTCTGAAATCATTGTATCTAGTCATCACTTAAACCTTGAAGGTGCCCCTGCATTTATGTTTTGCTTCACTAAAGGGGGCAAGCTAGATATCACTTATCATATTTTCACACCATGTTCATTGCAAATCTATTTGATGTTTCAATGTCATATTGTAAAACTTTCAGTTCTTTGTGATTTTCTCATGAGGCAACTTAATTACTACAGATTCATTGTCTCAGTAAGCTTTTGTCATGTGACTATGAATAAGTCCTATATGGTTAATAGCATGTCACCACAGAAATTATTCTTGTTATCATTTACCTACTCGAGGACGAGCAGGAATTAAGCTTGGGGATGTTGATACGTCCAAAACGTATCTATAATTTCTGCTTGCTCCCTGCCTATTTTGGGTGATATTGCTATGATATTTATACACTTCCATACACTTTTGATCATATTTGGACTAACCTATTAACTCAATGCACCCCAGTGCCAGTTTCTGTTTTCGGTTGTTTTTGTATTTCAGGTTTTCACATTACGAGAACTGCGAGGAAAAATCCAGAAAAATTATATAAAAAATCAGCGTTACAGAAACTTCCGTGCGCCCGAAGGACAGCCGGCGGGGGCCACCAGGGCTCCAGGCGCCCTGGCGGCGCCCCCC
>LR738709.1:564807021-564901457 GCA_902687465.1 Secale cereale
GGGCCGCGCCGGGGGGCGCCTGGGCCCCCCGAGGCTCCTCCGATGCCCCCCTTTGGCATATATTTAAAGCGTGTCGCGGAAACCCTGATTCCAGACCCCTTTTCTCCAGACGCGATTCCGATCTCCGCTGCCATCGCCATCAAGCTTCGGGGGACCAGAATTCCTGCGCCGGCACCCTGCCGGGATGGGGAAGTGCCCCCGGATTCATCTCCATCGACGTTGCTTCCTCCCTCCATGAGGCGGGAGTAGTTCCCCCTCGGGGCTGAGGTTCTTACCAGTAGCTATGTGGTCAATTCTCTCTCCCATGATGTGATCTTCGTTGTGATCATAGGCTATGTTAATCTAGGGTGATCCCATGATATTTCCCCTTCCTCTATGTATTGGATTGATGTACTCACTTGTCTTTATCTAGTATAATCCCCGAGACCAAGGTGACAGCGGTCTATTGGACATGGATTAGAAAAGTATTTTCATGAGTGATTTCCTCTCTTGTGTGTTGATTGAAGATTGAGAGTCTCTTGGTGCTTGTCTTTGACTATCCTTTAGATATGTTGTGGTGATTGTGGGACTCTCTTTGGATGGCCGCGGTGACATTGGGAAATCCTTAGATTGAGAACTACGAACTTTGAGGTGTGCTTTTGTAGCCTTACATAATTCTCGTCCTCTCTTGACCACGAAGGAATGACCTCCGGGTGCGTCTCCATTGCATGTTTTATGGGAAATATCATGTGATTCGATTATGTTAATGTTGTTGGGAGTTGCCACTAGTGAAAGTATGATCCCTAGGCCTTGTTTCCACCATTGCAATACCATTTGTGCTCACGTTTACCACTTGTTTGCTTGCTGCACTTTTTATTACAGATTTATATTACTTTGTTTTGTCATCCATATCACTTGCCATTTAACATCTCTTCGCCGAACTAGTGCACCTATACATCTAACAAGTGTATTAGGTGTGTTGGGGACACAAGAGACTTCTTGTATCTTAGTTGCAGGGTTGCTTGAGAGAGACCATCTTCAACCTCTACTTCCCTGAGTTCGATAAACCTTAGGTCATCCACTTGAGGGAAATTGCTGCTGTCCTACAAACCTCTGCGCTTGGAGGCCCAACATAGTCTACAAGTGTAGAAGCGTGTGTAGACATCAGCCGGCACCCTGCCGGGACGGGGAAGTGCCCCCGGATTCATCTCCATCGACGTTGCTTCCTCCCTCCATGATGCGGGAGTAGTTCCTCCTCGGGGCTAAGGTTTCTACCAGTAGCTATGTGGTTATCTCTCTCTCCCATGATGTGATCTTCGTTGTGATCATAGGCTATGTTAATCTAGGGTGATCCCATGATGTTTCCCCTTCCTCTATGTATTGGATTGATGTACTCACTTGTCTTTATCTAGTATAATCCCCGAGACCAAGGTGACAGCGGTCTATTGGACATGGATTAGAAAAATATTTTCATGAGTGATTTCCTCTCTTGTGTGTTGATTGAAGATTGAGAGTCTCTTGGTGCTTGTCTTTGACTATCCTTTAGATATGTTGTGGTGATTGTGGGACTCTCTTTGGATGGCCGCGGTGACATTGGGAAATCCTTAGATTGAGAACAACGAACTTTGAGGTGTGCTTTTGTAGCCCTACATAATTCTCGTCCTCTCTTGACCACGAAGGAATGACCTCCGAGTGTGTCCCCTTTGCATGTTTTATGGGAAATATCATGTGATTCGATTATGTTAATGTTGTTGGGAGTTGCCACTAGTGAAAGTATGAAGCCTAGGCCTTGTTTCCACCATTGCAATACCATTTGTGCTCACGTTTACCACTTGTTTGCTTGCTGCATTTTTTATTACAGATTTATATTACTTTGTTTTGCCATCCATATCACTTGCCATTTAACATCTCTTCGCCGAACTAGTGCACCTATACATCTAACAAGTGTATTAGGTGTGTTGGGGACACAAGAGACTTCTTGTATCTTAGTTGCAGGGTTGCTTGAGAGAGACCATCTTCAACCTCTACTTCCTTGAGTTCGATAAACCTTAGGTCATCCACTTGAGGGAAATTGCCGATGTCCTACAAACCTCTGCGCTTGGAGGCCCAACATAGTATACAAGAGTAGAAGCGTGTGTAGACATCACACGCTTGCGCGACACGGAGGGCACCATAGGACAGCACCAAAATAAAACATACTACTCGTACCAATCTAGATCATAAATCAACCCAAAGACAAAGGATATGTACTCAAAACATCATAGGATGGCAACACGTCATTGGATCATAATATGTGGCATAAAGCACCATGTTCGAGTAGGGATTACAGCGGGGTGCGGGAGAGTGGACCGCGTAAAAGAGATGAGGATGGTGATGATGATGGTGATGTTGATGAAGACGATCACCGCTGCGATGATTCCCCTCCCGATGGCACTCCGGTGCCACACAGAGAGAGGAGGAGAGGTTCTCACCCTTGTGCTTCCTCCTCCATGGCCTCCAGTGATGATGGCCCCCTCCGGCAGGGTGCCAGAGAGGGCCTAGATTGATTTCTCGTGGTTACAGAGGCTTGCGGCGGCGGTACTTCCGATCTAGGTTTCTTTTCGGGGGTTTCTATATTTATAGGAATTTTTGGCGTCGGTCCCATGTCAGGGGGGTCTCCGAGTTATCCACGAGATAGGAGGGCGAGCCCGGGGGGTAGGGCGCGCCCTCCACCCTCGTGGACGGCTCGGGACTCTTCTGGCCCTACTCTTTTACTCCAAGGGCTTCTTTTGGTCCATAAAAATCATCAAAAATTGGCACGTCAATTGGACTCCGTTTGGTATTCCTTTTCTGTAAAACTCAAAAACAAGGAAAAACAGAAACTGGCACTGGGCTGTAGGTTAATAGGTTAGTCCCAAAAATCATATAAAATAGCATATAAATGTATGTAAAACATCTAAGATGGATAATATAATAGCATGAATACTTCATAAATTATAGATACGTTGGAGACATATCAACATGCCCAAGCTTAATTCCTACTCATCCTCGAGTAGGTAAATGATAAAAGGAATAATTTATGAAGTGTGAATGCTAGCAGGTGCACAAGTTTGATCAATGATAATTTCAATCACCTTTTCTAGCATCATTATGTGCCATAACAGTAGCTCATCTCATAAAACTTTTCATGATCAAGTAACAAGATATTCACACGTTAAAGTATAGATCATAAACTTTCTTGAAAACTAACAAACAGCGCTCTTAGTCATCAAACAATTGCAATTCATCTTACTTTCGGGAAGGGTCTATGTAAGAGCTTTGATTCAGCAAACTCCACATACTCAACTATCATTTAATCTTTCACAATTGCTAACACTCATGTGATATTTATGGGTTCAAAGTTTTAATCGGACACAGAGAAAGATAGGGGATTATAGTTTCGCCTCCCAACCTTTTACCTCAAGGGTAATGTCAACAATAATAATTTATGAAATCCTACATCCAAGTGGATGTAGATATCCGGATCGCTCCAACACAAAGTGCTTGCCAAAGGAAAAAGTGTAGAAAGGAAAGGTAATGATCACCATGACTCTTGTATAAGGGTAGAAGATAAAAGTAAAAGATAAGCCCTTCGCAGAGGGAAGCAGAGGTTGTCTTGCGCTTTTATGGTTGGATGCACAAAATCTTAATGCAAAAGAACATCACTTTATATTGCCACTTGTGATAAAGACCTTTATTATGCAATCCGTCGCTTTTATTTATTCCCTATCACAAGTTTGTATAAAGCTTATTTTCTTCGCACTAATAGATCATACATATTTAGAAAGCAAATTGTATTGCATGCACCGATGACAACTTACTTGAAGGATCGTACTCAATCCTTAGGTAGGTATGATGGACTCTCATGGCAAAACTAGTTTAAGGGATGTTTGGAAGCACAAGTAGTATTTCTACTTGGTGCAAAGAATTTGGCTAGCATGAAAGGGAAAGGCAAGCCCAACATGTTGGATGATCCAAGACAATATAACGTTTCAGATATAGGAAAACATAACCCATTAAGTTGTCTTACTTGTCCAACATCAACCTTTTAGCATGCCATATTTTAATGAGTTCTCACAATTACAAAAGATGTCCAAGACAGTATATTTATATGTGAAATCTCTCTTCCTTCATTATTCTTTCATGAATTGTTCAAGTGACCAATTCTGCGTTTGCTAACTTTCAATAAGTTTACTACCTATACTTATTCTGTGTGAAGTCATTACTCCCCATGGTATAAGCAAATGAAACATATATAAATTCAGATTTATTATATTCAATTCATTCAACCATTTACTCATAGGATGTACGTGAAGCACGTGAATAAATGACAAACTACTCCAAAAGATATAAGTGAAGGACACTGAGTAGTCAAATAATTAACTAGCCATGGGAGGATTATTTTTCATTCAAGATTTTAGATCCATGATTTTATTCAAACAACAAGTAAAATTGAAAATACTCTCCAAGCAAAACACATATCATGTGACGAATAAAAATATAGCTCCGAGTAAGGTATACCGATAGTTTTGAAGACGAAAGAGGGGATGCCTTCCGGGGCATCCCCAAGCTTAGGCGCTTGAGTCTTCCTTGAATATTACCTTGGGGTGCCTTGGGCATCCCCAAGCTTAGGGTCTTTCCACTCCTTATTCTCCTCCTATCGATATCTCACCCAAAGCTTGAAAACTTCAACCACACAAAACTTAACGTAACTTTGTGAGATAGGTTAGTATGATAAAGAGTAAACCATTCACTTTGGTACTGTCAAAGACAAGGTTCATAATTTTTCTCACACAATTCCTACTATACCATATCAATTATACAATTTATATTGAGAAATATAAGCCATGGAAACTAGAAAACAAGCAAACTATGCAATGAAAACAGAATCTATCAGAAACAGAACAGTCTGTAATGATCTGAACAACAACCATACTTCTGCTACTCTAAAAATTATGAAATAAATTGGTGGACATGAGGAATTTGTATATTAATCTTCTACAAAAATAATCAACTCAAAATCACTCTTCTGTAAAAAAAAATGACAGCTAATCCCGTGAGCGCGAAGTTTCTGTTTTTTACAGCAAGATCACATTAACTTTCACCCAAGTCTTCCCAAGGGTCTTACTTAGCACTTTATTGAAAAAAAGCTATAAAACATTATTACTACAGTAGCTTAATCATGTAAACACACAAAAACAGTAAGGGTAAATATTGGGTTGTCTCCCAACAAGCGCTTTTCTTTAATGTCTTTTAGCTAGGCATGATGATTTCAATGATGCTCACATAAAAGATAAGAATTGAAACATAAAGAGAGCATCATGAAGAATATGACTAGCATATTTAAATATAACCCACTTTCTATGTCTAGGGATTTTGTGAGCACATAATTTATAGGAACAAGAATCAACTAGCATAGGATGGCAAGACAAGTATAACTTCAAAACTTTAAGCACATAGAGAGGAAACTTGATATTATTGCAACTTCTACAAGCATGTATTCCTCCCTCATAAAAATTTCAGTAGCATCATGAATGGGTTCAACAATATAACCATCACATAAAGCACATTCTTTTCATGATCTACAAGCATAGAAATTTTACTACTCTCCACATAAGCAAAATTCTTCTCATTCGGAATAGTGGGAGCAAACTCGAAATAGTGAAATCATTACTAACTAAAGTTGACACTCTTTCAAATCCACTTTAGATGATAGTATTATTCATACTCCAAAAGATATAAGTGAAGTTCATGGAGTATTCTACGATTAATATCGACTAGCAAATTGATACGTCTCCAACGTTGTTGATTGTTCCATGCTATTATTTATGATGTTTTGGATGTTTAATGGGCTTTGTCATACACTTTTATATTATTTTTGGGACTAACCTACTAACCGAAAGGCCCAGTCCAGATTGTTATTTTTTGCATATTTCAGGGTTTTGCAGAAAAGGAATATCAAACGGAGTCCAAACAGAATGAAACCTTTGGGAGAGATATTTTTGGAGCAAAATACGCACGGGAGACTTGAGAACCACGGAGTAGGGCTGACGTGGCGTCCACGAGGGCGGGGGCGCCCGCCCCCTATAGGGCGCGCCCCCTGCCTCATGGGCACCCCGTCTGGCCCCCGGTGCCCTCCTTCCCCCTATATATACCTACGTACCCCAAAACTATCAGAACAACAGAGAATACCCTAGTTCCACCGCCGCAACCTTCTGTTCCCGTGAGATACCATCTTGGGGTTAGTTCTGAAGCTCCGTCGGAGGGGGGGTCTTTCACGGAGTACTTCTACATCATCATCATCACCTCACCATGAGTTGTGAGTAGTTTACCACAGACCTTCGGGTCCATAGCTAGTATCTAGATGGCTTCTTCTCTCTCTTTGGATCTCAATACCAAGTTCTCATTGGTCTTCGAGGAGATCTATTCGATGTAATCTCTTTTTGCGGTGTGTTTGTCGAGATCCGATGAATTGTGGGTTTATGATCAAGATTATCTTTGAGAAATATTTGGTTCTTCTCCAAACTCTTTATGTATGATTATAATATCCTTGCAAGTCTCTTCTAATTATTGGTTTGGTTTGGCCTACTACATCTATAGTTCTTGCAATGGGAGAAGTGCTTGGCTTTGGGTTCAATCTTGCGGTGTCCTTTCCCAGTGACAGTAGGGGCAGCAAGGCACGCATTGTATTGTTGCCATCGAGGATAAAAAGATGGGTTTTATATCACTAAGTTTGAGTTTATCCCTCTACATCATGTCATCTTGCTTAAGGCGTTACTCCGTTCTTATGAACTTAATACTCTAGATGCATGCTGGATAGCGGTCGATGTGTGGAGTAATAGTAGTACATGCAGAATCGTTTCGGTCTACTTGTCTCGGATGTGATGCCTATATATAATGATCATGCCTAGATAGTCTCATAATTATTCGCTCTTCTATCAATTACTCGACAGTAATTTGTTTACCTGCCGTAGAATATCGCTATCATGGGAGAAGCCACTAGAGAACACTATGGCCCCGGGTCTATTCTCAACATATCAATCTACAATCTACTTTACTTTTCTGCTTTTACTTTCTGTTCTTATATCCAAAAATACCAAAAATATCAAACTATCATCTCTATCAGATCTCACTTTCGTAAGTGACCGTAAAGGGATTGACAACCCCTTATCGCGTTGGCTGTGAAGTTCTTATTTGTTTGTGCAGGTGCAAGGGACTCACGTGTGGTCTCCTACTGGATTGATACCTTGGTTCTCAAAAACTGAGGGAAATACATACGCTACTGTGCTGCATCACCCTTTCCTCTTCGAGGGAATAAACGCAAGCTCGAGAAGTAGCAAGAAGAATTTATGGCGCCGTTGCCGGGGAGGCTTACGCAAAAGTCATATACCAAGTACCTATCACAAACCCTTATCCTTCGCATTACATTTATTTGCCTCTCGTTTTCCTCTCCCACACTTCACCCTTGCCGTTTTATTTGCCCTTCTTCTGTCATGTGTTTATCGTTCGCTTTGCCCTGTCGTCATGGCTAGCCCCTTATCCGCTCCTTTGTCTTCCGAGTTTGAATTTCTTCACTTCAAGCAAAAGCAAGGAGTAAATTTAAAAGATGCTTGGTTTAGGATGATGGAATCTTATCATAAGTGCACCTTAGAGGTGAATTTTAGAATCTTGCTTTGCAATTTTTATGTTGGATTGAATATGTCTCATAGACAACTCTTGGATTGCGTTGCCAAAGGGAATTTTATCGAAGTTGATCCTAGTATTGTGCATGAAATAATAGAGGGAATAGTGGGAACACTACCTCCCCAAAAAGGGTCACATCCAACCCAGGAAGGGCCGCATGTTTTTGAGAAAATTTGCGAAGTAACAAAAATACTACAAAAGTCTCTTGAACCTCTTAAGAGTGTTAGTGGGAATCTCCACTGCATGAATATGTTGATTACCCTTTGTAATAAGCGGTTGGACTCTTTAGATCTAAAGATTTCCGAATATGAAGGGAAACGTAAAGAACCTCCCGGATTCGAGCTTGACTCCATTAAAAGAGTGAAGATCAAATATGTCAATACCTAGATCTATCCATGTATCGTGCATAGCTAGGGGCGTAAAACGATAGCGCTTGTTGGGAGGCAACCCAATTTTATATTTTTTTTGTTTTTGCTTCTGTTTAGGAATAAATATTGCATCTAGCTCTGTTTAGATGTGGTTTTGTGTTTTAATTAGTGTTTGTGCCAAGTAGAACCTTTGGGAAGACTTGTGTGAAGTTTATATGATCTTGCTGTGAAAAACAGAATCGTTAGCACTCGCTAGATTGGTCAGCAGATTTTACTGGAGTGTGCTATTTAGTTGATTCTTTTTGCAGATGATTAATATACAAATTCCTCACGTTTAACAATTTAATTCAATTTTTTGGGAGTTGCAAAAGTATACGAAAACTGCATATTACTACAGATTGTTCTGTTTTTTGACCTATTCGGTTTTTCGTGTGTTGTTTGCTTATTTCAATGCATCTATGAGTAGTATTGGGAAGTATGAATCATAGATAATTTGGAATATAGTAGGTTTAAGACCAATATAAACAAAAAATGAATTCATTGCAGTACCTTTGAGTAGTGGTTTGCTTTCTTATACTAATGGAGCTCACGAGATTTTTGTCTAAGTTTTGTGTTGTGAAGTTTTCAAGTTTTGAGTATTGCTTTGATGGACTATGGAACAAAAAGTGGCAAGATCCTAAGCTTGGGGATGCCCAAGGCACCCCAAGGTAAAATTCAAGGACAACCAAAAGCCTAAGCTTGGGGATGCCCCGGGAAGGCATCCCCTCTTTCGTCTTCATCCATCGGTAACTATCTCGGAGCAATATTTTTATTCACCACATGATATGTGTTTTACTTGGAGTGTCTTGTATAATTTGAGTCTTTGCTTGTTAGTTTGCCACAATTATCCTTGCTGGTCACATCTATTTGAGAGAGTTAAATATGGCCTAGAAATTGATAGAACACTCTATGTGCTTCACTTATATCTTTTGAGTGGAATAGTTTTTGCTCTAGTGCTTCACTTATATCTTTTAGAGCATGGTGGTGATTATATTTTGTAGAAAGTGTTGATCTCTCATGCTTCACTTATATCCATTTGAGAGTCTATTAAAACAGCATGGTAATGTGCTTTGACTATAAAACTAGTCTTCACATGATAGACATCCAATATCAATGTAGTAAAAACTTTCACACTAAGTGCATTGAATATGATGAGAAGTTGGATGCTTGATAATTGTTTTGAGATATGAGGATAGTGATATTAGAGTCATGCTAGTGGAGTTATTATGAAATTGATAAATGCTTGTGTTAAGGTTAGTGATTCCCGTAGCATGCACGTATGGTGAACTGCTATGTAACGAAGTTAGAGCATGAGGTATTTGTAAAGTGCCAACCTTTGTGTGGAGGTCGGGGGCGCGCGATGGTTAACTCCTACCAACCTCCCCCCTAGGAGCATGCATTGATTGCTTTGTTTTGATTACTCGTAGATTTTTGAAATAAGTATATGAGTTCTTATGACTAATGTTGAGTCCATGGATTATACGCACTCTCACCCTTCCACCATTGCTAGCGTCTCTTGTACCGCGCAACTTTCGCCGGTACCTTACACTCACAATATATCCTTCCTCAAAACAGCCACCATATATTCCTCAAAACAGCCACCATACCTACCTATCATGGCATTCCCATAGCCATTCCGAGATATATTGCCATGCAACTTTCCACCATTCCGTTCATATGACACGCTTCATATTGTCATATTGCCATCCATGATCATGTAGTTGACATCGTATTTGTGGCAAAGCCACCATGCATAATTTTTCATACATATCACTCTTGATTCATTGCACATCCCGGTACACCGCCGGAGGCATTCATATAGGTCATACTTTGTTCTAGTATCGAATTGTAATATCGAGTTTTAATTCAATGAAAGTGTGATGATCATCATTATTAGAGCATTGTCCCATCTGAGGAAAGGCTAAATCAATAAAGCCCCTCCAAAAAAAGGCCAAAGAAAAAAAGGCCCAAAAAAGGAAAAGAAAAGAAAAAGGGACAATTGCTACTATCTTTTTCCACATTTGTGCTTCAAAGTAGCACCATGTTCTTCATGATAGAGAGTCTCATGTTTAGTTACTTTCATATACTAGTGGGAATTTTCATTATAGAACTTGGCTTGTATATTCCAACGATTGGCTTCCTCAAATGCCCTAGGTCTTCGTGAGCAAGCAAGTTGGATGCACACCCACTAGTTTCTTTTGTTGAGCTTTCATACATATTTAGCTCTAGTGCATCCGTTGCATGGCAATCCCTACTCACTCACATTGATATCTATTGATGGGCATCTCCATAGCCCGTTGATAGGCCTAGTTGATGTGAGACTATCTCCCTCCTTTTTGTCTTCTCCACAACCACCACTCTATTCCACATAGTGCTATGTCCATGGCTCATGCTCATGTATTGCGTGAAAGTTGAAAGCTTTGAAACAAAAGAGTATGAAAACAAGTGCTTGGATGAAATCGGGGTTGTGCATGATATGAATATTTTGTGTGATGAAGAGGGAGCATAGCCAGACTATATGATTTTGTAGGGATAACTTTGTTTAGCCATAGTATTTTGAGAAGACATGATTGCTTTGTTAGTATGCTTGAAGTATTATTATTTCTTATGTCAATATAGACTTTTGTCTTGAATCTTCCAGATCTGAACATTCATGCCACAATTAAGAGAATTACATTGAAAAACTATGTTGGTTAGCATTCCACATCAAAAATTATGTTTTTATCATTTACCTACTCGAGGACGAGCAGGAATTAAGCTTGGGGATGCTTGATACGTCTCCAACGTATCTATAATTTTTTATTGTTCCATGCTATTATTTATGATGTTTTGTATGTTTAATGGGCTTTGTCATACACTTTTATATTATTTTTGGGACTAACCTACTAACCCAAAGGCCCAGTCCAGATTGTTGTTTTTTGCCTATTTCAGGGTTTTACGGAAAAGGAATATCAAACGAAGTCCAAACGGAATGAAACCTTCGGGAGAGATATTTTGGAGCAAAATACGCATGGGAGACTTGAGAACCACGGAGTAGGGCTGACGTGGCGTCCACGAGGGTGGGGGCGTGCCCTCCCCCCTATAGGGCGCGCCCCCTGCCTCGTGGGCACCCCGTCTGGCCCCCGGTGCCCTCCTTCCTCCTATATATACCTACGTACCCCAAAACTATCAAAACAACAGAGAAAACCATAGTTCCGCCGCCGCAACCTTCTGTTCCGTGAGATCACATCTTGGGGCCTGTTCGGAGCTCCGTCGGAGGGGGGATCTTCCACGGAGTACTTCTACATCATCATCATCGCCTCACCATGAGTTGTGAGTAGTTTACCACAGACTTTCGGGTCCATAGCTAGTATCTAGATGGCTTCTTCTCTCTCTTTGGATCTCAATACCAAGTTCTCATCGGTCTTCGAGGAGATCTATTCGATGTAATCTCTTTTTGCGGTGTGTTTGTCAATATCCGATGAATTGTGGGTTTATGATCAAGATTATCTTTGAGAAATATTTGGTTCTTCTCTGAACTCTTTATGTATGATTATAATATCCTTGCAAGTCTCTTCGAATTATTGGTTTGGTTTGGCCTACTAGATCTATAGTTCTTGCAATGGGAGAAGTGCTTGGCTTTGATTGCAAGAACTATAGATCTAGTAGGCCAAACCAAACCAATAATTTGAAGAGACTTGCGAGGATATTATAATCATACATAAAATATTTCAGAAAAGAATCAAATATTGTCCATAGATAATCTTGATCATAAACCCACAATTCATCGGATCTCGACAAACACACCGCAAAAAGATTACATCGAATAGATCTCCTCGAAGATCGAGGAGAACTTTGTATTGAGATCCAAAGAGAGAGAAGAAACCATCTAGCTAATAACTATGGACCCGAAGGTTTAGGGTAAACTACTCACAACTCATTGGTGAGGCTATGGTGTTGATGTAGAAGCACTCCGTGATTGATCCCCCCTCCGGCGGAGCTCCAGAACAGGCCCCAAGATGGGATCTCACGGGAACAGAAGGTTGCGGTGGTGGAATTAGGGTTTCGTCTGTTGCCCCGATGTTTTCAGGGTACGTGGATATATATAGGAGGAAGAAGGGCACCGGGGGAGCCACAGAGGGCCCATGAGGGTGGGGGCGCGCCTGCCCCCCCCCCCCCCAGGGTGCGCCCCTGCCCTCGTAGCCGCCTCTCTCTTTTCCTCGCGTGTACTCCAATTCTTCTGTGTAGATACGGTTCCAAAAATAACTGTCCCGAAGGTTTCATTCCGTTTGGATTCCGTTTGCTATTCCTTTTCTGCGAAACACTGAAATAGGCAAAAAAAACAGCAATCTGCACTAGGCCTTGGGTTAGTAGGTTAGTCCCAAAAATAATATAAAAGTGTATAATAAAGCCCATCAAACATCCAAAACAGAATATATAATAGCATGGAACGATCAAATATTGTAGATAAGTTGGAGACGTATCAGAGGTCAAAGCAGCTTTGGACCACATTGGGGACCTAAAAGCGCCCGGACCGGATGGGATGCCATCTATACACTACTAGGGAAATGCCTATACACAGGACCTTAGTAGTAGCACTTTTTATAAGAAAACGCTAGTACTACTTATCAGTAGCGCTTGCGCATGGCAAGCGTTGCTACTATGCACTTACCAGTAGCGCTGTTTTAATAAAACACGCTACTACTAAAATTGCGAGGTCATTGCCGGTAGGCCAGGCATAGTAGTAGCGGTTTTATGTAGGAAGCGCTACTTCTACTGAACGCATCAGTAGCGCTTTCTACATAAAAGCGCTACTACTACGGGCTCCTTATCCACACCAACGACCCACGCTCGACCTCACTCCCCCCTCACACACTCTCACTCTCGCGCGCCTTCGCCGCGCGCCGTCGCTGCCGCCCTCCCCTCGCTGGTCTTCTCCCGCCGACCGCCCTCCCCCGCGCCGGCTCTCCTAACCCACCGACCACCCTCCCCTGCGTCGGCCCTCCTCCACCAAGAGGTACTCCTCCTCCCTCCTCCTCCCTCTAGGTTAATGAACTGAGGTGAATTTAGTTCATTAGGTTAACTAAGTTGAACTAAGTGAACTAGCTAGGTTAATTTGGTTTACTAACAAGGTTAATTAGATGTTTTTAGATGTTTGGTTAACTAATTTGGTTACTAAGTAGATGCTAATTAGGTTAGGGCAGTAGTAGTACTGTTAATTATATGTTTTTTAGTTAGGGAAGTAGGTTAGGTAACTAAGTATATGTTAATTTAGGGTAGTAGTGTTTAGTTTATAGAAAAAATTCAATATAGTTTTTTACTGTTTTTTAGTAAGTGTTTAATTGAATTAGTTAGAAAATTAATAGAACTAGTTAAACTAGTTTATTTTTAGTAAATACTAGTTTATTTTATTTATAGTAAATGATTAGTTGAACTAGTTGAATCAATTAAACTAGTTTATTTTTAGTAACAAAATTTAGGTATATCAGATTTGATGATCTAATTAAAATTTTACTATAGAACTAGTTTATTTTTAGTAAGAAAATTAATAGAATTTATTTTTTTTAGTTAAAGCAATTATTCACGCATCGACGTCAACGATGCCTATCACGCATCCTCGTCATCGACTCGGCGGAGGAGGCCTACTTGATTAGAGGGGCCATGTCCAGGACTGGGCTCCGTCGGGTTGGTACTAGGAGGTGCTACCTTCCGGGGGCACAGCTTGGTGAGGAGCCAGCCCGTCGTTGACCCGAACCTTCTTTGGTGGCGGTTGCATGGGCCAGTGACGATGCGGAGGCTTGAGGACCCCGCAGAGGTGGTACGTCACCGTGTTAGCAAGGAGGACGAGCACGTCCGTCGCTACATAGTTGCGTTGGAGGGCAGGTGATGATCCACAAGTGTAGGGGATCTATCGTAGTCCTTTCGATAAGTAAGAGTGTCGAACCCAACAAGTTGCAGAAGGAAATGATAGGCAGTTTTCAGTAAGGTATTCTTTGCAAGCACTGAAATTATCAGTAACAGATAGTTTTGTGATAAGGTAATTCGTAACGAGTAACAAGTAATGAAAGTAAATAAAGTGCAGCAAGATCGCTCAATCCTTTTTGTAGCAAAGGACAAGCCTGGACAAACTCTTATATAAATTAAAGCGCTCCCGAGGACACATGGGAATTATCGTCAAGCTAGTTTTCATCACGCTCATATGATTCGTGTTCGTTACTTTGATAATTTCGTATGTGGGTGGACCGGTGCTTGGGTGCTGCCCTTACTTGGACAAGCATCCCACTTATGATTAACCTCTATTGCAAGCATCCACAACTACAAAAGAAGTATTAAGGTAAACCTAACCATAGCATGAAACATATGGATCCAAATCAGCCCCTTACGAAGCAACGCATAGACTAGGGTTTAAGCTTATGTCACTCTAGCAACCCATCATCTACTTATTACTTCCCAATGCCTGCCTCTAGGCCCAAACAATGGTGAAGTGTCATGTAGTCGATGTTCACGTGACACCACTAGAGGAAAGACAACATACATCTCATCAAAATATCGAACGAATACCAAATTCACATGAGTACTTATAGAAAGACTTCTCACATGTCCTCGGGAACAAATGTAACTACTCACAAATCAGAGGGGTATTAATATGCATAATGGATCTGAACATATGATCTTCCACCAAATAAACCAACTAGCATCAACTACAAGGAGTAGTCAACACTACTAGCAACCCACAGGTACCAATCTTAGGTTTTAATATAAAGATTGGATACAAGAGATGAACTAGGGTTTGAGAGGAGATGGTGCTGGTGAAGATGTTGATGAAGATAACCCTCCCCAAGATGGGTGAGTTGTTGGTGATGACAACGGTGACGATTTCCCCCTCCCGGAGATAAGTTTCCCCGGCAGAACAGCTCCGCCGGAGCCCTAGATTGGTTCCGCCAAGGTTCCGCCTCGAGACGGCGGCGCTTCATCCCAAAAGCCTCCTTATGATTTTTTTTTCCAGGTCAAAACACTTGATATAGCACAAGATGGGCATCGGGGGGCTGCCATGTGGCTCACGAGGCAGGGGGCGTGCCCAGGGGGTAGGGCGCGCCCCCACCCTCGTGGATGGTGGGTGGCCCCCTTCGGTACTTTCTTCGCCAGATATTTTTAATATTTTCCAAAACTGACTTTCGTGGAGTTTCAAGGCTTTTTGAGTTGTGCAGAATAGGTCTTCAATATTTGCTTCTTTTCCAGCCCAGAATTCCAACTGTCGGCATTCTCCCTCTTCATGTGAACCTTGTAAAATAAGAGAGAAAAGGCATAAGTATTATGGCATAATGTGTAACAACAGCCCATAATGCAATGAATATCAATATAGAAGCATGATGCAAAATGGACGTATCAACTCCCCCAAGCTTAGACCTCGCTTGTCCTCAAGCGGAAGCCGGTATCAAAAAATGTGTCCACATGTTTAGAGATAGAGGTGTCGATAAAATAAAATACGGACATGAGGGCATCATGATCATTCTTATAACAGCAACATATATATATTGTCATATGATTTCTTACGATAAAGTAACAATCAATTCACAATGTCAAGTATGAATCAGAAACTTCACTGAAAACTAACAAACTATGATCTCGGTCATTGAAGCAATTGCAATTTATCATAACATCAAAAAGAGTCAATATAAGAGCTTTTCGGCAAGTCCACATACTCAACTATCATTTAGTCTTTCACAATTGCTAACACTCATGCAATACTTATGGGTATGGGGTTTTAGTCGGACACAGAGAAAGATAGGGGCTTATAGTGTTGCCTCCCAACCTTTTACCTCAAGGGTAATGTCAACAGTAATAGATCATGATGGCTTACATCCAATTGGTTATATATGTCAGGACCTTTCCAACACAATGTGCTTGCCAAAGGATAAATTGTAAAAAGGAAAGGTGAAGATCACCATGACTCTTATATAAGGTAAGAACAATAGATAGGCCCTTCGCAGAGGGAAGCAGAGGTTGTCATGTGCTTTTATGGTTGGATGTACCAAATCTTAGCGCAAAAGAACGTCACTTTATATTGCCACTTATGATATGGACATTTATTATGCAGTCCGTCGCTTTTATTGCTTCCATATCACAAGATCGTATAAAGTTTATTTTCTCCATGCTAATAAATCATGCATATTTAAAGAGTTGCAACAATGACAACTTACTTGAAGGATCTTACTCAATCCATAGGTAGGTATGGTGGACTCTCATGGCAAACTGGGTTTAAGGATGTTCAGAAGCACAAGTAGTATCTCTACTTGGTGCAAGGAGTTTGGCTAGCATGAGGGGAAAGGCAAGCTCAACATGTTGGATGATCCATGGAAATATACTTTATTTCAGATATAAGAAAACATAACCCATTATGTTCTCTTCCTTGTCCAACATCAACCCTTTAGCATGTCATATTTTAATGAGTGATCACAATCATAAAAGATGTCCAAGATAGTATATTTATATGTGAAAACCCCTCTTTCTTTATTACTTCCTATTAATTGCAAGGATGACCAAAACTATGTTTGTCAACTCTCAACAACTTTTATTCATCATACTCTTTATATGTGAAGTCATTACTTCCCACAAGATCAATATGATCTCTTTGATTCTTTTTATATTTTCTTTTATCCTCTCATGATCATAGTGAGATAATCAAGCCCTTGACTCAAAACTAATCTTTATTATATGGCTCGCAGACTCGATTACATAGATAAAGATCATAAAGCAAAGCTCACAACTAGATCATACTAAACTTTATTCTACTAGATCGAGATATTACCAAAAGGATCGAACTAAGAAAAGCGGTAAAGATAGGAGTGTGATGGTGATACGATATCGGGGCACCTCCCCCAAGCTTGGCAGTTTCCAAGGGGAGTGCCCATACCCATGTAATTATGTCTCTTTCTTCGGAGGTGGTGATGGAGTTGTTGATGATGTAGGCTTGTCGTCCATCTTCCAAGGCATGGGCATACCATCACTGAAGGATGATCGAGGCTCCGGGATCCTCAAATCTGCAGCCAAACTCATCTTCTTGAAACTATATTCATACTCACAGTTCTAGTTTTGCACGTCATAGATCTGGGCTTGGAGGTGCTCGACTTTCTCGTGGATCTTGAAGATGGCCTCCCCAATGTTCTTGGCATCCAGCTTGTGGTTGTTGGTGAACTCTGTGATCATCATGTGGTTGGCATTGAGTCCTTGTTCCACCATGCCCTGGCACTTGAAAACTTGTTGCTACATTGCTTCGAGTCTTGTCTCCATGCTTCCGGTCCTCCTTGGTCCCTCAACATCGCGAATGTGCATCACTCCCTCACGTACCTCAATGGTTTGAGGGTGTTGCAGCACCTCCGCGAGGTAGGGGTTGATGACCTTCTCGAAAAACTTGTCCTTGGGGGCGCTTGAAGATGTCATGGTGATCTGGATCTGGCAGAAACACAGCTCGAAACAAAAGCAGAGGATTTTGGCGTGATAAAGTGGTCAAAACCTTCGGGAGATTATAGAATTTTTACCGACTAAAAGAAGTATCGTGCAAGAAAACGGAGTCCAGAGGGCACACGAGGTGCCCACGAGGCAGGGGGGCGCGCCCTCCACCCTCGTGGATGCCTCGTGTCCTTTCCAGACTGTTTCTTATTTTTCTATATATTCCAAAACGGAGAAAAATTGCCATTAGAACTGTTTTGGAGTCGGTTTACTTACCGTACCACATACCTCTTCCTTTTCGGAGTCTGAATCGTTCTAGAAAGTGTCCCTTATGTATTCCTCCGGGGTTACGGTTTCAATAACATTGGTTTCAACATTTATGGGATTACCTGAGATATAATGTTTGATTCTTTGACCGTTCACCACCTTTGGATTTGTGCCTTCGAAGTTATTGATTTTTATGGCACCGTATCGATAGACCTCCTCGATAACGTAAGGACCTTCCCATTTAGAGAGAGATTTTCCTGCAAAAAATGTTAAACGAGAGTTGTATAGCAAGACATAATCACCTACGTTAAACTCACGCTTTTGTATCCTTTTGTCATACCATCTTTTAATTTTTTTCTTTAAATAGTTTGGCATTTTCATAGGCCTGGGTTCTCCATTCATCAAGCGAGCTAATGTCAAATAACCTCTTCTCACCGGCAAGTTTGAAATCATAATTGAGCTCTTTAATAGCCCAATATGCCTTATGTTCTAGTTCGATAGGTAAGTGACATGCTTTTCCATAAACCATTTTGTACGGAGACATACTCATAGGATTTTTATACGCAGTTCTATAAGCCCATAATGCATCATCAAGTTTTTTGGACCAATTCTTTCTAGATCTATTAACAGTCTTTTGAAAAATCAATTTCAGCTCTCTGTTACTTAGTTCTACTTGACCGCTAGACTGTGGATGGTATGGGGATGCAACTCTATGGTTAACATCATACTTAGCAAGCATTTTGCGGAAAGCACCATGAATCAAATGGGAACCACCATCAGTCATTGAATATCTAGGGACTCCAAACCTCGAAAAAAATAACTTCTCTAAGCATCTTAATAGAGGTGTTGTGTGATAGCCTGACTTATTAGGGATGGTAGACTACTCATATCAATAAGGAATTCCTTCTTTTCCGTGAACCCATTCGGATAGAACTCCAAAGTTAAGCGTGCTCCGCTTGGAGTAGTTCCAGGATGGGTGACCGACCGGAAAGTGCTCCCGGGTGCGCACGAGTGAGCACAAAGTGCGCAGAAAAGACTAGTATTGATATGTGAGGCCAGTCTAGATCCCGCCAGGAGTAACGACCACCAGCGGGTGTGTCCGGGGCGTTACAAGTTGGTATCAGAGCCTTCTCCGACCTAGGAGCCCCCTGATTGATCGAACCGCTAACGGTTGAGTCTAGGCACACACACAAAATGTTTTGAGTCCAATATATATATCGGAGAGTAGGATTTCCTTTTACTCCAATTCCCCCTTCATTGCTCTGGTGAGGACTCCTGATGTTGTTCTATCTCCTCCATTCTTAAAATTTACACCAATTTGTTTTAGGATCACGCGGGTATTGTTTGGATTGTTCTGATATCTTTGTGACGAGAACATTGTTCTCGATGCCTTCTGTCATTTAGGGGTTGTGGCAGTGCCCCGGGGAGTTGAGCTCCGAGGTGTTGTCGTCACAAATGTATCATTGCGGTTCTAGAATACCAGAGGCGGCCGACATCGAAAACTCTTCTATGCGGTTAGTGGTGAGATAACACGACGTCACCCAGTACTGGTGGGATAGTTCGGGGTATTGCCACAGCTAGTATAGCAGATGCGTTTCGAAGGTCCGAGGTAAACGGTTTCCGAAGATGACTGGTTATGTGTTGACAGATGGATACAGCTGGATGTAGGTTTAGAGTTGAGTGTGCGGTGCTTCCCCTGTATCCCCAACACCAGATTGCATAACCGAAAAGCTTCGGGAATTAATAGGTGGGTTTCAAGTAGCTCGTAGGTAATCTTCCAACGAGTGCATGGTATGAGGTTTGGGGTTCAACATCTAGTGAAGAGGTTTCACGGGCGTTGTTCCAATTGGGAGTTGCATCTTAAAGGGTCCTTGGCTATGCTGATCCGGGGATTGCAAGGCCCTTTTGTAACACGTGCCATGGGGCAATCAGCATGAACATGTGGGACGAAACCTCTATTATGTATTTGTTCCATCTGTACCTTGTTGTTTTATTCTATCATTTTTTCTCCCAAGTGGCTTCTCGACAAGTTGATGTACCATTAAGCTACGGAATTCATTCGTTCAATTCTCTATTAGAATGATATTGTGAAGATTATGTTGCAACATATCTATCCTTTGTTTTTGCTTTGATTCTGGTATTCGAGTTGCTTCGATGTCAAGTGTTGATTCCATACATTTCCTAATCGGTGTTCTCATATTTCTATGGGAGTGCTGGTCCTTCTTAATCATCGAGATTGTCATGTAAATTCTTTTCAACCAGCGTGCTTCGCTTCAAGTTAATCTGATCTCTTCATCATTTGTAAGATCAACTCTTAGTTTTTTCTCAACGGTGTCTATTTCATTCATCCCAAGTTGTCTTTGTTTTTTCCCACCCTCCCACCATTTTCTTTATGGAGCCAGAATTATTAGTCAAGTATCCATCTTATTCATGTGAAGTCTCTTCATTCTTTTTCGCCTATGTTCTATCCGGTGATTCTCATGAAGATGCTAATGAAGCTTCAAGTTTATCATTCTCCGCTCTCGTTTCTTGTCTGGTGGACTAAATTCAAGCTTTGGTGTTAATCATGTCTCTTCTTCTTGTTTCACATGTTTTCCCATGTTGGAATTTCTTATCCAAAGTCTATCATGTTTACCGAACTATCTCTAATCCTTCTCCAGAGTGTTCAAGATATCTCGGAAGATTCGTGTTTTCATTCTTAATCCGTTCAAGCTATTCTAAGGTTGTTATCTTATTCAAGCCATTTAATTCAACCGGTGCACTATCTCTCAAGCAATCTTTCCCAACGGTGTTTCTTTTCAGTGGGCCCTAACCCACAGGTCTTTTCTAGGATCTTACCTGACTTTTCTAATTTTTCCGGAGTTATTCCAAAATTCTTTCAAAGTGTGACGTAAGAATGAATTTACATGAGTCATATGCCTTCTCCAAGATCGCTTTCAAATTATTTTCATCGTTGGTTCAACATTTTCATTCTTCATTCAGGCGTGCCTCAATAAATTCATGGTGTTGTATCTCGTCGTCATTCTTAGATTTTGAAGACCGAAGAAGTGTTTCTCTTAAATCTTAGCCGTTCTCTTGAAGATCTGTGGTTCTAGCTTCATGACATCCTCATAATTGTTTCGATCACGAGGAATCTTTTCATATCATCCGAAGCATTTCATGAATTATTTCCATTGTGATCCTCTGAAGGCCATCATTTCAGAAGATTTCTTCGTTCTCAGTTTGCAACTTCGTCCTCCAACTATTCTTAATTGATGCCTCTTTGTTCATCTCAATATTCTTATGGTGGTTCATTCAAGTTTACTCTTCCTTGTTATCGTATTAATTCGGTCGTTCTTTCTGAAATCCTACCGGTGATTCGTTGAATACTTTCTCAAGTTTGTGCGAGATCTCTCTTTAATTCTTTGCAACAAGAATAAGTAGTATGCCAAATCCATTGGTTGTCATCAATTTTAATTGGTGAAGGATAAGCATGACATAATTATTATTCTTATTTCCTCAAGGTGATTTAATTCCTTTGTCTGAAGTTCATTCATGATATCAAATTATTGGTTGTTCATCTTTTCTTCCGGAGTTCCAAACTCTCTCAATTAACAAGTCACGAAGCTCTATCTAAATCATCGCAGGCCTTGAATCTTATTCTTTCATCTTTCACTTCTCATCCTTTCGTTACCGGAGTTCTTCTTGGTGGTTCATCATGACTTAATTCATCCTGGAAGTGCTCATCAAGATTCTTGTTGGAGCTCAAGTATTCTTCTTCTTGCATTCCAAAGTGCAATTCTTTCTACCTTTTTATTTTGAGGTGGTGTTATGTCATTCTTGACAATTTCCTTCATGTTTCATGATTCACAAGTTATCAAGAATGAAATATGTAAACCCATCATTTTTCTTAGTCCAGGAGATCCTTTTAACCCTTCAATTCATTCGTTGGAGTAATCTTGGGTTGTATTTCTCCTAAAAGCTTTCCGTAAGGATTGTTGCTATTTATGGTGCTTATAAATGACCCAACTTCTTCATTTATCCTCTTGGTGAAAGAAGTTTTCATCTCTTCATTGATCTCTAGCAACAATTGGTTTCCGTTAGTGGCCGGTTGTCACCTCATAATGTTGAGATGTTTTCCATAAGCCCACAACAAGCTTATTCTTTTCGCTGTTGAATGTCCGACAACTCCGTTCAATCCTTATTTGTAAAGATGCTCTTTCAAATTCATTGGTGGTAGAAGTTATCATTTCTTCTACTTTCTTCTTCCTAACAATCTAGCTTCTATTCTTTTGTTCCGGAAGTATTGTAATATTGCTCTCTTCGAACAATCATCTTGTCATATCAAGATCATGTTCTTTTCCTTTCTGGTCCATTTAACAAGAGTCTCGTGTGCTCCATTCAAGTTCCCTCATCTTATGAAGTTTTGCCTCTCTTTTCAACCGGAGTGTTGCCTGAAATCTTTCTTACCCCTTGTGCCATTATTTCAATTGTTTCAGAGGTAGCGTGTTGTTGATTTCATCAAGTATCATCCCATCTTCTCAAGCTCATGTTAATTCCTTCCATTTTCAGTGAGAATGTTGTCCAAATTATTTCGTTCTTATTCCTTCTCTATCTTGTTTTAACCGGAGTGGTTTCTAAATTCTTTCGACATCCGTGAGCTCTTGTCATGTCTTTCAACGTACAAGGTTCTCGTAATGTTCCTTGCTCCTCTTTTCTAACGGAGTGTTTTCATCTTCATTCATCTCCGTTCTATTCTTCTTTCAATTTGGTCAACCTCTCAAGTTCGTGGTTTCACTCGTTTGTCAAAGAAGCAACTTTGTTTTACCTCTTCCTTTTCCGTTTTATCCGGTGCCATCTCCAGGATCTCGGGTCGAGATCCTCTATTAGTGTGGGAGAGTTGTGACGCCCCAAGACCGATGCTCTAGAAGACTTCCAGCTATTCCGGGTTTCGCCATGTGTTTTATTTGCTTGCTTCATTTTATTTGTGCTTGCATCATATCATCATGCCATCATGTCTTTAATTTCTAAAATCTCAACTAAATAAATTGTATGGATCTTCGATCCATTTAAATCGAGGTAAGGGTGACTTCTCTTTATAACATATCCTCCCGATAGTAGGGAGCTATTATATAAATATTCCATTCTTAGGAAATTAACCATAACACACTTGAAAATATTCCCCATGCCTATTTCACTCCAAGTTTCTACTCCCAAACCTTGCCAACAATTCTTATCCATTTTTATCGAGGTTCCTCCAAAATGCGAACATTTTTGGGCACTTTAAAAACCTGTCCTAGTTCAAACCTTTTGAATTTAATCTTTCAATCTTGGCCATTCCTAATTTCTTGCATCAACACATTTTTGTGTGAGTCCAAGAAATTTATCCTCTTGCTCAAATTCTTTCACTAAACCTCTCCTTCTTTTCTTCTATCTATCTTTTTTTTCTTTTCTTTTCTTTTCTCTTTCATTTCTTTCTTCTAAGGAGTATTAGAGAGAGGGAGAAGAGAAGTCTAGCTGGCCCATCTGACCCAACCAGCCTCCTAAGGCCTGCTGCTCCCCTTGGCCCACTGGCCCATTGGCCCAGCTGCACCTAACCCTAGCCCCGACCCACTCCTCCTCTCGTCCTAACCCCGCAGCCACTCCAACCCGATCCCTAGCTCCTCTCCCTCGATCACTCGTCCTCTCACGCCACCACCCAGCAGGGTCTCCTCCTCAGCGCCCGACCCAGCGTCGCCTCCGCCGCCAAGCAGGGCCTCTCCTTCCTCATGCCTCCCTCTGCCTCGCCCTGCCATCATCCGTGCCCGCCACCGCGTCGTGGTCAGCCGCCCCCAGCCTCGTCAGCACCGCACACCCTCAGCACTGCTCCGGCCCTAGCCGTGACGTTCGCCAGCCCGGCGAGCCGGACCTCTCCGTCGTCCTCGCCGACTACCTGCACCGCGCCTCCCCGAGCGCCACCCTCCGGCCTCCCCGCAGTCCAGCCGCGCGCTGCCTCTGCCGCCGCCGCGCAAGTCCCCTCCTCCGCCTTGCCAGCCGCGAGCCAGCGCCGCTGGCCGCCGGAGTTCTTCTCGCGTGCGCCGTCGTCGACCAAGACCAGGCCAGACCTCCCCGTCGACCCGCATCCTCCTCTTGGCCTCACAGCCCGACGCCATGGATGTTCGCGTCCCCGACCTTGCAGCAGAGCATCGTCGTGCCTCCCCTGCAACCACTCTTGCCGCTCCTGATGTTGCACTCTGTCCGAGCGCCATGGCAACCAGTGCCTTGGACACCTATAACACCATGTCCTGGTGCCTTTGGGTGCAAATGTTCTGTTCGGACCATCTGGATTCGCCAAGTTCCTCTCCGTCAAGTTCGACTACGGTCGAGTGTACCACTACTGTCGCCAAGTCCCGAGACCGGCAAGTCCGAAGACCCCAAGTACCCCTACCGATGACAAGAACATCTACCGAAAACCCGAACATCTACGTGCATGAACAACTACCGCCGCAACGTGAACGACTACTTCCCTCGACGCACTCGAACCGCCCTGAAACGCACGCTCTGAAGGTATACTGCGAGACGACACCCGAGAACATTTGCTTGCGATGTATGAGATGCACTCATTTGTTTGCACTATGCCCGTGGTGTTGCTCGTTTCCATGTTGCCGACCCGTGGGAACCCGGAAACCGGGAGCACCCCATTATCTTGCATGACACGCTCATGCCACCCTTCTTTTGCATCGGCATCTCAATGAGTTGTCAGAACCGGAACGATGTCGTGGCACTGTTTCCATTCTCGCCGCCATGACACCCCTTTCCTTGCGTCGTGGCGACCAAATGCCTTCTTATCTTGCTCTTGTCAACTTTTAACAAAAAGTGCATAAAACTTGCATTTGTCATCCGCATCATGATAACAACCTTTAAATGCTTATAATTGTTCTTTGCTTCAAGAATTGCTAAATATGCACATGGGGAGTTTCCGGAATTGTTGTTGTTATTTTCGGCCTCATTTAAAATGCCTAGATAGCTAGCTTACTTATGCTTCACCTCTTGCCATGCTAAAAACAAGTAATCTTATCTTGTAAATAAACGAGAGTCAACTAAACAAATAGAATGTGGTGTTTCGTCAATATGCAACTCGTTGCATATTGAGCTCCACTTAACTTGTAGTGTTGTTTGTGCACTTTTCCATGCCATGTTTAATTAAACCGGACATGCATCATACTTGGTTGTGCATCATATGCCATGTTTATGCTTGTGTGTTTACCTTGTTGTTTGCTTCTTTCCGGTTTTTCTTCTCTTGTTAGCTTCGGTTTCATTCCGGAGTTGTGAGGATTTGTTCGACTACTTCATGGACTCGTTCTTCTTCCTTGCGGAATCCCAGGCAAGATGACCATTCCCGATATCACCTCTATCTTTGCCTTGCTAGTTGTATCGTTCTTTAGATATGCCTCGATGCCTATTCCTGTTTGTCAGCCTCCTATTGTTGCCATGAAACACTCTAACCGCCTTCCTAGCAAACCGTTGATTGGCTAAGTACGCTTTTGCTCAGCCCCTCTTATAGCATTGTTAGTTGCGGGTGAAGTTTCGAAGATTGCTCCACGATTGGACTTGTTTTATGGGATAACACAATATATATCTGTTTAATACTAATGCACCTATATATTGGTAATGGGTGGAAGGCTTGGCCTTTTGCTTGGTGTTTTGTTCCACTCATGCCACCTTAGGACCCGATAAATCGGTGTTATGTTCCTTGATTTTGCGTTCCTAACACGGTTGGGGTTTATGGGCCCCCCTTGATAATTCGCTCTGCTTAAAGCTTTTGCAGCAAGACCCAACTTTGGTTCTACATTTTCCTAACAACTAAAACTTGCCGAGGGAGTAATTAACCCAAGGATTTATTAATAAACCCCCTGGGCCAGTGCTCGTTTTGAGTGTTGGTCCAAACTAGGCAGACTGCGGGGCCACCACGAGGAAACTCGAGGTTTGGAATATACCTGTAGGATGTCCCATCCAGTCGTGGCCTGAGACAAGATACGCGCGGCTACTATCAGGGTGTCGGCACACCGAGAGATCTTTCTAGATTAGTTTTACCTTTGTCGAAATATCTTGAGCATGGGATTCCGATAATACTCGGGTCTTCCCACTTTGGAGTTGCGACTCTGCAGATCGTGAGCTTGTGATGGGATAAGTTGGGACACCCCTGCAGGGTTTTGAACTTTCGAAAGCCATGCCCACGGTTATGTGGCAGATGGGAATTTGTTAATATCATTGAAGATAACTTGTCACCATATCCTTAAGAATACACTACCTGTGTGAGTACCGTGATGGTCTCTTTCCGAAGGGCTTCGGGAAGTGAACACGGTGGGGTTATGCATTAACATGAGTAGCTAGGATCACTTATTGATCATCTTTGGCAACCGTTGGCACATATTCTCTTCTCGCTCTAAAGTCATAAGCTAGTTGCTTAGTGCTTGCTGCAAACACTTTAATACCCTTTCCACACCTAAAGGCTTTGTTAGTTTCGATACCCGGGAATGGGATTGCTGAGTCCTTGTGACTCACAGATTACAACACACACCAGATGCAGGTACAGCCGAGAACGTTGCAGGAGATGGACAAGAACTTCACGGGGAGCTCGATGAAGAGCGTAGCCATATGTATGTGACGTATTTCGACAATCAGTAGTGGTTCCTACTAGGGGCGATCAGGCCTTGTGGTTGTGGTATATTTTCTCGTTTGGTTTCGTCCGTAGTCAGACCCTGTGTTATTTGGATGTATGTATGTTATTGTATTCATTGTGTGACGTCGCGATTGTAAGACAACTATCTTGCTCTTTCATCCCTGTATTTTACATGAGTTGTGCAGAGATACCACGCTTGCGATCATTCCAGAATGCACTTATGTCTCTAAGTCGTGCCTCGACATGTAGGAGATATAGTCATTTCCTGGGCATTACAAGTTGGTATCAGAGCCGACCCTCGCGGTTACACGGATGTTTGTGGACAGGTGCTCGGTCATGTTATTCATGACGGTTGTGACCCGTCGTGGCACACGGCATGGCACATGTATCGGACTAGATGCACAGACGTTTGTGCCAAGAGGGAACGTTGATGTGGCCCGACAATGACGTCGGTTCCTCTGAGTGGGGGTGTATGTGATAGCCTGGCTTATTAGGGATGGTAGACTACTCATATCAATAAGGAATTCCTTCTTTTTCGGGAGCCCATTCGGATAGAACTCCAAAGTTAAGTGTGCTCAGCTTGGAGTAGTTTCAGGATGTGTGACCGACCGGGAAGTTGCTCCCGGGTGCGCACGAGTGAGGACAAAGTGCACAGAAAAGACTAGTATTGATATGTGAGGCCAGTCTAGATCTCGCCAGGAGTAACGACCATTGGCGGGTGGGTCCAGGGCGTTACATGTTGTGGTCAGCACTACTAGTTGGAATAGCTTCTACCCACTTAGTAACGTAATCAACAACAACTAAAATATGTGTATACCCATTAGAGGATGGAAACGGTCCCATATAATCAAAGCCCCAGACATCAAATGGTTCAATAACAAGTGAATAATTCATAGGCATTTCTTGACGTCTACTAATATTACCAATTTTTTGACATTCATCACAAGACAAGACAAACTTACGAGCATCCTTGAAGAGAGTAGGCCAATAAAAACCGGATTGCAATCCCTATTTGCAGTTCTATCTCCAGCATGGTGTCCTCCATAAGCCTCAGAGTGGCACTTGCGTAGGATCTGTTCCTGTTCATGCTCAGGTACACAACATCTAATAATGCCATCTACTCCTTCTTTATAAAGGTGTGGGTCATCCCAGAAGTAATGTCTTAAATCATAGAAAAACTTTTTCTTTTGCTGGTATGTGAAACTAGGTGGTATAAATTTAGCAACAATGCAATTAGCATAATCAGCATACCATGGAGCAGTACGAGAAGCATTTATGACAACTAATTGTTCATCAGGAAAACTATCATCAATAGGTAGTGGGTCATCAAGAACATTCTCTAACCTAGACAAGTTGTCTGCAACGGGGTTCTCAGCTCCCTTTCTATCAGTAATATGCAAATCAAATTCTTTTAGCAAGAGAACCCATCTAATAAGTCTAGGTTTAGCATCTTTCTTTTCCATAAGATATTTAATAGCAGCATGATCAGTGTGAGCAGTTACTTTAGAATCAACAATATAAGGTCTGAACTTATCACAAGCAAATACAACCACAAAAAATTCTTTTCAGTGGTAGCATAATTTCTCTGGGCATTGTCTAGAGTTTACTAGCATATTGGATAACATTTAATTTTTTATCAACTCTTTGTCCTAGAACAGCACCTACAGCATAATCACTAGCATCGCACATAATTTTAAAGGGTAAATTCCAGTCAGGAGGCTGGACAATAGGTGCAGAGATCAATGCTTTCTTAAGTATTCCAAATGCTTCTACACAATCATCATAAAAAACAAAAGGAACATCTCTTTGTAAGAAGTTAGTCAGAGGCCTAGAGATTTTTGAGAAGTCCTTAATGAACCTCCTATAAAACTCGGCATGACCAAGGAAACTTCTTATACCTTTGATGTCCTTGGGACACGGCATATTTTCAATAGCATCAACCTTAGCTTTATCAACTTCAATACCTCTCTCAGAAATTTTATGTCCCAAGATAATACCTTCATTAACCATAAAGTGGCACTTCTCCCAATTCAAAACAAGATTAGTTTCTTCACATCTGTGCAAAACTCGATCAAGGTTGCTTAAGCAATCATCAAAAGAAGTTCCATAAACAGAAAAATCATCTATGCAAACATCAACAATCTTTTCACAAAAATTAGAGAATATAGCCATCATGCATCTTTGAAAGGTAGCAGGTGCATTACATAAACCAAAAGGCATACGTCTATAAGCAAAGGTACCAAAAGGGCAAGTAAAAGTGGTCTTTTCTTGATCCTCTTTTGACACATGTATTTGAGAGAAACCAGAATAGCCATCTAGAAAGTAAAAATGAGTATGTTTGGATAGTCTTTCTAGCATTTGATCAATAAAATGTAAAGGGTAATGATCCTTCTTAGTATCTTTATTTAATTTACATAAATCAATTACCATTCTATAGCCTGTAGCAATTCTTTGTGGGATCAATTCATCTTTATCATTAGGAACAACAGCAATACCTCCCTTCTTAGGGACACAATGGACAGGACTTCCCCACTGACTATCAGCAACTGGATAAATTATACCTGCCTATAGAAGCTTTAGTATTTCTTTCCTTACCACTTCTTTCAACCTAGGATTTAACCGTCATTGGTGATCAACAACCGGTTAAGCGTCTTTCTCCGATTTTATTTTGTGTTGGCATAGAGTGGGACTAATGCCCTTAAGATCATCAAGAGCATATCCAATGGCAGCACGGTGCTTCTTCGGAGTTTTCAATAATTTATCTTCTTCCTGCTCTGAAAGGTTATCACTAATAATAACAGGATATATCTTCTTTTCATCGAGATAAGCATACTTAAGAGTATCGGGTAATGGTTTGAGCTCTCACACGGGATCACTCTTGGGTGGAGGAGGATCCCCTAGAATTTCAACAGGAAAGTTGTGTTTCAATAAGGGTCCTTGTTTAAAGAATATTTTATCCATTTCCCTTCTCTCATTCATAAACATATCATTTTCATGGTCTAGCAAATATTGTTCTAAAGGATCGTTAGGAGGCACAGCAATAGAAGCAAGACCAATAATTTCATCCTTACTAGGCAATTCTTTATCATGGGTTTGTCTACGAAATTTAGCAAAGTTAAAATTATGAGACATGTCCCCTAAACCAACAGTAACAATATCTTTTTTGCAGTCTATCTTAGCATTAACAGTATTCAAGAAGGGTCTACCAAATATAATGGGGCAAAAATCATCTTGTGGGGAACCAAGAACAAGAAAATCAGTAGGGTATTTAACTTTCCCACACAAGACTTCAACATCTCTAACAATCCCAACTGGTGAAATAGTGTCTCTATTGGCAAGCTTAATTGTAACATCAATACCTTCTAGCTCAGCAGGTGCAATATCGTGCATAATTTCTTCATATAAGGAATGATGTATTGCACTAGCACTAGCACCCATGTCACATAAGCCATGATAGCAATGATCTCCTATTTTAACAGAAATAACAGGCATGCCTACAACAGGTCTATGTTTATTCTTAGTATCGGGTCTAGCAATTCTGGCAGCTTCATCACACAGGTAAATAACATGCCCATCAATACCATCGACCAAGAGATCCTTAACCATAGCAATAGTAGGTTCAACTTTAATTTGCTCAGAGGGTGTAGGTGTTCTAGTATTACTCTTACGAACCACAGTTGAAGCTTTAGCATGATATTTTTATTCCAGCAGGGAAGGGTGGTTTCTCAATGTAAGCAGTAGGAACAACAGGATCAACATTACATGTAATAGTCTTTTTCAACTTTAACAGGTTCAGCTATTTTTACTTCAATGGGAGGATGATATTTAAACCACTTCTCCTTAGGTAGATCAACATGAGTAGCAAATGATTCATAGAAAGAAGCTACTATCTCAGAGTCAAGTCCATATTTAGTGCTAAATTCACGGAAAACATCGGTATCCATAAAAGATTTAACACAATCAAACTTAGGTGTTATACCTGACTCCTTACCTTCATCGAGATCCCAATCTTCAGAGTTGCGTTTAATTCTTTCCAATAAATCCCATTTTAATTCAATAGTCTTCATCATAAAAGAACCAGTGCAAGAAGTATCGAGAATCGAGCGATTATTGAGACAAAGCCGAGCATAATTTTTTTGGATAATCATTTCTCTTGAGAGCTCATGATTGGGGCATGAATATAACATTGACTTAAGCCTCCCCCAAGCTTGAGCGGTACTTTTTCCTTCACGAGGCCAAAAATTATATATATAATTACGATCACGATGAACCTGATGCATAGGATAGAACTTCTGGTGAAATTCCAATTTCAACCGGTTGTAATTCCAGGATCCAATATCATCGCATAGCCTAAACCATGTCAATGCCTCTCCCTTCAAATATAAATGGAAGACATTCTTCTCGATCACATCCTCGGGCATACCTGCAAGCTTAAATAATCCACAAACTTCATCCACATGGATTAGGTGCAAGTCGTGATGCAATGTTCCATCTCCTGTAAAAGGATTAGCCAGCAGTTTCTCTATCATACCCGAAGGAATTTCAAAGTAAACATTTTCAATAGGTTTAGTAGGTTGAGGAGAAACTCTTTGCTCTACTGGTCGGGGTGAAGATACCCTGAATAATCCCCTCAAAGGATTATGTTCCATAGTAACAAGTGACAGTAAATTTCAGCACACTATATAATTTTTTCCTTACCAAGTTCCACTTACCAAAGGCGCTTCACTCCCCGGCTACGGCGCCACAAGTGTAGGGGATCTATCGTAGTCCTTTCGATAAGTAAGAGTGTCGAACCCAACGAGGAGCAGAAGGAAATGATAGGCAGTTTTCAGCAAAGTATTCTCTGCAAGCACTGAAATTATCGGTAACAGATAGTTTTGTGATAAGGTAATTTGTAACGAGTAACAAGTAATGAAAGTAAATAAGGTGCAGCAAGATGGCCAATCCTTTTTGTAGCAAAGGACAAGCCTAGACAAAATCTTATATAAAGTAAAGCGCTCCCGAGGACACATGGGAATTATCGTCAAGCTAGTTTTCATGACACTCATATGATTCGCATTCGTTACTTTGATAATTTGGTACGTGGGTGGACCGGTGCTTGGGTGCTGCCCTTACTTGGACAAGCATCCCACTTATGATTAACCTCTATTGCAAGCATCCGCAACTACAAAAGAAGTATTAAGGTAAAGCTAACCATAGCATGAAACATATGGATCCAAATCAGCCCCTTACGAACCAACACATAAACTAGGGTTTAAGCTTATGTCACTCTAGCAACACATCATCTACTTATTACTTCAAAATGCCTTCCTCTAGGCCAAACAATGGTGAAGTGTGATGTAGTCGACGTTCACATGACACCACTAGAGGAAAGACAACATACATCTCATTAAAATATCGAACGAATACCAAATTCACATGACTACTTATAGCAAGACTTCTCCCATGTCCTAAGGAACAAATGTAACTACTCACAAATCATATTCATGTTCATAATCAAAGGGGTATTAATATTTATAATGGATCTGAACATATGATCTTCCACTGAATAAACCAACTAGCATCAACTACAAGGAGTAATCAACACTACTAGCAACCCACATGTACCAATATGAGGTTTTGATACAAAGATTGGATACAAGAGATGAAATAGGGTTTGAGAGGAGATGGTGTTGGTGAAGATGTTGATGAAGATAAACCTCCCCAAGATGGGAGAGTTGTCGGTGATGACGACGGTGACGATTTCCCCCTCCTAGAGGGAAGTTTCCCCGGCAGAACAGCTCCACCGGAGCCCTAGATTGGTTCCGCCAAGGTTCCGCCTCGAGATGGCGGCGCTTCATCCCAAAAGCCTCCTTATGATTTTTTTCCAGGTCAAAACACTTGATATAGCAAAAGATGGGCATCGGGGGGGCTGCCAGATGGCCAACAAGGCAGGGTGGCGCGCCCCCCACCCTCGTGGACGGTGGGTGGCCCCCCTCCAGTACTTTCTTCGCCAGATATTTTTTATATTTTCCAAAACTGTCTTTCGTGGAGTTTTAGGGCTTTTTGAGTTGTGCATAATAGTACTCCAATATTTGCTTCTTTTCCAGCCCAGAATTCCAGCTGCCCGTATTCTCCCTCTTCATGTGAACCTGGTAAAATAAGAGAGAAAAGGCATAAGTATTGTGGCATAATGTGTAACAACAGCCCATAATGCAATAAATATCAATATAAAAGCATGATGCAAAATGGATGTATCACCAGGTTCTCCAATACCTGGCAGGTTCTTTAGGGATCTCACTGGAGCTATGATCCTGTGATGGTTCCTTCTCTTCGGGTGTCCACCGCCTGCGCCGACACCCATTGTTTGCTAGGATTTTAGCTATATTAGTGATGTTATATGTATGATACTATTCGAGATGTATTAATGATAATATTCGACGATGTACGTACGAAAGAGATGATTTAGTTTTGCTTATTGAATGCATGCTAATTTGAATACTAATTTATTTTACGATTTGGTTTTGCTGATTGAATGCTCAATTTGGAAAACTACTCCTACTTTGAATGCTCAAATTGGAGAGCACTATGCAAGGCTTACGCATTTGATTAGTTGATAGCTTTTAGAGTTTTTGTTTTTGCAAAAATTAAGGAGCCCCTCCATCATCACCGTCATCGTCCCCGTCACCGACCCCCTCCGACCTTGAGGTGAGACCTGCCAAATCTCCATGTCAATATGAGTCCTATGAGACATTTTGAAATGGTTTTTTATATATATTTTTTGAACCATTGAAATGCAATGACCATCAAGTTTGAATGATCATATGATGGAGATGTAAACATGTATATCTTGTGTTGCTCAAATAGGATATGTGCTTGCCCAAGTGGCTGGCCATGTTTGCAGGTTACACCTCCCGAGTGGCCTATGTTTTGCCGGAGTGTTGATTAATTTCCGTTCCGGCAAATTTCAGGCGCTCGATATGTCCTTTTTAGCAAAGGTCATGCCGGATTTTTTCGTGAATCCCGACATGACTTGTGCTAGAATATGTACGAAATATCGAGCGGCCTGAATTTTCTAGAAAAATAATTAAATGACATTCCGGGTTGACTTTAAGTCTGTCGAGGCTCCATACATGATAGTCAACAAATGAGTGAGGGAGAAAGTCTGCATCATATACATATGAGAGAAGAAGAATCCTGACTGGTGTCGTGGGGGTCATTTTTCCTTCTTCTCCTTGTGTCAGATCTTTGTTATGCACTTGGGGAAGGAGGAATAGCGACCATCATCGACGGTCGAAAAATCAGTAGGGGAGTGTATCCACCATATATGAGAGAGGACAAAGAATCCCGACTGTCGTCGTGAGGGTCGTTTCTCCTTCTTCTCCTTGCATTTGTCCTTGTTGATACGCTTCCAATTCTACCGCTATGTGAGTTTCTCAAACATAATTATTAAGTAATTTATATTATTTATTTCAAAATAGCTGACAGCTTATTTCCATTGACAACTTATTTTCATTCTTCAAAGAATGTGTGGAAGATGGTAGACAAACCTACTACACCGATGGCTCAGAATTAACTTATCATGAGAAAAATCATCTGATCGCTTTTTGTACTGATCTTGAGAATTACAATATCTATTATCAAACTCCTCCATATTATGGTCAATACGTGCCACTAGTGCATGTGTTGAACTACGGTAACATCCATGGAGATGCCATGGTAAGATTTTTTACTATTATGACGTTCGTTCATGTTTTGCATAAAAACCTCTAAAACTGAACTACATTGTTGACTACGAAGTCATTACTATGTTTTTCAACAGAAAATCTCGAAGGATTGTGTGCCTCATCTGATGTTTCAGAATGGCCGCCTTGATGTTTTGAACATACGACCACTTCATCCTACGAATCACACCTATCCATATCGGATTTCAAAAACCGGTGAATACATGACAATCAAAGAATGGAAAAAATGTATGGTCATTCGTAGGGAGCTACTTGGAAGCAAAATTGTGCGAAATGCAAGAATTGGAGACATGATAATCTCCATTCTCCATAATGGAGAGTCAGGGCCTATCTTGTTTTATGCTATTTACCTAAGAGAAGGTAGTAGGTCCTGGCTAATACTCATGATCATGTGCTAAGAACAACTAAGTAGGATTGGTTAGATGACTATGATGATGATGAGTATGACTTGTTGTTATGGTATAGGGTAGAAGCAGGGCCGGGCCGGCAAAATCAGGGGCCCTGTACGAAACTCTAAAATGAGGCCTAACTTACTAGGAAAATATACTTCAAGCAAGACGCCTAGACCAATTGATTCATATGTATACACAAGATGAAAAAATTAAAATGAAAGGAATACACATCAAATAGTTAGGAAAAGGCAATTGCCAGAAGATGAGATTGAAAAACCCTCGGCTGTGAGTAGATGGACGCGAACTCAATCAGTCTACTTCTTCTTATCCAGGACTTTGAACAATGTTCTCTGCTATGTGAATAAAGAAATTGCATTGATTTTCTAATCAGTCGCATTTTTTGGAAAGATGAATCAGTCACAATTCAAATTAGTGCATGAGTAATAGGATCAAACACAAATTCACTGGCCTCGTTTGGTTCATAGGATAGAAATATTGTAGGAATAGGAATTTCATAGGAAGTGAAATGACATGCATCTCAATTCTTATAAAGAAAGAGATGTCATTTGATGCATATGATAGGAATTTTTCCATTGAGTCTAGGCTAATGTTTTTTTCCTTTAAAATGTGAAGGATTAGATCCTATCCTACATAGGAATAGGAATACATTCCTACAAACCAAAGGGCCTCACAGGAATTTTTCCTTCGAAAATCCTATCCTATGATATTCCTACAAGATTCCTACAAACCAAAGGAGGCCTAAGGGGAGAAATAATCGAAGGAACTGCAATTCACCAGCTCAGAAAAAAAGATGCGGCCTGGTCGAACTCCCGGACGAAGACATGTGCAAGGAGCCGACTCGTTGCAAGTATGAACTGATCGTGTGGCAGATCGCGGGGGCTGCAGTTCTTTCTATCATCCAGAATTTTTTTAGGGCATCACTGTCAACTACTCCCTCCTTTTCAAAATACAAGTATTTTTAGACATTCCACTATAAACATACATACAAATGTATGTAGACATATTTTTTAGTATAGATTCATCTATTTTGCATCGTATGTAGTTCATAGTGAAATATCTAAAAAGACTTATATTTTGAAACGGATAGAGTAGATAAGGGATGTCGTACATACAGGCGAAGAGACTCCCTAAAAATAATAATACCATACACAGAGACGAAAGAGGCCTTGTCCCAAAAAAATAATACAATGTTTCCTATACTCTTGTGTGTACGCTGTAGCTAGCCTTCTTCTTTTATCCACAAACAAAATAGAAAAAACGAAAACACACACATATACAAACATCCAAAGAAGAACTAGCGTACGGAGGCCCCTAGGAGCCGGGGGCCCTGTGCCTTTGCACAGGTCGCACACCCCTTGGCCCGGGCCTGGGTAGAAGTTGTATGATCGATGATGATGAGTATGACTTGTTATTATGATACCAATGATGAGTTATTTATTATTATGATCGATGATGTATGATGCTAAGTTGTTATATGAGCATGATGAGTTATTACATATATATATATATATATATATATATATATATATATATATATATATATATATATATATATATCAGTAGGTGAAATGAACATGGATTAGATTCAAGTGGAGGCAACATGTGGTGCACATCGAAAGTACGACAAATCCAATCTAGATCAAGTTTGGATTAGTAGTACTTTTGACATGTACCACATGTTGCCTCCACTTGAATCTACTCCACGTTCATTTCACCCACTGTTATATATAATAACTAATCATGGTCATAAAATCATATGATGAAAGTACTGTATATAAAACCACAATGAAAATAAGCTATATTTTTAAAAATACAGGAAAAGTTAGCAGCAACGCTTTTAAGAAGAAACGCTACTGCTACTTACTACTATCAGTAGCGCTTTCCCAACAAAAGTGTTACTGCTAACTAGATATAGCAGTAAAGCTCCCTTTCCAGCGCTACTGCTACTAGTTAGCGGTAGCGCCTTAGTGGTAGCGCTCGTACAAGCGCTACTACTAGCTATAAAACAAGCGCTACTACTAGTGTTTTCCCTAGTAGTGATAGTATTCAATCGACACTGGAAGTTTATGGGCGATCGGGTAGTCGAAGAAGTCCTTGCGGTCCTGAATGGGGGAGATATCCCAGAAGGGTGGAATGATATGTGTGTTGTCCTAATTCCCAAGGTTAAAAATCCTAACAGGATTAAGGATCTTTGGCCCATCAGTTTATGTAACGTCTTGTACAAGCTTGTGTCCAAAGTGATGGCAAATCGAGTAAAGGTGGTGTTGCCAGGGATTATTTCAGAAAACCAAAGTGCTTTTGTGTCGGGCCGGCTTATCACAGACAATGTCCTTATCGCATATGAACTATCTCATTACCTACTAAACAAGCGGCATGGAAAGGAGGGGGTGGCAGCGGTAAAGGCAGACATGAGTACGGCCTATGATAGGGTCGAATGGGATTTCCTCGAGGCATGCTGCGGAAACTTCGGTTCAGGAGGCGCTGGGTGGACCTGATAATGAAATGTGTTTCCACGGTGAGATACCAAATCAAGGTTAACGGGACTCTCACGACTCAGTTTTGCCCATCAAGAGGATTACGGCAAGGTGATCCGTTGTCACACTATCTGTTTGTCATTTGTGCGGAAGGTTTGTTGGCTTTATTGCATGAGGCCGAGGAGAAAGGTACAATCAGTGGAGTCAAAATCTGTCAAGGGGCGCCAAGCATTTCACATCTGTTCTTCGCCGACGACTCGGTGCTACTCATCAAAGCAAACCAGGAGGAGGCTGCAGCTCTACATGAAGCGCTAAAATTATACGAGGAAAGCTCGGGGCAATGTATTAATGTAGAGAAATCAACAGTGATGTTTAGTCCGAACACAGGTCAGCTAGCTAAAGATGCAGTTAAGCAAGCTCTTGAGATCCATAGTGAGAATTGGAACAACAGATACCTTGGACTGCCGGTCCATGTGGGTCGCTCTAGGAGGAAGGCCTTTGCTTATATCGAAGGAAATATTTGAGGACGTGTCTATGGTTGGCAGGAGAGGTTGCTTGCGAAGGAGAGTAAAGAATATCTAGTGAAAACTATAGCTCAAGCGATCCCCATGTATGCCATGCCATGCTTTGATCTCACAAAAACTTTCTGTAATGAGGCATTTTTGGTGGAGCCAGCAGGACAAACAAAATACTTTGCATTGGATCAGCTGGGACAAGCTAGTGAAACCAAAGGCAATGGAAGGGATGGGCTTCACGGACATGCATAGCTTCAATGTTGCCATGTTGTCAAGGCAAGGTTGGCGACCATTACAGAACCCTAACATCCTATGTGGCCAGTTGCTCAAAGCACGGTACTTTCCGAACACCGACGTCCTTCACGATGAACCAAGAGATGGCATCTCATACTCCTGGAGGAGTATACTGCTTGGTCTGGACCTAATAAAACAGGTATATATTTGGAGGATCGGGGATGGATCACTGCTGAAGATCTGGACTGACCCTTGGATTCCACGTGCGTGGTCCAGGAAGGTCATCATGCCTCGCGGAGCTAGTCTGTTAACTAATGTTCAGGATCTTATCTGTCCCATCTCTGGGAACTCGGACGAATGGCTGGTCAAGGAGACTTTCTGGCCGGACGACGCCAGGCATATTCTACAAATTCCGATGCGGGAGGGAGTAGATGACTTTACGGCTTGGCACTTTGATCCAAAAGGTGTGCACTCGGTGAAAATGCCTATAAACTACATACCCAGCTACTGGAACAAGCTCATAATGGAGCACTAGGATGCAGCTCCACGGGTGTAGGCCAGCTTGACAAGTCAGAGGGGGATGCCTGGAAGAGAATCTGGAAACTACCCTGCCCCAGAAAGCTACAGATGTTTGTGTGGAGGATGAAACATGAAGCCCTAGTGCTCTGCAATAATTTACAGCGGAGGGGAGTGAAACTGGAGCAGTCAAAGTGCTTTTTCTGCGGACTATCTGAGGAGGATGGGGGCGTCTATTCATTAAATGCAAGGCCATCAAAGAAATCTGGCGCATGCTAACACTTGAAAAGGAAAGAACCGAGCTGGAATGCATAGAGGATGTGCATGCGATGCTTAACTTCTTGTGGGGGTAGCTAAGGTAAAGAGGATGCCCATAATCACAATGTGGTGGCACTGGTGGAATAATCGGAACAAGGTTAGAGAAGGCGAACTCCCAGTTGCAGGGACTGAGATTGTCCGGCATATTAGAGGGAATGTTGTCGAGTATTTGGAATTCTTTAACCCGAGGCACACAAATAAACAGGGGCAAAAATGGACCCCTCCAACCGATGGTATGCTCAAGGTCAACTTTGATGGCTCTTATACTCCGGGAGATAATGTTGGGACCTGGGGAGTGGTAGTGAGAGACGAGGATGGGCAAATTATCACTCCAAGAGCAGGGAGGCAGGAGCATGTGGTGGATGCATTTGGGCAGAAATGTGTGCCATGGCTGCAGCGGTCGCCACGGTCACTGAATTGGGGGCCATCAGAGTGGTGTTTGAAACTGACTCGCAACTGCTAGCGGAAGCCCTTGACCTACGAAAAGTGGATTCTTCCCCATATGCGGTGGCCATCGAAGATGTCAAATCCCAACTCAAAATGTGGTTCTCTAAGCAGGAGGTGTTGGTATGCCGTCGTGAGGCTAATTCTGTAGCGGATGCTGTAGCTAAAATTGGGCGGCTAAGCCCATCAAATAATTCATGTATGTGTTGGGACTCGAATGTACTGCCCCAAGTGGTTGTATGTGCTTCAGGTGATATTCCTGAGCACCGTTCATTTATAAAGCTTTGCTTTAACCTAAAAAAGCAATTATTGGTTGGTATCGGTTGATCCTAAGTTTTTGCTTATTCACATGAAATGTGCTATTCTTGAAATGTCATTTTATTTTGTTTGCTTGTTGTTTTAATAAAATACTTAGATCCAAAAAATTTTAAATAAAATAGAGCCCCCAAATAGTTGACAAGGAGGCTAGGTAAGCTGCATTCACATCCCGTCAACGATGCTCTTTTCTAGCGACATTGCTCTAGTGCTTCACTTATATGTTTTTGAGCACGGTGTGCTTTAGTATTTTTGAAGAAATTCTCTCTTGCTTCACTTAGATTAATTTGAGAGAAGAAAATATTATGCTCATGTGCTTTACTTATATTTGTTTGAGCTTAATTATCAAAAGCAAGACATAAAATTAGTCCCAATATGATAGATATTCAAGAGGGATATAATAAAAACTTTCATGAAGATCACTGGACAAAATAAACTTGATTCTTTGTAATAGTTTTGAGATATGATGATAGTGATATGTGAGCCATCTTAATGAGTAATTATGTTTTAGTAAGAATATTGATGTTAAGGTTTGTGATTCCCTATGCATGCACGAAAGTCAATAGCTATGCAATGAAATTACATCCTACTTGTGGTGCATTATTTGGTGTTAGTTATGCTCAATGCTCGCTGATGTGATTTTTTGTTTCTTCGTTGGTCGCTTCTCAATCTATTTGCCAGCCTCCACTTGTACTAAGTAGAAATACTACTTGTGCATCCAAACTCTTTAAACCAAGTTTTGCCACATGAGTCCACCATACCTACCTATATGCGGTATTACCTTGCCGTTCTAAGCAAATTTGTATGTGCCATCTCTAATTTTCAAAATAAATTTCTCTTTTGTGTGCTCGTACCGCTCGCGAGGCGGTGAGGGGTGGCTAATATTTTCCATGCTAGATGTGTTATTCTCACGATGAGTGTTTATTCACTTGTCATTGCACGAGAGTAAGGCAAAGGTATTAGGGATGCCCAGTCCCGAAATGAAAAAGTAAATATACTTTATGTTGTCAAATAATAAATTCCTTGGAAAGTGTTGGTATGGAGGGCACCCGTGGAAACAGTTAGCCATGGCTTGTGAAAGTTTGGTGGAAAAAGGAATAAACTTTATTTTATGTTTGGGAACCACCTATGATATATCTAGCATGGAAAGTGTTGGGAACTCTAAGTCGTTTTTGTTGGTGGGTAAGGTATGCCACCCAAAATAATTTTATCTCTCAATTTAAGCTTTGAGCTCTAGCACCTCTACAAATCCCTACTTCCCTCTACGAAGGGCCCTTCTTTTACCTTATGCAATTTTTCTTTTGAATTTTGTCTCCATCTTCTCGTATAAAGCACCAACTAGGAGGCACTATGATCGTACTTGAGTATTGGGTGTAGTTAATATGATAGTGTGTTTCATGAATGGATCAATGGTTAAGCATGATGGGCTAGGGATAACTTATTTTAGCATTGATATTTTGAAAGACATGGTTGTTTGTTGATATGCTTGAGTATTAAAGTCTTCATGTCAAAACTAGACTATTGATTTGAACCATACAAAATTCCAATTGTCCATGCTATAAAGAAAAAGAACATGTGATGAACATGATAGGTAGCATTCCACATCAAAAACTCTGTTTTTATCGTTTACCTACTCGAGGATGAGCAGGAATTAAGCTTGGGGATGCTGATACGTCTCCAACGTATCTATAATTTTTTATTGTTCCATGCTGTTATATTATCATTCTTGGATGTTTTACAATCATTTTATATCATTTTTTGGGACTAACCTATTGACATAGTGCCAAGTGCCAGTTGCTGTTTTTTACATCGCATAAAATCAATATCAAACGGAGTCCAAACACCGCGAAACTTTTTGTGGATTTTTTATGGACCAGAAGACTCCCTTTGGGCCAGAGCAGCACCTGAGGGGTGCCTCAAGGGGGGCACAACCCACCAGGGCGCACGTGGGGACCCAGGCGCGCCCAGGTAAGTTGTGCCCACCTCGGTGGCCTCCCGCACGCCTTCTTCCCCCTATAAATTCCCAAATATTCTGAAACCCTTCGTGTTTACCCTAGATCAGAAGTTCCACCACTGCAAGGCTCTGTAGTCCATGAGATCCAATCTAGATCCCTTTCTGGCACTCCACCGGAGGGGGAAATCATCATCGGTGGCCATCTTCATCACCCCGGAGGCCACCATGATGAGTAGGAATTAGTCCACCCTCGGGGCTGAGGGTTTGTACGAGTAGCTAAGTGTTTTATCTTTCTCACTCGTGTTCTTGAGATGTCACGATCTTGATGTATCGCGGGCTTTGTTAATATAGTCGGATCATATGGTGTTTTCCCCTCTCTTGTTGGGGAACGTAGCAGAATTCAAAAAATTTCCTACGCTTCACCAAGATGAATCTAAGGAGTCATCTAGCAACGAGCATAAAGGACTGCATCTACATACCCTTTGTAGATCGCTAGCGGAAGCGTTCAAGAGAACGTGGATGATGGAGTCGTACTCGTCGTGATCCCTATCACCGATGATCCCAGCGCCGAACGGACAGCACCTCCGCGTTCAACACACGTACGGTGCAGCGACGTCTCCTCCTTCTTGATCTAGCAAGGGGGAGGAGAGGTTGATGGAGATCCAGCAGCACGACGGCGTGGTGGTGGATGCAACGGAAAAACTGCAGGGCTTCGCCAAACACGTGCGGGAGGACGGAGATGTGTAACGGGGGGAGAGAGGCGACAGGGGCAAGGGTGCGGCTGCCCTCTCCCCCCCCCCCCACTATATATAGGGGCTAGTGTTGGGTAACGTAGTATTTTCAAAATTTTCGTACAATCACGCAAGATCTATCTACTAGATGCATAGCAACGAGGGGGCGAGTGTGTCTACGTACCCTCGTAGACCGAAAGCGGAAGCGTTAGAACAACGCGGTTGATGTAGTCGTACGTCTTCACGGCCCGACCGATCAAGCACCGAAACTATGGCACCTTCGAGTTCTAGCACACGTTCAGCTTGATGACGTCCCTCGAACTCCGATCCAGCTGAGTGTCGAGGGAGAGTTCCGTCAGCACGACGGTGTGGTGACGATCTTGATGTTCTACCGTCGCAGGGCTTCGCCTAAGCACCGCTACAATAGTATCGAGGAGAACTATGGTGGAGGGGGGCACCGCACACGGCTAAGAGATCAAGAGATCAATTGTTGTGTCTAGAGGTGCCCCCCTACCCCCGTATATAAAGGAGGGAGGGAGAGGCCGGCCCTAGAGGGGGCGCGCCAAGTGTGGGGAGTCCTACTAGGACTCCCAAGTCCTAGTAGGATTCCCCTTTCCTTTCCGGAGTAGGAGACAAGGAAAGAGGGGGGGAGGGAGAAGGAAAAGGGGGTTGCACCCCTTGTCCAATTCGGACCAGAGGGGGGGCGCGCGCCTCCTTCCTTTTGGCCTTTCTCCTCTATTCCCGTATGGCCCAATAAGGCCCATATACTCCGAAAAATTCCCGAATCACTCGGAACCTTTCCGATGTCCGAATATAGTCGTCCAATATAACGATCTTTACGTCTCGACCATTTCGAGACTCCACGTCATGTCCCCGATCTCATCCGGGACTCCGAACTCCTTCGATACATCAAAACTCATAAACTCATAATAAAACTGTCATCGAAACCTTAAGCGTGCGGACCCTACGGGTTCGAGAACTATGTAGACATGACCGAGACATGTCTTCGGTCAATAACGAATAGCGGAACCTGGATGCTCATATTGGCTCCCACATATTCTACGAAGATCTTTATCGATCAAACCGCATAACAACATACGTTGTTCCCTTTGTCATCGGTATGTTACTTGCCTGAGATTCGAGTCGGTATCTCAATACCTAGTTCAATCTCGTTACCGGCAAGTCTCTTTACTCGTTCTGTAATACATCATCCCGCAACTAACTCATTAGCTGCAATGATTGCAAGGCATATAGTGATGTACATTACCGAGTGGGCCCGGAGATACCTCTCCGACAATCGGAGTGACAAATCCTAATCTCGAAATACGCCAACCCAACAAGTACCTTCGGAGACACCTGTAGAGTACCTTTATAATCACCTAGTTACGTTGTGACGTTTGGTAGCACACAAAGTGTTCCTCCGGTATTCGGGAGTTGCATAATCTCATAGTCATAGGAACATGTATAAGTCATGAAGAAAGCAATAGCAGTAAAACTTAAACGATCATAGTGCTAAGCTAACAGATGGGTCTTGTCCATCACATCATTCTCCTAATGATGTGATCCCGTTGATCAAATGACAACTCATGTCTATGGCTAGGAAACATAACCATCTTTGATCAATGAGCTAGTCTAGTAGAGGCATACTAGGGACACTCTGTTTTGTCTATGTATTCACACATGTACTAAGTTTCTGGTTAATACAATTCTAGCATGAATAATAAACATTTATCATGATATAAGGAAATAAATAATAACTTTATTATTGCCTCTAGGGCATATTTCCTTCAGTCTCCCACTTGCACTAGAGTCAATAATCTAGATCACATCACCATGTGATTAACACCAATAGTTCACATCACCATGTGACTAACACCCATAGTTCTCATCGCCATGTGACTAATACCCAAAGGGTTTACTAGAGTCAACAATCTAGTTCACATCCTCATGTGATTAACACCCAAAGAGTACTAAGGTGTGATCATGTTTTGCTTCGTGAGAGAAGTTTAGTCAACGGGTCTGTCACATTCAGATCCGTATGTATTTCGCAAATTTCTATGTCTACAATGCTCTGCATGGAGCTACTCTAGCTAATTGCTCCCACTTTCAATACGCATCCAGATTGATACTTAGAGTCATCTGGATTTAGTGTCAAAGCTTGCATCGGCGTAACCCTTTATGACGAACTCTTTATCACCTCCATAATCGAGAAACATTTCCTTAGTCATCCAGTTACTAAGGATAATTTTGACCGCTGTCCAGTGATCTACTCCTAGATCACTATTGTACCTCCTTGTCAAACTCATGGCAAGGTACACAACATGTTTGGTGCACAGCATGGCATACTTTATAGAACCTATGGCTGAGGCATAGGGAATGACTTTCATTCTCTCTATATTTTTCTGCCGTGGTCAGGCTTTGAGTCTTACTCAACTTCACACCTTACCAGTCAAGCAAGAACTCCTTCTTTGACTGATCCATTTTGAACTACTTCAAAATCTTATCAAGGTATGTGTTGATACGTCCAAAACGTATCTATAATTTTTGCTTGCTCCATGCCACTTTTGGGTGATATTGCTATGATATTCATACACTTCCATACACTTTTGATCATATTTGGACTAACTTACTAATCCAGTGCACCCCAGTGCCAGTTTCTGTTTTCGGCTGTTTTTGTATTTCAGGTTTTTACGTTTCGAGAACTGCACAGAAAAATCCAGAAAAATTATATAAAAAATCAGCGATCCGGAAACAACACTGCGTCCGAAGGGCAGCCTGGGGGGGCCACCAGGGCTCCAGGCGCCCTGGCGGCGCCCCCCCCCCCTGGGCCGCGCCGGGGGGGCGCTTGGGCCCCCCGAAGCCCGTCCGGTGCCCCCCTTTGGCATATATTTAGAGGGACCTCCGAAACCCTCAGAATAGGAACTCTTTTTGCGATCCCATCTCTGTTCCGCCGCCGCCGCCGCTTCCAAGATCGGGAGCACCAGGAGAACTCTTCCCGGCACCCTGCCGGAGGGGAGGATCACCACCGGGAGCTTCTCCACCACCATGGACGCCTCCCGGATGACTCGTGAGTAGTCTCCCTTGGACCATGAGTCCATGACCAGTAGCTATGTGATGTTCTCCTCCCGTTCTTGTGCTTCACTAATTAGTCCTCGTGAGCTGCCCTACATGATCGAGGCACCTATGTAATCCTTATGCTGTTGCTATGTTGAGTTTGCTGGGATCCGATGGATTATGAGATTATGTTCAGACTGATCTTGAGTAATATATTTGATTCACCTCTTTTATATTTTAGTTCATAAGTAATTCTTGCATGTTCTCCGTTGTTACTTATTGCTTTGGCCGAGTAGTAGGTAGTGACTCCAAGAGGGAACGTTATGCTTGATTGTGGGTTCATGCCCCTCGATGACTAGCTTGAGTGACAGAAACATGAGTCTAGGGGATGTGCTGTTGCCACAAGGGGGAAAACAACGGTGCTTGTGCCCGCGGGTGCAAGGATTGTTTACTTTACGCAAAGTTCTTTTAATGCAGTTGTATGTTGCATTGAGTTTACACTATGGGTGGGACTCGCAACTTAATACCAGTGAGATGTTCTGGATAGATATCTCAAGGTGGATGATTAGTAGTAGATATTGATGGATTTCGGTCTACTTACTTTGGCGTACCGCCCATGCTTTGAACCTCAACCTTTCTTGCAATGTAGTCAGCATTGGTTTGCGTTCGTGGTCCTGTCAATTGCCCAGTTGTAATTTGTTTACCTCAAATAGTTGTTTTATCGTATTTTGGGAGAGAGACATCACTAGTGAACATCATGAGACTCCGGTCCATATTACCATCATTGATCACATCCACTATTTACTTTCCGTTATTATTTACTATTGCAAAAACTATCTATCACTACTATCATTGCTTTTAATCCTTTGTGAACTACAAGGCCGGAGTGATTGACAACCTCTCTGTACTCGTTGGGAGCAAAGTTATTTGTATCTGTGTGCAGGTCCACGTTGATTGCTACTAATCTGGCGCCGTAGCAATTGACACCTACTTGTTGAACCTAGGAGTCTCTGGGGAATCGATCCTTGGCATCTTTGCTAGGGGAAAACACTTCTACAATACTACATCTTACACCTTCCACTTGGGGTAACCAACGAGGGGTTCGAGGCCCATCAAGGAGTATTTTCTGGCGCCGTTGCCGGGGACTCCACTCTTCAGGATAGGGGAGTTGCATGCTATCTTTTACCTTTGCTTTTTAGTCTTGTTAGTTTACCTTTCATTTTTGCTTTAGTACCTTTTTATCGAAAATCACAAAAATAGTTATCTTATTCTTTAGTTGTCATTATGTCGGGTCCTTTTGTCTTTGACGAGGCAGAAGTTCTCACCTTTAAACAAAGAGGTGGGGAAAGTTTGAAAGATGCTTGGTATAGAATTAATGATTCACAAAAAAGAGCCACCAAGAAGCAACCTACTACTATCTTACTTAGAAATTTTTATGTTGGAATTACTTCTTGGAATAGGTTTATTCTAGATACTGCTATCAATGGGAATTTCCTGGAGGCCCCAGTTTGGGAGTCTCTTAGTATTATTGAAAATCTTGTTGGGAGTCCCCCTGTTGTTAGCATTCAAGAGGACATCACCTTAGCTCACATTATGAAAAAACTTGAAAAAATAGAGCTAGAGATGCCAAGCACTAATAAGATGAATGAGTTGGATCGTAAGATCCAAGGGAATTTGAATAGACTTGATAGCTCCATGCATAAAATTTTCAAAATTTTGGAGACCGTCAAATTCCATGATTCTGACTTTTCTAGGATGGAAAAGATTGAGGAAATATTTGATACCTTAGGAACTACATTCTCCTCGATCAAAACCAAAAAGGTAGAAACTCCGGCAAAGAGGGAGCCTAAGTTCATTCACGTTCCAAAGGCTCCCCGTTCTAAAAGTAACCCACCTATTGCCAAAGGGGTTGAAACCGTAAAGACTTTGGAAGAAACACCTATCTTTGATGAATTTATAAATGAATCTTCCCTTGACTTTTATCCTTTTGGTCTTCTACCTAGAAGTATCTCTATGAGGCCTTTGTTTGAGAGTCCTCTTAAGACTAGTTGTATTATTGAAGAGCTTTTTGATGATCTTGATGATGGTCCAATTGATACAACTTGATCTATGCATTATGCCTAGCTTAAAGGCATAAAAGAAAGCGCTTTTAGGAGGCAGCCCACATGAATAAAAATTTTGCATTTGTTGTGTCTTGATGTTGTTTACTGCTGTAGCATCATCATTGTATCTTTGCTTTTCATATTTGTGCCAAGTATAACCTCCGATTGCTAGAAAGTTCAAAATTTGTGAGGTGCTGTCCAGGAAACAAATTCTGTCCTTGGATAGACAAATTCGTATAAAATCACCAGATCATTTTTTTGGTCTGAATTTTTTCGACAGCGTTCTCTATATAATTGTCTTTCGTGCATCAGTTCTGAGTTTTTTGATTTGAGTTGCAGAAGTATCCCGAACAGATCAATTACTGCCTGCTGTTCTGTTTTTCACAGATTCTGTCATGTTTTGCCTTTCCTTCACTTTGCAAATCAAGAACTTGCTTTTTCTTTGCAAAAACCTTTTGGCAATCTTGAGAAACAGTAGAACTTCAAGAATATCCTTATTTCCAGCAAGGTATAATTATTTTATTAAGGGTACTAACATCGCTAATCAGATTATGATGAGTTATGTATGAAGGGAGTTTTCAAGTGTGCGAGGGAAGATGATAAAAAGATTCACGAGTGTCAAGCGCTCAAGCTTGGGGATGCCCCCGTGCACCCCCAAGAAATATTCAAGGAGACTCAAGCGTCGAAGCTTGGGGATGCCCCCGTGCATCCCCTTCTCCATCAACATTATCAGTTCGTCTTTCGTTTCGCTATATTTTTATCACTTCATGTGTTATGTGCTATGCTTGGAGCGTCTTGCTTTTAGTTTTCTTTTTTGTTTTTCATAACGAGTCGGAACCCAGCATTCCTTTATGTGGGAGAGAAACACGCTCCACCTCTACCTAGAACATTACATAGAATTTTCATGTGTATCTATGCTGTGTGTGTTCTTTGTCTTTTAATAGCTACTATCATGCTCTGCTCTTAGTATTCATGCTTATCTTTTCAAAGAGCTTTTGTTTAGTTGGTTGCTTGAACTCTCTTTAATTACCATGCTCACCTTATTAAGAGAGTTTACTTCCGTTGCATGGGTTAATGTGTCTATGATAAAGATGCTACTTGCATGATGGTGCTTAGTAGTTCAGGTTTTCTTATGGTTAATCTCAAATAGCTGGGGGGTACCCAATGTGTTATTGGAGTACCAACTTGGTTTGTTTGCCTATGATGTGGTATGGTTTAGTAATATCTTCCTTCAAGAATTTATTTTGATTGACTTGGCGTATGCTCACGCATATTTAAGACTGTAAAGAAAGTCTGTCAAGCCTTGATGATCTTTTATTTCTGAGTAGCGATATAACTACCATGCCTGATTCAATATTGCTTTGTCGCTCTGCATGATTATGACCGTCATTGCTCTCTTAGTTGGTCGCTCCCAGTCTTTTTGCTAACCTCCACCTGTACTAAGCAAACTAACCATGCAATACATAGCTCATGGGAAAGTAGCCTAAAAACTATTGTGGTAAAGAATATGTTGCTTATGTATCTTATTTTCTATAAGTTGCTTGCTGAGCGGTAACCATGTTTCTGGGGACGCCATCAACTGTCGCACTCTTGTTGAATATCATGTGAGTTGCTATGCATGTTCGTCTTGTCTGAAGTAAGGGAGATTTACCGTGGGTTGAATTAATATGCATATTGTTAGAGAAGAACATTGGGCCGCCAACCAAAGCCATGCATCATGGTGGAAGTTTTAGCTTGGACCTTAATCCTCAATCTCTCATGAGAATATGCCTATGCATTAAAGAGGAGTCCATCATCTATTTTCTATGTTGTCCCGGTATGGATGTCCTCAAGTTGAGATCTATCAAAAACGAGAAATCAAATGCGATTTATCTCCTTGGACCTTTGTACAGGTGGCATAGAGGTACCCCTTTGTGACACTTGGTTAAAACATATGTAATGCAATGATAACCCATGGGGATCCGAGCTAATTAGGACAAGGAGCGAGCACTATTAGTATTCGATGCATGAGGCTTGCAACTTATAGGATGTTTTATGCATGACACATATGAAGTACTACTACCGTTGACACAATTGCTTCCATGTTTTCAAAATAAAAAGCTTTAGCACTTAACCTTTCTTTTACCTTTATGTTGAAGCACCAACTACTGAGAGCATGATTGTCATTCTGAGTGTAATGTGCATTGTCCCAAAGTAGCATTGTCTTTTGCATGATTGTGATATCGTTTATTCTGAAATGATTGCATCTAGTCATCACTTAAACCTTGAAGGTGCCCCTGCATTTATGTTTTGCATCACTAAAGGGGGCAAGCTAGATATCACTTTATCATATTTGCACATCATGTTCATTGCAAATCTTTTTGATGTTTCAGTTTCATGTTGTAAAACTTTCAGTCATTTGTGATTTTCTCTTGAGGCAACTTAATTACTTTAGAATCATTGTCTCAGTAAGCTTTTGTCATATGACTATGAGAAAGTCCTATATGGTTAATAGCATGTCAACAGAAATTATTCTTGTTATCATTTACCTACTCGAGGACGAGCAGGAATTAAGCTTGGGGATGTTGATACGTCCAAAACGTATCTATAATTTCTGCTTGCTCCATGCCACTTTTGGGTGATATTGCTATGATATTCATACACTTCCATACACTTTTGATCATATTTGGACTAACTTACTAATCCAGTGCACCCCAGTGCCAGTATCTGTTTTCGGCTGTTTTTGTATTTCAGGTTTTCACGTTTCGAGAACTGCCCAGAAAAATCCAGAAAAATTATATAAAAAATCAGCGATCCGGAAACAACACTGCGTCCGAAGGGCAGCCTGGGGGAGGGGGGGCACTAGGGCTCCAGGCGCCCTGGCGGCGCCCCCCCTGGGCCGCGCCGGGGGGGCGCCTGGGCCCCCCGAAGCCCGTCTGGTGCCCCCCTTTGGCATATATTTAGAGGGACCTCCGAAACCCTCAGAACAGGAACTCTTTTCGCGATCCCATCTCTGTTCCGTCGCCGCCGCCGCTTCCAAGATCGGGAGCACCAGGAGAACTCTTCCCGGCACCCTGCCGGAGGGGAGGATCACCACCGGGAGCTTCTCCACCACCATGGACGCCTCCCGGATGACTCGTGAGTAGTCTCCCTTGGACCATGAGTCCATGACCAGTAGCTATGTGATGTTCTCCTCCCGTTCTTGTGCTTCACTAATTAGTCCTCGTGAGCTGCCCTACTTGATCGAGGCACCTATGTAATCCTTATGCTCTTGCTATGTTGAGTTTGCTGGGATCCGATGGATTATGAGATTATGTTCAGATTGATCTTGAGTAATATATTTGATTCACCTCTTTTATATTTTAGTTCATAAGTAATTCTTGCATGTTCTCCGTTGTTACTTATTGCTTTGGCCGAGTAGTAGGTAGTGACTCCAAGAGGGAACGTTATGCTTGATTGTGGGTTCATGCCCCTCGATGACTAGCTTGAGTGACAGAAACATGAGTCTAGGGGATGTGCTGTTGCCACAAGGGTGAAAACAACGGTGCTTGTGCCCGCGGGTGCAAGGATTGTTTACTTTACGCAAAGTTCTTTTAATGCAGTTGTCTGTTGCATTGAGTTTACACTATGGGTGGGACTCGCAACTTAATACCAGCGAGATGTTCTGGATAGATATCTCAAGGTGGATGATTAGTAGTAGATATTGATGGATTTCGGTCTACTTACTTTGGCGTACCGCCCATGCTTTGAACCTCAACCTTTCTTGCAATGTAGTCAGCATTGGTTTGCGTTCGTGGTTGTCAGGACCCCGATCCTAAGTCACACCGATCTAGCTGTAACACGTCATATCACTTTGCGGCCTCACGCACGGTAACCCCACGGGTGCCACCTTACCTGGCCCGGGACCGTTTGCGCATTTTGGCACACGTATATGACAGTGTCGCTAGCATCCATATGACAGAGAACCCGGGCCGACATGGCTAGTTATAAACCAAAAGTGGCACTAAATTACAGAGACAGGCATCCATGACCCAGCAACGAACGTGTCGGTCATCAACGTATGAACCCAAGTCGTAGCAAGCTACATGGACTTAAAGGAACAACGCGTGACATTTCCCCTAAGGGACAGACACGGGAACGAAGAAGGACACATGCCGGCCAGCCTACGTGTTCCGAGCAGTAGCAAGCTACCAAGGCTCATTGGAATCACTAGGAGGCATTTCCCTGTAAGATAGGCTACCAAAGGAAAACAACTAGGTGTCGGATCCCACACATACCAAGCATTTCAATCATACACGCAATATGCTCAATATGTGCAAATACAACACTGCATCACAACAGAACTCTATGACTCAAAGTACTTTATTTAAAAGGCTCCAAGAGCCATACATAACATATTCATACAGGTAGGGGTCACATGACCCAACACTCAAGTCATACAGTCATACAAGCACAAGCGGAAGCTACATGTCTGGGTACAGACAACTTAGAAAATAAAACAGGCTTGGTGTAGCCTGACTATCTACAAGGCCCTTCACAAGCTCCAGATCACCGTCTGGGTGTCAAGCTACTCGTCGACGTCAACGTCTATGTAGAACCCATCAGCAGGGGCAGGGTTCTCCTCTGCAACAGTTATTAAGCAAACATGAGTACAAAGGTACTCAGCAAGTCTTACCACAGAACCTATCATACATGCAACATTATCAAAGGGGGTAGTGGAGTTCATAGCAGAATGCCAGCTTTGACCTTGGCTAACCTATACTACAACTCTCAACAGATTGCAAGATGTTATTACGAACACGAGTCCTCTACTCACCACATCAATACACCATCGAGGATCCTCTTCCGTCATCCTACGGAAGGGCCATCCACGGCACTCACGCTTATCTTGAGGCTTTTAGTAGTAACCATCAACTTGTCTATGAACTGTAAGAGCAACCAAGTAGTTCGTACCGCGAACAACGGCTATTTGAATAGATTGATAACCCTGCAGGGGTGTACCTCTTCACACACGCTTTCACCACTTATCGCCGTTTACTCGGCGTGTACTCGGCAACCTTCAAGCGGAAGCCCAGCGGGGGTGTCGGCCACGACCTGACTAACTACTCAAGTCTCTCGTCCAGGTTTATCGCCTATTTGGGTTCCATCCGTGGGGAGATCCGGCCGGGGTGTCGCTCACGGCCCCAAACGATGTGTACAGGGTTCCCGAGTCACCAAACGGGCAACCGGTACACCGTGCCACGTACCTGTCGCATCACAACCCACCCCGAGGGTCAGCGTTGTGCACGACCTCCAGTAAGCTATAAACACCAGAAACTAGTTGCAACTCCTGGATAGAGATCAAGGGTAATTAATAAGCCGAGAGGGTCCATTGGTTTCGGGCCCAATGCATGGTAGTAACTGGAACTTGAACCACACATACAGATCTCGGGTCCTATGTACGGTTCCAATGAAACAACCCACCATGTACTCCTACATGGCCTTTCATCGATACCTTTACCAAGCGTATTCCACACTTCCTTCTCTTTATCGGTAAGATCATTTCACTCTGATCCATCACCCAGATGAACCAGACCAGACACAACTCTAAGCATAGCAGGCAACATAAACAAATAGCATGGTGGATCACACATCACATGGCTCAAACAACTCCTACACATGCTAGTGGGTTTCAACTATTTACTGTGGCAATGACAGGTCATGCAAGGGATAGGGTTCAACTACCGCAGCAAGTAGCAGTTCACGCGTTGTTGCCTTAATGCAGTAAAAGAGAGCAGGAGCGAGAAGATTGGGTTTGTATCGGAATGATCAATGATTGCTTGCCTGACAAGGTAGTTGTCGGGTACTGCTCTTCAACTGGATACGCGGCAGTATCCTCGGGAGCAGGACCTAACACAGGGAATTCCGACGATACAATCATTAACAAACAAATGCAACAATATGATGCATGTTTATGACATGGCAAGATGCATGTGTGTTGGCTAATGCAACTAAAACCAGAAGGGTTTGAACCTATTTGAATCAAGGATTCAAATTGAAGTTCAAACTTTAAATAAGTGCATTATCATGTTTTTGATGTAAACAGCAAGTTAACTTGTTCAAACATGCATGAAACCAGTGCCATTAGAAAGATTGGATTTTTCTGATCATTTTTCATGTATAAATCTTTTCCATCTGAGCTATGGTTGATTTTATATGATTTTTTAGAAGTTTTAGGTATTTTCTGGAATTTCCTGAATTATTTTAAATCTAAAAATCCCAGAAAAACCTTTACTGCGTCAGCATGACATCATGCTGACGTCAGGCAGTCAACAGGAGCTAGTCCAAGTCAAACATGACATGTGGGCCCTGCATGTCAGTGTCACAGCTAATTAACTGAGTTAATTAGAGTTAATCTAAAACTAATTAGCTGTCAGTGGGGCCTGGGCCCACGGGTCAGTGACTAAACTAATTAACTAAATAAATTAACAAAAACTTAATTAAACTAACTAATTAGCAGAAGGTGGCCCACACATCAGTGACCCAGGGGGAGTCAACCCCCTGGTCAAACAGGTCAAACCCGTCGGCGACGTGACGCCGGCGAGGCCAAGTGCGGCGGCGTGCTTCGGAAAACGTCTGTGGTGCACGGTTCGAGTTGTGGCTGGGCGCGTTGGAGAGCTCTTGCTCTAGCGCGTCGGATGGAGGTGGTCGCCGGACCTGGGGTGGCCGGAGACGACGGCAACGAGCTCGACGGCGGCGACCGGCATCGGGCGTGTGTGGAGATGCGGCTGCAGGGGTCTAGGCGATGCGTGCGTAGCACCGTTCGCATCTACGTGCTGTGGCAAGTGTGACGGACGGGTGCCCGTGACCAAATGGTCACCGGAGCATCGTCGGCGGCGAGCACGGCGGCGGTGCGTTTCGGTGATCAACAGAACGACGGCTACACGGTGCAAAAGGAACGGAGGAAGGAGGGGTTCGACGTAGAAGCTCACTGCGGTGCTCATGAGCTCTTTGGCGGGGTCGGGGACGCGCTGTAGCTTCGTAACGGCGGCGAGGTACTCCGGCGATCCGAGGAAGGGGACGACGGCGTGGGGTCGTTGCAGGGCTTCCGGTGGCTCGTGGCTCAACGAGGAGGAAGAGGACGACGCGGTGGATCCTCTGGACACACTCACGGGGCGAGGGGGTGGCTCTGAGTGCGGCTACGGCGAGCGGCGGCGACGGCGGCTCGGTGATGGAGGAGTAAGAGCCAGGGGAGGGCGAAAGAGACGAGGGGGAGAAGTGAGAGCGATCGGGGCAGCTGCGTGTCGACTCGTGGAGTCATCCAGGCCATCGCGGAGGCAGACAAGCAGCCTGGAGGTGGCCGGGCGCGTGCCGACGCGCGGCGGCCATGCGCGCGTCCTTCTGGCGCGAGGAGGAAGACGACAGGAGGAGGGCTGGTGGGCTGGGCCGGCTTGCTACAGGGCTGGGCCGAGGTAAGTACTTCTTCCTATTTTCCTTTTCCTATTTTCTGTGTGTTTTATTTCTTTTGCAGCTTTGTTTAATTAATAAAAATGCCTAAACATTTTTATAACTCATGACACTTGTCATACCTACTGTATATAATATGAACAGTAGGAAACATTATCGTTCATGATTATTTGAGCATTTAAAATATTTAAAAGTATTTAAATGCCCAAATTCAAATACCATATGATTTAATCCAAAGCCCTAGAGTGTCCTAGAAAATTGTGCACCATTTTTGGCAGAGGTTTAAGACCAAGGCAGAAATGATGAACATTTTGAAGGGCATTTTGGGTACATTGGAAAATATTTTAGCAAACCCTAGTTGTTAGGGGAGGGGTGCTGGGGTTTCTGTTAATCCCATTTCAATTTTCTTTGAAAGTAAAACATGATGCACACTCTAGGCAGGTCCTAATGCAAGTGCTAGCTAGGGATGTGACAACTCACCCCCACTTAAAAGAATCGCGTCCCGAGATTCGGGTTCCTCCGGAAAGAGGGTGGGGTACTCAAGTCGAAGACGATCCTCCCTTTCCCAAGTAGCTTCACTCTCGGAATGATGTGACCATTGAACCTTGAGAAACTTGATATTGTGGCGTCGAGTGGTGCGCTCAGTTTGATCAAGAATACGGACAGGGTATTCTCGATATGTGAGATTGTCTTGGAGATCAAGCGTTTCGTGGTCCACTCCGCGGATAGGATCCGAGAAGCAACGCCTGAGTTGAGAAACGTGGAAAACATCATGAACTCTGGAGAGGTGCGGAGGTAGTTCCAATTGGTAGGCAACTTCTCCTCGTTTGGCAAGAATGCGAAAAGGACCGATGTAACGAGGGGCCAATTTGCCTTTGATACCGAAGCGATGGGTTCCCTTAAGAGGAGTAACCCGAAGGTAAGCCTTATCGCCGACTTCAAAAGTCACAGCCTTATGATGACTATCATATTGGCTCTTTTGGCGAGACTGGGCTGTTTTCAATCTCTCACGAACGATGCGAACTTGTTCCTCTGCTTCCTGGATCATATCCGGGCCAAAGAATTGTCTTTCGCCAGTTTCTGACCAGTTAAGAGGTGTTCGACACCTTCGTCCATATAGAACTTCGAAGGGAGCTTTACCCAAGCTGGCTTGATAACTATTGTTATAAGCGAATTCGACAAATGGAAGACACTTTTCCCATTCCATACCGAAAGAAATGACAGAGGCTCGAAGCATGTCTTCCAGAATTTGATTGACTCGTTCCACTTGACCACTAGACTGCGGATGGAAGGCAGTACTGAAAGAGAGATGAGTTCCCATAGCATTCTGGAAACTTTCCCAAAATCGGGAAGTGAAAAGACTTCCACGGTCTGAGTTACTCTCCAACGGTACACCATGAAGTGATACTATTCGAGAGATATATAAGTCTGCTAGCTGGCTAGCGGTAATACTCTCCCGAACAGGCAGGAAATGAGCTACTTTAGAGAGGCGGTCGATAACGACGAAGATAGCATTATTCCCTTTCCTGGACCTGGGAAACCCGGTAATGAAGTCCATACCGACTTTATCCCATTTCCATTCAGGAATAGCTAGAGGTTGAAGGGTGCCAGCAGGCCGTTGATGCTCTGCTTTGACTCGACGACAAATGTCACAGTTAGCAATGAATTGAGCGATTTCTCTCTTCATCCTAGTCCACCAGAATCTTTGACGTAGGTCTTGATACATTTTGGTACTACCGGGATGAATCGTGAGAGGAGATTCATGAGCTTCCTTAAGGATCAAACGCCTTAGGTTTCGTACTTTAGGAACCACTAAACAGTTGCTAAAAAATACGACCCCTTGATCATCAATTGAGAAACATCCTGCAACTCCTTTCTTGATGTTCCTCTTAATACGGGAGATTCCGGGATCAACCTTCTGTGCTTTGATGACCTGATCCATAAGGGTAGGTTTCGCCACCAAGGTGGAGAGGAATCCTCGAGGAACAATGTGAAGGTTAAGCTTACGAAATTCCTCGTGGAGAAGTGGTTGACTTTGTTGTAACATTAAATTGTTACAATATGACTTACGACTTAGTGCATCAACCATGACATTGGCCTTTCCAGGAGTGTAAGTGATTCCTAAGTCGTAGTCGGTGAGCAACTCAACCCAACGTCTTTGCCTGAGATTCAAATCCGGTTGGGTGAAGATATACTTCAAACTTTGGTGATCAGTGAAGATTTCACAGCGATTACCGAGGAGGTAATGTCGCCATGTTTTGAGTGCATGGACTACAGCTGCAAGCTCTAAATCATGAGTAGGATAGTTATCCTCATGTGGACGCAACTGTCGGGATGCGTATGCAATCACTTGACGATCTTGCATGAGAATGCAACCTAGTCCTTGTCGCGAGGCGTCGCAATAGATTATAAAATCCTTGGAAAAGTCTGGTGGTACCAGTACAGGTGCAGATGTCAGGCATCTTTTCAGTTCCTGAAAACTGGACTCGCACTGTGGGGTCCACTCAAACTTTTTATCTTTCTTGAGGAGTTCGATTAGAGGTTTAGCAACCTTGGAGAAATTCTCGACGAAACGTCGGCAATAGCTTGCTAAGCCAAGAAAACTCCTAACTTGCTTAACCGATTCAGGGGGAGTCCAATCAAGGACGGCTTGAACTCGCTCGGGATTGACAGCAATACCCTTGCCAGAGATCACGTGACCTAGATAGGTTACTTCTGGCAACCAGAATTCACATTTAGAGAATTTGGCATAAAGGCGGTGCTCTCGAAGTTTCGTCAATACCAGCCTTAAATGCTCGGCATGATCTTCCTTGTTCTTGGAGAAAATGAGTATATCATCGAGGTATACCACGACGAATTTATCCAAATACTCCATGAATATAGAATTCATTAACCGAGAAAAGGTAGCTGGGGCATTGGTTAATCCGAAGGACATGACGGTGTACTCATATTGGCCATAACGAGTAACGAAAGCCGTTTTAGGAATGTCCCCGTTCTTGATTTTGATTTGATGGTAGCCCAACCTCAAATCCATCTTAGAGAAGACTGAGGATCCAGCGAGCTGATCATACAGGTCGTTGATCCTGGGAAGCGGATACTTATTCTTTATGGTGACCAGATTGACAGGTCGGTAATCTACAACCATCCGCTCCGTTCCATCCTTCTTCTTGACGAAGAGGACGGGGCAAGCCCAAGGGGAAGAACTAGGACGGATGAAACCCTTTTGCAAGGACTCATCGAGTTGTTTCTTTAGCTCAGCTAATTCTAGTGGTGCCATCTTATAAGGTCTCCTAGAGATTGGGACAGTTCCAGGGATAAGATCTATCACGAACTCGACATCTCTGTCAGGTGGAACTCCTGGCAGTTCTTCTGGAAAAACATCCGGAAAGTCACGGACTACCGGGATATCTTCGAGTTCTGGTAGAGGGCTGGCATTAAGAGAGTAGAGCTAACGTTCAGCCATTCGAGTCAAGACATTGACTATCTTGCCGGATGGATGTGTAAGTTGAACGGTCCTAGTAAAGCAATCAATTTTGGCGTAATGGGTTGTCATCCAATCCATACCCAAAATGATATTTATGTCCGAGGACTTGAGAGCGATTAAAGAAGCAAGGAAAACAAGTCTATCGACAATGATTTCATTTCCATGGCTTACCCTAGAGGTTTGCCACTTTGAACCAGGAGTTTGAATAACCATGGAAGTAGGCATGTCACAAAAAGTCATGTTGTGCAATCGAGCATAGCTCTCAGATATGAACGAATGGGATGCTCCAGTATCGAAAAGAACAGATGTCGGATGGCAGTTTACGAGAAGCGTACCAAGGACGACGTTAGGATCCTCATAAGCTTCTTCGGCAGAAACATAGTTGACATGACCACGTGCAGTGGGGATTGGCTTGACATAGTTCACCTTGCCGGTTGGCTTACCACGGCCAACGGGTTTTCCTGGCTGATTCTGGGGACAATCACGCATGTAGTGTCCCGGTTCTCCACACTTGAAACATGTCACAGTGGTGGTGCGTGGAGCAAAGTTGGAGGGTGGACCTCCATAGGTCTTAGCAGGTGCAAACTGTTGAGTTGGGCGAGGCGCCTCATAGGATGGCCTCGGTGTATACTTGGGTGGCAGAGCAGTGTTAGGAACCCACACACGGCGCTTGTGAGAGCCAGACCCGGATGAGGAACCAAGGTCTCGAGTATGCTTGTGGGTGGCCTCGAAGTCGGTCTGGCCTGTCTCAGCACTGATAGCCTTGTTAACCAACTTCTGGAAGGAGGTGCACTCGTGCAGACGTAGATCTCGACGAAGTTCAAGGCTGAGTCCCTTGCGGAACCTCGCCTGTTTCTTGGCATCGGTGGATACTTCCTCAGGTGCATAGCGTGCCAGATTACCAAACTCACGACTATAGCCATCCACAGTTAAACGGCCCTGGGTGAAATTGCAGAATTCCTCCCGCTTGCGATCCATGAGACCTTCCGGAATGTGATGTTCACGGAATGCCTCACTGAACTCAACCCAGGTAGTGACTTGGCCAGCAGGACGCATAGCTTCAAAGTTTTCCCACCAAAGACTGGCAGGGCCCTCAAGATGATAGGCGGCGTAGATAACCTTGTCAGCTTCGGCCACACGGGCAGAGTGTAGCTTGTGGGTGATACTACGTAGCCAGTCATCAGCATCCAGAGGTTCAGTGGAGTGATGGAACTTTGGTGGACACATCTTGATAAAATCGTGGATTGACACCACGTCATTCCTCTGACGGAACCCAGTGTTTTGCTCTATGCGTTCCAGCAGACGGTTGGTCTCTCTCTTGTTCTGTTCTGCTTCAAGCATAACTTCCGCCAAAGAGGGTGGCTGGGGCAGATTCCCATCTCTAGCCCCACTAGCCTCACCCTGCTCCTGAGCAGCAGGAGTGTTGCGAGTGTTGACCATCCTAGGAAAAACAAAACAACGGTTTAGACAAGGATGGCAAAAATTTGACATAGAAGTGCAGAATGTAATGGATGACACAGAATGCAGAGATGTTCATCCGTACGACATGGTAATATAGGAACTGCTATATATACACCAGTGGTCATACACACCATACAAAGTTTAGTACAAGCCAAGGCTAAACTACAACTGCGGTGAAAGACGATACATCCCATCAGAGGCACTCCAAGCTCCTATACATTTTTTAACTACACCTCCGGAATTCAGTACACACTAAGTCATATTCCACAAGACGCGCAGGACTGTGGAAATACAACTACTACAATACTACTACTACCACGGACTAGCTCAGACATTCGCGTAGTAATCCTCGTAAAGATTACCACCGTAGCCTGGAAGTGGTACAGACGGATCTTGGAACTCGCGAGCACTCGAAGGTTGTGGACCATAGGGGCATGGGTGTGGTCTCGGTCCCGATGCTGGTGGTAACCGACGCCCACGTGGAGGTGTAATACCCCCAACGTCACGCCAATCCATACGATCAGGCAGACGAGTCCGCACAGGATACAAATCCCGCATGTCCAGATATCCGGCGTGCACAGCAGGTGCAAGCCGTGTCAAAGTAGTCCAGTGAGCAGCTCGAGTGTTATACAGCTCCATTCGGAGGGCACGGACCTCACGGTCCCTATCCTCCAACATCTGAACAGTAGTCTGAAGCAGTGGCTCTTCATGAGCAGCATCAGTATACAGACCAGTGTAGTAGCCTTCCTCTCTGGGGAGTGAAGCTGGCATGTAACAGAACTCAGTGTTCAGCAACAGGGCATGCCTAGCACGGAGAATGGTCATCATCGAATAAGCGGCATCCTGTACTGCCATCTCGATGGTAATCCCGAGTCCATAAGACCAATGGATGGGATCATTAGCTCCGGGATATGAGGGGTATATCCGGACTGTGCAGAAATACTGACTTTGATTAAAATCCTGATACTGTTCCTCCACAGTGTATTCAGGATACCAGCGATAACCGGTCTCAGTCATCACACGAACTAGCATGGCCGTGTGACCGGGCACATTAATGCACCGAGTCAAACGAACCACTTGGTGAGGGATGCGGCCAGACATCTGAAACACGAAATAATGCAAAGGCATTAGTGTTTCTGGAAGAAATCGGGCAGCATAACAACTGTAAATGCTCAAACAAGATTTGAGACATCATACAAATGATAGCATAGCCACTCAACAATTCCATATCAAGGTTCCGGTTCAACAATCATCATACTCAAAAGGATAGAAACTGAACTGAGGCTTGAAACCAACAATCCTAAGAGTCTACGGATTAGTAACACGTGAACCTACTAAGGATGAGAGGCCTAGTCCTAAATCCCCGTAGAAAGAATAGACAGACTCAGATCAGAAGGGCATAAGGTAAAGGAGTAAAAAGAGCCTTACGTTACCTTCCACAATCAATTCCCCTACATATAACTAAGAATTTTTCTAGACTCAACATCGACCAGTTTGGCTTGAGAAACCTACAGGCAGTCCAGCTCTGATGCCAACGCTGTCAGGACCCCGATCCTAAGTCACACTGATCTAGCTGTAACACGTCATATCACTTTGCGGCCTCACGCACGGTAACCCCACGGGTGCCACCTTACCTGGCCCGGGACCGTTTGCGCATTTTGGCACACGTATATGACAGTGTCGCTAGCATCCATATGACAGAGAACCCGGGCCGACATGGCTAGTTATAAACCAAAAGTGGCACTAAATTACAGAGACAGGCATCCATGACCCAGCAACGAACGTGTCGGTCATCAACGTATGAACCCAAGTCGTAGCAAGCTACATGGACTTAAAGGAACAACGCGTGACATTTCCCCTAAGGGACAGACACAGGAACGAAGAAGGACACATGCCGGCCAGCCTACGTGTTCCGAGTAGTAGCAAGCTACCAAGGCTCATTGGAATCACTAGGAGGCATTTCCCTGTAAGATAGGCTACCAAAGGAAAACAACTAGGTGTCGGATCCCACACATACCAAGCATTTCAATCATACACGCAATATGCTCAATATGTGCAAATACAACATTGCATCACAACAGAACTCTATGACTCAAAGTACTTTATTTAAAAGGCTCCAAGAGCCATACATAACATATTCATACAGGTAGGGGTCACATGACCCAACACTCAAGTCATACAGTCATACAAGCACAAGCGGAAGCTACATGTCTGGGTACAGACAACTTAGAAAATAAAACAGGCTTGGTGTAGCCTGACTATCTACAAGGCCCTTCACAAGCTCCAGATCACCGTCTGGGTGTCAAGCTACTCATCGACGTCAACGTCTATGTAGAACCCATCAGCAGGGGCAGGTTCTCCTCTGCAACAGTTATTAAGCAAACATGAGTACAAAGGTACTCAACAAGTCTTACCACAGAACCTATCATACATGCAACATTATCAAAGGGGGTAGTGGAGTTCATAGCAGAATGCCAGCTTTGACCTTGGCTAACCTATACTACAACTCTCAACAGATTGCAAGATGTTATTACGAACACGAGTCCTCTACTCACCACATCAATACACCACCGAGGATCCTCTTCCGTCATCCTACGGAAGGGCCATCCACGGCACTCACGCTTATCTTGAGGCTTTTAGTAGTAACCATCAACTTGTCTATGAACTGTAAGAGCAACCAAGTAGTTCGTACCGCGAACAACGGCTATTCGAATAGATTGATAACCCTGCAGGGGTGTACCTCTTCACACACGCTTTCACCACTTATCGCCGTTTACTCGGCGTGTACTCGGCAACCTTCAAGCGGAAGCCCAGCGGGGGTGTCGGCCACGACCTGACTAACTACTCAAGTCTCTCGTCCAGGTTTATCGCCTATTTGGGTTCCATCCGTGGGGAGATCCGGCCAGGGTGTCGCTCACGGCCCCAAACGATGTGTACAGGGTTCCCGAGTCACCAAACGGGCAACCGGTACACCGTGCCACGTACCTGTCGCATCACAACCCACCCCGAGGGTCAGCGTTGTGCACGACCTCCAGTAAGCTATAAACACCAAAAACTAGTTGCAACTCCTGGACAAAGATCAAGGGTAATTAATAAGCCGAGAGGGTCCATTGGTTTCGGGCCCAATGCATGGTAGTAACTGGAACTTGAACCACACATACAGATCTCGGGTCCTATGTACGGTTCCAATGAAACAACCCACCATGTACTCCTACATGGCCTTTCATCGATACCTTTACCAAGCGTATTCCACACTTCCTTCTCTTTATCGGTAAGATCATTTCACTCTGATCCATCACCCAGATGAACCAGACCAGACACAACTCTAAGCATAGCAGGCAACATAAACAAATAGCATGGTGGATCACACATCACATGGCTCAAACAACTCCTACACATGCTAGTGGGTTTCAACTATTTACTGTGGCAATGACAGGTCATGCAAGGGATAGGGTTCAACTACCGCAGCAAGTAGCAGTTCACGCGCTGTTGCCTTAATGCAGTAAAAGAGAGCAGGAGCGAGAAGATTGGGTTTGTATCGGAATGATCAATGATTGCTTGCCTGACAAGGTAGTTGTCGGGTACTGCTCTTCAACTGGATACGCGGCAGTATCCTCGGGAGCAGGACCTAACACAGGGAATTCCGACGATACAATCGTTAAAAAACAAATGCAACAATATGATGCATGTTTATGACATGGCAAGATGCATGTGTGTTGGCTAATGCAACTAAAACCAGAAGGGTTTGAACCTATTTGAATCAAGGATTCAAATTGAAGTTCAAACTATTATTTAAATAAGTGCATTATCATGTTTTTGATGTAAACAGCAAGTTAACTTGTTCAAACATGCATGAAACCAGTGCCATTAGAAAGATTGGATTTTTCTGATCATTTTCATATATAAATCTTTTCCATCTGAGCTATGGTTGATTTTATATGATTTTTTAGAAGTTTTAGCTATTTTCTGGAATTTCCTGAATTATTTTAAATCTAAAAATCCCAAAAAAACCTTTACTGCGTCAGCATGACATCATGCCGACGTCAGGCAGTCAACAGGAGCTAGTCCAAGTCAAACATGACATGTGGGCCCTGCATTTCAGTGTCACAGCTAATTAACTGAGTTAATTAGAGTTAATCTAAAACTAATTAGCTGTCAGTGGGGCCTGGGCCCACGGGTCAGTGACTAAACTAATTAACTAAATAAATTAACAAAAACTTAATTAAACTAACTAATTAGCAGAAGGTGGCCCACACGTCAGTGACCCAGGGGGAGTCAACCCCCTGGTCAAACAGGTCAAACCCGCCGGCGACGTGACGCCGGCGAGGCCAAGTGCGGCGGCGTGCTTCGGAAAACGTCTGTGGTGCACGGTTCGAGCTGTGGCTGGGCGCGTTGGAGAGCTCTTGCTCTAGCGCGTCGGATGGAGGTGGTCGCCGGACCTGGGGTGGCCGGAGACGACGGCAACGAGCTCGACGGCGGCGACCGGCGTCGGGCGTGTGTGGAGATGCGGCTGCAGGGGTCTAGGCGATGCGTGCGTAGCACCGTTCGCATCTACGTGCTGTGGCAAGTGTGACGGACGGGTGCCCGTGACCAAATGGTCACCGGAGCATCGTCGGCGGCGAGCACGGCGGCGGTGCGTTTCGGTGATCAACAGAACAACGGCTACACGGTGCAAAAGGAACGGAGGAAGGAGGGGTTCGACGTAGAAGCTCACTGCGGTGCTAATGAGCTCGACGGCGGGGTCGGGGACGCGCTGTAGCTTCGTAACGGCGGCGAGGTACTCCGGCGATCCGAGGAAGGGGACGACGGCGTGGGGTCGTTGCAGGGCTTCCGGTGGCTCGTGGCTCAGCGAGGAGGAAGAGGACGACGCGGCGGATCCTCTGGACACACTCACGGGGCGAGGGGGTGGCTCTGAGTGCGGCTACGGCGAGCGGCGGCGACGGCGGCTCGGTGATGGATGAGTAAGAGCCAGGGGAGGGCGAAGGAGACGAGGGGGAGAAGTGAGAGCGGTCGGGGCAGCTGCGTGTCGACTCGTGGAGTCATCCAGACCATCGGGGAGGCAGGCAAGCAGCCTGGAGGTGGCCGGGCGCGTGCCGGCATGCGGCGGCCACGCGCGCGTCCTTCTGGCGTGAGGAGGAAGACGACAGGAGGAGGGCTGGTGGGCTGGGCCGGCTTGCTACAGGGCTGGGCCGAGGTAAGTACTTCTTCCTATTTTCCTTTTCCTATTTTCTGTCTGTTTTATTTCTTTTGCAGCTTTGTTTAATTAATAAAAATGCCTAAACATTTTTATAACTCATGACACTTGTCATACCTACTGTATATAATATGAACAGTAGGAAACATTATAGTTCATGATTATTTGAGCATTTAAAATATTTAAAAGTATTTAAATGCCCAAATTCAAATACCATATGATTTAATCCAAAGCCTTAGAGTGTCCTAGAAAATTGTGCACCATTTTTGGCAGAGGTTTAAGACCAAGGCAGAAATGATGAACATTTTGAAGGGCATTTTGGGTACATTGGAAAATATTTTAGCTAACCCTAGTTGTTAGGGGAGGGGTGCTGGGGTTTCTGTTAATCCCATTTCAATTTTCTTTGAAAGTAAAACATGATGCACACTCTAGGCAGGTCCTAATGCAAGTGCTAGCTAGGGATGTGACAGTGGTCCTGTCAATTGCCCAGCTGTAATTTGTTTACGTCACATAGTTGTTTTATCGTCTTTTGGGAGAGAGACATCACTAGTGAACATCACGAGACTCCGGTCCATATTTCCATCATTGATCACATCCACTATTTACTTTCCGTTATTATTTACTATTGCAAAAACTATCTATCACTACTATCATTGCTTTTAATCCTTTGTGAACTACAAGGCCGGAGAGATTGACAACCTCTCTGTACTCGTTGGGAGCAAAGTTATTTGTATCTGTGTGCAGGTCCACGTTGATTGCTACTAATCTGGCGCCGTAGCAACTGACACCTACTTGTTGAACCTAGGAGTCTCTGGGGAATCGATCCTTGGCATCTTTGCTAGGGGAAAACACTTCTACAATACTGCATCTTACACCTTCCACTTGGGGTAACCAATGAGGGGTTCGAGGCCCATCATGTGCTCATTGAAAAAACTTATCAAGTGTCTCGATCTATCTCTATAGATCTTGATGCTCAATATGTAAGCAGCTTCACCGAGGTCTTTCTTTGAAAAACTCCTTTCAAACACTCCTTTATGCTTTCCAGAAAATTCTACATCATTTCCGATCGACAATATGTCATTCACATATACTCATCAGAAAGGTTGTAGTGCTCCCACTCACTTTCTTGTAAATACAGGCTTCACCGCAAGTCTGTATAAATCTATATGCTTTGATCAACTTATCAAAGCGTATATTCCAACTCCGAGATGCTTGCACCAGTCCATAGATGGATCGCTGGAGCTTGCACACTTTGTTAGCACCTTTAGGATCGACAAAACCTTCTGGTTGCATCATATGCAACTCTTCTTTAAGATATTCATCCAGGAATGCAGTTTTGAGATCCATTTGCCAGATTTCATAAAATGCGGCAATTGCTAACATGATTCGGACAGACTTAAGCATCGCTACGGGTGAGAAAGTCTCATCGTAGTCAACTCTTTGAACTTGTTGAAAACCTTTCGCAACAAGTCGAGCTTTGTAAACAGTAACATTACCGTCAGCGTCGGTCTTCCTCTTGAAGATCCATTTATTTTTGATGGCTTGTCGATCATCGGGCAAGTCAGCCAAAGTCCACACTTTGTTCTCATACATGGATACCATCTCAGATTTCATGGCCTCAAGCCATTTTGCGGAATCTAGGCTCGTCATTGCTTCCTCATAGTTCGCAGGTTCATCATGGTCTAGTAACATGACTTCCAGAATTGGGTTGTCGTACCACTCTGGTGCGGAACGTACTCTGGTTGATCTACAATGTTCAGCAGAAACTTGATCTGAAGTTTCATGATCATCATCATTAGCTTCCTCACTAATTGGTGTAGGAATCACTATAACTAGTTTCTGTGATGTTCCACTTTCCAATTCGGGAGAAGGTACAATTACCTCATCAAGTTCTACTTTCCTCCCACTCACTTCTTTCGAGAGAAACTCCTTCTCTAGAAAGGATCCATTCTTAGCAACAAAGACCTTGCCTTTGGATCTGTGATAGAAGGTGTACCCAATAGTTTCTTTTAGTTATCCTATGAAGATTTACTTCTCCGATTTGGGTTCGAGCTTATCATGTTGAAACTTTTTCACATAAGCATCGCAGTCCCAAACTTAAAGAAATGACAGCTTAGGTTTCTCGTCAAACCACAGTTCATACGGTGTCATCTCCACGGATTTAGATGGTGCCCTATTTAACGTGAATGTAGCTGTCTCTAATGCATAACCCCAAAAGCGATAGTGGTAGATCGGTAAGAGACATCATCGATCGCACCATATCTAATAAAGTACGGTTATGACGTTCGGACACACCATTACACTGTGGTGTTCCAGGTGGCGTGAGTAGTGAAACTATTTCACATTGTTTTTACTGAAGGCCAAACTCGCTAACTCAAATATTTTACCTCTACGATCATATCGTAGAAACTTTTATTTTCTGTTACGATGATTCTCCACTTCACTCTGAAATTCTTTGAACTTTTCAAATGTTTCAGACTTGTGCTTCATTAAGTAGATATACCCATATCTTCTCAAATTATCAGTGAAGGTCAGAAAATAACGATACCCGCCGCGAGCTTCAACACTCATTGGTCCACATACATCAGTATGTATGATTTCCAACAACTCTGTTGCTCGCTCCACCGTTCCGGAGAACGGAGTTTTAGTCATCTTGCCCATGAGGCATGGTTCGCAAGCACCAAGTGATTCATAATCAAGTGATTCCAAAAGTCCATCACTATGGAGTTTCTTCATGCGCTTTACACCAATATGACCTAAACGGCAGTGCCACAAATAAGTTGCACTATCATTATTAACCTTGCATCTTTTGGCTTCAATATTATGAATATGTGTATCACACGATCGAGATCCAACAAACCATTTTCATTGGGTGTATGACCATAGAAGGTTTTATTCATGTAAACAGAACAACAATTATTCTCTAACTTACATGAATAACCGTATTGCAATAAACATGATCAAATCATATTCCTGTTCAACACAAACACCAAATAACACTTATTTAGGTTCAACACTAATCCCGAAAGTATAGGGAGTGTGCGATGATGATCATATCAATCTTGGAACTACTTCCAATACACATCGTCACTTCATCCTTTAACTAGTTTCGGTTCATTATGCAACTCCCATTTCGAGTTACTACTCTTTAGCAACTAAACCAATATCAAATACCGAGGGGTTGCTATGAACACTAGTAAAATACACATCAATAATCTGTATATCAAATATACCTTTGTTCACTTCGCCATCCTTCTTATCCGCCAAGTATCTAGGGCAGTTCCACTTCCAGTGACCATTTCCTCTGCAGTAGAAGCACTTAGATTCAGGCTTGATTTAGCTTTGGGTTTCTTCATGGGAGTGACAACTTGCTTGTCATTCTTCTTGAAGTTCCCCTTCTATCCCTTTGCCCTTTACTTGAAACAAGTGGTCTTGTTAACCATCAACACTTGATGCTCTTTCTTGATTTCTACCTTCGCCGATTTCAGCATCGCGAAGAGCTCGGGAATTACTTTCGTCATCCCTTGCATATTATAGTTCATCACGAAGTTCTACTAACTTTGTGATAGTAAATAGAGAACTTTGTCAATTAATATCTTATCTGGAAGATTAACTCCCACTTGATTCAAGCAATTGCAGTACCCAGACAATCTGAGCACATGCTCACTGGTTGAGCTATTCTCCTCCATCTTGTAGGCAAAGTACTGTCAGAGGTCTCATACCTCTCGACACGGGCATGAGTATGAAATACTAATTTCAACTCTTGGAACATCTTATATGCTCCGTGGCGTTCAAAATGTTTTTGAAGTCCCGGTTCTAAGCCGTAAAGAATGGTGCACTTAAACTATCAAGTAGTCATCATACCGAGCTTTTGTCAAAACGTTCATAACGTCTGCATCTGCTCCTGCAATAGGTCTGTCACCTAGCGGTGCATCAAGGACATAATTCTTCTATGCAGCAATGAGGATAATCGTCAGATCACGGAACAATTCCGCATCATTGCTACTAACATCTTTCAACTTAGTTTTCTCTAGGAATATATAAAAAAATAAACGGGGAGCAACATCGCGAGCTATTGATCTACAACATAAATATGCTAATACTACCAGGACTAAGTTCATGATAAATTAAAGTTCAATTTAATCATATTACTTAAGAACTCCCACTTTGATAGACATCCCTCTAGTCATCTAAATGATCACGTGATCCAAATCAACTAAACCATGTCCGATCATCACGTGAGATGGAGTAGTTTCAATGGTGAACATCTTAGGTTGATCATATCTACTATATGATTCACGCTCGACCTTTCGGTCTCCAGTGTTCTGAGGCCATATCTGCATATGCTAGGCTCGTCAAGTTTAACCCGAGTACTCTGCGTGTGCAAAACTGGCTTACACCTGTTGTATTTGAACATAGAGCTTATCACACCCGATCATCACGTGGTGTCTCGGCACGATGAACTTTCGCAACGGTGCATACTCAAGGAGAACACTTATACCTTGAAATTTAGTAAGGGATCATCTTATAATGCTACCGTCGAACTAAGCAAAATAAGAAGCACAATAAGATAAACATCACATGCAATCAAAATATGTGACATGATATGGCCATCATCATCTTATGCTTTTGATCTCCATCTCCAAAGCACCGTCATGATCACCTTCGTCACCGGCGCGACACCTTGATCTCCATCGTAGCATCATTGTCGTCTCGCCAACTATTGCTTCTACGACTATCGCTACCGCTTAGTGATAAAGTAAAGCAATTACATGGCGATTGCATTTCATACAATAAAGCGACAACCATATGGCTCCTGCCAGTTGCCGATAACTTTACAAAACATGATCATCTCATACAAAAACGTATATAACTCATCATGTCTTGACCATATCACATCACATCATGCCCTACAAAAACAAGTTAGACGTCCTCTACTTTGTTGTTACAAGTTTTACGTGGCTGCTACGGGCTTAGCAAGAACCGTTCTTACCTACGCATACAAAACCACAACGATGTTTCGTCAAGTATGTGCTGTTTGAACCTTCACAAGGACCGGGCATAGCCACACTTGATTCAGCTAAAGTGAGAGAGACAAACACCTGCCAGTCACCTTTAAGCAACGAGTGCTCATAACGGTGAAACCAGTCTCGCGTAAGCGTACGCGTAATGTCGGTCCGGGCCGCTTCATCTCACAATACCGCCGAAGCAAAGTATGACATGTTGGTAAGCAGTATGACTAGTATCGCCCACAACTCATTGTGTTCTACTCGTGCATATCATCTATGCATAGACCTGGCTCTAATACCACTGTTGGGTAACGTAGTATTTTCAAAATTTTCCTATGATCACGCAAGATCTATCTACTAGATGCATAGCAACGAGGGGGCGAGTGTGTCTACGTACCCTCGTAGACCGAAAGCGGAAGTGTTAGAACAACGCGGTTGATGTAGTCGTACGTCTTCACGGCCCGACCGATCAAGCACCAAAACTATGGCACCTCCGAGTTCTAGCACACGTTCAGTTCGATGACGTCCCTCGAACTCCGATCCAGCTGAGTGTTGAGGGAGAGTTCCGTCAGCACGACGGTGTGGTGACGATCTTGATGTTCTACCGTCGCAGGGCTTCGCCTAAGCACCGCTACAATATTATCGAGGAGAACTATGGTGGAGGGGGGCACCGCACACGGCTAAGAGATCAAGAGATCGATTGTTGTGTCTAAAGGTGCCCTCCTACCCCCGTATATAAAGGAGGGAGGGAGAGGCCGGCCCTAGAGGGGGCGCGCCAAGTGTGGGGAGTCCTACTAGGACTCCCAAGTCCTAGTAGGATTCCCCTTTCCTTTCCGGAGTAGGAGAGAAGGAAAGAGGGGGAGAGGGAGAAGGAAAAGGGGGCTGCGCCCCTTGTCCAATTTGGACCAGAGGGGGGGCGCGCGCCTCCTTCCTTTTGGCCTTTCTCCTCTATTCCCATATGGCCCAATAAGGCCCATATACTCCGAAAAATACCCGAATCACTCGGAACCTTTCCGATGTCCGAATATAGTCGTCCAATATATCGATCTTTATGTCTCGACCATTTCGAGACTCCTCGTCATGTCCCCGATCTCATCCGGGACTCCGAACTCCTTCGGTACATCAAAACTCATAAACTCATAATAAAACTGTCATCGAAACCTTAAGCGTGCGGACCCTACGGGTTCGAGAACTATGTAGACATGACCGAGACACGTCTCCGGTCAATAAAGAATAGCGGAACCTAGATGCTCATATTGGCTCCCACATATTCTACGAAGATCTTTATCGGTCAAACCGCATAACAACATACGTTGTTCCCTTTGTCATCGGTATGTTGCTTGCCTGAGATTCGATCGTCGGTATCTCAATACCTAGTTCAATCTCGTTACCGGTAAGTCTCTTTACTCGTTCCGTAATACATCATCCCGCAACTAACTAATTAGCTGCAATGCTTGCAAGGCTTATACTGATGTGCATTACCGAGTGGGCCCAGAGATACCTCTCCGACAATCGAAGTGAAAAATCCTAATCTCGAAATACGCCAACCCAACAAGTACCTTCGGAGACACCTGTAGAGTACCTTTATAATCACCCAGTTACGTTGTGACGTTTGATAGCACACAAAGTGTTCCTCCGGTATTCGGGAGTTGCATAATCTCATAGTCATAGGAACATGTATAAGTCATGAAGAAAGCAATAGCAGTAAAACTTAAACGATCATAGTGCTAAGCTAACGGATGGGTCTTGTCCATCACATCATTCTCCTAATGATGTGATCCCGTTGATCAAATGACAACTCATGTCTATGGCTAGGAAACATAACCATCTTTGATCAATGAGCTAGTCTAGTAGATGCATACTAGGGACACTCTGTTTTGTCTATGTATTCACACATGTACTAAGTTTCCGGTTAATACAATTCTAGCATGAATAATAAACATTTATCATGATATAAGGAAATAAATAATAACTTTATTATTGCCTCTAGGGCATATTTCCTTCAGCTAGGGCGGCGCCGGCCCTACGAGATGGGATCTCCTAGGGGGGCGGCGGCCAGAGGGGGAGCCTTGCCCCCCAAGGCAAGGGGGACGCCCCCACCCCCTAGGGTTTCCAACCCTAGGCGCAGGGTGGAGGCCCAAGGGGGTGCACCAGCCCACTACGGGCTGGTCCCCCTCCCCCTACGGCCCATGGGGCCCTCCGGAATGGGTGGCCCCACCCGGTGGACCCCCGGGACCCTTCCGGTGCTCCCGGTACACTACCGGTGACCCCCGGAACTCTCCCGACGGTCGAAACTGGACTTCCTATATATAATTCTTTACCTCCGGACCATTCCGGAACTCCTCGTGACGTCCGGGATCTCATCCGGGACTCCGAACAACATTCGGGTTACCGTGTTCATATATCTCTACAACCCTAGCGTCACCGAACCTTAAGTGTGTAGACCCTACGGGTTCGGGAGACACGTAGACATGACCGAGACGACTCTCCGGTCAATAACCAACATCGGGATCTAGATACCCATGTTGGTTCCTACGTGTTCCTCGATGATCTCATCAGATGAACCACGATGTCAAGGATTCACTTAATCCCGTATGCAATTCCCTTTGTCCATCGGTATAGTACTTGCCCAAGATTCGATCGTCGGTATACCGATACCTTGTTCAATCTCGTCATGGCAAGTCTCTTTACTCGTTCCGTAATACATCATTCCGTGACTAACTCCTTAGTCACATTGAGCTCATTATGATGATGTCTTACCGAGTGGGCCCAGAGATACCTCTCCGTCATACGGAGTGACAAATCCCAGTCTCGGTTCGTGCCAACCCAACAGACACTTTCGGAGATACCCGTTGCGTACCTTTATCCAGTTACGTTGTGACGTTTGGCACACCCAAAGTATTCCTACGGTATCCGGGAGTTGCACAACCTCATGGTCTAAGGAAAAGATACTTGACATTGGAAAAGCTTTAGCATTACGAACTACAACGATCTTGTGCTAGGCTTAGGATTGGGTCTTGTCCATCACATCATTCTCCTAATGATGTGATCCCGTTATCAATGGCATCCAATGTCCATGGTCAGGAAACCGTGACCATCTGTTGATCAACGAGCTAGTAACTAGAGGCTTACCAGGGACACATTGTGGTCTGTGTATTCACACATGTATCACTGTTTCCGTATAATACAATTCAAGCATGAATAACAGACAATTATCATGAACAAGGAAATATAATAATAACCATTTTATTATTGCCTCTAGGGCATATTTCCAACAGTCTCCCACTTACACTAGAGTCAATAATCTAGTTACATTGTGATGAATCGAACACCCATAGAGTTCTGGTGATGATCATGTTTTGCCCGTGGAAGAGGTTTAGTCAACGGATCTGCGACATTGAGATTCGTATGCACTTTACAAATATCTATGTCTCCATCTTGAACATAATTCCGGATGGAGTTGAAACGGCGCTTGATGTGCTTGGTCTTCTTGTGAAACCTGGGCTCCTTGGCAATGGCAATAGCTCCAGTGTTGTCACAGAAGAGAGTCATCGGGCTTGACGCGCTTGGAATGACTCCTAGGTCGGTGATGAACTCCTTCATCCAGACTCCTTCCTGTGCTGCTTCGCAAGCAGATATGTACTCCGCTTCACATGTAGAATGCGCCACGATGCTCTGCTTGCAACTGCACCAGCTGACTGCCCCTCCATTCAAAATATACACGTATCCGGTTTGTGACTTGGAGTCATCCAGATCTGTGTCGAAGCTAGCATCGACGTAACCCTTTACGACGAGCTCTTCGTCACCTCCATAAACGAGAAACATATCCTTAGTCCTTTTCAGGTACTTCAGGATGTTCTTGACCGATGTCCAGTGTTCCATACCGGGATCACTTTGGTACCCCCCTACCAAACTTATGGCAAGGTTCACATCAGGTCTAGTACACAGCATGGTATACATAATAGAACCTATGGCTGAGGCATAGGGGATGACACTCATCTTTTCTCTATCTTCGGTCGTGGTCGGGGATTGAGCCGTGCTCAATCTCATACCTTGCAATACAGGCAAGAACCCTTCCTTGGACTGATCCATATTGAACTTCTTCAATATATTGTCAAGGTATGTGCTTTGTGAAAGACTAATGAGGCATCTCGATCTATCTCTATAGATCTTGATGCCTAATATGTAAGCAGCTTCTCCAAGGTCCTTCATTGAAAAACTCTTATTCAAATAGGCCTTTATGCTCTCCAAGAATTCTATATCATTTTCCATCAGCAATATGTCATCCACATATAATATGAGAAATGCTACAGAGCTCCCACTCACTTTCTTGTAAATACAGGCTTCTCCCCAAGTCTGTATAAAACCAAACGCTTTGATCACATCATTAAAGCGAATATTCCAACTCCGAGATGCTTGCACCAGCCCATAGATCGAGCGCTGGAGCTTGCATACCTTGTTAGCATTCTCAGGATCGACAAAACCTTCCGGCTGCATCATATACAGCTCTTCCTTGAGAAAGCCATTAAGGAATGCCGTTTTGACGTCCATTTGCCATATCTCATAATCATAGAATGCGGCAATTGCTAACATGATTCGGATGGACTTCAGCATCGCTACGAGAGAGAAAGTCTCGTCGTAGTCAATCCCTTGAACTTGTCGATAACCTTTAGCGACAAGCCAAGCTTTATAGATGGTCACATTACCATCCGCGTCAGTCTTCTTCTTAAATATCCATTTATTTTCTATGGCGTGCCGATCATCGGGCAAGTCCACCAAAGTCCATACTTTGTTTTCATACATGGATCCTATCTCGGATTTCATGGCTTCAAGCCATTTGTTGGAATCCGGGCCCGCCATCGCTTCTTCATAGTTCGAAGGTTCACCATTGTCTAACAACATGATTTCCATGACAGGGTTCCCGTACCACTCTGGTGCGGAACGTGTCCTTGTGGACCTTCGAAGTTCAGTAGTAACTTGATCTGAATCTTCATGATCATCATCATTAACTTCCTCCCCTGTCGGTGCAGGCACCTCAGGAACAATTTCCCGCGCTGTGCTACTTTCTGGTTCGGGAGGGGTGACTGTCACCTCATCAAGTTCTACTTTCCTCCCACTCACTTCTTTCGAGAGAAACTCTTTCTCCAGAAAGGATCCATTATTGGCAACGAAGACCTTGCCTTCGGATCTGAGGTAGAAGGTGTACCCAATCGTTTCCTTTGGGTATCCTATGAAGACGCATTTTTCCGATTTGGGTTCGAGCTTTTCAGGTTGAAGTTTCTTGACATAAGCATCGCAACCCCAAACTTTCAGAAACGACAGCTTAGGTTTCTTGCCAAACCAAAGTTCATACGGTCTCGTCTCAACGGATTTTGACGGAGCCCTATTTAAAGTGAATGCGGCAGTCTCTAAAGCATAACCCCAAAAAGATAGCGGTAAGTCGGTGAGAGACATCATAGATCGCACCATGTCAAACAGAGTACGATTTCGACGTTCGGACACACCATTACGCTGAGGTGTTCCGGGTGGTGTCAATTGTGAAACAATTCCACAGTTCCTTAGGTGCGTGCCAAATTTGTGACTTAAATATTCAACCCCACGATCCGATCGTAAGAACTTTATTTTTCTGTCACGTTGATTCTCAACCTCATTCTGAAATTCCTTGAAGTTTTCAAAGGTTTCAGACTTGTGTTTCATTAAGTAGACATACCCATATCTACTCAAGTCATCTGTGAGGGTGAGAACATAACGATAGCTTCCGCGAGCTTCAACACTCATTGGACCGCACACATCGGTATGTATGATTTCCAATAAGTTGGTCGCTCGCTCCATTGTTCTGGAGAACGGAGTCTTGGTCATCTTGCCCAAGAGGCATGGTTCGCACGTCTCAAATGATTCATAATCAAGAGACTCTAGAAGTACATATGCATGGAGCTTCTTCATACGTTTGACACCAATATGACCAAGGCGGCAATGCCACAAGTATGTGGGACTATCATTATCAACTTTACATCTTTTGGCATTCACACTATGAATATGTGTAACATCATGTTCGAGATTCATCAAAAATAAACCATTGACCAGCGGGGCATGACCATAAAACATATCTCTCATATAAATAGAACAACCATTATTCTCGGATTTAAATGAGTAGCCATCTCGCATTAAACGAGATCCAGATACAATGTTCATGCTCAAAGTTGGTACTAAATAACAATTATTAAGGTTTAAACTAATCCCGAGGGTAGATGTAGAGGCAGCGTGCAGACGGCGATCACATCGACCTTGGAACCATTCCCGACGCGCATCGTCACCTCGTCCTTCGCCAGTCTCCGCTTATTCCGCAGCTCATGCTTTGAGTTACAAATGTGAGCAACTGCACCGGTATCAAATACCCAGGAGCTACTACGAGCGCTGGTAAGTTACACATCAATAACATGTATATCATATATACCTTTGACGTTGCCGGCCTTCTTATCTGCTAAGTATTTGGGGCAGTTCCGCTTCCAGTGACCCGTTCCCTTGCAATAAAAGCACTCAGTCTCTGGCTTGGGTCCATTCTTTGGCTTCTTCCCGGCAACTGGCTTACCGGGCGCGGCAACTCCTTTGCCGTCCTTCTTGAAGTTCTTCTTACCCTTGCCTTTCTTGAACTTAGTGGTTTTATTCACCATCAACACTTGATGCTCTTCCTTGATCTCCACCTCCGCTGATTTCAGCATTGAATACACTTTGGGAATGGACTTCTCCATCCCTTGCATATTGAAGTTCAACACGAAGCTCTTGTAGCTAGGTGGGAGCGACTGAAGGATTCTGTCAACGACCGCTTCGTCTGGGAGATTCATTCCCAACTGAGACAAGCGGTTGTGCAACCCAGATAACTTGAGTATGTGCTCGCTAACAGAACTATTTTCCTCCATCTTACAACTGTAGAATGCGTTGGAGACGTCATATCTCTCAACTTGGGCATGAGCTTGGAAAACCATTTTTAGCTCTTGGAACATCTCATATGCTCCGTGGTGCTCAAAATGCTTTTGGAGCCCCGATTCTAAGCTGTAGAGCATGCCGCACTGAACTAGGGAGTAATCATCACAACGCGACTGCCAATCGTTCATAACATCTTGGTTTGCCGGGGCGGGAGCGTCACCTAGCGGTGCTTCTAGGACATACGTTTTCTTGGCAGCTATGAGGATGATCCTCAGGTTACGGACCCAATCCGTACAGTTGCTACCATCGTCTTTCAGCTTGGATTTCTCTAGGAACGCGTTGAAGTTGAGGGTGGCATGAGCGTGGGCCATTTGATCTACAAGACATATTGTAAAGAATTTAGACTAAGTTCATGACAATTAAGTTCATATAATTAAATTTAATGAACTCCCACTTAGATTGACATATCTCTAGTCATCTAAGTGATACATGATCCGAACCGACTAGCCCGTGTCCGATCATCACGTGAGACGGACTAGTCATCAACGGTGAACATCTTCATGTTGATCGTATCTTCTATACGACTCATGTTCGACCTTTCGGTCTTCCGTGTTCCGAGGCCATGTCTGTACATGCTAGGCTCGTCAAGTGAACCCTAAGTGTATTGCATGTGTAAATCTGGCTTACACCCATTGTATGCGAACGTTAGAGCCTATCACACCCGATCATCACGTGGTGCTTTGGAACAACGCTCCTTAGCAACGGTGCACAGTTAGGGGGAACACAATTCTTGAATTTTTTTAGTGAGAGATCATCTTATTTACTACCGTCGTTCTAAGCAAATAAGATGCATAAACATGATAAACATCACATGCAATCAAATAAAGTGACATGATATGGCCAATATCATTTTGCTCCTTTGATCTTCATCTCCGGGGCTCCATGATCATCTTTGTCACCGGCATGACACCATGATCTCCATCATCATGATCTCCATCATCGTGTCTTCATGAAGTCGTCTCGCCAAATATTACTTCTACTACTATGGCTAACGTTTACCAATAAAGTAAAGTAATTACATGGCGTTATTCAGTGACATGCGGGTCATACAATAAATAAGACAACTCCTATGGCTCCTGCCGGTTGTCATTCTCATCGACATGCAAGTCGTGATTCCCTATTACAAGAACATGATCAATCTCATACATCACATATATCATTCATCACATCTTCTTGGCCATATCACATCACGTAGCACATGCTGCAAGAACAAGTTAGACGTCCTCTAATTATTGTTGCAAGTTTTTACGTGGCTTCTATAGGTTTCTAGAAAGAACGTTTCTTACCTACGCCAAAACCACAACGTGATATGTCAATTTCTATTTACCCTTCATAAGGACCCTTTTCATCGAATCCGATCCGACTAAAGTGGGAGAGATAGACACCCGCCAGCCACCTTATGCAACTAGTGCATGTCAGTCGGTGGAACCAGTCTCACGTAAGCGTACGTGTAAGGTCGGTCCAGGCCGCTTCATCCCACGATGCCGCCGAATCAAGATTGGACTAGTAGCGGCAAGAAAATTGAACAAATCTACGCCCACAACTTGTTTGTGTTCTACTCGTGCATGATGCTACGCAAAGACCTAGCTCAGATGCCACTGTTGGGGAACATAGAAGAATTCAAAAAATTTCCTACGCTTCACCAAGATCAATCTAAGGAGTCATCTAGCAACGAGCATAAAGGGGTGCATCTACATACCCTTTGTAGATCGCGAGCGGAAGCGTTCAAGAGAACGTGGATGATGGAGTCGTACTCGTCGTGATCCCTATCACCGATGATCCCAGCGCCGAACGGACGGCACCTCCGCGTTCAACACACGTACGGTGCAGCGTCGTCTCCTCCTTCTTGATCCAGCAAGGGGGGGGGAGAGGTTGATGGAGATCTAGCAGCACGAGGCCGTGGTGGTGGATGCAACGAAAAAACTGTAGGGCTTCGCCAAGCACCCGCGGGAGGAGGGAGATGTGTAACGGGGGGAGAGAGGCGCCAGGGGCAAGGATGCGGCTGCCCTCTCCCCCCCCCCCACTATATATAGGGGCCAGGGGGGCGGCGGCCAGAGGGGGAGCCTTGCCCCCCAAGGCAAGGGGGCGCCCCCCACCCCTAGGGTTTCCAACCCTAGGCGCAGGGGGGAGGCCCAAGGGGGTGCGCCAGCCCACTATGGGCTGGTCCCCCTCCCCCTATGGCCCATGGGGCCCTCCGGGATGGGTGGCCCCACCCGGTGGACCCCCGGGACCCTTCCGGTGGTGCCGGTACACTACCGGTGACCCCCGCAACTCTCCCGACGGCCGAAACTGGACTTCCTATAGATAATTCTTTACCTCCGGACCATTCCGGAACTCCTCGTGACGTCCGGTATCTCATCCGGGACTCCGAACAACATTCGGGTTACCGTGTGCATATATCTCTACAACCCTAGCGTCACCGAACCTTAAGTGTGTAGACCCTACGGGTTCGGGAGACACGTAGACATGACCGAGACGACTCTCCGGTCAATAACCAACAGCGGGATCTGGATACCCATGTTGGTTCCTACGTGTTCCTCGATGATCTCATCAGATGAACCACGATGTCAAGGATTCACTTAATCCCGTATGCAATTCCCTTTGTCCATCGGTATAGTACTTGCCCGAGATTCGATCGTCGGTATACCGATACCTTGTTCAATCTCGTCATGGCAAGTCTCTTTACTCGTTATGTAATACATCATTCCGTGACTAACTCCTTAGTCACATTGAGCTCATTATGATGATGTCTTACCGAGTGGGCCCAGAGATACCTCTCTGTCATACGGAGTGACAAATCCCAGTCTCGGTTCGTGCCAACCCAACACACACTTTCAGAGATACCCGTTGCGTACCTTTATAGCCACCCAGTTATGTTGTGACGTTTGGCACACCCAAAGTATTCCTACGGTATCCGGGAGTTGCACAACCTCATGGTCTAAGGAAAAGATACTTGACATTGGAAAAGCTTTAGCACTACGAACTACAATGATCTTGTGCTAGGCTTAGGATTGGGTCTTGTCCATCACATCATTCTCCTAATGACGTGATCCCGTTATCAATGACATCCAATGTCCATGGTCAGGAAATCGTGACCATCTGTTGATCAACGAGCTAGTAACTAGAGGCTTACCAGGGATACGTTATGGTCTGTGTATTCACACATGTATCACTATTTCCGTATAATACAATTTAAGCTTGAATAACAGACAATTATCATGAACAAGGAAATATAATAATAACCATTTTATTATTGCCTCTAGGGCATATTTCCAACATCTCTATCTTCTAGTGATGAATTGAGTTTTTCCCTTTGAGATTTCGTTGTTATCGGATTGAATACTTTTATGGATTTGAGAACACTTGATATATGTCTTGCAATTGAATACTCGTGGTGATAATGGGGTATCATATTGATTCACTTGATATGTGTTTTGGCACTCAAATTGCGGATTCCCACGGTGACATTGGGGTAATCTATGCATAGGGGTTGATGCACGTTCTTGTCTTTGTTTCTCCGGTAGAAATCTTGGGGCACTATTTGAGGTTCTTTGTGTTGGATTGAGTATTATGAATCTGAATTTGTTTTGGTGTTATTTTTGTACAAATTCTTGATAGATCGACCGGAAAGAATAACTTGTGTTATTTTAGTACGAACTCTTGATAGATCGATCGGAAAGAATAACTTGTGTTATTTTAGTACGAACTCTTGATAGATCGATCGGAAAGAATAACTTTTATTTTAGTACGAACTCTTGGATAGATCGATCGGAAAGAATAGCTACAAACAATTCCTTCTTATGTTCTCCTCTAGATAGAAACTTTGGAGTGATTCTTCATCGTACTTTGAGGGATGGTTATATGATTCAATTGTATTAGCATTGTTGAGTGATCGCACTAGCGAAAGTACGAACCCTAGGCCTCATTTTCAAGCATTACAACACCGTTCGTGCTTCGTTTTATCACTTGCTACCTTACTGTTTTTAATTATTACTATTACAAAAATCAATATCTACTATCCATATTACACTTGTATCACCATCTCTTCGCCGAACTAGTGCACCTATATAATTTGGTGTGTTGGGACACAAGAGACTTTTTATTATTTTGTTGCAGGGTTGTTTGAGAGAGGTCATCTTCATCCTACACCTCCCACAGATTGATAAACCTTAGATCATCCACTTGAGGGAAAATTGCTACTGTCCTACAAAACTCTGCGCTTGGAGGCCCAGCACAAGTCTACAAGAACAAGTTGTGTAGTAGACATCACTTCCTAGCCGGCGACACCACCAAACCCTAGCAAGCAATGGGCCTCTTCGGCAGCAGCAGCGGCAAGGGCAAGTGCACCCCCGGCGCCTCATCCTCCCGTGCTCCTCCGCCCCTCCTCCTCCACCGCCAGCACGTGTCCGCCCAGGTCGCCGACGTCTGCACATCCCGGTGCACCAAGCGCGGTAGCACTGGGAGTACAGGCTGCCATTGCCCTACCCCGATGTCACACTCCCGCACCGCTAGCACCTGGATCCACACCGGATCCCCGTGCCGGCGGTTCTGCGAATCCAACAGGCGCACGGCGAGGAGGTGCGCATGTGCCGGGCACAGCTCACGCCGACACAACGGCGGATGCCCGAGTACGCCGCCGACTCTCCCAATTGGGAGGCTTGGTTTGAAAACGAGGAGCAACGGTGGCTAGGCGTCGGCGCCAACCCGCCGCCGTTTCCACCGCCACCCCCGCGGGTAGAGCCGAAGGAAATGGAGGCGGAGGCGGAGTACCAAGCCGCCCTAGAGGAGGCCCTACAACATGCGCTGGAGGTTAGCTAGCTCGAGGAGGACACGCATGGGGATGTGCTGGAGCAAGCCATTGCCTTGTCAACGGTGGGGGACTCTGTCCACACCCCGCTCTTCGTCCCACCTCCGCCATCGCTGTCGCCCGTCCTCGAGCCCAAGCCGGATCCGGAGCCGACGCGGAAGCACTCCCCGCCACCACCCACTTGGCCGGAGGAGGCCTACACGTGGACCGACCAGTACCGCGAGTGGGTGAGCGCGCCTCCGGTCCACTACGCCGCGACACCGAAGGAGGATGCGGCCCACCTTGAGCGCTGGAAAGCGCACTGGCTCGCCCAGGAGTAGGCCGACGGCGAGCGGCAGATGGGCTGGGAGCAGGTGCTGCAGGCGCGACGTGGAGGCGTTGCTGCTTGAGGAGGAGGTGGAGGAGCGCGCTCGGCGGGCCGCAATGCCGCCGCCCCAGCAGACGCCGGAGGAGGCTGCCTTGGCAGCGTGCCGAGCGGCGTTCAGGTGGATGGCCCTGCTCCCGTCTTCATCGACCTCACCGGCGGTGATGGCGATGGCGACTTCAAGGGCAAGGGCAAGACCGACGACGTGTAGGGCAGCGAGCGGACGCAGACTTTTTTTATGTTTTAATTAGGTTTAAGTGGATTTTGGCCGACGGTTGACCGACTCCCGTTGGATGGTCAAGCCAACCCATTTAAGAATGCGGACGCGTACATTCGCCTGACCGATCTAAACGAACGAAAAGCGGACAAAATACGTGTACATTTGAGTCGCCCTGTTGAAGTTGCTCTAAAGAAGTGGCGGCACACATACAAAAGGCAGATAAGGCAGCTCTCCTTGTGCCTCCCAAACAGGCAAAGGAAAGCCATATGCATGGATGGATGGTGCCGCTACACGCACGCACTCACGTACGCACAGACAGTTCCCACCCTACGTCACTGCTTTGCTATTTTCGCTCCCCGCCGCATCGTTTGATTCCTGGCAAAGCAAGTCTTCTGCCTGACTAATTAAGCATCAGCCTTTCTTGGGGAACAAGATGGATCCTTGAATCGGCAAGAGCATCGAACGCTGATTAACTACTACTCCTACTGTCTTTGTCAGATGCCGGTATCTCGTTTTCTAGATGAATTGCCCTAAGCAAAGGGTATCTCGTTCCCCTTTTCTTGTCTTCACAAAGATCCACAGTTGGACTCCTGGCCTGCCACGTTTCAGCTCGCATCGCCTCTCGTGTCTGAAAAAGGTTAAAAATGTTCAGTCCCAAGTCACAATCACAAGAAGCTGATATTTTTGTTCTCCTACGTGGAGTCCTCTCTCGCGGTCAGCTCCCTTGTATACGTATTGTATAAACAGAAACTTACCTCGGCTGCAGTATGAAACAAGCAGGTAGTTCATCACTCAGAAACAAACAGCCCCTATTTTGGTCCACATCCTGAATCTGATCGATCAGGGACTCCACGCCAGCCTCTCCGAACGGGTCGGTGACGGCAGGGCCCCGCCCGGACCCAGCCGGTAAACTCGGTCTTATCCAGCGGGAAGAGCCCACGCAGCACACTACCCACCCCCGCGGCAATCCCGTGAGCGCGTCGTCGGTCGAGCGAAACCGCAGCCGCATCTCGTTTCCTTTCTCCCCCTCGTCTCGCCCCGGTAAAAAAACAGAGGCTTTTCCCCCCTTCCTCCCACCCTCGCCGCCGCGGCGCCTCCTCCACCTCCACTGCTCCCCCTCCCCCTCCCCCTCCCCCTCCACACACGGAACGAGAAGAAGAGAAGGAGGACACACCGGCGGAACTCGTCCCGTGCTCGTCCCGCGCGGATCCCGCCGCCCCATGCGCACGCCGCCGTCGTGGTCCTAGCAGCCATGAGCCTCGCCTCCCTCGCCCGCGCCGCCGCCCGGTCCGCGCGCTCCGCCCGCCCGCGCCAGGCAAGCCTCCGCCCCCATACGCCCGCCTCTCTCCCTCTCTCTCGCGTCCGGGTGGGCCAGGCTCACAAAGGTCTGACTTTTTTTCTTTTCTTGTGCTGTTGGTTCTCTTAGGGTTTCTCCCTCGGCGGGCTCCGGGCGCCGCCATCGTCGCCCCTCCCGCCGGCCCACGGCGGGGATGCCGGGGCGCTGGGGCTCGTGCGCGGGTACCTCACTGCTTCGCTGGGGAGCCCTGCCGCGGTCAAGACCTCGGAGTGGAGGTACCTCCTCGCCAGCCCGCAGTTCCGCAGGCTCTTCTGCAGCGGCTCTAAGAAGAGTGAGTGTTGTTGTGCCTTATTTTTCGGTCAGTCCGGGTCGGGTGTCTCCTGGCGCTACTGAAATATGAATCCTTTTGTGCTTTCAGATTACGAGAATTACTACCCCAAGGGGAAGAAGGAGGCGCCCAAAGGGGATGGGAGCAACAAGGACTCCAAGCGTAAGTCGCCGCCTTTCTCATGCGCGTATCTTGTTCGTGTAGGGAAGTTTGTGTTGATCCCAGTGGATTATTCACTTTCAGCACACTATTATCAAGCGGGCTTAGTGGATGTGTTTAGCAAACAACATGGTTAACTATGTACGCGATGATCTCCCTGCCCTATGAGTGCCGGGCAGTTTTTTATGTAACAATGGAATAATACTCCCTCCGTCCCATATTACTTGTCTTAAATTTGTTTAGATACGGATGACACCTCCATCACAAAATAATTGACTCGATGTTGCACTAACTTTGTACTAAAGCTAGTGCAACGTTGAGTCACTTAATTTGAGACGGAGGGAGTAGTAATTTGGGACGGAGGTAATAGGATATAACTGCATGATGGATCGGTCACAACCATGTCCGATGGTAGTTTAACTTGTCAGTTCCAAGTGCTGCCAACTTCAAGTGTGATGAAATGTTCCAAGCTCAGAAAAAATAATTTCAAGTGTGATGAAATTGCAATTCTCTGATATGCAGAGGAATCCGATACAGATGGTCAATGGAATTTCCAGGATGGTACTTTCAAGCAGCTGCAGAACTTCTTGGGACCTCTATTGCTTTTAGGCCTGATGTTCTCATCCTTGTCTTCAAGCTCATCAGACCAGAAGGAGGTAGTTTTCATCCTGTTTCAGGCAAATTGGCCATAAGTGTTTTTAACTGTTCACTAATATGTGTACTCTGGCACAAAGAATTCTGCAAGTTTTTGTTCTGTTGTCAAATATATTTGCTTTTTTGTCGAATCCCTAAATCATTACTATGTGTCGAGAACCCCAGGAAAATAGAAAACTTTTTTACTACCATAAAAGGACTATACAAGCTGTATGTACCTGTCACCTCCAATCAAATTTGGAGATTATTTTAGCATTATTAACCAATAATTGTGACAAGCAGCAGCACACAGCAGGACCGTATTTCTCACCATGAGGTCTTCGCATGGGTTTGACAAATGGCAGAGAAAATACCCACTCTTTCTCTTTAGATGTTTGTTAATAATGTGTGCCTACACCAGATAACAGAGTGTGATTAATATGCAATATGTAAGGCGACATGTTTGCAAAAAGATGTCCATAGAGATGATATGCTATTTTGTAAAATAGATGATGTTTAATTCTATAGCCCATTGAGAAGTTGTTCTCTCTAATTAATTCTTGCTTGTACACATGCTTACCTGGTGTGGCTATATGTTAACGTGCGCCTTATATTTGTAGTTTTCTATTCTTACCTTCGAATGCAAATGCCAGTTTCAGAACTATTACTTTTTGTTTTTATTAATTGTAATTTTAGCATTGTTTTTTGGGTTTCATATTTGTTCACTTTGAATGTATGGACGTTGCATAATCTTTAGTTTATTGGTTATTAAAAGTTCTTGTGCTTGTAATTTCTGCAGATAAGCTTCCAAGAATTCAAGAACAAGTTACTGGAACCTGGCCTGGTTGATCGTATTGTTGTTTCAAATAAATCAGTGGCGAAGGTCTACGTCAGGACTACACCACAGACGAACGGCCAAAGCCAAAATACTGATACACAGATTACCACCGTTGATGTTCCAAGCAGACAGGCTCCCAGCAAATACAAGTATTTCTTCAATATTGGAAGTGTTGAGTCATTTGAAGAAAAATTAGAGGAAGCCCAGGAAAATTTGGGTATAGATTCACATGATTATGTTCCAGTAACTTATGTTGCTGAAGTAAATTGGTTCCAAGAAGTCATGAGATTTGCCCCAACAGCGTTCCTTGTTGGACTACTATATTTTATGGGGAAAAGGATGCAGAGTGGATTTAATATTGGAGGTGGTCCTGGGAAGGGTAGCCGTGGTATCTTTAACATTGGAAAAGCAACAGTAACAAAGATGGACAAAAATTCCAAAAATAAGGTTAGTTCTGTCTTGTCCTGTATCATTCTCTTTGGTCCCATTAAAGAGGCAATCAAAATATTTAGGTCTACTGAAAAGTAATTCTGGAGCCGCAACAGTCCTCATTGTTTAGATTTGCAGTAGCATTAGCTTTTGGTTTACACGATATTGGCTGTATCTCCCTGACAACTCCCTCTCTTTGGTTGGTGCAGGTGTATTTTAAGGATGTAGCAGGCTGTGATGAAGCTAAACAAGAAATAATGGAGTTTGTGCATTTCCTTAAAAATCCCAAGAAGTATGAAGAGTTGGGAGCTAAGATACCAAAAGGTGCTCTGCTTGTAGGTCCTCCTGGAACTGGAAAGACTCTACTTGCTAAAGCTACAGCAGGAGAATCTGGTGTGCCCTTTATGTCCATTTCTGGTTCCGATTTCATGGAAATGTTCGTAGGTGTTGGACCATCCAGGGTAAGAAACTTATTCCAAGAAGCTCGGCAGTGTGCACCTAGTATCGTATTTATTGATGAGATCGATGCAATCGGTCGCGCGAGAGGCCGTGGAGGTTTTTCTGGTTCAAATGATGAGCGAGAAAGTACTTTGAACCAGCTGCTTGTAGAGATGGATGGATTCGGTACAACTGCTGGTGTTGTTGTTCTTGCTGGTACAAATAGACCTGACATCCTTGACAAGGCACTGCTAAGGCCTGGAAGATTTGATCGCCAGATAACAATTGACAAACCAGATATAAAGGGCCGTGATCAGATATTCCGCATATATCTTACAAAACTTAAACTGGACAATGACCCAACATATTTTTCGCAAAGGCTAGCTGCTTTGACACCTGGGTTTGCTGGAGCTGACATTGCGAATGTTTGTAATGAAGCTGCTTTGATTGCTGCAAGAACTGATGAAACTCAGATTACAATGCAGCATTTTGAGTCTGCAATTGATAGGATTATTGGTGGTTTAGAGAAGAAAAACAAGGTAACATGATCAAATGCTATTTTAAAGTTTAAACATTTGTGAGCAGAGGGACAACACTTCACGTTCCATTGCGACCAATGAAACAAAAGTTGTAGGGTAAATTTTGCTAATTTCTTTCTCGTAATAGTATTACTGTTGCAAACGGGCATGCAACCTAAGAAAGTTGATACATGCCTGATTTACACACTTTCTTGTGGAGACATTACTCTGTCACTTTGTTTATGATGCTTTCATGTGAGCAAATAGGATGTTCTTTTTATAGTTCATATTGACTGGGCACAATGGCATTGATGTTCTTGGTGGGCCTAGAACATTGGAATAAAAAGTGTGGCTCTGTTTCTAGCGGATGTCTGCTAAGTGCAATGGCAATACGAGCGGTCATCTTTTGCCTGGGTACTCATAAGCAAATGTTTTAGATGTTGAATGTTAATAAATAGACAAGGGCAAGAGCGGCACGAACCTACAGTTCTACATGTTGTAGCTTGATTTCTAACAGACGTCAACTAAGTGCTCCGGAAATACGAGAAACCTAAGTAAATGTTTTAGGGGTTGAATGAATTAAATAAACAAGGGCAAGAGAGGGCACGAACCTACAGTTCTACATGCACTGGCATACCTCATGCTCCATTTTGTGACAAAGTTGGATCACAAATTTATTAATTGGTGGATTGTCTGCAGTACACTTTCCATGGGAATGCCCTAGCTTTTTGTTTTTTTTGTTTATTACACCATGCAACTTGTTTTGTATAGATACTTGTTATATCTTATATTTCCCTCAATGTTGATTCTGGCCTCTACATGTCACTTGATTGCAGGTAATTAGCAAACTGGAGCGCCGTACTGTTGCTTACCATGAAGCTGGGCATGCTGTTGCCGGATGGTTTTTAGAACATGCAGAGCCTCTTCTGAAAGTTACAATTGTTCCCCGTGGAACAGCTGCTTTAGGCTTTGCACAGTATGTTCCAAATGAGAATCTTTTGATGACAAAGGAGCAGCTCTTTGATATGACATGCATGACGTTAGGTGGCCGAGCTGCGGAGGAGGTATGCCCTTCCCTACGTATTTTTAGTGATGGAGATTTATGTTAAGTATCTTAGATTCGTGGGCATCTCTTCAAATCTTTACCATTTAGCTCCACTGGTGGATTGTCTCCCATCACTAAAGCAGCTGTTCAAGTGAATATGTGGGTTTTGAGTAGAATGAACACAGGGTCATTTCTGAGTGCTGCATCTGACAAGATCTGAAGACAGTAATTCTAGTTATTAGGTTAATCATTCACCGCTTCAGTTATGGCGAATCTGTGAATATGCACAATGTTATCACAATTTGACGGGTCTAGGTAAATCAAAATACTGTACTGTTATCATGAGTTTCTCGACATACACCACTGCATGGTATATTGACATTTATTCTACTTGCAGTCCAGGCTTCTTTTCTTTTTAAATATGGATATGCAACCTAAGGTTACTGCATAAAATGCATGTTTATACGCCATAATTAATATCCCCTGTATCAAGCTAACGCGTCGTGTAATGTTGTATTTTTATTCACTTGTACATAGTATGGATGGCTGTGAAATTATTCACAATATTGCCGATGAAAGTGCACTAATGGAAAGGCATTGTTTGTGCTTTTTTTCAGGTTTTGATTGGAAGAATCTCAACTGGTGCCCAGAATGATCTGGAGAAAGTTACAAAGATGACATATGCGCAAGTTGCTGTGTATGGTTTCAGCGATAAGGTTGGTCTTCTATCCTTCCCTCAGCGGGAGGACGGCTTTGAAATGAACAAGCCTTACAGCAACCAAACCGCATCCATCATCGATACTGAGGTGAGGGAATGGGTCGCCAAGGCCTACAAAAGGACAGTTGAACTGTTGACGGAGAAGAAGGAACAAGTAGCTCTGATCGCGGAATTGCTGCTGGAGAAGGAGGTCCTCCACCAGGACGATCTGACCAGGGTACTGGGAGACCGCCCCTTCAAGGCGGCCGAGCTAACAAACTACGACCTGTTCAAGCAGGGGTTCCAGGACGAAGAGGGCAAGACTGCAGAGCCCGCCAAGAACGCCGAGGTGCCCGAAGACGGACCGGCCGCTGCGCTTCCCGACGTCGTCGTGCCGACGTAGAAATCCAGGGCGACATCTACCCCGCTGTACATGGCATGCCCTCATCCGATAGATTCTGGTTTTGTTGTTGCAGCATAAGAAGGAAAAAAAACTGTATAAATCAGCGCCCTCGTCTTCTAAGAATCAGCCATGCCGGTTTTATTTATTAGCTGGAAGGAATGCAGTAGGCTTTCCGCAGCTGGCGTGGCCCTGTTGTTCTTCTTCAGTACGATGAGCTGCTGGTCGAGGTTCATGCTCTGAGCTTGTATTGGCGTCGCCAGACGTTTTTGACGAATCCTGTATTTCTCATGATTTTACTATAAAGAAGATTTCGTCCACCTACCTACGAGTAGTAGCAGAGCTCGAACCTTTCTCCAGCCGAACGGGTTGGATCCACAAACAGCATTATATTTTACTCCCTCCGTTTCCAAATATTTGTTTTTCCAGAGGTTTCAACAAGTGACTACATACGAAGCAAAATGAGCGAATCTACACTCCAAAATATGTTCACGTACAACCGTATGTTATAGCCCATTTAAAATGTCTAGAAAGACAAATATTAGCCCATTTAAAATGTCTAGAAAGACAAATATTTGAGAACGGAGGGAGTAGAAGGTTTTACTTTATCTTAAGCCGGAGGTACAAAGCACGTACGAGCTCGACAGCAGTCAGCTCGTATACTACAGTAGCTCAACGCAGCGTAATCAACTAATGATAGCCTTTTGATGAGGGAGCATAAGCATGGCATCCTGTCAATCTACCTTTGCTGGACACCACATTATCACATGTAGCCAAGTAGGGATTGTACGCGATCTCTAGAAAAAGAGCTGTCGAGCGAGTGCATTGCTGCTACCAAACAACGACCTAATAATAATAGTGGACGGCCGCTATCTGAATCTGATTAGATTGCATCTACTGTACATCTATTCCATGCACGTACACGCGCTTTGCAAAAGGCGGCTGGAAAGGCAAAAGGGAGGAAGATGCATGGCGCGGCGAGCAAGCAAAACCGGGTTGGGTTGGGTTTGCTTGGGTTGGTTCAGCCATCCCCCTCCCCCCTCCCTCCCACGGGAGGAGTGGGAGGAAGGAGGCTTGGAAGAAGAGGAAAAGACACGGGCGTGGCCGTGTGAGTACCTGCTAACCATCACGCACACGGAGGACCATATCTCTATCTCGATTGATCACGGTATCCTCCATCCATCTCCGTTGAGAGTTCAGAATGTTTGTCTGTAACAGCACAAAAGCGCAAAGCTGCGGCCACGGGACCAGCAGCAGACAAACATGTATCACCTTCCTTGCTCCGAGCTGGTCACGTCCATGTCTTCACCAAGCCCTTTTTGAGTTGCTTGCGTGCAGTCGCTTGGCATGTAAGTTGGGGTTAGCTGGGCTGCAGAAAAAAGTTGCATGAGACCTGACTAACTTTGGAGAGAGAGATAGAGAGTCAGAGATGGGATGCAGTGCACTCGCGGTCACTGGCTAGATCGTCTGAGCTTTAGCTCGCCTAGTCCGCCTCCCATCTCTTCTCAAAAGGGAAGGTTCAGTTCAACCACTGCTGATTTAACGCATTCTATACAGGGTTAGGTGGGAGCTAGCGAAAAGGAATCTGTTAAAACCTCTCGTCTGTCAATTGGTCAATAAACCAAACAATTATTTCTTCTAGCTAGACAAGTCAATTGGCAATGTACTCCTGTTCATCACACGGATATACTACAACATTCTACTTGATCAGCCATGCCTTCGATTTCTAAACAGGCTTTCATTTTTTTTCCTTTTAAAAACGAGGTTGAATCACCGAGCTTTTCATCAACGTGATGCACACGATTATGTTCATTAATATTAAACATAGTAGAACAAAGACAACCACTACCGAATCATTACGAAATATGAAATTAAGGGTTACAATTGAATTAACTTCTTTCGTAACAACCCCCTTTAAGAAGGGGTAAATGTCCTCATGTCATCGTTGCCATGTCTGTCCGGAGATGGTCTGGACAAGAGTTTTTATCCCGATTACCAAGACCAGCTAGTGAAGAAGGCCAACACAATAGCAAGTAGACAACGCGCCTAAGAGCATGGTTAATAGTACAGCCAGCTGATGGTTATATGACATTGCCATGTTATCTATAGCCAATCTTGTAGCCTTCAAGTATAATAGTAAAATACAAAGATGTGCTACTTCTTAATACATGGCCCACCTTCCAGTGCCTATGAACACGTGCTGCAGCTGGCTTTTATTCTGTAGCCGGCTCCTCTTCTCGCCCCTCCATGCCAGTAGAAAAATAACTCTTACATTCTACTTACATAAGCTTATTATACTTGCTCTAACAGGGTAATGACGGAAGTTCGTCCTTAGTGAACCTGGACAACAAAAGCCAGGACAATAATTGTTACCCCTGACATGAACCGGTGATTTTGACGACAGATGGCCCGATAGTTCCATTCGATGGTACTCCATGTCAGCCAGAAAGGCACTGGCGGGACGTCTTTCCACCTTATATTACCATTATCGCGGAAGATGAATTTTCTGCATTTAATTCTCGTCTACATGCTACAGTACACATGCATGTGCATAATCACGACAGTTTCGAGTTCGCCTTTTGGGTGGAATATTATATATGCCGTGCTTATAATCAGTACATGCCAGAAACAAATCGTGCGTGACAAGGAACGAGGAAGAGCAGTAGTTGTCTTAAACAAGAGGACACAGCTCATATAGAAGAGCAGCAGCAGCAGCTCTTTTTTTTTTTTTTTTTGAGACACTGCGGCTGGTTGACTTTAATTTGGCCACACTCCAAAGCTACAAGTCCATGTAATATGCGTGCATGGGCCAGCCCCGTTCAACTGCCGCCAGCCGCGACGTCGAGCCCAACCCCCGCGTGCATATCCCCCATGCTCATCATCATCATCATCGTCGTCGTCATCGTAAATCCAGACACAAAGCACGCCCACCAAACGATCGAAAGTAACTAAACAGAGCCGAAAACAAAAGTCATTAGGTTGCTTGGGTCCCACTCGTCGTCATCATCATATCTCATCGACCAATGGTTTTTCTGGTATATATAGAGAGCCCCAGCGCCTCCATTGCAATCACCAAGCAGAGCCCCACTCGACCACAAGAGAGGAAGCAGCTAGCTACAATGGCCGTCCCCAGCTCGCCGTCTCTCCTCCTCGCCGCGGCGCTGCTGCTCTGCGCCGCCACCACGCTGTGCGCCGCCCAGGCCGTCACCACGAGGAAGTACCAGTTCGATGTAAGTCCGGGCTCTTTACGTACTTTGTAAACTTTTACGTACTTTGTATAGTTGATTTCTAGATTGCCGTCTGTTGTTGTCTTGTTGAGTGTTGTACGTAACAAATCCATCAAACTTTTACGTATGAATAGCACTTCTCTTCAATTATTATGGGGTTGTTGCAAGCAGACATGCATGCGTGCCGATCGACCGTGCATGCAATGCAGGGCTAACGGCGACATGCATGGCACGTACGCAGGTGCAAATGACGAGCGTGACGCGGCTGTGCGGCACCAAGAGCATCGCGACGGTGAACGGGCAGTTCCCGGGGCCGACGCTGTTCGCGCGGGAGGGCGACCACGTGGAGGTCAACGTGGTCAACAACTCCCCCTACAACATGAGCATCCACTGGCACGGCGTGCGGCAGCTGCTCAGCGGGTGGTACGACGGGCCCTCCTACGTCACGCAGTGCCCCATCCAGCCGGGGCAGAGCTACGTCTACCGCTTCCAGATCGTCGGGCAGCGGGGCACGCTCTGGTGGCACGCGCACATCTCCTGGCTCCGCGCCACCGTGCACGGCCCCATCGTCATCCTCCCGCCCGCCGGCGTGCCCTACCCGTTCCCGCCGCCGGAGGCCGAGGTGCCCCTCATGTTCGGCGAGTGGTGGAGGAACGACACCGAGGCGGTCATCGCCCAGGCGCTGCGGACCGGCGGGGGGCCTAATGTGTCCGACGCCTACACCATGAACGGCCTCCCCGGCCCGCTCTACGCCTGCTCGGCCAAGGACACGTTTAGGTTGAAGGTGAAGCCTGGCAAGACGTACATGCTCCGGCTCATCAACGCCGCGCTCAACGACGAGCTCTTCTTCGCCGTCGCCAACCACACGCTCACCGTCGTCGACGTCGACGCGCTCTACGTCAAGCCCTTCGCCGTCGAGACCCTCATCATCGCGCCGGGCCAGACCAGCAACGTGCTCCTCACCGCCAAGCCCGCCTACCCCGGCGCCAGGTACTACATGCTGGCCCGCCCCTACACCAACACGCAGGGCACCTACGACAACACCACCGTCGCCGGCATCCTCGAGTACGAGCATGACGCCGCCACCGGCAACGTCAAGAACCTGCCGATCTACAGGCCGACCCTGCCGCAGATCAACGACACCAGCGCCGTGTCCAACTACACCACGAAGCTGCGCAGCCTGGCGAGCGCGGCGTACCCGGCGTCCGTGCCGCAGGTGGTGGACCGGGAGTTCCTCTTCACCGTCGGCCTCGGCACCCACCCGTGCGCGCCGGGCTCCCCCGTGAACGGGAGCACGTGCCAGGGCCCCAACGGCACGTCCCGGTTCGCAGCGTCCATCAACAACGTCTCCTTCGTGCTCCCGACCACGGCGCTGCTGCAGTCGCACTACACCGGGATGTCCAAGGGCGTGTACGCCTCCAACTTCCCCTTCGCGCCGCCGCACCCGTTCAACTACACGGGCACGCCGCCCAACAACACCAACGTGATGACCGGGACCAAGGCGCTGGTGCTGCCGTTCGGCACCGCCGTGGAGCTGGTGATGCAGGACACCAGCATCCTCGGCGCCGAGAGCCACCCGCTGCACCTGCACGGCTTCAACTTCTTCGTCGTCGGCCAGGGCTTCGGCAACTACGACCCGGCCAAGGACCCGGCCAAGTTCAACCTCGTCGACCCCGTCGAGCGCAACACCGTCGGCGTCCCCGCCGGCGGCTGGGTCGCCATCCGCTTCCGCGCCGACAACCCAGGTCCGCTCCGTTCGCACATATGCATACATACATCATACTGGACATGGAGCTTGAACCCTCATTCATTAACGTATGTACTGTGTCGATCTGGCAGGTGTATGGTTCATGCATTGCCATTTGGAGGTGCACATGAGCTGGGGGTTGAAGATGGCGTGGCTGGTGCAGGACGGCAGCCTGCCGAACCAGAAGCTCCCGCCGCCGCCGGCAGATCTCCCGAAATGCTAGACGTGCGTGATTATCAAGATCGAGCGTCGGTGAAGACGATTGGTCGATCGCTTCATTGCTTCGCTCCCGCCTCACTTTGTTATCCGCAAGCTTTTGCTCTCGCGTGTCCAGCGAGTTCTTCGTCATTTGTCTCCAAAATAGTGATGTATTCTTTTCTACGCTAATTCATTTTTCAGGCGATTCGCCGTTCTCGTTGTATGCACTTTATTAATTGCCACGGTGTTGTGAGGAGTTTTCTTAATTGGCTGGGCTTCTTTGTAAGTTGTAACAGAAAACTTGTGCGTGCCCCCC
>LR738709.1:564906218-564926921 GCA_902687465.1 Secale cereale
GGGGGGGGGGGTCCGTCAGTGTGCTTTCAGATTCTTCTCCAGTCTCACCGTCTGCGTCGCTACCGTTGTGACTGCAGGGGGATGTTGGGCATATTGATTACATTGGAAACATAGGTTATATTAGGAAATATTCTGGCTTGCCTTGTACTCCAAGTATAATGGGAGCAACAGGTTCATGGCATTCATCAAAACAAGATGCAAACTTGATATAGCAGATTCTCAGACTTAGTGAAAATCTGGGAATGTAACAACAACATTATGATGCTGACTTTGGAGGCACATAACAGCAAGAATATCAATTCTAATAAGCATTCAAAGATCATGAACATGTAGTAGGCATGGCATACTCCAACTAACTCCATTGGTACAACTCCATAAGATGTATAGATTAACAACAATGAGCTTTGCCAAATTGAACATGACGTTGACAGGGTGACAAATTTATCATGATGACAACTTGAGAGCAAGAAAGAGACATGCTTCAGCAACTTATAATTGCAAACAAGGACATGGATGGATAGATCATAACATGGACATCAAAACATGCTCACTGGACATCTCCAACTATGCATAGATTTGAGTGTAGCATCAAGCAAACATGGCATCACAATATAACAATTTCAGACTTAGCAGTTTTTGCTAAGTCTCGAAAACAGCAAACAGCGAGTAGATCACTTTGCAAGCTTGTTTCACTCACCACAAGACATATCATGAAAAACTAATTACACCATTGCAAATATGACATGATTGTGCTCCTAAAATATGTTGACATGATGCTCAAAAGAAAATCACACAAAAAGATATGAAAAAGATAAATCAGCAAGTTTTAACAATTTTTAGCACTTAACAAGAACATGCACTTTGCAACAGGGATAATCATGGCAAAATGCACCCTAACATGTATGCAAATGCAACCATCATGAAGAGCTCTCTGAGATGAACATTTTGGTATATAGAACATCACCATAGGATCATCATGCACAAACTTATGACCATCCAAACATCCATACATGAAACTTCCGCATAAGGACTTAGAAGAAAAAAGGGGCCTCACAGGGGGTCATGGGTGGACGTGTCCGAGCTCGGCCGGACATGTCTGGGCCCGGCCGGACATGTCCGGGCTCGGTGCGGCAGCAGGCAGAGGAGGCCGGCAGGCTCGGCGGCGCTCCGACGATGTAGCAGAGGAGGTAGGCGAGGGATAGGGGCGGCGTAGGAGGACAGAGGAGGATCCGGCCTTCCAGGCGCCGGATCTGGCCGGCGGCGAGGAGGAAGCCGGCGTCGGCGTGCTCGGGGTGGAGCTCCGACAAGCGGGCGGTGAGGCGCGGTGCAGGGAGTCAGCTGCGGGGCACGGGGTCCGGTTGCAGGTGGTCTTCGGCGCGAGGGAAGACGTAGGGAATCGAGACAGAGGAGGCGGACGGCGCACGAAGGCGGCGCGGCTGCACTGGCGGCGGGGTCAGGATCCGACGGGGAGGAGCACTGGGCGAGGAGGCGTGGGCTTGTCTGGGAGCTCGGGGCGGCACGGGCCCCGCGGGCTGTGGCGGCAGCTTCTTCGGGCCCCGGCGGGCCTGGTGCGATGGGAGAGAGGCTGGGGCGAGGGGTGGGACTGATACGTCTCAAACGTATCTACTTTTCCAAACACTTTTGATATTGTTTTGACCTCATTCTTGCATGATTTGAACTAAACTAACCCGGACTGACGCTGTTTTCAGCAGAGCTGCCTGTATGGTTTTATTGTGTGCAGGAAAACGGATTTTTAGGTATCTCAGAAAAATCCACGAAAAATCACAGAAAATCCACGCACCCGAAGGAACCCGGAGCCAGAAGTGGGGCCAGGGGGGGCCAGGGGGTGCCCAGGCGCCCTGGTGGCGCGGCCCAGCCCTTGGCCGCGCTGGGGGGTCGCCTGGGTGGGCCCCACCTCTCCTGGTGCCCTACTTTGACTCGTATTTTAGCTCGCGACGGAGAAATCCCAGATCAGAAGTTCTTTTCGCAGTTTTCATCGCGGAGCCGCCGCCACCCTCTGTTCTTCTTCGGGAGGGCTAATCTGGAGGCTGAATTGGCCTCCGGAGAGGGGAGATCGTCGCCATCGTCATCATCATCACCACTCCATCATCCCTCCATGACTTCTCCTTCCATGTGTGAGTAATCCCCTGCTGTAGGCGAAGGGGGTGGTAGGGATTGGATGAGTTAGATCATGTAATAGTTTGTCAGATCGTTGGGGGCATGTTGCCTATCATCTACTATGGTGTTTATCATCTTTGCTTCAACTTGTTATTCTTAATGCTTGACACTTAGGGCCCGAGTGCCATGATTTCAGATCTGAACCATATGTGTTTGCATGAATATATTTGTGTTCTTGATCCTATCTATGAGTTGTTTGCACCTGTTACGGTTCGGAACCGGCGATCCCAAAAGTGACAGCTTGGGACACCAAAGGGGATGGTCCGTAGTTTGAGGATTACATGTATCCATTGAGTTCATTGCTTTGTTCCGGTGCTCTTTGACAGGAGCACCTTAATCTCCATAAGTTCCTTTTGGCCCCGTTCGTAGCGGGATGGTAGGACAAAAGATGTTGTGCAAGTTCTTATTGCAAGAACGCACAACTACCTACGAGATACATGCCTAATGTTTGATATTTGCCTAGATGATCATTACTTTTCAGTGTGCCATGCCCCAAGTTAGAATCATGATATATCTCATCCATGCAGCGCCCAACCATCCATCTCCCTAGCCTACAGTGTTTTAAATCCTGCTTGTCACTAGTTGCTACTTTTGCCATTTACCTTTACTATTTACTTTTGCTGTTTACTTTTACTATCACTATCATCACTATCATATCACTGTTACCATTTATCTTTTGTTGCAAGTAAGTATATTTCAGGTGCGGTTAAATTGACAACTCAACTGTCAAAGCTTATAAATACTCTTTGGCTCCCTGTGTGTCGAATCAATAAATTGGGTTATTCTTACCCGCGAAGACTATCTCGATCCCTTACGGTTGAGGGTTATCAAGTACCGTTTTCTGGCGCCGTTGCCGGGGAGCATAGCAATATTTACAAGTCTACTTGAAGTATCCTACCTGCTGCACTTCATCCGCTATGGGTAAGAAAGGAGACCCCGAGGTTCCGATCTTACTATCCACTACAAGAAGAGGTACTGTTCTGAGCACTAGTGCTACACTTGATTCACCTTCCGTTATGAGTAAGTTTGCCTCACCACCACCACATGATGCTCCTACTGAATCTGTTACTATGTCCGATACTCTTGATGATGCTTCTACTACTGTTGATGATATTAGTTCACTTGGTTATGCTCTTGAGAAACAGATCGCTGCTGCTGCTAAAAAGTCTGGAATTGAAATTCATGTTACTCGCTACCCTATTGGTGAAACTTATGATTATCCTGATTTGAGTAAACTCAAGGAGAGACTCCTTGATGATGATTACTATATGCTTGATGAAGATTTATGCAGGGAACTGACAGAGTTTTCTGGCTCTGACCCTGAAGTTATTAAGAAACTGTTTGAAAAACACTCTTTGAAGAACAAAACCGTTCCTGATCCTGAATTTGCTACATCTCCTATATGCATTGATGATCCTGATTATGATTTCTATGTTGATCTTTCACTTATACCTATGGTTGAAGCTGACCCCTTTTATGGCAGAGAAAATGATGATGCTATTGCACACCTGACTAAACTCGGTGAGTTGGGTGGCCTGTTTACCACAGATGAGAAGATACGATACTTTTACGTGACCAAGCTTCTTCCTTTCTCCTTGAAGGAAGGTGCTAAAGCATGGTATGATTCACTCCCATGCGGTTCCATTAAGAGTCCTCAAGACTTAGCTCACTCTTTTGTTGATAAGTACTTTCCTGCTCACATGCAACATGCTGCTTTTCAAAGAATTTATAACTTTAAACAATTGCAGGATGAGTCCCTCCCTAAAGCTTGGGGGAGGTACTGCGGTCTGATTCGGGCTAGACCGGGACATGAAGTCCCTAAGAACGAATTAATCGATATATTCTATGCTGGTCTAACTGATGAATCCAGGTCCTATTTGGACAGTTGTGCTGGTTGTGTTTTCAGGAAAAGGACACCGGACGATGAAGAAGATTTGATGGGTAGGATTGCCAAAAATCATGAAGATTGGTCCGTCCCTGAACCACCTCCACCACCAAAGAAGAGGGGCATGTTTGTTCTAAGCCCCGAAGATATGCGGGAAGCAAAGAAGTCTATTAAAGAGAAAGGTATTAAAGCTGAAGACGTGAAGAATCTACCCCCTATTGAGAAGCTGTGTGAGCCTACCAGTCACCCTCCTATGGTAGAGGTACACTCTCTTTTAGATTTCAACGCAAGTGACATCCCTCATGGTAAGCCTCCTGATCAATGTTTAGATGAGTTTGATAATTTTATTATGAAACAAAATCATTTTAATGAGAGGATACAAAGTCAGTTGCATGATAATTCCCTTGCTATCAAAAGTTTGCTTGATGTTCTAGGTAGAACAGTTAATGATGTTCAATGTCTTGTGAAGCATTTTCATATGGTTAAAACTCAGCTTGACCAAATTTCTAATGTGCAAAAAGATTTGCTTGCTAACAATGCCAAACAAGATAATTTGCAGGCTTTCGGGATTAAGACCCGAGGAGGAACTAGCACTCAAGATCCTCTCTATCCAGAGGGGCATCCGAAGAGAATCGAGCAAGATTCTCAAATGTAGGAAGAAGAAATTGTTGGCTCTCCAAAGAAGAAGAAGAAACATAAGGAAGCTGACAATTCTAATGATCCTATTGCAGATGAAGAGCCAGCTGTTGATCCCAACAGTGTATCTATCTCCGATGCTGAGACTGAAGACGGTGCTGAACCTGAAGGTAAGGATAATGAGAAGGATTATCCGCCTGAAGTTCGAGAAGAAGAAGCACCTGACAAACGTAAGAGGTACACTAAAGAAGACTTCATCGCAAGAAAACATGGGAAGGAAAGAGAACCATGGGTGCAGAAACCCATGCCCTTTCCAGGTAAGTCCATCAAATCCAAAGAAGAAGAGCATTACAATAAGTTTTGTGAGTGGATTAAACCTCTTTTTCTTCAAATTCCTTTGACTGAAGCTATTAAGTTACCTCCTTATTCAAAATATATGAAAGATATTGTCACTAATAAAAGAAAAGTTCCTAACGAAGCAATATCTACTATGCTTGCTAACTACTCTTTCAGTGGCAAGATTCCTGAGAAGCTCGGTGATCCAGGTATACCCACCATTCCTTGCTCCATAAAGAATAATTATGTCAAAACTGCTTTATGTGATCTTGGAGCAGGAGTGAGTGTTATGCCTCTCTCTCTTTACGAGAGGCTTTGTTTAGAGAAACTAATTCCTACAGATATCTCCCTTCAGATGGCTGACAAGTCAACCGCCGTCCCGGTAGGTATTTGTGAGGATGTTCCCGTAGAAGTTGCTAATTGTTTGATTCTTACTGATTTTGTTGTGCTTGACATGCCCGAGGATGGGAGCATGTCCATTATTCTTGGTAGACCTTTTCTTAACACCGCAGGTGCTATTATTGATTGCAATAAAGGGAAGGTTACCTTCAATGTATTAAAGAACACACGGTATATTTTCCAAAGAAGATAGACAGGAGGCATGGCCTCAACTCTATAGAAAATATCGAGACCGTGAAAATTGGAGAATGGGATTGTCCACTACATGTGCCTCACAAATACAAAACTATCATGGTGGGGACAATGTCCATCAAGGTAAAGGTTCAGTGATTACTTCGTAAGAGGTGAGACTTTTTGCTCTATATATCGCGTGTTTGTTGGTAAGACTTGATCAACCTTACTAGTAAACAAGTTTTATATAGATAAAAAGTTGAGCTTGTTATGTTTTCACTTATTTTAGTTCTTGTTCTACTTGCTGTACCAAGTGTTTATGTTTTGAAGCTTCACAATACTACTAACTGCTTCAAGTTTTCAGAGAGTTTCGCAGCTTTTTGAACTTCGAAAAAATTTCAACAGTGAAGTTTTCGGAAAAATTCCAGAAAAATTAAAATAAAAATTTCCATGTCGGGAGTGACCCAGAGGGACCTGGGGCCAGCCAGGGGGACCCACCAGTGGCCCAGGCGGCCAGCTGGCGCGGCCTGCCCCCTGGCCGCGCCCACAGGGCGCCTGGGGCCCACAAGGCCCCGCTCCAGGTATGTCTTCTTCCTCCCTCTCTCTTTTTCTCCAAAAACGCGAGTTCTGCACTTGTTCTTGTGTTCTTGCTGTTCTTGGAGGCGATTCTTCGATCTCTCTCTACAGCCCACCATTTGAGCTGAGATTTTGAACAAATACTCCCTGGTATGTGACTCCTCCACCCCTCCAATTAGATTTCTGATTGGTGGCTTCATTTGTGAGTATTTAGTAGTTCTTGGTGCTGTATAGATGAGCTTGCATGCATGTGTAGAAAGTTATTTTCCAAGTTTTGATGCAAGTTTATGCCTTGGGCAAGTGAGTTGAGTAGTTTGCCTTAACTTACCTTGTTTTAATCCTCGTTTTTGTAAATTGCCAAAAAATTCAGAAATGAGTTTGTTAGGAAGGGCAAAAGGGTGGCTTGAGAAGAGGAGGCCCGCACACTCCGATCGAGTTACTAGAGCCGCAGCTTCACCCTCGACTACTAGGGTGAGCTATAATGAAGATCATGTGCCCCTGGAGTTGTTGGAAGACACAAGTCCAGCACGTGCGATGACGTTTCCATGTGATGAATTCCTTGAAGCTGCGGGAATCAAGGATGAGTTTTATAATCTTTGTGCTAATGCAGGTTTGACACGGCTCGTCACGTGTCGTGTTACTCAATATCAAAAACTCACTTCCAGTTTCATTAACAGTTTTAGATATAATCCTGATTCAGGTGCTATTGAGTTTAAAATTTACGATGATCTTATCACCATGACTTTGGGAAAGTTTTGTGAAATAATAGGTGTGCCAAACGTTGGGAGGACGGCTAGGATGGCCACTCAGCCCTCCGAGCTGAAAACCGTCATCAACTCTCTCTGCAGCATGGGTACGAGGGATATTCATCGGTCAAAGATCTCCAGCATCTTATTTCCTCACCTCAGGTATTTTGCATATTATGTTGCTAGAGGGGTGTTAGCTCGTGACAACACGAGCAGCATTTCTGCTACGGATATTGCTATCCTGGCAGCAGCCCTCTCAGGGAGGTCTGATTATAATCTGGGTGCCTTAATTGCTCGACGCCTTGCTATGAACGGTAACAAGGGGGACTTATATGGTGGCATTTATGCCACACTTATCTTAGAACATCTTGGAGGCACCCTACACCCTGATGATAATCCTTTTACTTATTTAAGCTTTGATCTTGCTGCTATGAAAAGGCATAAGTTTGTTACCATAGCTTCTGAGCTGGATAATCTTGTTTATATCTTGCGTTTCGGAACTACCGCGGAACGCGAGATCCGTCTACCTGCACCTCTTTTGTTTGATTTTTTCTCACAGGAACGGATGGTCCTTTGATGTTGTCCAGTTCGATGAGTTCATGGTCCAGCATCGGTTTCATAACCCCATGGAGGGGGTTGTGCCCGACGAGGAGGAGCACGGTGAGTTACCACCTTTTCAGGAAGAAACCACCACCGAGTTTGGTGAAGGGTCTTCCTCTGCTTGGCGTACGGACCCTTCCTCGTGGGAGACTCCGAGGAGTTCGGTATACGCGCCAGCATCCTTCTACGACCCTTGGTCTCACCACCATACCCCCGGAGCAGGAGGCTCCTGGGGGCAGTAGCTGTTACCAACTTAGGCCAAAAGCCTAAGCATGGGGGAGTACGTGCCCCTCTCACCTTTCCATTGTATTATCCGTTTTATTTGCTTTGATCTTTTCGGAGTTTTTGCCCGTTCTTCTTTATTTCTCTCTTTGCAAAAACAACAAAAATATTTTCTCTTTCTTTTGCTTTCGTTCAACCTTTGAAATAATCCAAAAAGATTTCCTTTTCTCTTTAGTTTGCTTTGTTTTCAGAGTTCAGCTTGAGTCCGTGATGACATTTAATCATATTTCCTACGTTCGATCGTGCAAGTGACGAGGCAGTAATGATGAAGGTCGACTGAAGGGAAGCAAAAAGGAAGACCGGTATGAACTCTTCTTGTTTCTACTTTTGTACATATGCCTGTACTTATGATCTAGAGACCAGCTTGTAGCGACATAGTGCTATGTTTACAATGCTCTTCCAGTGGTTCATGCTTTCCTTGTGGCTAGTCTCAAATAGCTAGAGTATATAATGTGTTATTGAAATGATCTACATGCATTGCACTGTTCATAGTTCGGTATACTAAGGTGGTATTTCCCTTTAGAGAATTTTTGGATTGACTTGGCACATGCTTACACATGTTTGAGACTAAGAAGTCTGCTCTGCCTTGATGATCTTTGAGTTTTAGAATAGTTATATCACTTTCATGCCCGATTCAATGTTGCTTTGTCGCTCTGCATGATTATGACCGTTATTGCTCTCTAGTTGGTCGCTTCCCAGTCTTTTGCTAACCTCCACCTGTACTTAGCGGACTGACTGCTTGTGCATCCAAAATCCTTAAAAACCTGTTATGCCATATGAGTCCACCATACCTTCCTATACATGGTATTTACCTGCCATTCCTAACGAAGACTTTCGTGTACCATCTCGAAATTAATCAAAAGCATTTCTCTTTTTGTGCCTCTTTTTTAGCTCATGAGGAAGTAGTAGTTAATTCGTGATCTTTTTAAGTTGGACAAGTTTCACCCCTGGATTGCATGTCTAATGTGCAAACCCCTAATACGATAAGGAACTGGCATAGAGTGCGCCCAGCTCATAAAAGATAATACAACAAACAAACCCTCCTTCACGCTTTGTTCATGAGAAATCAGAAAACTTTGGCAGTGATAAACAAAGGAGATTAAGAGGATGCGATCGTCCTCATGCGGGAGCCGTTCCTCGAGACTTGTCCAGCTCAAGAAGTGATTGAGTTATCTGCTAGCATTCGTTGACGAAATATGCACCTCTCAAAAACGTTTTTACCTCCGTTTTTAAAACCAAGAGCTCTGGTACATGTTTAGTTTTTGTTTCCGACCACGGGTTTTCAACCTTGCCAACAAAAGCCATGGTTCGAGAGTCTCCACCTTCTTTCTTCAAAGCACCAACTAGGAGAGCATAATTGTCATTCTGAGTGTAATGTGCATTGTCCCAAAGTATTACATTGTCTTCTGCATGCTTGTGATATGATTTATTCTGAAATTCTTAGTTCTAGTCTCCTTTAAAACTCTGGAGGAGTTTCTGCATTTATGTTTTGCTTCACTCATGGAGGCTAGCGAGATACCACCCTAATATGCTCAAGCTATGTGCAATGTGATCTTGTCTTGATTTTCAGTAATATAGTATTTACTTTTAGGTATTTGTGATTGGTCACTTGAAAGAAGGATTGCTCCATGCATTGTCCTCATAGTACTGCTTCAATACTTGCTAGACTCTTTTCGTAGTACATGCTTATATACATCTAATGAAGCAAAAGAGTTTGTCAAAGTTTTCTTTGTCGCGTCCAGTTCGTTGAACTGAATTGCTTGAGGACAAGCAATATGCTAAGCTTGGGGGAGTTGATACGTCTCAAACGTATCTACTTTTCCAAACACTTTTGATATTGTTTTGACCTCATTCTTGCATGATTTGAACTAAACTAACCCGGACTGACGCTGTTTTCAGCAGAGCTGCCTGTATGGTTTTATTGTGTGCAGGAAAACGGATTTTTAGGTATCTCAGAAAAATCCACGAAAAATCACAGAAAATCCATGCACCCGAAGGAACCTGGAGCCAGAAGTGGGGCCAGGGGGTGCCCAGGCACCCTGGTGGCGTGGCCCTGCCCCTGGCCGCGCCGGGGGGTCGCCTGGGTGGGCCCCGCCTCCCCTGGTGCCCTACTTTGACTCGTCTTTTAGCTCGCGGCGGAGAAATCTCAGATCAGAAGTTCTTTTCGCAGTTTTTGTCGCGGAGCCGCCGCCACCCTCTGTTCTTCTTCGGGAGGGCTAATCTGGAGGCTGAATTGGCCTCCGGAGAGGGGATATCGTCGCCATCGTCATCATCATCACCACTCCATCATCCCTCCATGACTTCTCCTTCCATGTGTGAGTAATCCCCTGCTATAGGCGAAGGGGATGGTAGGGATTGGATGAGTTAGATCATGTAATAGTTTGTCAGATCGTTGGGGGCATGTTGCCTATCATCTACTATGGTGTTTATCATCTTTGCTTCAACTTGTTATTCTTAATGCTTGACACTTAGGGCCCGAGTGCCAAGATTTCAGATCTGAACCATATGTGTTTGCATGAATATATTTGTGTTCTTGATCCTATCTATGAGTTGTTTGCACCTGTTACGGTTCGGAACCGGCGATCCCAAAAGTGACAGCTTGGGACACCAAAGGGGATGGTCCGTAGTTTGAGGATTACATGTATCCATTGAGTTCATTGCTTTGTTCCGGTGCTCTTTGACAGGAGCACCTTAATCTCCATAAGTTCCTTTTGGCCCCGTTCGTAGCGGGATGGTAGGACAAAAGATGTTGTGCAAGTTCTTATTGCAAGCACGCATAGCTACCTATGGGATACATGCCTAATGTTTGATATTTGCCTAGATGATCATTACTTTTCCGTGTGCCGTGCCCCAAGTTAGAATCATGATATATCTCATCCATGCAGCACCCAACCATCCATCTCCCTAGCCTACAGTGTTTTAAATCCTGCTTGTCACTAGTTGCTACTTTTGCCATTTACCTTTACTATTTACTTTTGCTGTTTACTTTTACTATCACTATCATCACTATCATATCACTGTTACCATTTATCTTTTGTTGCAAGTAAGTATATTTCAGGTGCGGTTGAATTGACAACTCAACTGTCAAAGCTTATAAATACTCTTTGGCTCCCCGTGTGTCGAATCAATAAATTGGGTTATTCTTACCCGCGAAGACTATCTCGATCCCTTACGGTTGAGGGTTATCAGGGACACGTGGCAGCTGGCCATTGGGCCGGTGACATGTGGCGAGGTGGAGGTGGCTCAGCATGGAAATCGAGGGAGGAGGTGGGATTGCTGCGGCTGGAGGTTAGGGGTAGGGTTAGGAGGGCTAGGGATGCCCAAAATGGCAAGGGGTGGGGTTTAAATAGGCAGGGGGGTCTAGGGTTAGGTGATTTTCATCCGTTTTCGGGCATCGGATCTCGATCCGACGGTCCGGAGCAGAGGGGGTCTATGGTGGGCTGCAGGTGGGCTGTGTAGAGGGGTGTGGGCTAAGAGGAGAGAAGAGAAGAGTAGCCCAGCGAAGGTTTTCGAAGACCGAAAACGTCCGACGAATTAAACCGACAACGGTGCTGCTACGGATGATGGTTGGGCTATCAAACAGACTCCGAATGCGACGAAATTTGACAGGCGGTCTACCTACACTATAATAAGACCGCACGCCAAGTTTCAAACCATTACGAGAACATTTTCTGGCCACTTATAAAATAAATATTCGGAGGTGCCGCGGGTGCGTGTGAGTTTGTCTAGGCCCAGAATGGACAACTGCGAGGACTGGGGAACCTGAACGAATGCAAGTTTTGAAAACATGCTGATGACATGCACATGATGACATGGCAAAGTGCAACATGCAAGAAGATGACATGTCAACGACATCGAATAAGAGGAAGACACCTGGCGCATCGGTCTCGGGGCGTCACAGATACGTTCAAGTTTATCGCCCTTGTCGCGGTCATCACGTGTGAGCAAGGCCAATGATACTTATGAGGTCTCTCACACGGACACCACTGGTTCTTGAGGCACACCTCATACGCAACCCCACCATACGTCATGCCGTCCCTTGTTGTGCCACCCGACTCATCGACTTGCTAAATCATTCTTTTTTATTGAAACTAATGATTTGTTGACGAGAGGACTTGCGCGCTTGATGCTTCAACCAATCCTCAACTTTGAAGGGGAAATCCATCTTTTCACCTATCGATTTGGCGGTGACTTCGGAATGCCTTAGAAAATACTCGTTGAGCTTGAAGAAAGTATATTTCACTATTGCAGTCACCGGCAAGGAACAGACACCCTTAAGCACATTGTTGAAGCATTCCACCATGTCACTTGTCATGTCTCCGTATCGGAAACCTCCTTCACCGTAAGCACGTGACCACTTATGCTTCTCCGGAAGATGCCTTGTCAAGAATTCTCTCCCTCCTTTGTTCTTCACCAATGCCTTGAATAGTTGGTCATAATAGCTTTGGAATGTGTCGGTGTTGAATGCCACACAAACATGGGTAAGATCCTTGCAAAACTCCTTACTCTTGCATGTCCGGTAAAAGTTTGCCACGAAATGACTCATGCACCAACGGTGTTGGAGTTTTGGATAGCCTGGAATGTCAACTTCTATTGCTTTGAGAATCCCATGATGGTGATCCGATATGATGCACACCTCTCTTTTGTGGCCAACCACCTTCGTCCTCACATGATCCATAAACCACTCCCAATTGTCATCGTGCTCGGAAGGCACCAACACAAATGCCACCGGCAACACGTTGTCATTGGAAGAGTGGGCCATTGCCACCATCAACGTGCCCTTGTACTTGCCGGTCAAAATGTGACATCAATTGACAATACGGGGCATGCTTCCTCGCTACTTTCCCGAGTTTGCGTTGTGCTACTTCTCGAGCTTGCGTTGTATTCCGTCGAAGAGGAAAGGGTGATGCAGCACAGTAGCGTAAGTATTTCCCTCAGTTTTGAGAACCAAGGTATCAATCTAGTAGGAGACCACGCGCCAGTCCCTTGCACCTGCACAAACAAATAAGAACTTCGCAGCCAACGCGATAAGGGGTTGTCAATCCCTTTACGGTCACTTACGAAAGTGAGATCTGATAGATAGGATAGTATAATATTCTTGGTATTTTTGGATATAAGAACAGAAAGTAAATAAAGCAAAGTAAAGTAGATTGGAGATTAATATGTTAAGAATAGACCCGGGGCCATAGGTTTCACTAGTGGCTTCTCTCATGATAGCAGAATTCTACGGTGGGTGAACAAATTACTGTCGAGCAATTGATAGAAAAGCGCATAGTTATGAGAATATCTAGGCATGATCATTATATATAGGCATCACGTCCGTGACAAGTAGACCGAAACGATTCTGCATCTACTACTATTACTCCACACATCGACCGCTATCCAGCATGCATCTAGAGTATTAAGTTCATAAGAACAGAGTAATGCTTTAAGCAAGATGACATGATGTAGAGGGATAAACTCAAGCAATATGATATAAACCCCATCTTTTTATCCTCGATGGCAACAATACAATACGTGCCTTGCTGCCCCTGCTGTCACTGGGAAAGGACACCGCAAGATTGAACCCAAAGCCAAGCACTTCTCCCACTGAAAGAACTATAGATCTAGTAGGCCAAACCAAACCAATAATTCGAAGAGACTTGCAAGGATATTATAATCATACATAAAAGATTTCAGAAAAGAATCAAATATTTCTCATAGATAATCTTGATCATAAACCCACAATTCATCGGATCTTGACAAACACACCGCAGAAAGATTACATCGAAAAGATCTCCTCGAAGACCGAGGAGAACTTGGTATTGAGATCCAAAAAGAGAGAAGAAGCCATCTAGCTAATAACTATGGACCCGAAGGTCTGTGGTAAACTAGTCACAACTCATGGTGAGGCTATGGTGTTGATGTAGAAGCACTCCATGGTAGATCCCCCCTCCGGCGGAGCTCTGGAACAGGCCCCAAGATGGGATCTCACGGGAATAGAAGGTTGCGGCGGTGGAATTAGGGTTTTCTCCGTTGCCTCGATGTTTTCAGGGTATGTGGATATATATAGGAGAAGGAAGTACGTCGGTGGAGCAACGTGGGCCCCACGAGGGTGGGGGACGCGCCCAGGGGGAGGGAGCGCGCCCTGGACCCTCGTGGGCACCACGTTTCTCATCTGCCTTGGTGGTCAAGTCTCTCGTGAAGATATTGTTCCAAAAATAACTCTCCCGAAGATTTCATTCCGTTTGGACTCCGTTTGATATCCCTTTTCTATGAACCCCTGAAATAGGCAAAAAAACAACACTCTGCACTGGACCTTGGGTTAGTAGGTTAGTCCCAAAAATAATATAAAAGTGTATAATAAAGCCCATTAAACATCCAAAACAGAATATATAATAGCAGGGAACAATAAAAAAATTAGATACGTTGGAGATGCCCTCCGTGGTTGATTCCCCCTCCGGCAGAGTACCAGAAAAGGCCTCCAGATGGATGTTGCGGGAACAGAAGGTTACAGCGGTGGAAAAGTGGTTTCGATGGAGGTTCTGATGTTTCTGGAATATATGTGAATTTATAGGTGGAAGAAGTAGGTCAGGGGAGGCACGAGGGGCCCACAAGGTAGGGGACGCGCCCTCCACCCTTGTGGACTCCTCGCAGATCCCCTGGCGTGTACTCCAAGTCCATCTGGTGTCTTTTGGTCCAAGAAAAATCTCCAAAAAGTTTTGTTCCGTGTGGACTCTGTTTGATATTCCTTTTCTGCGAAACTCAAAAACAAGGAAAAAACAGAAGTTGGCACTAGGCTCAGGGTTAATAGGTTAGTCCCAAAAATCATATAAGATAGCATATAAATGCATATAAAACATCCAAGATAGATAATATAATAACATGGAACAATAAAAAATTATAGATACGTTGCAGACGTATCAGGGCGCCAATGGGCAAATGCCTCGATGCATTGCCCAAAGCTCCAAAAAGCTCGATAAAACACTCCCTCAATTGACTGGACCCTATGGCGCATGCCCAGATTCCAATGAGCAATGGCGCCCAACATTCTCGGAAGAATATTGTAAGCGGCGACATAATCACCATGCAACATCATTATAGCGTTTGCCTCGGCCATCCACACCTTTCCATACTTGACCTCGTACCTGAAACGTTCGAAAACCAAAGTCATGAGGAACTTCACCTTTACGGTTGGATCGTGGGATATCTCATTCAACAATTTGTAGCCTAGATACTCGGACGTGAGTTGACGGTGTCCCTTGCTTCGATCCGCTTTGTCTGGCGGTATGCACTCATGGGTGGCCACACAACTCTTCAACTCACATTGCCCAGTTTCGTTGATCTTTCTTCCATGGACCTTCCATGGGCAACCTTCTTTGTCATAATTGATGGTGTAGCGCACATTTTGGTTGCAATGACCAACAACAAACGACCTGTGGTTCTGGATGGCGTAGTCACTCAACCATATCTTGAACTCTTGCAAACAACCAAACTTGATCCCTTCCTTCAAATGAGCATTCTCGTCCTCACCCGGCAGCCTTGGATCACCCATCCTTGGGAAAGTTGATGGTTCCACCAAACACAACCTCATGCCGCCATCAACAACGGCCTTGTCGGCAAGACTAAGATCAAGCATACCCAAGCTTAATTCATGCTCGTCCTCGAGTAGGTAAATGATAAAGACAGAATTTTTGATGTGGAATGCTACCCAACATATTTATTAATGCAATATTCTTTATTGTGGCATGAATGTTCACATCCATAAGACTCGAATAAAAGTTTCTCAATATCAAAATAATAATACTTTAATGATACTAAAAGCAATTTATAAAGCTTAAAAAATAACATGGCTAAATAATGTTATCCCTACAAATCATATAGTCCTTATGCTCCCTTTTCTTAACACAAAACACCCCTCATGCTCATCCCGGAGTCAGCCGAGCAATTGCTTCACGCTCTACTTTTTCAAGACTTTTTCAACTCTTCACGTAATATATGAGCACGAGCCATGGACATAGCACTATGGGTGGAATGGAGGTGGTAAATAGACAAAAGGTGGGAGAAAGACTCACATCAACTAGGCAAATCAATGGACTATGGAGATGTCCATCAATCGATATCAATGTGAGTGAGTAGGGATTGCCATGTAACGGATGTACTAGAGCTATAAGTGTATGAAAGCTCAAAAAGACAACTAGTGGGTGTGCATCAACTTGCTTGCTCATGAAGACCTAGGGCATTTGAGGAAGCCCATCGTTGGAATATACAAGCCAAGTTCTATAACGAAAAATTCCCACTAGTGATATATGAAAGTGACAACATAGGAGACTCTATATCATCAAGAACATGGTGCTACTTTGAAGCACAAGTGTGGAAAAGGATAGTAACATTGTCCCTTCTCTCTTTTTCTTTTTTTTCTTTTTTTGGTGGGCTTCTTTGGCCTCTTTTGTTTATTTGGGCTTCATTGGCCTCTTTTATTTTTGATAACCTCACATGGGACAATGTTCTAATAATGATGATCATCACACTTTTATTTACTTACAACTTGATATTACAACTGGATACTTAGAACAAGGATATGACTCTATATGAATGCCTCCCGCAGTGTACCGGGATGTGCAATAATCAAGAGTGACATGTATGAAAAATATGAACGATGGCTTTGCCACAAATACTATGTCAACTACATGATCATGCAAAGCAATATGACAATGATGAAGCGTGTCATAACAAACGGAACGGTGGAGTTACATGGCAATATATCTCGGAATGGCTCTGGAAATGCCATAATAGGTAGATATGGTGACTGTTTTTAGGAAGGTATAAGGAGGGTTTTATGCACCGGCGAATGTTGCGCGACACTAGAGTGGCTAGAAAGGTGGAAGGCTGAGACTGTGTATAATCCATGGACTCACATTAGTCATAAAGAACACACATACTTATTGCGAAAAATCTACTTAGCCCTCAAAGCAAAGCACTACAACGCATGACCCTAGGGGGGAGGTTGGTAGGAGTTAACCGTCGCGCGCCCCCGACCTTCCCACAAAGAGGAAACAATTAAGATACAGTGTGCGCCAATTTGGTTACATAGGCCATACGTGCATGCTTCCGAAATCACAAACCTTAACACAATTATTTCTTTAACCTTACAAACTACCTCTAGCATGACTCTAATATTACTATCTTAACATCTCAAAACAATTACAATGAGTCAAACTTCACATAATATTTAATGCTCTATATATGAAGGTTTTTATTATATCTCCTTTGGATGTCTACCATATTAGGACTAATTTTATAACCCAAGCAAATTACCGTGCTATTCTTAAGAAATCTCAAAATAATATAAGTGAAGAAAGAGACTTCAACAATTTCTATAAAATAAAACCACCGTCGTGCTCTAAAAATATATAAGTGAAGCACTAGAGCAAAATTGCCTAGCTCAAAAGATATAAGTGAAGCACATAGAGTATTCTAACAAATCACAATGGAAGCGTGTACCTCTCAAAAGGTGTGTAAAGCAAGGATGATTGTGACAAACTAAAAAGCCAAGACTCATATCATGCACGACGCTCCAAGAAAAACACATATCATGTAGTGAATAAAAATATAGCCTCAAGTAAAGTTACCGATGGAAGACGAAAGAGGGGATGCCTTCCTGGGGCATCCCCAAGCTTAGGCTCTTGGATGTCCTTGAATTTTAACTTGGGGTGCCTTGGGAATCCCCAATCTTAGGCTTTTGCCACTCTTTATTCCATAGTCCATCAAATTCTTACCCAAAATTTGAAAACTTCACAACACAAAACTCAACAGAAAATCTTGTGAGCTCCGTTAGTAAAACGAAGCAAATAAACACTCAAGGTGCTGTTGTGATCTTATTCTAATTTGATATTGGTGTAATATCTACTGTATTACAACTTATCCATGGTTCATACTGATGACCCACAAGTGTAGGGGATCTATCGTAGCCCTTTCGATAAGAAAGAGTATCGAGCCCAACGAGGAGCAGAAGGAAATGATAGGCAGTTTTCATTAAGGTATTTTCTGCAAGCACTGAAATTATCAGTAACAGATAGTTTTGTGATAAGGTAATTGGTAGCAAGTGACAAATAGTAAAAGTAAATAAGGTGCAACAAGATGTCCCAATCCTTTTTGTTGCAAAGGACAAGCCTGGACAAACTCTTATATGAAGGAAAACGCTCCTGAGGACACATGGGAATTATCGTCAAGCTAGTTGTCATCATGTTCATATGATTCGCGTTCGTTAGTTTAATAATTTGGTATGTGGGTGGACCGGTGCTTGGGTGTTGTCCTTACTTGGGCAAGCCTCCAACTTATGATTAACCTCTATTGCAAGCATCCGCAACTACAAAAGAAATATTAAGGTAAACCTAACCATAGCATGAAACATATGGATCCAAATCAGCCCCTTACGAAGAAACGCATAAACTAGGGTTTAAGCTTGTGTCACTCTCAAAACAATTACAATGAGTCAAACTTCACATAATATTTAATGCTCTATATATGAAGGTTTTTATTATATCTCCTTTGGATGTCTATCATATTAGGACTAATTTCATAACCCAAGCAAATTACCATGCTATTCTTAAGAACTCTCAAAATAATATAAGTGAAGAAAGAGACTTCAACAATTTCTATAAAATAAAACCACCGCCGTGCTCTAAAAAGATATAAGTGAAGCACTAGAGCAAAATTGCCTAGCTCAAAAGATATAAGTGAAGCACATAGAGTATTCTAACAAATCACAATGGAAGCGTGTACCTCTCAAAAGGTGTGTAAATCAAGGATGATTGTGACAAACTAAAAAGCCAAGACTCATATCATGCACGACGCTCCAAGAAAAACACATATCATGTAGTGAATAAAAATATAACCTCAAGTAAAGTTACCGATGGAAGACGAAAGAGGGGATGCCTTCCCGGGGCATCCCCAAGCTTAGGCTCTTGGACGTCCTTGAATTTTAACTTGGGGTGCCTTGGGAATCCCCAATCTTAGGCTTTTGCCACTCTTTATTCCATAGTCCATCAAATCCTTACCCAAAATTTGAAAACTTCACAACACAAAACTCAACAGAAAATCTTGTGATCTCCGTTAGTAAAACAAAGCAAATAAACACTCAAGGTGCTGTTGTGTTCTTATTCTAATTTTATATTGGTGTAATATCTACTGTATTACAACTTATCCATGGTTCATACTGATGACCCACAAGTGTAGGGGATCTATCGTAGTCCTTTCGATAAGAAAGAGTATCGAACCAAACGAGGAGCAGAAGAAAATGATAGGCAGTTTTCAGTAAGGTATTTTCTGCAAGCACTGAAATTATCGGTAACAGATAGTTTTGTGATAAGGTAATTGGTAGCAAGTGACAAATATTAAAAGTAAATAAGGTGCAGCAAGATGTCCCAATCCTTTTTGTAGCAAAGGACAAGCCTGGACAAACTCTTATATGAAGGAAAACGCTCCTGAGGACACATGGGAATTATCGTCAAGCTAGTTTTCATCACGTTCATATGATTCGCGTTCGTTACTTTGATAATTTGGTATGTGGGTGGACCGGTGCTTGGGTGTTGTCCTTACTTGGACAAGCCTCCAACTTATGATTAACCTCTATTGCAAGCATCCACAACTACAAAAGAAATATTAAGGTAAACCTAACCATAGCATGAAACATATGGATCCAAATCAGCCCCTTACGAAGCAACGCATAAACTAGGGTTTAAGCTTGTGTCACTCTAGCAACCCATCATCTACTTGTTACTTCCCAGTGCCTTCCTCTAGGCCCAAACAATGGTGAAGTGTCATGTAGTCGACGTTCACATGACACCACTAGAGGAGAGACAACATACATCTCATCAAAATATCGAACGAATACCAAATTCACATGACTACTTATAGCAAGACTTCTCCCATGTCCTCAGGAACAAAAGTAACTACTCACAAGACATAATATTGTTCATGATCAGAGGGGTATTAATATGCATAATGGATCTGAACATATGATCTTCCACCAAGTAAACCAACTAGCATCAACTACAAGGAGTAATCCACACTACTAGCAACCCACAGGAACCAGTCTGAGGTTTGGGTACAAAGATTGGATACAAGAGATGAACTAGGTTTTGAGAGGAGATGGTGCTGGTGAAGATGTTGATGAAGATAACCCTCCCCAAGATGGGAGAGTTGTTGGTGATGACGGCGGTGACGATTTCCCCCTCCCGGAGGGAAGTATCCCCGGCAAAACAGCTTCGCCGGAGCCCTAGATTGGTTTCCACCTCGAGACGGCGGTGTCTGGTCCCGAAAGCCTCCTTATGATTTTTCCAGGTCAAAACACCCCATATAGGAGAAGATGGGCATCGGGGGGTCACCGGCTGGCCCACGAGGCAGGGGTGCGCGCCCAGGAGGAGGGGGCGCGCCCCCCACCCTCGTGGACAGGTGGTGGCCCCCTGGTAGATCTCTTTCGCCAGATATTTTTTATATTTTTTGAAACAGTGTTTCATGGAGTTTCACAGCTTTTTCAGTTGTGCAGAATAGGTCTCCAATGTTTGCTCCTTTTCCAGCCTAGAATTCCAGCTGCCGGCATTCTCTGTCTTCATGTAAACCTTGTAAAATAAGAGAGAAAAGGCATAAGTATTGTGACATAACGTGTAATAACAGCCCATAGTGCAATAAATATCATCATAAAAGCACGATGCAAAATGGACGTATCAACTCCCCCAAGCTTAGACCTCGCTTGTCCTCAAGCGAAAGCCGATATCGAAAAATATGTCCACATGTTTAGAGATAGAGGTGTCAAGGAAAATAAAATACGGACATGAGGGAATCATGATCACTCTTATAACAGCAACACACACACACACACACGCACACGCACACGCACACACACACACACAC
>LR738709.1:564927104-564993086 GCA_902687465.1 Secale cereale
ATATATATATATATATATATATATATATAGTCATATGATACTTATGCTAAAGTAACAATTCATCCACAATGTCATGTATGAATCAGAAACTTTATTGAAAACCAACAAACTAAGATCTCGGTCATTGAAGCTCTTGCAATTTATTGTAACATCGGTAAGAGTCAATATAAGAGCTTTTCAGCAAGTCCACATACACAAATATCATATAGTCTTTCACAATTGCTCACACTCACGCAATACTTATGGGTATGGAGTTTTAATCGGACACAGAGAAAGATAGGGGCTTATGGTATTGCCTCCCAACCTTTTGCCTCAAGGGTATTGTCAACAATAATAGACCATGATAACTTACATCCAATTGGGTATATATGCCAGGATCTTTCCAACACAATGTGCTTGCCAATGGATAAAATGAAAAAAGGAAAGGTGATTTTCACCTTGACTCTTATAAGGAAAGAATAATATATAGGCCCTTCGAAGAGGGAAGCAGAGGTTGTCATGTGCTTTTATGGTTGGATGCACAAAGTCTTAGCGCAAAAGAACGTCACTTTATATTGCCACTTGTGATAAGGACCTTTATTATGCAGTCCATGGCTTTTATTACTTCCATATCACAAGATCGTATAAAGCTTATTTCCTCCACACTAATGAATCACACATATTGTAGAGAGTTTGTAAACATGACAACTTACTTGAAGGATCTTACTCAATCCATAGGTAGGTATGGTGGACTCTCATGGCAAAACTGGGTTTAAGGATGTATGGAAGCACAAGTAGTATCTCTACTTGGTGCAAGGAGTTTTGGATAGCATGAGTGGGAAAGGCAAGCTCAACATGTTGGATGATCCATGACAATATACTTTATTTTAGATATAAGAAAACATAACCCATTATGTTGTCTTCCTTGTCCAATATCAACTCTTTAGCATGTCATATTTTAATGAGTGCTCACAATCATAAAAGATGTCCAAGATAGTATATTTGTATGTGAAACCTCTCTTTCTTTATTACTTCCTATTAATTGCAACGATAACCAAAACCATGTTTGTCAACTCTCAACAACTTTTAATCATCATACTCTTTATATGTGAAGTCATTACTTCCCATAAAATCAATATGACCTCTTTGATACTTTTTATATTTTCTTGTATTCTCTCATGACCAAAGTGAGGAAATCAAGCCCTTGACTCAACACTGATACATCTCCGTCATATCTATAATTTTTGATTGTTCCATGCCAATATTCAACAACTTTCATATACTTTTGGCAACTTTTTATACTATTTTTGGGACTAACATATTGATCCAGTGCCGAGTGCCAGTACCTATTTGTTGCATGTTTTTAGTTTCGCAGAATATCCATATCAAACGGAGTCCAAACGGGATAAAAATGGACGGATATTTTTTTTGGAATATATGTGAATTTTGGGAAGCGGAACCAACGTGAGACGGTGCCCAAGTGGCCCACGAGGGTGGGGGGTGCGCCCAGGGGGTAGGTGCGCCCTGAGCCCTCGTGCCCACACCGTAAGGCAGTTGATGCCCTTCTTTCGCCGCAATAAAGCTAATATCCGGATAAAAATTGTGTCAAAAAATCAGCCCAATCGGAGTGACCGATCTCCGGGAATTTAAGAAACGGTGGAAGGCCAGAATCTTGGAATGCAGAAACAGAGAGATACAGAGAGACAAATCCAATCTCGGAGGGGCTCTCGCCCCTCCCACACCATGGTGACCATGTACCAGAGGGGAAACCCTTCTCCCATCTAGGGAGAAGGTCAAGGAAGAAAAAGAAGAAGGAGGGGGGCTCTCTCCCCCTCGCTTCCGGTGGCACCGGAGTGCCACCGGGGCCATCATCGTCACCGCAATCTACACCAACAACTTCACCGCCGTCATCACCGACTCTTCCCCCATCTATGCAGCGGTGTAATCCCTCTTCTACCCTCTGTAATCTCTACTTAAACATGGTGCTCAACGCTATATATTATTTCCCAATGATGTATGGCTATCCTATGATGTTTGAGTAGATCTGTTTTGTTCTATGGGTTAATTGATGATCATGATTGGTTTGAGTTGCATGTTTCATTATTGGTGTTGTCCTATGGTGCTCTCCATGTCGGGCAAGCGTGAGGGATCCCCGCTGTAGGGTTTGCAATATGTTCATGATTTGCTTATGGTGGGTGGCGTGAGTGACAGAAGCACATACCCGAGTAAGTAGGTTGTTTGCGTTTGAGAATAAAGAGGACTTGATACTTTAATGCTATGGTTGGGTTTTACCTTAATGATCTTTAGTAGTTGCGGATGCTTGCTAGAGTCCCAATCATAAGTGCATATGATCCAAGAAGAGAAAGTATGTTAGCTTATGCCTCTCCCTCAAATAAGATTGCAATAGTGATTACCGGTCTAGTTATCAATTGCCTAGGGACAAATAACTTTCTCGTGACAAAAAGCTCTCTACTAAAACTAATTTAGTTGTGTCTTTATCTTAATAGCCCCTACTTTTTATTTACACGCTCTTTATTATCTTGCAAACCTATCCCACAAAAACTACAAACTACTTCTAGTTTCATACTTGTTCTAGGTAAAGTAAACGTCAAGCGTGCGTAGAGTTGTATCGGTGGTCGATAGAACTTGAGCGAATATTTGTTCTGCCTTTAGCTCCTCGTTGGGTTCGACACTCTTACTTATCGAAAGAGGCTACACCTGATCCCCTACACTTGTGGGCTATCAAGACCTTTTTCTGGCGCCGTTGCCGGGGAGCAATAGCCTGGGGTGAATATTCTCGTGTGTGCTTGTTTGCTTTATCACTTAGTAGATTTTATTTGATGTTCTAAGTTGTTTTCTATCTTTATTTATGGGCAGGAAACACAAAATACCAAAAAAAATAGTGGTACCTACTGAACCAATGGTTGAAGAACCACTCAAAATCTATCACACTACTGAAGCTTATTACTTGGATCATCTTCGATCCCTATGTGCTCGGGCTGAAATCCCAACTAGCTTAGTTGAGGGAAAATCTTTAGATGAGCATGCTTGTTATGTGCGACACCGCATATCTGAAAAAGGGAAACTTTTACGGGATCAAATTCATCGTTTGCAATGCTATGCTTGGAATTTATATGAAATTTATGATTTTACTTGTTGTTCTGAAGACCCTACGAAACACCTTCCCTACCAATGTGAGTTTAGTGATAATGGAATTGTATCTTCGTATGCGAAGGGTGTTTATAGTTACTATGATGTTCAACAAATTGAAGAATTTGTTGCTTTCAAGGGTGCTTATGAAATTGCTTCTTTGATTGAAAAGTATGATGCTAATCTTTACAAATCTGAAAATTTTGCCATATTTAAATATTGTTATGTTAGTTATGCTTCTAATGCCTATGTTAAACCATATATTGAGGATTCCTCCGTTGTCCAAGAAGAGACTAATATTTTGCAGGAGTCTATGGAAGAATAAATTGATAACACTGTGAGCTCATTAGATGAGAAAGATGACGAGGAGAGCGAAGAACAAAAGGAGGAAGAGCAGATTAGCTACCCGTGCCCACCTTCTAATGAGAGTAACCCTTCAACTCATACATGGTTTAATTTCCCTTCGTGCTTACCAAAGGATGCTTGCTATGATCCCTTTGATTCGTTTGAAATATCCCTTTTTGATGATGCTTGCTATGCTTGTGGCCAAGATGCCAATATGAATTATGCTTAAGGAGATGAACTTGCTATAGTTCCTTATGTTAAACATGAGATAGTTGCTATTGCACCCACACATGATAGTCCTATTAGCTTTTTGAATTCTCCAAACTACACTATATTGGAGAAGTTTGCACTTATTAAGGATTATATTGATAGGTTGCCTTTTTCCATTACACATGATGATTTTGATGAGTATAATATGCATGTGCTTGCTTCTCCTACTTGCAATTATTATGTGAGAGGAACTATATCTCCGCCTCTCTACGTTTCCAACTCGATAGAATTGCAAGAAACTACATATACTATGCATTCGCCTTTACTTGATGTGCATGAATTGTTCTTGTATGACATGCCTATGCATAGGAAGAGAGTTAGACTTCGTTCTTGCATGACACATATCACTTTGTGCTCACTACTAAATGCCAAATCATTGATAATTAAAATTGGCTTTGATATACCTTGGGATCCGGGTGGATCCATTACTTGAGCACTATATGCCTAGCTTAATGGCTTTAAAGAAAGCGCTACCAGGGAGACAACCCAGAAGTTTTAGAGAGTCATTTATTTCTGTCGTGTGCTTTTATAAAGTTTAAAAACAAAAAAATAAAGAGGGGAACCTAAAACTTTTTCAAAAAGAAAAGCGAAAGTGAGAAAGACGAGCATTGTTAAAGTGGGAGCTAGCCTTGAACTTTGTTCATGCCCATGGAAACTTTGTGAACCTTGATTACAGAAACTTTTCAATAAAATTAATTATCCCCTTGTACAATTCCATTGTATTATAAAAATAATGTGCCAATAGTTTCCTTTAGGATGATTAAACTGCTTGTTGGTTTGTGTGGTGCAAAAACAGAAACTTTGGCTGTAGTGCACGATTTTAATTTTTTATTGGAACGTCGAAAGGATCTAAAACTTTTTGCAAAGTCTTGCTATACAAATTTTTGATTTTTCCTAATTATTCCATAATTTTTAGGGTTACAGAAGTATGGTTAATGTTCAGATTACTACAGACTGTCCTGTTTTCACATATTGCTGTTATAGCTTCATTATTTGCATATGTTTGAACTCTTGTTGATGCCTCCTTGACTTGGGGCCATAGAATTGTGATAGTATACAGTAGGTAATGTTTGTATGTAATTATACAATAATGTTACAGCAGTACATGATGGGATTTTATTGATCATATGCACTAACCCCGCCACTAAAAGTCCGGTTAAGTTTTGTGTGGATGAAGTGTTCGAAGATCGAGGAGGTCTCGATATGAGGAGAAGAAGGAGAGGCAAGAGCTCAAGCTTGGGGATGCCCAAGGCACCCCAAGTAAATATTCAAGGAGACTCGAGCATCTAAGCTTGGGGATGCCCCGAAAGGCAACCCACCTTTCTTCAACAAGTATCGGTATGTTCTCGGATTCGTTTCGTTCACATGATATGCGTAAACTCTTGGAGCGTCATGTTCTTTTTATTTTCCCTTTTAATAAATGCACCATGCTGGTATGAGATAGTCCTTGGTTGATTTATAGAATGCTCTTTGCAATTCACTTATATCTTTTGAGTATGGCTTTATAGAATGCTTCATGTGCTTCACTTTTATCATTTGAAGTTTGGATTGCCTGTTTCTCCTCACATAGAAAACCGCCATTTGTACAATGCTCTTTTACTTCACTTATATTTTTTAGAGCGTGGGCATATCTTTTGTAGAAAGAATTAAAACTCTCTTGCTTCACTTATATCTATTTAGAGAGTTGACAGGAATTGGTCATTCACATGGTTAGTCATAAAATCCTACATAAACTTTTAGATCGCTGAATATGATATGTTTGATTCCTTGCAATAGTTTTGCGGTATAGAAATGCTAATATGTGGGAGTGATACGTCTCCAACGTATCTATAATTTTTGATTGTTCCATGCTATTATATATATGATGTTTTGGATGTTTAATGGTCTTTATCATACACTTTTATATTATTTTTGGGACTAACCTATTAACCCAAAGGCCCAGTCCAGATTGCTGTTTTTTTTGCTTATTTCAGAGTTCGCAGAAAAGGAATATCAAACGGAGTCCAAACAGAATGAAACCTTCGCGAGAGTTATTTTTGGAACGATATCAACACAAAATACTTGGAGTATACACGAGGGAACGAAGGAGGCGGCCATGAGGGTCCAGGGCGCCCCCACCCTCGTGGGCGCCCTCTGGCTCCCCCGATGCCCTCCTTCCTCCTATATATACCCATATACCCTGAAAACATCGAGGCAACAGAGAAAACCCTAATTCCACCGCCGCAACCTTCTGTTCCCGTGAGATCCCATCTTGGGGCTTGTTCCGGAGCTCCGCCGGAGGGGGGATCTTCCACGGAGTGCTTCTACATCAACACCATTGCCTCACCATGAGTTGTGAGTAGTTTACCACAGACCTTCGGGTCCATAGTTATTAGCTAGATGGCTTCTTCTCTCCTTTTGGATCTCAATACCAAGTTCTCCTCGGTCTTCGAGGAGATCTATTCGATGTAATATTTTTGCGGTGTGTTTGTCGAGATCCGATGAATTGTGGGTTTATGATCAATATTATCTTTGAGAAATATTTGGTTCTTTTCTGAATTCTTTTATGTATTATTATAATGTCCTTGCAAGTCTCTTCAAATTATCGGTTTGGTTTGGCCTACTAGATCTATAGTTCTTGCAATGGGAGAAGTGCTTGGCTTTGGGTTCAATCTTGCGGTGTCCTTTCCCAGTGACAGCAGGGGCAGCAAGGCACGTATTGCATTCTTGCCATCGAGGATAAAAAGATGGGGTTTATATCATATTGCTTGAGTTTATCCCTCTACATCATGTCATCTTGCTTAAAGCATTACTCTGTTCTTATGAACTTAATACTCTAGATGCATGCTGGATAGCGATCGATGTGTGGAGTAATAGTAGTAGATGCAGAATCGTTTCGGTCTACTTGTCACGGACGTGATGCCTATATATAATGATCATGCCTAGATATTCTCATAATTATTCGCTTTTCTATCAATTGCTCGACAGTAATTTGTTCACCCACCGTAGAATTCTGCTATCATGAGAGAAGCCAGTAGTGAAACCTATGGCCCCCGGGTCTATTCTCAACATATCAATCTACAATCTACTTTACTTTCCTGTTTTTAATTTTTGTTCTTATATCCAAAAATACCAAAAATATTAAACTATCCTATCTATCAGATCTCACTTTCGTAAGGGACCGTAAAGGGATTGACAACCCCTTATCGCGTTGGCTGTGAAGTTCTTATTTGTTTGTGTAGGTGCGAGGGACTCGCGCGTGGTCTCCTACTAGATTGATACCTTGGTACTCAAAAACTGAGGGAAATACTTACGCTACTGTGCTACATCACCCTTTCCTCTTCGAGGGAATAGAACGCAAGCTCGAGAAGTAGCAAGAAGAATTTCTGGCGCCGTTGCCGGGGAGGCTTACGCAAAAGTCATATACCAAGTAGCTATCACAAACCCTTATCCTTCGCACTACATTATTTGCCTCTCGTTTTCCTCTCCCCCACTTCACCCTTGCCGTTTTATTCGCCCTTTTTCCGTTCGCCTTTTTGTTGGCTTGTGTTGCCAAGTGCCTTCTATTAGCTTGCATCTTCACTTGCTAAATTATGGATCCTCATCCACTTGCTAATCTTTTTAAGAGATCCAATTATGTTGAACCAATTGCTAGTGAGTTGAGTGCACTAGATTATCTTTATGAGGTTTTGCTTGAAATCCGTGAATCTACAAATTATGATGAAGTGTTGAAAGAAGAAAATTATGAAGTGATTCACGATAGCTCTTTTAATGAAAAACATGATTGCAATGATACTATTGTAAATTCTATTAATGTCAATTGTGTTAATGATATGCAAAACCCTAAGCTTGGGGATGCTAGTATTGCTATGTCCACTACTTGTTGCAATGATCATGATTGGGGTGATTCTTCTTATGATCTTGATTATTTATTTAAACCCCATGATGAATATGAGATTGATAATAATGTTTGCAATAATATCGAAAGTGGGTTTGGAAGAGTGTCAACTTTAGATCCCACATATTTGGAGAAGCTTCAATCTTATGACATTTTTGATAAAAGTGGGTTTGGAGAGGTCATGACTTTAGTTAATGTTAATCCCACTATTTTGGAAGAGTGTCAACTTCGCATGCAAGTGGATCGTGTTGAGAATATGTTATGCAATAGCTATATTGTTGAATTTGCTTATGATCCTACATGCAATTATTATGAGAGAGGAAAATATGGTTGTAGAGATTTTCATGTTGCTAAATTACCTCTCGTTATGTTGCGATTGCTATTGTTTCTTTCTTCTTCCTTGCATAGGCTAGATCTTGCTTGTCTTGTTAATTTGTTTTCCTATAAAATGCCTATGCATAGGAAGTATGTTAGACTTAGATGTAATTTTCACATGCTATATGATGCTCTCTTTGTGCTTCAATTCTTATCTTTCACGTGAGCATCATTGAACTATCAATGCCTAGCTAGGGGCGCTAAACGATAGCGCTTGTTGTGAGGCAACCCAATTTTATTTTCTTTGCTTTTTCTTATGTTTAGGAATAAATGTTGCATCTAGCTTCTATTTAGATGTGTTTTAATTAGTGTTTGTGCCAAGTAGAACCTTTGGCAAGACTTGTGTGAAGTTTATATGATCATGCTGTGAAAAACAGAAACATTAGCGCTCGTGAGAATAGTCACCAGATTTTACTGGAGAGTTCTATTTAGTTGATTCTTTTTGCAGATGATTAATAGACAAATTCCTCACGTTTACCAATTTATTTCAATTTTTTGGAGTTACAGAAGTATTCAAAAGTTACAGATTACTATAGACTGTTCTGTTTTTGACAGATTCTTTTTTCGTGTGTTGTTTGCTTATTTTGATGAATCTATGAGTAGTATTGGGGAGTATGAATCATAGAGAAGTTGGAATACAGTAGGTTTAACACAAATATAAACAAAAAATGAGTTCATTACAATACCTTTGAGTGGTGGTTTGTTTTCTTATACTAACGGAGTTCACGAGATTTTTGGCTATGTTTTGTGTTGTGAAGTTTTCAAGGTTTGAGTATGGCTTTGATGGACTATGGAACAAAGAGTGGCAAGAACCTAAGCTTGGGGATGCCCAAGGCACCCCAAGGTAAAATTCAAGGACAACCAAAATCCTAAGCTTGGGGATGCCCCGGGAAGGCATCCCCTCTTTCGTCTTCATCTATCGATAACTATACTCGGGACTATATTTTTAAGCACCACATGATATGTGTTTTGCTTGGAGCGTCATGTATTATTTGAGTCTTTATTTGTTAGTTTGCCACAATCATCCTTGCTGGACACACGTTTTTGAGAGAGATAAATATGGCCTAGAATTTGTTAGAACACTCTATGTGCTTCACTTATATCTTTTGAGCTAAATAGTTTTGCTCTAGTGCTTCACTTATATCTTTTAGAGCACGGTGGTGATTTTATTTTGTAGAAATTGTTGATCTCTCATGCTTCACTTATATCCTTTTGAGAGTCTTTTTGAACAGCATGGTAATGTGCTTTGATTATAAAACTAGTCCTAATATGATAGGCATCCAAGATGAATGTAGTAAAAACTTTCATACAAAGTGCATTGAATATGATGAGAAGTTTGATACTTGATGATTGTTTTGAGATATGAGGATGGTGATATTAGAGTCATGCTAGTGAAGTAATTATGAATTTGAGAAATACTTTTGTTAAAGTTTGTGATTCCCGTAGCATGCACGTATGGTGAACCGCTATGTGACGAAGTTAGAGCATGAGGTATTTGTTGAGTGTCATCCTTTGTGTGGAGGTCGGGGGTGCGCGATGGTTAACTCCTACCAACCTCCCCCCTAGGAGCATGCATTGATTGCTTTGTTTTGATGACTCGTAGAGTTTTGCAATAAGTATATGATTTCTTTATGACTAATGTTGAGTCCATGGATTATACGCACTCTCACCCTTCCACCATTGCTAGCCTCTCTTGTACCGCGCAACTCTCGCCGGTACCATACACCCACCATATACTTTCCTCAAAACAGCCCCCATACCTACCTATCATGGCATTTCCATAGCCATTCTGAGATATATTGCCATGCAACTTTCCACCGTTCCGTTCATATGGCACGCTTCATATTGTCATATTGCCATGCATGATCTTGTAGTTGACATCGTATTTGTGGCAAAGCCACCATCACAATTCATTCATACATGTCACTCTTGATTCATTGCACATCCCGGTACACCGCCGGAGGCATTCATATAGAGTCATATTTTGTTCTAGCTATCGAGTTGTAATCTTTGAGTTGTAAGTCAATAAAAGTGTGATGATGTTCATTATTAGAGCATTGTCCCATCTCAGGAAAGTCCAAAAAAAAAGAGATGGCCCAAAAAAATAGAGAGGGGATAAATAAATAAATAAATAAAAGAGAGAAAGCCCCTCCAAAATAATGAGAGAAAAGAGAGAAGGGACAATGCTACTATCCTTTTCCACACTTGTGCTTCAAAGTAGCACCATGATCTTCATGATAGAGAGTCTCTTGTTTTATCACTTTCATATTCTAGTGGGAATTTTTATTATGGAACTTGGCTTGTATATTCCAACGATGGGCTTCCTCAAATGCCCTAGGTCTTCATGAGCAAGAAAGTTGGATGCACACCCACTTAGTTTCATTTGATGAGCTTTCATACACTTATAGCTCTACTGCATCCGTTGCATGGTGATACGACTCCAACGTATCTATAATTTTTTATTGTTCCATGCTATTATTTATGAAGTCTTGGATGTTTAATGGGCTTTATCATTCACTTTTATATCATTTTTGGGACTAACCTACTAACCCAAAGGCCCAGTCCAGATTGCTGTTTTTTTGCCTTTTTCAGGGTTTTGCAGAAAAGGAATATCAAACGGAGTCCAAACGGAATGAAACCTTCGCGAGAGATATTTTTAGAGGAAATCATGCTCGGGAAACGTCAGGACCAAGTCAGGGGGCAAAGAGCCAGCCCTCAAGGGTGGGGGGGGGGCGCCCCCCTTCCTAGGGGGATCCATCAAGGAGGCCTTCTTCATCATCATCATCGCCCTCACCATGAGTTGTGAGTAGTTTACCACAGACCTTCGGGTCCATAGCTAGTATCTAGATGGCTTCTTCTCTCTCTCTGGATCTCAATACAAAGTTCTCCTCGGTCTTCGAGGAGATCTATTCGATGTAATCTCTTTTTGCGGTGTGTTTGTCGAGATTCGATGAATTGTGAGTTTATGATCAAGGTTATCTATGAAAGATATTTGGTTCTTATCTGAACTTTTTATGTGTGCTCATAATATCCTTGCAAGTCTCTTCGAATTATTGGTTTGGTTTGGCCTACTAGATCTATAGTTCTTGCAATGGGAGAAGTGCTTGGCCTATGAGATTTTTGTCTAAGTTTTATCTTGTGAAGTTTTCAAGTTTTGAGTATTGCTTTGATGAACTATGGAACAAAGAGTGGCAAGAGTCTAAGCTTGGGGATGCCCATGGAACCCCAAAGTAAAATTCAAGGAAAACCAAAAGCCTAAGCTTGGGGATGCCCCAGGAAGGCATCCCCTCTTTCGTCTTCATCCATCGGTAACTATAATCGGAGCTATATTTTATTCACCACATGATATGTGTTTTACTTGGAGCGTCTTGTATCATTTGAGTCTTTGCTTGTTAGTTTGCCAAAATTATGCTTGCTGGACACACCTATTTGAGAGAGTTAAATATGGCCTAGGAATTGTTACAACACCCTATGTGCTTCACTTATATCTTTTGAGTTGAATAGTTTTTGCTCTAGTGCTTCACTTATATCTTTTAGAGCACGGTGGTGATAATATTTTGAAGAAATTTTTGAACTCTCATGCCTCACTTATACCCTTTTGAGAGTCTATTAAAACAACATGGTAATGTGCTTAGGCTATAAAACTAGTCTTCACATGATAGACATCCAATATCAATGTAGTAAAAACTTTCACACTAAGTGCATTGAATATGATGAGAAGTGGATGCTTGATAATTGTTTTGAGATATGAGGATAGTGATATTAGACTCATGCTAGTGGAGTTATTATGAAATTTAGAAATACTTGTGTTAAGGTTAGTGATTCCCGTAGCATGCACATATGGTGAACCGCTATGTGACGAAGTTAGAGCATGAGGTATTTGTAAGCTGTCAACCTTTGTGTGGAGGTCGGGGCGCGTGATGGTTAACTCCTACCAACCTCCCCCCTAGAAGCATGCGTTGATTGCTTTGTTTTGATGACTCATAGATTTTTGCAATAAGTATATGAGTTCTTATGACTAATGTTGAGTCCATAAATTATACGCACTCTCACCCTTCCACCATTGCTAGCCTCTCCTGTATCGCGCTACTTTCGCCGGTACCATACACCCATTATATATCCTTCCTCAAAACAGCCACCATATATATTCCTCAAAACATCAACCATACCTCCCTATCATGGCACTTCCATAGCCATTTCGAGATATATTGCCATGCAACTTTCCACCGTTCCATTCATATGACACGCTTCATATTGTCATATTGCCATGCATGATCATGTAGTTGACATCGTATTTATGGCAAAGCCACCATGCATAATTGTTCATACATGTCACTCTTATTCATTGCACATCCCGGTACACCACCAGAGGCATTCATATAGAGTCATACTTTGTTCTAGTATCGACTTGTAATATCGAGTTGTAATGAAAGTGTGATGATCATCATTATTAGAGTATTGTCCCATGTGAGGAAAGGCTAAATCAATAAAGCCCCTCCAAAAAAAGAGAAAGGCCAAAAAAAAGGGAAGGCCCAAAAAAAAAGAAAAAGGGACAATTGCTACTATCTTTTTCCACACTTGTGCTTCAAAGTAGCACCATGGTCTTCATGATAGAGAGTCTCATGCTTAGTCACTTTCATATACTAGTGGAAATTTTTATTATAGAACTTGGCTTGTATATTCCAACGATGGGCTTCCTCAAATGCCCTAGGTCTTCGTGAGCAAGCAAGTTGGATGCACACCCACTAGTTTCTTTTGTTGAGCTTTCATACATTATTTAGCTCTAGTGCATCCGTTGCATGGCAATCCCTACTCACTCACATTTATATCTATTGATGGGCATCTCCATAGCCCGTTGATACGCCTAGTCGATGTGAGACTATCTCCTTCTTTTTGTCTTCTCCACAACCACCTCTCTATTCCACCCATAGTGCTATGTCCATGGCTCACGCTCATGTATTGCGTGAAAGTTGAAAGGTTTGAAAGAATAGAGTATGAAAACAAGTGCTTGGCTGGAATCGGGGTTGTGCATGATATGTATATTTTGTGTGATGAAGAGGGAGCATAGCCAGACTATATGGTTTTGTAGAGATAACTTTCTTTAGCTATAGTATTTTGAGAAGACATGATTGCTTTGTTAGTATGCTTGAAGTATTATTATTTCTTATGTCAATATAGACTTTTGTCTTGAATCTTTCAGAGCTGAACATTCATGCCACAATTAAGAGAGTTACATTGAAAAACTATGTTAGTTAGCATTCCACATCAAAAATTCAGTTTTTATCATTTACCTACTCGAGGACGAGCATGAATTAAGCTTAGGGATGCTCGATACGTCTCCAACGTATCTATAATTTTTATTGTTCCATGCTATTATTTATGATGTTTTGGATGTTCAATGGGCTTTGTCATAAACTTTTATATTATTTTTGGGACTAACCTACTAACCCAAAGGCCTAGTCCGGAATGCTGTTTTTTGTCTGTTGCAGGATTTTACAAAAAAGGGATATCAAACGGAGTCCAAACGGAATGAAACCCGGGAGAGATGTTTTTGAAGAAAATCACGCACGTGAGACTTGAGAACCACGGAGTAGGGCATACGTGGTGCCCACGAGGGTGGGGGGCGTGCCCCCTATAGGGCGCGCCCCCTGCCTCGTGGGCCCCACGTTTGGCCCCCGGTGCCCTCCTTCCTCCTATATATACCTACGTACCCCGAAACCATTAGAACAACAGAGAAAACCCTAGTTCCATCTTGGGGCCTGTTCTGGAGCTCCGCCGAAGGGGGGATCTACCAAGGAGTGCTTCTACATCATCATCATTGCCTCACCATGAGCTGTGAGTAGTTTACCATAGACCTTTGGGTCCATAGCTAGTATTTAGAAGGCTTCTTCTCTCTCTTTGGATCTCAATACAAAGTTCTCCTCGGTCTTCAAGCGGACCTATTCAATGTAATCTCTTCTTGCGGTGTGTTTGTCGAGATCCGATGAATTGTGGGTTAATGATCAAGATTATCTATGAGAAATATTTGGTTTTTCTCTGAACTCTTTATGTATGATTATAATATCCTTGCAAGTCTCTTCGAATTACTGGTTTGGTTTGGCCTACTAGATCTATAGTTCTTGCAATGGGAGAAGTGCTTGGCTTTGGGTTCAATCTTGCGGTGTCCTTTCCCAGTGACAGTAGGGGCAGCAATGCACGTATTGTATTGTTGCCATCGAGGATAAAAATATGGGGTTTACATCATATTGCTTGAGTTTATCCCTCTACGTCAAGTCATCTTGCTTAAGGCGTTACTCTGTTCGTATGAACTCAATACACTATATGCATGCTGGATAGCGGTCGATGTGTGGAGTAATAGTAGTAGATGCAGGCAAGAGTCGGTTTACTTGTCTCGGACGTGATGCCTATATACAATGATCATGCCTAGATAGTCTCATAATTATTCGCTTTTCTATCAATTGCTCGACAGTAATTTGTTTACCCGCCGTAGAATATCGCTATCATGAGAGAAGCCACTAGAGAAAACTATGGCCCCCGGGTCTATTCTCAACATATCAATCTACATCTACTTTACTTTTACCGCTTATATTTGCTGTTTTATTAAACTAAAAATACCAAAAATATAATTATCATCTCTATCAGATCTCACTCTCGTAAGTGACCGTAAAGGGATTGACAACCCCTTATCGCGTTGGCTGCGAAGTTATTATTTGTTTGTGCAGGTGCGAGGGACTCGCACGTGGTCTCCTACTGGATTGATACCTTGGTTCTCAAAAACTGAGGGAAATACTTACGCTACTCTGCTGCATCTCCCTTTTCTCTTCGAGGGAATACAACACAAGCTCAAGAGGTAGCAAGAAGAATTTCTGGCGCCGTTGCCGGGGAGGCTTACGCAAAAGTCATATACCAAGTACCTATCACAAACCCTTATCCTTCGCATTACATTTATTTGCCTCTCGTTTTCCTCTCCCCCACTTCACCTTTGCCGTTTTATTTGCCCTTCTTCCGCCGTGTGTTTTTCGCTTGCCTCTTGTTTGCTTGTGTTTGTTCGCTTGCTTGCTTGTTACTATGGCTCTCCCTGTTAATGCTGACCCTCACCTTAAGAGGCTGGAGGAGATTGAAAAAAATGTTATACATTTTATGACTATACAATTTCAGCATAATGACTTTTTCAGAAGTGAGCTTAAAGAACAGAAAAAGTTTATGGAGTATATGAATAAAGACCTAGATGATATGTCTAAGGAATTTTATGGGTTGAAATCTCAGTTTGCTCATCTCGAGAACTTAATTGCCCAAATTTTGGATAAACAGTCCACCTTGATCAATAAGATGGCTGCTAAACCAAAAGAGCATGAAAATAAGGATGAAGATCTAAAAGTTATTGATGTGTCTCCTATTTGATCCTTATTTTCTAGAATCAATCTTGATGAAAATAGGATTGGAGATGATTTTCCTTTAAGGTGTCCCAATGATTCAGAGTTTTTAGATCTTGATGCTAAAATTGCTAAAAGTGGGAACGAAGAGATTAAAACTTTGCATAGTGATGAAACCACTACTTTGGATTTCAAGGGATTCAATTATGATAAGTGATCTGTGATTGATTGTATTTCCTTGTTGCAATCCGTGCTAAACTCTCTGCATGCTTATAGTCAAAATAAAGCTTTCACTAAACACATAGTTGATGCTTTGATGCAATCTTATGAAGAAAAACTTGGGTTGGAAGTTTCTATACCTAGAAAGCCTTATGATGAATGGAACCTACTATAAAAATAAAAATAAAAGATAATGAATGCTATGCTTTGTGTGATTTGGGTGCTAGTGTCTCCACTATCCCAAAAACTTTGTGATTTGCTAGGGTTCCATGAGCTTGATGATCGTTCTTTAAATTTGCATCTTGCGGATTCCACTATTAAGAAACCCATGAGAAGAATTAATGATGTTCTTATTGTTGCCAATAGGAATTATGTGCCCGTAGATTTCATTGTTCTTTATATAGATTGCAATCCTTCATGTCCTATTATTCTTGGTAGACCTTTCCTTAGAATGATTGGTGCAATTATTGATATGAAGGAAGGAAATATTAGATTCCAATTTCCGTTAAGGAAAGGCATGGAACACTTTCCTAGAAATAAAATCAAATTACCATATGAATCTATCATGAGAGCCACTTATGGATTGCCTTCCAAAGATGACAATACCTAGATCTATCTTGTATCGTGCTAGCTAGGGGCATAAAATGATAGCGCTTGTTGGGAGGCAAACCAATTTTTTGTTTTTTGTTTTTGTTGCTGTTAGGGAAAAAATATTGCATCTAGCCTCTGATGCCTTCTCGCCCCTCGTTGGTTACCCCAAGTGGAAGGTTTGAGATGCAGTGTAGCGGTAGTTTTCCCTTGGCAAAGATACCAAGGATCGAATCCTGTGAGACTCCAAGGGTCAACAAGTAGGTGTCAACTGCTAACGGCGCAACTTAGCGATTGACAGGACCTGCACACAGATACAAATAACTTTGCTCCCAACGAGTACAGAGAGGTTGTCAATCCCTCCGGCCTTGTCGTTTACAAAGGATCAAACACAAGAGATAATAGTGATAGGTATGACTGCAACTAGTAAATAAGAACAGGAAATAAATAACGGGTGTGATTGATACGTCCAAAATGCATCACTATTTTGTATTATAATTTATCCTTATTCATTGATATATTTCACGTTATGATGATGTTCTTATGTTGTTTTGGTCTATTTTACACAGTTTGCAACTTTCCGATGCCGGAACAGCAGACGCAGGATTCAGCAGGAAAAAGTGGATGCTGAGTTGCTGAAGAAGAACACCTCCAAATTACCTGAAAATTGACGGGACGTGTTTTTCAGAAGAATAACGAAGACACGCAAAAGGGGAGTCAGAGGGGGGCCACAGGGTGCCCAGGCGGCCTGGGGGCGCGCCCCCCTTGGCCGTGCCGGGGGTGGGGGGGCGCCTGGAGCCCCTGGCCCACCTCTGGCCGCCCCCTTTTGCATATATGTTCTCCGTCCTCCAAAAACCCTAGGCACGGGACTTTTTACGGAGTTCCGCCGCCGCTTCGAGGCGGAAACCTACAGAGAAGAAAAGGGCATCTCCGGCGGGCAGATTCCGCCGGGGAGATCACCTCCCGGAAGGGGAGATCGTCGCCATCGTCATCACCATCATCACGGGCATCATCGAGATCATCATCAACATCATCCCCAACACCAGCACCATCTCCATCTTCATCCAAATCTCATCTTTCCATCGCAACTCATGTTGTAACTTATACTACCTATCCTCTCTACTCCATCGGTGTTGATTACTACTTTGTGGTGAATGCTATTGAGTTTTGTTGGAGAAATATTATTATGTCCAGATTGTTTATCACATATTTATCCCCACTGATCATGATCTATTTTATGTCTTGTGAGTAGTTACTTTAGTTCTTGAGGACATGGGGAAAGTCTTGTTGTTAGTAGTCATATGCTGTTGAAGTAATATGTGTTGTTTGATACTTAAGTTGTGTTGTCATTCTACTAGTGGTGTTGTGTGAGTCGAACACCCAACACTTCGCCTTATTAAGGACCTAGGGGAATACATTGTGTATAAAGAATGCTTATGGTGGGTTGCCGGAGTGACAGAAACCTGAACCCCAGTTCGCACGCTTTTGCATAAGGGAATAATGGATCCTCGATCGTATTGCTATGGTTAGGCTTTTGCCTTAAATTCTATCTTGTATTTGCGGATGCTTGCAAGGTGTTTAATCATAAGAGTGCATTCATATTAGTCTAGAGAGTGCACTAGCATAGATCCACCCACCAACACTTGTCAACACATAACATAGTATCGATACGGAATATGGCGAAAGCACATGACTACCTCTCCCGTGTGTCCTCAAGAACTCTTTAGTCTTTATAAGTTCAGTTGCTAGGCCTCTCCTTTGCTAAGAAAGGATTGGGCCACTTGTTACTCTCAGTATCTTTCATATTACTTGCCTTTACATTCCTGTTGCTTATATATATCAAGAAAACCCCTAAAAGTTATCTTTCAGTGCTTGCAGTAATTTCTTGCTCAGAATCGCTTATCAATACCTTCTGCTCCTCGTTGGGTTCGACACTCTTACTTATCGAAAACGCTGCAACAGATCCCTTACGGTTGAGGGTCATCAAGTACCGTTTTCTGGCGCCGTTGCCGGGGAGCGTAGCGCTATTGGTAAAGTGAAACTGGTAAGAAAGTCTTTTTATAATTCTGTTTTTATTTTTGTTATTGCTACTCTCTGTCCTTATGGATCACCCTATTATTGGAGCATTGCTTGCGGGAAGACACCCCACACCTGTGGTGGTTGATCCTCCCCCTACTGAAATTGTGCCTTATAAAATACCGGCTGGCATTATCAATTATGTTTTGGCTAATCGGTATGTAGGAGACAGACATCCCGGTGAACACTTGCTATATTTGTCACGACTATGTTCATTATTTAAGCTTGCAGGTGTATCGAGGGAGTTTGTCATGAGGAAATTGTTTGTCGTATCCCTTATAGATAAAGCTTCAGATTGGTATGGGCTTCTCGATAACCCACACTTGCTGGACTGGCAGGAGCTTATGTCTCTCTTTTATACTAAATTTTATCCTCTTCATGAAATTCATCGAGACAGGAATTTTATCTATAACTTTAGGTCTCGTGACGGAGAAAGCATTGCTCAAGCTTGGGGGAGATTGAAGTCTCTAATGCTCAAATGCCCTATCATAAGATTCCCAAGGAAATTATACATACAAATTTTTATGCCAGGCTTTCTCGTCAGGATAAGGAGATGCTGGATGCCTCCTCTAGTGGGGTATTTCAGAAGAAGAGTGTTGAAGAGAGGTGGGATCTCCTTGAAAGAATCCAGAGGAATACCGAAGATTGGGAAATTGGTAAAGGTATTGAACCCGCTATAAATTATGAACATGATTATATTGAGAGCTATGTAGAAACTGATTACTTCAATACTTTTTGCTCTAAGATTGGTCTTGATTCCCATCTAGTGATTGATTTGTGTAAGAATTTTGCCTCTCACGTTGATTCTTTTAAAAAGAATAGAGACCAGCACCATGCACCTTTTAAAGAAAAACCTATTGATATTTATATTGCTGAGCCTATTTTGCCTGCAGTTATATATGAACCGCCTCCTTTTCCCACAAGGATAAAGGAGCACTCTCTTGTGACAGGCATAATAAATAAAAGTGAAAGAAGAGTTGATGAGCCTGAGGACCAGATCAGGGTCGATCCTCGGGTTGCATTGATTAAAGACCTTGTTACTGATGATGTTTTGGATTCCAATATAACTTTTTGTGCTGTTTCCACTAACCTTGTCACAGCCAAGAACAAAGGCCAAATTTCAGGTACTCCAGTGGTATCTGTTAAAATAGGAGATCACAATTATTATGGGCTATGCGATTTGGGATCGAGTGCAAGTGCTATTCCTTATTCACTCTAGGAAGAAATCATCGGTGAGATCTCCCCTTGTGAACTTGAAGAAGTTGATGTTACTATTCATCTTGCAAATAGATCAACTATCTCTCCTATCGGAATTGTGAGGGACGTTGAAGTCCTATGTGGAAAGGTAAAATATCCTACCGACTTTTTGGTACTTGGTTCAGCCAGGGACAATTTTTGTCCCATAATTTTTGGTAGACCTTTTCTTAGAACTTGTGGAGCTATAATAGATTGCAAGAAAGGTAAAGTTTCTGTTGAATTCAATGGTGAGCCATATGAATTTAATTTTTCTAAATTCTCTAAGCAGCCTCGTGGTACTGATTTACCTAGTAATGATAAAATTATTGAAAGTATTGCCTCTATTGCTATTCCCCCTGAAGATCCTTTGCAGCAATACATGGAGGACCACGAGAATGATTTACATATGCAGGAAAGAAATGAACTAGATGAAATATTCTTGAGGCAGCCTGCTATCCTGAAGCACAACCTTTCGGTTGAACCTTTGGGAATTTTATCAAAACCGAAAGAAGACCCGGTGTTCGATCTTAAACCTCTTCCCGATACGCTCAAGTATGCTTATTTAGATGAAAAGAAAGTATATCCTGTTATTATCAATTCTAACCTTTCAGGATATGAAGAAGAGCGATTATTGGAAGTACTTCGTAAACACCGAGGCGCAATTGGCTACACCCTTGATGACCTTAAGGGGATTAGTCCATCTATCTGTCAACATACTATCAACCTTGAGCCCGATGGTAAACCAGTTGTTGATCATCAACGACGGTTGAACCCGAAGATGATGGATGTCGTGAGAACTGAGATTCTCAAGCTTCTAGCCGCAGGTATTATCTACCCTATAGCTGGTAGTAAGTGGGTAAGTCCAGTACATTGTGTTCCTAAGAAAGGAGGTACAACTGTGGTTCCTAATGATAAAAATGAACTAATACCTCAGAGAATTATTATTGGATATAGAATGCGTATTGATTACAGGAAGTTGAACAAGGCAACCAGGAAGGATCACTACCCGTTGCCGTTCATCGACCAAATGCTTGAAAGGTTATCCAAAAATACCCACTTTTGTTATCTCGATGGTTATTCTGGCTTCTCTCAAATTCATGTTAACACTGTCGATCAAGAGAAGACCACTTTTACTTGTCCTTTTGGTACTTATGCTTACAGACGTATGCCTTTTGGTTTATGTAATGCCCCTGCTACTTTTCAAAGGTGTATGTCTGCTATCTTTCATGGTTTCTGCGGGGATATTATGGAAGTCTTCATGGACGATTTCTCCGTCTATGGAACTTCATTTGACCATTGTCTTCACAACCTTAATAAAGTTTTGCAGAGATGCGAGGAGACAAATTTGGTACTCAACTGGGAGAAGTGCCACTTTATGGTTAATGAAGGAATTGTTCTTGGTCACAAGATTTCCGAAAGGGGAATTGAAGTGGACAAAGCCAAGATCGAAGCTATTGAGAGGATGCCTTATCCAAAGGACATCAAAGGTATTCGCAGTTTTCTCGGTCATGCAGGTTTTTATAGAAGATTTATTAAAGACTTTTCTAAAACCTCGAGACCCCTCACTAATCTTCTTCAGAAGGATGTTCCTTTTGCGTTTGATGAAAATTGTAAGGAAGCTTTTGAAATCCTTAAGAAAGCTTTAATAACTGCTCCTATAGTACAACCACCTGACTGGAACTTACCTTTTGAAATTATGTGTGATGCAAGTGATTTTGCTGTTGGGGCTGTTTTAGGACAAAGGGTTGATAAGAAACTGAATGTTATACATTATGCTAGTAAGACCCTTGATAGTGCTCAATGAAATTATGCTACTACTGATAAGGAATTCTTATCTGTAGTTTTTGCTTGTGATAAGTTTAGGCAGTATATTGTTGATTCTAAAGTTATTATTCATACTGATCATGCTGCCATTAAGTATCTTATGACAAAGAAGGATGCCAAGCCAAGGCTTATCAGATGGGTACTCCTTCTTCAAGAATTTGATTTGCAGATTGTTGATAGGAAGGGGGAAGACAATCCGGTGGCAGACAATCTTTCATGAATGGAAGATATACCGCATGACCCCATTCCAGTTAACGATAGTTTTCCAGACGAACAACTTGCCGTTGTAAAAGTACAACCTCTTTCCGATCCTTGGTATGCAGATTATGCTAATTTTATTGTTGCAAAGTATTTGCCTCCAGGTCTAACATTTCAGCAGAGGAAGAAGTTCTTTCATGATTTGAGGCACTACTTTTGGGATGACCCACATCTTTTCAAAGAAGGTCCCGACGGGATCGTGAGAAGATGCATCCCGGAACATGAGCAGAAGGACATTCTCAGACGGTGCCATGACAGTCTCTATGGAGGACATCATGCCGGTGAGAGGACTCCACATAAGGTTCTTCAATCAGGTTTTTATTGGCCCACTCTCTTTAAAGATGCTAGAAATTATGTTTTAGCTTGTGATAAATGTCAGAGAGTTGGTAACATTAGTAGAAGGAATGAGATGCCTATGAATTACTCACTAGTGATTGAACCTTTCGATTGTTGGGGTTTCGATTTTATGGGTCCTTTTCCTTCTTCGCACAAGTACACTCACATTTTAGTAGCTATTGATTATGTGACCAAGTGGGTTGAAGCAATCCCCACTGAAAGTGCTGATCACAAAACATCCTTGAAAATGCTTAAGGATGTAATATTCCCTAGGTTTGGTGTACCAAGGTACCTCATGACAGATGGAGGATCACACTTCACGCACGGAGCTTTTAGAAAAGCTCTGGCTAAATACGATGTTAATCATAGAATTGCTTCACCTTCTCATCCTCAAACTAGTGGGCAAGTTGAGCTCACCAATAGAGAGATTAAGTTGATCTTGCAGAAAACAGTAAATAGAAATAGGAAGGATTGGTCAAATAAATTGGGAGATGCTTTGTGGGCATATAGAACTGCTTACAAAAACCCCATGGGCATGTCCCCCTATAAGATGGTATATGGCAAGGCTTGCCATCTGCCATTAGAGCTAGAGCACAAAGCTTTCTGGGTTGTTAGAGAGCTTAACGCTGACCCAAAACTAGCTGGTGAGAAGCGTCTCATGAACTTGACTTCTCTAGATGAATGGAGAAGTGAAGCTTACGAGAGCGCTAAAATGTTCAAAGAAAAGGTAAAAAGGTGGCATGATAGGAAGATTCTGAAACGTGAATTTAATGTTGGTGATAAAGTTTTGTTGTTTAGATCCCGTTTCAGGTTTTCTCCAGGTAAACTACTTTCCAGGTGGGAAGGACCATTTCATATTGAAGAAGTTTATCGGTCTGGTGCAATTAAGATTAATAATTTTGAAGGCACCAAACCTCAAGTTGTGAATGGGCAAAGACTTAAACATTACATAGCAGGAGACCCTGTCGATGTTGATGTGAATATAATATACACAACAACCCATGAAGAACATGTTGCAGCCCTGTTTCAGACGCCAGCAGAAGCAGAATAAAGAAAAGGTATGTAGTACGGTAAGAACACACCGCAAAACACCACAAAAGTTCCGTATTACGTGTTTTTGAAAAATTAGTAAAATTCCGAGTCGAAGTGGAGCCGGAGACTACCACCAGGGAGTCCAGGCGCCCCCCTGGCGCCCCCCCCCTGGGCCGCGCCGGCAGGCCGCCTGGACACCCTGGTGCCCGTCTCCGACCCCGCTTTGGTCCGTTACCTTCCTTTCTGTGCATAAATTTTTCCTATATATTTGCCCGGGTTGTTCCGGCATCGTATCTTGCGATTTCGCGTGTTTTCTCTTCGATCTGTTTCTGCCAGGAAATCTTTCAGCTAAATTTAGGTGCCATGGCTTCTCCAAGTTCCCCCAAGGACACGTTCGTCGTCAACGTCATGAACCCTTACCTCGCTGAGGTAAAGAAGCACCCTCAGGTGGTTCAGATGAAGGAGGGCGTCCTTCATCAAGAAGATCTGAAGGGACCTATCAAGGAGGGGAGCGTCCAGGCCAGGCTGGAAGAAGTGGAGCAAGAAGTCTTCAAGTACAAGAAGATGACCGAGCGTGGTGTCGAAGCTAACTTTGACATCACCAACGAGCTGAAGAACTACTTTCTGAAGGAGATGAAGGAGATGTGGGAAAGAATCGCCGCGTCTGAAGACAGAATCATAGAACTACAAGGGCAAATTAATGATCTACATAACCAGAACTGTGAATATGAACTAAGGTTTCTACACATGGGTTTGGGTGCTGAATGCAGGATCCAGGAGACGAGCTTCTCATATGAGACTGGAGAACCCCTTCCATGGAAGAGTTTCGCCAAGAATTACTTGATCAACGCCAACAAGGATGATGAGTGAAATCTCCGTGGTAATGGCATTCCCTTGGCTTGTTCCAAGCTTGGGGGAGTGCCCGGTATCTTTATCTTTTACCTTTTGTCTTTCAGAAGTCGAGTAGAGTCGTATCATGTCTAGGGAGGTTATTATATGAGATAGGTGTGTGCATTGAGGTCTATCGTCCCCTTGGTGAAGAATTGTATCCGTGTGTGTGGAGTCGTCTATGATGGAATATTAATGAGAAGTTTATCGGTTCCTTTTTGCTGCACTCGGTATTCTCTTCACGCAATCAACCTTATATGATGATTCTTATGGGGAGTATTGACCTTATGTCAGGTATGGCTATGAAACTTTATTTAATCTTGGCAAACATAGCTTTGGTCATAACAACAAGCATGATTCTCTTAAAAGTACCAACATAGCCAAAACCTTTATGTTATTATACTTGAAGTGTTATGTTGACAAGAAAGACAACTTGATGTGTTATGCTTATTTCAATGTTCATGCTTTATATTGCTTTGCATCTTAGTCATCATCAGTTGTCTGCTCTTTCAAAACCCTTGCTAGCCTAACTCTGTACTAAGCAGAATTCTGCTTGTGCGTCCATACCCTTAAGCCAATACCTTCCATATGAGTCCACCATACCTACCTACTCGTGGTACCCCACTACCACCTCCTAAAGTATATAATTTATGTGTTATCCTTAAATGTTCAAAATCTTTTATTTTGTGCCTCTGCTTTAGCTCATGAGGAAGTAGTAGCTAATTCATGACCTTTTTGAGTTGGACAAGCTTCACCCCGGGATTGCATGTATAATGTGCAAACCCATAATATGAAAAGGAACTGGCATTGAGTGCGCCCGGCTTAAAAATAATATAACAAACAAACCCTCCTTCACGCTTTGTTCATGAGAAATCAGAAAACTTTGGCAGTGATAAACAAAGGAGAATAAGAGGATGTTATCGTCCTGCTACGGGAGCCGTTCCTCGAAACTTGTCCAGTTCAAGAAGTAATTGAGTTATCTATTAGCATTCGTTGACGAATCATGCACCTCTCAAAACTTGTTTTCATTCTGTTTGATTTGAGGATAGCACATGAGTTTTCCCTACTACCCTAGAGCAGGGCCTATCTTTTAATTTTAAGTTGAGTCAGTTATTCCTACTTCCTTCTATTTCTCAAAGAGAGCAGACGTCTGATGTTGATAAGGATTCATGCATATAAAGCTGCATTAAGATTTGTCATATCATATCCTTGTTGACATTATCATTTGATAAGTAAGTTGTTTGTCATGCCCAGCTAAGGCAAATATCTTCCTTGTGTTAACACTTTCACTTCTTGCTTATTAACTTGTTATTTCAAAAAGCTTCAATTAATCCCATCAAAAGCAAAAGTTAAAATTATTTGTTGTTCTTTGACCAAAGGACATGTTTGCCATGATATAATGAGTTTCCATTGGTCCTACTTTCGAATATAAGTGTTGACACTCTTTCATAAGAGCCTTATGAGTTGAAGATTGTTGCTGAGGATATTTGAGTTGGTGAAGAGACTATGATGCTTCTTGTCCGTATTCTATTTATCGACACTTCACTCTCTAAACTTGTGGACAGGTTTACCGAGTTCATATTCGCTTGGGGACAAGCGAGGTCTAAGCTTGGGGGTGTTGATACGTCCAAAATGCATCACTATTTTGTATTATAATTTATCCTTATTCATTGATATATTTCACGTTATGATGATGTTCTTATGTTGTTTTGGTCTATTTTACACAGTTTGCAACTTTCCGATGCCGGAACAGCAGACGCAGGATTCAGCAGGAAAAAGTGGATGCTGAGTTGCTGAAGAAGAACACCTCCAAATTACCTGAAAATTGACGGGACGTGTTTTTCAGAAGAATAACGAAGACACGTAAAAGGGGAGTCAGAGGGGGGCCACACGGTGCCCAGGCGACCTGGGGGCGCCCCCCTGGCCGCGCCGGGGGGGTGCATAGAGCCCCTGGCCCACCTCTGGCCGCCCCCTTTTGCATATATGTTCTCTGTCCTCCAAAAACCCTAGGCACGGGACTTTTTACGGAGTTCCGCCGCCGCTTCGAGGTGGAAACCTACAGAGAAGAAAAGGGCATCTCCGGCGGGCAGATTCCGCCGGGGAGATCACCTCCCGGAAGGGGAGATCGTCGCCATCGTCATCACCATCATCACAGGCATCATCGAGATCATCATCAACATCATCCCCAACACCAGCACCATCTCCATCTTCATCCAAATCTCATCTTTCCATCGCAACTCGTGTTGTAACTTGTACTACCTATCCTCTCTACTCCATCGGTGTTGATTACTACTTTGCGGTGAATGCTATTGAGTTTTGTTGGAGAAATATTATTATGTCCAGATTGTTTATCACATATTTATCCCCACTGATCATGATCTCTTTTATGTCTTGTGAGTAGTTACTTTAGTTCTTGAGGACATGGGGAAAGTCTTGTTGTTAGTAGTCATATGCTGTTGAAGTAATATGTGTTGTTTGATACTTAAGTTGTGTTGTCATTCTACTAGTGGTGTTGTGTGAGTCGAACACCCAACACTTCGCCTTATTAAGGACCTAGGGGAATACATTGTGTATAAAGAATGCTTATGGTGGGTTGCCGGAGTGACAGAAACCTGAACCCCAGTTCGCACGCTTTTGCATAAGAGAATAATGGATCCTCGATCGTATTGCTATGGTTAGGCTTTTGCCTTAAATTCTATCTTGTATTTGCGGATGCTTGCAAGGTGTTTAATCATAAGAGTGCATTCATCTTAGTCTAGAGAGTGCACTAGCATAGATCCACCCACCAACACTTATCAACACATAACATAGTATCGATACGGAATATGGCGAAAGCACATGACTACCTCTCCCGTGTGTCCTCAAGAACGCTTTAGTATTTATAAGTTCAGTTGCTAGGCCTCTCCTTTGCTAAGAAAGGATTGGGCCACTTGTTACTCTCAGTATCTTTCATATTACTTGCCTTTACATTCCTGTTGCTTATATATCAAGAAAACCCCTAAAAGTTATCTTTCAGTGCTTGCAGTAATTTCTTGCTCAGAATCGCTTATCAATACCTTCTGCTCCTCGTTGGGTTCGACACTCTTACTTATCGAAAACACTGCAACATATCCCTTATGGTTGAGGGTCATCAGTGATCAGTGATGGTAACATGGACCGGGGTCCCATGATGTTCACTAGTGATGTCTCTCTCCCAAAAGACGATAAAACAGCTAAGCGAGGTAAACGAATTACAGCTGGGCAATTGACAGGATTATGTGCGCAAACTAATGCTAACTATGCTGCAAAGAAAGGTAGAGGCTCAAAAGCATGGGCGGTACGCCAAGGCAAGTAGACCGAAATCCATCTGCATCTACTACTAATCATCCACCTTGAGATATCTATCCAGAACATCTCGCTGGTATTAAGTTGCGAGTCCCACCCATAGTGTAAACTCAAAGCAACAGACAACTGCATTAAAAGAACTTTGCGTAAAGTAAACAATCCTTGCACCCGCAAGTACAAGCACCATTGTTTTCCCCCTTGTGGCAACAGCACATCCCCTAGACTCATGTTTCTGTCACTCAAGCTAGTCATCGAGGGGCATGAACCTACAATCAAGCATAACGTTCCCTCTTGGAGTTACTACCTACTACTTGGCCAAAGCAATAGACAGCAACGGAGAACATGCAAGAATTACTCAAGAACATAAATATAAAAGAGGTGAATCAAATATATTACTCACACACAATCTGAACATAATCTCATAATCCATCGGATCCCAGCAAACTCATCATAGCAACAGCATAAGGATTACATATGTGCCTCGATCATGTAGGGCAGCTCACGAGGTCTAATCGATGAAGAACAAAGAGGGGAGGAGAACATCACATAGCTACTGGTCATGGACCCATGGTCCAAGGGGGACTACTCACAACTCATCCGGGAGGCGTCCATGGTGGTGGAGAAGCTCCCGGTGGTGATCCTCCCCTCCGGCAGGGTGCCGGGAAGAGTTCTCCTGGTGCTCCCGATCTTGGAAGCGCGGCGGCGGCGGAACAGAGATAAGATCGCGAAAAAGGGTTCCGTCTTCGAGGGTTTCGGGACGCGGTGTAAATATATGCCAAAGGGGGGCATCAGAAGAGGTAAGGGGGGCCCAGGCGCCCTGACGGCGCGACCAGGAGGGGGGCCGCCCCCTCTGGGTGCCTAGAGCCCCGGTGGCCCCCCTCTGGCCCTACTTTGGCCGCATGGAAGCTTTCGGAACGCTGATTTTTTATATATTTTTCCCGGATTTTTTCTGGCAATTTACGTAATGGGAAAACCTGAAATACAAAAACAGCAGAAAACAGAAACTGGCACTTGGGTGCACTGAGTTAATAGGTTAGTCCAAATATGATCAAAAGTGTATGGAAGTGCATAAATATCATAGCAATATCACACAAAAGAGGCATGGAGCCAGCAGAAATTATAGATATGTTTTGGACGTATCAACATCCCCAAGCTTAATTCCTGGTCGTCCTCGAGTAGGTAAATGATAACAAGCATAATTTCTGTGGTGACATGCTATCAACCATATAAGAACTTTTCACAGTCACATGACAAATGCTTACTGAGATAATGAATCTGTAGTAATTAAGTTGCCTCATGAGAATATCACAAAGAACTGAAAGTTTTACAATATGATACTGAAACACTCAATAGATTTGTAGTGAGCATGGTGTGCAAACATGACAAAGTGGTACCTCGCTTGCCCCCTTTAGTGAAGCAAAACATAAATGCAGGGGCACCTCCAAAGTTTAAGTGACGACTAGATACAATGATTTCAGAATAAACGATATCATAATCATGCAGAAGGCAATGGTACTTTGGGACAATGCACATTACACTCAGAATGACAATCATGCTCTCAATAGTTGGTGCTTTGAAGAAAGAAGGTGGAGACTCTCGAACCATGGCTTTTGATGGCAAGGTTGAAAACCCGTGGTCGGAAACAAAAACTCAACATGTACCAGAGCTCTATTACTTCTCGAGCTGGACAAGTTTCGAGGAACGGCTCCCGCACGAGGACGATCACATCCCCTTAATCTCCTTTGTTTATCACTGCCAAAGTTTTCCGATTTCTCATGAACAAAGCGTGAAGGAGGGTTTGTTTGTTGTATATTTTTTTAATGAGCCGGGCGCACTCTTTGCCAGTTCCTTCTCGTATTAGGGGTTTGCAGATTAGACATGCAATCCCGGGGTGAAGCTTGTCCAACTTAAAAAGATCATGAATTAACTACTACTTCCTCATGAGCTAAAACAGAGGCACAAAAGAGAAATGCTTTTGATTAATTTCGAGATGGTACACGAAAGTCTTCGTTAGGAATGGCAAGTAAATACCATGTATAGGAAGGTATGGTGGACTCATATGGCATAACTGGTTTAAAGGATTTTGGATGCACAAGCAGTCAGTCCGCTTAGTACAGGCGAAGGTTAGCAAAAGACTGGGAGCGACCAACTAAGAGAGCAATGACGGTCATAATCATGCAGAGTGACAAAGCAACATTGAATCGGGCATGGAAGTTATATTGCTACTCAGAAATTAAAGATCATCAAGGCTTGATAAACTTTCTTCACAGTCTTAAATATGCGTGAGCATATGCCAAGTCAATCAAAATAAATTCTTGGAGGAAGATATCACTAAACCATACCACATCATAGGCAAACAAATCATGTTGGTACTTCAATAACACATTAAGAACCCCCCAGCTATTTGAGACTAACCATAAGAAAACATGAACTACTAAGCACCATTATGCACATAACATTTTTATCATAGAAATATGAACCAGTGCAATAGAAGCCAACTCTCTCAACAAGATAAGCATGATAACTCAAGAGAGTTCCAGCGACCAACTAAACAAAAGCTCTTTAAAAAGAAAAGCACAAAAACTAAGAGCTAAACATGACAGTAGCTATTGAAAGACAAAGAACATACACAGCAAAGATAGGCATGAAAATCCTATGTTATGTTCTAGGTTGAAGTGGAGCGTGTTTCTCTCCCACACAAAGAAAGATGGGTTCCAACTTGTTATGAACAGCAAGCAAAGCTAAAGAAAACTAAAAAGGAAACTAAAAGCAAGACGCTCCAAGCATAGCACATAACGCATGAAGTGATTAAAATATAGTGGAACGAAAGACGAACTGATAATTGTTGATGGAGAAGGGGATGCACGGGGGCATCCCCAAGCTTAGACGTTTGAGTCTTCTTGAATATTTCTTGGGGGTGCACGGGGGCATCCCCAAGCTTGAGCGTTTGACACTCCTGAATCTTTTTATCATCTTCCCTCGCACACTTGAAAACTCCCTTCATACATAACTCATCATAATCTGATTAGCGAGGTTAGTACCCATAATAAAATAATATTTCCTTGCTGGAAATAAAGATAATCTTGAAGTTCTACTGTTTCTCAAGATTGCCAAAAGGTTTTTGCAAAGAAAAAGCAAGCTCAAGGTTTGCAAAACGAAGAAAAGGCAAAACAGGACAGAATCTGTGAAAAACAGACCAGCAGGTAGTAAATAATTTTTTCGGGGCACTTCTGCAACTCAAATAAAAAAAACTCAGAACAGACGCCCGAAATCCAATTGTATAGAGCATGCTGTCAAAAAAATTCAGACCAAAAAGATGATCTGGTGATTTTATACGAATTTTTCTGTCCAAGGACAGAATCTGTTTCCTGGACAGCACGTCACAACTTTTGAACTTTCTTGCAATCAGAGGCTAAACTTGGCACAAAGCTGAAAAGTAAAGATACAACGATGATGCTACTGTAGTAACAAACATCAAGACACAACAAAAGCAAAATAAAATTTTATTCATTGTGGGCTGCCTCCCAAAAGTGCTTTCTTTTATGCCTTTAAGCTAGGCATAATGCAAAGAGATCAAGTTTTACCAAGAGTAAAAGAATAGCTAGCCCGTATAATGGACTCAAAAGGTAACTTAATATTCTTCCTAGGGAAGTGTTCTATCCCTTTTTTGAGAGGAAATTGGAATTTTATATTCCCCTCTTTCATGTCAATGATGGCACCAACGGTGCGAAGAAAAGGACGTCCCAAAATAATTGGACAAGAAGGTTCACATTCAATATCCATAATAGTAAAATCAACGGGAACATAATTGTCATTGACAATGATAAGAACATCGTCGATCCTCCCCAAGGGTTTCTTTATGGAAGAATCAACAAGACGAACACCAAAAGAACAAGAATCAAAAGGATTTAATTTAAGCATAACGTATATTCTTTTGGTCATAACGGAGGTACTAGCTCCAACATCACATAAAGCATAGCAAGAGAAGTTATTCAACTTAATTTTAATCATAGGATCCCAACCATCTTCTAGCTTTCTAGGTATGGAGGCTTCTACCCTAAGTTTCTCCTCCCTAGCTTTGATGAGAGCATTAGTGATATGCTCTGTGAAGGCAAGATTAAGTGTGCTAGTGCGGGGATCTCTAGACATCTTGTGAAGAAAATCAATAACTTCGGTAAGGGTGCAATTATCAAAATCAAGGTCACTACTATCAAGTAAAGTGGTAGTGGTGTCCTTTAGGCTCACTTGTTTGGTAGTTTCTATGGTCATAGGAGTTTCTACGGTTAAGGTCATAGCATCACCATTAATAGGTCCAATGGAACCAGGAGTGCATTGGGTGCTAAGAGTTTGGATATCCTCAACAACTTGGATAGTAGCAACAGTGTGGTGGGTAGGAAGGCTCTTAATTCTATCTTCTTCCTCCTTTTCTCTAGCCCATCTCTCTTTAAGTTTAGCCAACATCCTAATGTTTTCATTAATTTGCGCTTGAATAGCATTCATAGGAGTGGTCTTCCTCTCCTCAAGAGGGGAAGTTCTAATTTTAAGCAACTCTACCTCATGGGCTAAATTGTTTACCTTCGAAGAGAGATCATCTAGTTTGGCTAGTTTTTCTTCTACACTCTTATTGAAGGCTTTTTGGGTAGTGATGAAATCTTTAAGCATAATCTCTAGTTCAGAAGTGGAGTTCTTGGTGCTAGGATAAGCATTGTTGTTCCCATAGGAATTAGTGGGGAACGGTCTAGGATTGCTACCAAAATTACTCCTATAAGCATTGTTACTGAAATTGTTTCTAGAGATAAAGTTCACATCTACTTGATCTTGAGCAATCAAAGAATTTGAAGGAACATCACGAGGATCAATAGAAGATTGCTTGGAAAGTAGAGACATGATCAAGTCAACTTTTTCATTTAGGGAGGAAATCTCCTCGACAGAGTTTACCTTCCTACCTATTGGAGCGCGTTCGGTGTGCCATTGGGAATAATTGGTCATCATCTCATCGAGAAGCTTCGTGGCAGCACCAAGTGTAGTTGACATAAAGGTTCCTCCCGCGGCCGAATCTAACAAATTCCGCGAGGTAAAGTTCAAGCCTGCATAAAAAGTTTGGATAACCATCCAAGTAGTCAAACCATGAGTAGGGCAGTTCTTGACAAGAGATTTCATGCGTTCCCAGGCTTGGGCAACGTGTTCATTATCCAATTGTTTAAAATTCATTATGTTACTCCTTAGTTGGATAATTTTAGCAGGTGGATAGTACTTCCCAATAAAGGCATCCTTGCACTTGTCTCAAGAATCTATGCTATTTCTAGGCAAAGATTGAAACCAAATTTTAGCTCCTCCTCTCAAGGAGAAAGGAAAAAGCTTAAGCTTAACAATATTACCATCTATTTCTTGGTACTTTTGCATATCACAGAGTTCAACAAAATTATTTAAGTGCAAAGCAGCATCATCTCCAGCACCGGAGAATTGATCTTTCATAACTAGGTTCAGTAAAGCAGGTTTATTTTCATAAGAAGGTGCTGAAGTGGCAGGTGTAGTAATAGGCGTGCAGGTAAAGTCATCGTTGTTATGACTAGTGAAGTCACACAACTTGGTGTTCTCGGTGGAACCCATAGCAACAAGCAAGCAAGATAACTATTTTTTGTGATTTTTGATAGGAGACACTAAAGCAAAAACTGAAAGGTAAACTAACAAGACTAAAAAACAAAGGTAAAAGATAGCGTGCAACTCCCCTATCTTGAAGAGTGGAGTCCCCGGCAACGGCGCCAGAAAACTTTGCTTGATGGCTTCTCGCCCCTCGTTGGTTACCCCAAGTGGAAGGTTTGAGATGCAGTGTAGCGGTAGTTTTCCCTTGGCAAAGATACCAAGGATCGAATCCCGTGAGACTCCGAGGGTCAACAAGTAGGTGTCAACTGCTAATGGCGCAACTTAGCGATTGACAGGACCTGCACACAGATACAAATAACTTTGCTCCCAACGAGTACAGAGAGGTTGTCAATCCCTCCGGCCTTGTCGTTTACAAAGGATCAAACACAAGAGATAATAGTGATAGGTATGACTGCAACTAGTAAATAAGAAAAGGAAATAAATAACGGGTGTGATCAGTGATGGTAATATGGACCGGGGTCCCATGATGTTCACTAGTGATGTCTCTCTCCCAAAAGATGATAAAACAGCTAAGCGAGGTAAACGAATTACAGCTGGGCAATTGACAGGATTATGTGCGCAAACCAATGCTAACTATGCTGCAAAGAAAGGTAGAGGCTCAAAAGCATGGGCGGTACGCCAAGGCAAGTAGACCGAAATCCATCTGCATCTACTACTAATCATCCACCTTGAGATATCTATCCAGAACATCTCGCTGGTATTAAGTTGCGAGTCCCACCCATAGTGTAAACTCAAAGCAACAGACAACTGCATTAAAAGAACTTTGCGTAAAGTAAACAATCCTTGCACCCGCAAGTACAAGCACCGTTGTTTTCCCCCTTGTGGCAACAGCACATCCCCTAGACTCATGTTTCTGTCACTCAAGCTAGTCATCGAGGGGCATGAACCCACAATCAAGCATAACGTTCCCTCTTGGTGTTACTACCTACTACTTGGCCAAAGCAATAAACAGCAACGGAGAACATGCAAGAATTACTCAAGAACATAAATATAAAAGAGGTGAATCAAATATATTACTCACACAGAATCTTAACATAATCTCATAATCCATCGGATCCCAGCAAACTCATCATAGCAACATCATAAGGATTACATATGTGCCTCGATCATGTAGGGCAGCTCACGAGGTCTAATCGATGAAGAACAAAGAGGGGAGGAGAGCATCACATAGCTACTGGTCATGGACCCATGGTCCAAGGGGGACTACTCACAACTCATCCGGGAGGCGTCCATGGTGGTGGAGAAGCTCCCGGTGGTGATCCTCCCCTCCGGCAGGGTGCCGGGAAGAGTTCTCCTGGTGCTCCCGATCTTGGAAGCGCGGCGGCGGCGGAACAGAGATGAGATCGCGAAAAAGGGTTCCGTCCTCGAGGGTTTTGGGACGCGGTGTAAATATATGCCAAAGGGGGGCGTCAGAAGAGGTAAGGGGGCCCAGGCGCCCTGGCGGCGCGGCCAGGAGGGGGGCCGCCCCCTCTGGGCGCCTAGAGCCCCGGTGGCCCCCCTCTGGCCCTACTTTGGCCGCATGGAAGCTTCCGGAACGCTGATTTTTTATATATTTTTCCCGGAATTTTTCTGGCAATTTACGTAATGGGAAAACCTGAAATTCAAAAACAGCAGAAAACAGAAACTGGCACTGGGGTGCACTAAGTTAATAGGTTAGTCCAAATATGATCAAAAGTGTATGGAAGTGCATAAATATCATAGCAATATCACACAAAAGAGGCATGGAGCAAGCAGAAATTATAGATACGTTTTTGACGTATCAGCCTCTTATTAGAAGTGGTTTCATGTTTTGTTTAGTGTTTGTGCATAGTAGAACCTTTGGTAAGACTTGTGTGAAGTTTATATGATCTTGCTGTGAAAAACAGAATCGTTAGTGCTCGCTAAAGTAGTCGTGGTATTTTACTAGAGCGTGCTTTTTAGTTGATTCTTTTTGCTGCTAATTGGTAGACAAATTGCACCAATTTACCAATTTTAGTTTGAGTTTTTTGGAGTTCGAGAAGTAGGCGAACCCTGCAGATTACTACAGACTGTTCTGTCTTTGACAGATTCTGTTTTTCGTGTGTTGTTTGCTTATTCCGATGCATCTATGAGTAATATTGGAGGATATGAACCATAGAGAACATGGATTACAGTAGGTTTAACACCAATAAAAACAAAGAATGAATTCATTGCTGTACCTTTGAGTAGTTGTTTGCTTTCTCTTTCTAACGGAGCTCACCAGAATTTTTGTCTAAGTTTTGTGTTGTGAAGTTTTCAAGTTTTGAGTATTGCTTTGATGGACTATGGAACGAGTAGCAAAGGCCAAAGCTTGGGGATGCCCCTGGCACCCCAATTAAATTCAAGATAATCAAAAAGCCTAAGCTTGGGGATGCCCCGGGAAGGCATCCCCTCTTTCGTCTTCATCCATCGGTAACTATACTTGGAGCTATATTTTTATTCGCAACATGTTATGTGTTTTGCTTGGAGCGTCTTGTATAATTTGAGTCTTTTCTTGTTAGTTTACCACAATCATCCTTGATAGACACACCTATTTGAGAGAGTTAAATATGGCCTAGAATTGTTAGAACACTCTATGTGCATCACTTATATCTTTTGAGTTGAATGGTTTTTGCTCTAGTGCTTCACTTATATCTTTTAGAGCATGGTGGTGGCAATATTTTGAAATTGTTAAACTCTCACATGCTTCACTTAAATCTATTTGAGAGTCTATTAAAACAGCATGGTAAATTTTTTAGGCTAAAGAAACTAGTCTTCACATGATAAACATCCAATGTCAATGTAGTAAAAATTGTCACATCCAGTGCATTGAATAGAAAGAGATGTTGGATGCTTGATAATTGTTTTGAGAGATGAGGATAATGATATTAGAGTCATGCTAGTGGAGTTATTACGAAATTGAGAAATACTTGTGTTAAGGTTAGTGATTCCCATAGCATGCATGTATGGTGAACCGTTGTGTGACTAAGTTAAAGCATGCGGTATTTGTAGAGTGTCAACCTTCGTGTGGAGGTCGGGGGCACGCGATGTTTAACTCCTAGCAACCTCCCCCCGAGTGGCATGTGTTGATTGCTTTGTTTTGATGACTCGTAAATTTTTGCAATAAGTATATGAGTTCTAATGACTAATGTTGAGTCCATGGATTATACGCACTCTCACCCTTCCACCATTGCTAGCCTCTCTTGTACCGCGCAACTTTCACCGGTGCCATAAACCCACTATATATCCTTCCTCAAAACAGCCACCATATTGTTCCTGAAAACAGCCACCAGACCTACCTATCATGGCATTTCCATAGCCATTCCGAGATATATTACCATGCAACTTTCCACCGTTCCGTTTATATGACACGCATCATATTGTGATATTACCATACATGATCATGTAGTTGACATCGTATTCGTGGCAAGGCCACCATGCGTAATCTTTTCGTACATGTCACTCTTGTTTCATTGCACATACCGGTACACCGCCGGAGGCAGTCACATAGAGTCAGGCTTTGTTGTTGTAGTATCGAGTTGTAATTTCATGTTGTAATGAAAGTGTGATGATCATCATTATTAGAGCATTGTCCCATGGGAGGAAAGGCTGAATCCATAAAGCCCCTCCGCAAAAAAAAGGCCAAAAAAGGCCAAAAAAAGGAAAGGCCCAAAAAAAAAGAAAAAAAAGAAAAAAAAGGAAAAGAAAAAGGGACAATTGCTAATATGTTTTTCCACACTTGTGCTTCAAAGTACCACCATGTTCTTCATTGTAGAGAGTCTCATGCTTAGTCACTTTCATATACTAGTGGGAATTTTTGATTGAACTTGGCTTGTATATTCCAACGATGGGCTTCCTCAAATGCCCTAGGTCATCGTGAGCAAGCAAGTTGGATGCACACCCACTAGTTTCTTTTGTTGAGCTTTCACTCTTATTTAGCTCTAGTGCATCCGTTGCATGGAAATCCCTACTCACTCACATTGATATCTATTGATGGGCATCTCCATAGCCCGTTGATACACCTAGTCGATGTGAGACTATCTCCCTCTTTTTGTCTTCTCCACAACCACCTCTATTCCACCCATAGTGCTATATCCATGGCTCACGCTCATGTATTGCGTGAAAGTTGAAAGGTTTGAAAAGATAGAGCATGAAAACAAATGCTTGGTTGAAATCGGGGTTGTGCATGATATGAATATTTAGTGTGATAATAAGGGAGCATAGCCAACACTATGTGATTTTGTAGGGATAACTTTCTTTAGCCATAGTATTTTGAGAAGACATGATTGCTTTGTTAGTATTGCTTGAAGTGTTGTTACTTCTTATGTCACTATAGACTTTTGTCTTGAATCTTTCAGATGTGAACATTCATGCCACAATTAAGAGAATTACATTGAAAAACTATATTGGTTAGCATTCCACATCAAAAATTCTTTCTTTATCATTTACCTACTCGAGGACGAGCAGGAATTAAGCTTGGGGATGCTTGATACGTCTCCAACGTACCTATAATTTTTGATTGTTCCATGCTATTATTTATGAAGTCTTGGATGTTTAATGGGCTTTATCATTCACTTTTATATCATTTTTGGGACTAACCTACTAACCCAAAGGCCCAGTCCAGATTGTTGTTTTTTGCCTATTTCAGGGTTTTGCATAAAAGGAATATCAAACGGAGTCCAAACGGAATGAAACCTTCGCGAGAGATATTTTTGGAGGAAATCACGCTCGGGAAACGTCAGGACCAAGTCAGGGGGCAAAGAGCCAGCCCTCGAGGGTGGGGGAGGGGGCGCCCCCTTCCGAGGGCGCGCCCCCTGCCTCAAGGCTGGCCCACACAGCCCCCGGTGCCCTCCTTCTTCCTATATATACCTACGTACCCCAGAAACTCCATACACAGAGAGAAAAACCTAATTCCACCACCGTAGCTTCTGTTCTCGTGGAGATCCCATCTTGGAGCCTGTTCCGGGAGGGGAATCCATCATGGAGGCCTTCATCATCATCATCATCATCACCCTCACCATGAGTTGTGAGTAGTTTACCACAGACCTTCTGTCGGGGAAACTGATCCACCCACGAACACCTATGGGGACTGAGCCCCTTTCGGTACGGCGGGGGCGGAGATCACACGAAGAGCAAATCGAGGCGAGGGACACGAGCAGTTTACCCAGGTTCGGGCCGCACGGATGCGTAAAACCCTACTCCTGCTTTGTGGTTTGTATTGAGTTCTTGCTCGGGAGCGCTGAGAGCTACAGTACCCCTCAGCAGCTAACGAGACCGAGCGTGAGAGTGTTTGAACCCCCTTCTACGTTGCGCATGGGCCTCCTTTTATATGCTCAAGGGGTCACCGACAGGTGGCAACGCAGTTGAGGGTAAAAATGAAAAGGTGTTGTAGTTGGTACACCTACTTGTACAGTGTTCTATACCTAACCCTAATGGCAGGGGACAAGGGCATTAAATGCCCATCGACGTCGCCCAAACAGTGCAAAAAGGGGCCGTCAGGGGCGCCACCGTTCGCCACGATGGCAACCTTGTCCGCGCCGCTTGCCACCGCGTACCCCTGGCTGCACAGCCTCCCGCCACGTACGCCTGGAAGGGTCCCAGAGCGACACGTGGGTGGATGTGCTGGAGCGCGGGTACTGAGTGGAAGCTTGCCGCGGCAAGCGCCTTGCCGCGGTCGCTATCTTGTCGCTTCCGGGAGCTTGTCGCTCACCGGGCCTTGCCGGGACGCGTGGCGCGTCGCGGCAAGTTCCTTGAGATGCCTTGGTTGGCCTTCCCGGCAAGCTCCTCTTGCCAGGGTCTTGCGCCTTGAGTGGTCTTGTGCCTTGAGTGGCCTTCCCGGCAAGCTCCTCTTGCCGGGGTCTTGTCTCCTTGGCTTGGATACTTTGTTCTTGAATGGCTCCAAAGGAACCACGGAGGACCTTGGCGATCACCCGGCAAGCCTTGCCGCGGGACGCTGCGACTGCCCGTGCACAAGTTCGGGATACTAAGGGTACCCCTACTTTAGTACATCGATAGGAGCCCCCAGGCCTGGGCCATACACGGTGCCGAGCGCTGTTGGGCCAGGCCCAAAACAGGGCACGGACACGCGCGGCCTGGTTCATACCGTATCTTACTCCGTATCCATCGCGCCCTCCCCTAACGACACGCGTCGATTGCGGCGTCGTGGGAGAGATCGTGGGTGCCTTCTTTAATCGGAAATGCGGAACGTCCGCCCCCTCCCTCCTTATAAGCAGGGGAAACAGGGGCAGTTCGTCCATCCGCCCGTTGCTACTTCAACCTCGAAAGCCTCCACCGCTCCCCTTCTTCCCAAAGCTGAAAGAGAGCAGCGCTCTGCCCCCCATCACCACCAGCACCACCAACGCCGTCGACCTCCCTCACCACTTCCGCCATGGCTTCGAAAGGCGAGAAGGGGAAGGCCGCGAAGTCGGCCGAGGCGCTGCGGCTCGCGGCGCTGTGAAAGGAGCGGGCTGTCTTCCCCCCAAGCTTGCCGCAAGGAAGCTGAGGGAGAACTACTACCTCATCTGGTCGGGGGAGACGCGGGCGCATCCGCGCAACAAGGTACTCCCAGCCATTGCTTGTGAAATGGCTCCGAAGGGATATGCGTTCTTCGCCTTGTTCTTCTACTGCGGGCTCTGCCCGCCTTTCTCTGAATTCTTCTGCGACATTATGAACACCTACGGGTTCCACCTCCTTGACTTCACCCCCAACGCCATTCTGACCATGGCAGTTTTCGCACATCTCTACGAAAAATTTGTCGGAGTCCATCCCAATGTAGCCCTTTTCCGCCACTTCTTTATGCCTCGAGTCGAGAGAGGAGAGCCTTTATCCGGCAGAGTCTCCTGGATCTCGAGATCCCACAAGAAGGAAGCTTATCTGGAGGGAGAGCTCCACAGCAAATGGGAGGAATGGAGAGCCAATTGGTGTTGGATTGTCGAGGAGAGCCCGCAGCCATTTACCGCCCGGCGCCAAGCCCCAGTAGTGCGCGGCAACGATTGGAGCGACCTGGCCTCGGAAGACGGTAGTCTGAAGATTGCCACTGCCCGGATCCGATGCCTCAGGCTTGCCGGGCTCACTGTAGGCGCAGTTGGCGCAGATTTCCTTCGCCGCCGCATCGCCCCCTTGCAGGAGAGGAAGAGGCCCGTCTAGGAGTTCGAGAATGCGGCGGATATCATGAGGCTGCGCCCGGGCCTCAACTTCAACTTCACTGTCCTGGAACTCAACGCGATGCTCCAGGAGCTGTTCAAGTATGACCCCGATCATCCCGAAGTGTTCAGGTTGCCGAGGGGTGTCGTCCCGCTGTGCAACAATTCCACGCTCAGCCGCATCCGTGCAATGATGCCGCTGTGCGACTCTCACGGGATTGACCCAACCTGGCAAGAGCCTGCAGACGACGCCGTGCAGGCATTCTTCGACAGCTTGGAAGAAGTGCCAATCCGCTTCGACGAGAAGAAGGGCCTCACCCGCGACACCACCGATAAGGAGATGGCGTACATCGCCACTAGGCTGGAAGAGGCTGCGGCAGCCGCAGCCGCGGGCGAGTTCGGTTTCACCCCGGAGGAGGCAGATGCAGCAAAGGCGGCAAGCCTTGCCGAGCGAGGGGAGTTTGTCGGCGAGGGAGAGCCTGCCGGGCAAGACGCCGAGTCGAGCGAGCCCGCCGAGCAGGGTGTCGGGTCGAGCGAGCCCACCGAGCAGGGCGATGAGTCGAGCGAGCCCGTAGAGGATACGAGCGGCTCGTTGGAGATCAACTCCTCTTCCTCCTCGTCTTCAGGCAGCTCGCCACCAGCAGAGCCTCCAGCTCCACCAAGAAGGCGTCTCCGCAAGGCCGGGGACGTAATGGAGCGGCAGACGGGTCAACAGCCGCCGCGCCGCGCGACACGCTCCACCACGGCAAGCAAGGTTGCTACGGGAGCACCTCGCGCATCTGCTGCAACTGGAGCAGGGTCTTCCCGGACCGCCGCTTCTGCTCCTGCCGCTCCTCACGCCTCGGCGGCAGCCGGAGCGGGGTTGTCTCAGACCACCGCCACTGCTCCCGCCAAGCGGCCAAGGGAGCCCACTCCTCCGCCTCCTCGCGCCGGGCGTGAGCCGGACTTCGACTTCTCCGCGCTCAGCTCCGACGAGGAAGAAGAAGAGTAAGACTTTGATGTTCTTGTATTTCTTCGATTTTCTGTTGTTTTGTCTTGTATCTCTTTTGCCTCACTCTGAACCTGTTCCTTTTTTCAGAACTCTGGCCCAGAGGGCGGCAAAGAGAGCCAAGGTCCCGGTGATTGTCATCGAGGACGAGCCCACCGTGCCAGCAGGGGGTGCGCCTGAGACAAACTTACCGGACCCGGCAACTGATCTTCAGAGCAGCCCCCAGCGTAAGTGTATGGTTTACTTTCTGCTGTTAGGCGCGCGTGGGTGTTCTATCTTTGTTGACGTCTTGTTTGTTGATTTGTGTAGGAGCAGAGCAGCCACACCAGGAGCGCCCGGAGACCGCCCCCGACGTGCCATCTGCTTCAACTACGCCACCAAGGGAAAGCTCTCCGGCAAGGGTTTCCCCGGCAAGGGAGAGTCCTCCGGCAAGGGGGAGCTCTCCGGCGAGGGACAGTACCAGCGGCCCTCCGCCGGCGGGGACTACAACTACACCGCCAAGGGAGAGTTCCGTGGCAAGGAACCCCACCGAGGAGCCGGCTCGCGCAGGTAATCCCCTTGCTTCAAACTTCCCTTGGGCTTTTCTTCTTTTGATTCTTCTTTTTTGGATATTTGCTTGACTTTTTCTCCCCTTTTCGGACGTCAGCTCCATCTGCTGCGGAACCGATGGAGACGGAGGTCGCTGATGAAGAGAACGCGCGCGGCAACACCGGCGACGCCGCTACCACCGAAGAAGCGGCCGGTGCTGACGATCCCGCCAACGACGAGGCCGCCAAAGCTGCAGCAGCTGGCGAGGGGTCCGGCGATCACATTGACGGCCCTGAGGCCGCAGGAGCGCCAGGCGCTACACCGACCGCCGAGCCCTCCGCCGCTGCCGCAGCCTCAGGCTCCGAAGAGCCCGAGCCAGGCACCTACTTGAAGGCCGGCGACGGCGTCTTCATCAAACTCCCCTAGGCCTCAAGCTCCAGGGCGCCGGTCGAGGGAGAAGTCTTTGACGAAGAAGTGCTCGCCTCCGCCGGGCTGACGCTTGTCGACGCGCCGAGCAGCGGCAGCGGCGAGCCTGAGGAGGAGCGGCTACTGCGGAAACTGCTATCGCTCTACCGCGCTCGGCAGGCCAAGCTGGAGTCCCGAGAGGCTCTTGCCGCGAAGGCGGCAGCTGACATTGAGAAGCGCACGGAGGAGTTCCGGGCCCTCAACCAGGCAGCTCTCCGGTCCTTGGCAGAGGAGCAGGAGCAACTTGCCGAAGAGCAGACGTCCTTCTTCCTCGAGAAGGCCGAAGTCGAAGAGCAGCAGCGGCTTGCCGCTAAGAAGCTGTCCACGCGGGAGGGTGAACTGGCGCAGCGGAAATTCAACCTCGACAGCCACAAGGAGGAGCTTTCCGCGCACGAGCAATCACTTGGCGGGCCCCTCCAGGAAGCAAAGGACACTGTCGCAGCTGCCGAGACCGCCAAGAAGGAAATAGAGGCGAAGGTGGCGCAGCTGGAGGCCGATCTCAAGGCGAGAGGTGAAGAGATCGCCGCGCTCAAGCTTGAGCGGGAGAAGGACGCCCACAGCCACTCTGAGCTGCAGGTCCTCCTCGTCGAGAAGGGCAAGGAGCTTGCCGCCGCCAAGGACTCCAACGCTGATCTTGAGTTGAAGCTGACCACTTTGACCAAGACGCTGGACCGCGCCAAGGAGCGGGAGGCGGCCTTGAAGGAGGAGGTCAAGGCCGAGAAGGCGTTGCTGGCGAGTGCTGCTGTCACTCAGAACGTCTTTAGGGAGACTGTGGAGCATTGGACGGAGGGTCTCGTCAATGCTGCCGCATATATCGACAGGGAGCTGGCGCAGCTGGGGGCGGAGTATCTCGGGTATTCATCCGACGAGAATCTCCACCCCAGCGCCAAGCTCACCCTATTCTTCAAAGGCGTGGCGACAGCCCTCCAGCAGCTCCGGGAGAGAATCCCAAAGCAGCTGGCTGACGAGTCGCGCAAGCTCTGTGCGGGAGCCCTTCAAAAGGTGTTGGTGAAGGTGGCCTTCCGCAACCCGGGCCTCAACCTCACCAACGTCCTCAAGACCCTGCCGCCAGACGCTGATCAGGAGGCGCTCAAGGCCCTTGTCGCACCCATTGTGGACAAGGTGAGCGGGATCAAGAGGGTCGAGGGCGATCGCACGGACTAGGCTCGCCCATTTTCTTCTTTCCTTGTCGTTGCTTATCATGTTAGGAGGACAATCTGTTAGAGCTGCGACAAGCTATCTTGTAATATAACTCTATTTTGGGTAGTCATTGCAATGTTATTTCCTTTACTTGACTCATTTGCTTTGTACGTTTTTGCCCTACGCTTTTAGGGAACTTGCCGGCGCAGGCACCTTAGCCGCGAGCGCTGAGTGCAGAACGTCAGCAGCCTGCTGGCGGTGCCGCTACCGACAAGAAACCTTGTCGCAACTAGTTGTAGCACACTTAAGTTGTTGAGCGTGCTCGAAAACAAAGTAAGGGCGCGACACTAGTCGCAGCACACTTAAGTCGTTGAGCGGACTCGAAACAAAGTAAGGGCGCAACTAGCTACGAGTAGGTTCCTCCGCGCACAGGTTTTCCATACAAAGCACAGTCGTTCAAGGAAGATAACTTAAAAATTTAAAAATCTGATTGCTCAAACTTTGGCAACTTAGCTTTTGTGTTGTTTGCTTCCCGGCAAGGCAAAACTATTTTGAACGGCGCTTGGTCCATACCACTATCTGCTCCTCCCCCCGGCAAACTTGTGCGCGAGGGAACCTTCCTTTCCTTGAGAAAAAAGAAAGAAGAGAAAATACAGATATGGAGCCTTTGGGCTCGTTATGGCTTACCGGGGGTAGGCGCTGCACAAAGTGTCAGATAATACATGCATAAAAGAAAAAGCATGAAATTGACAAGATGTGCGGGGCACATGAGTTTTTACTGATGCACGGGGTCTGCGCCCGACTTTGTACAAAGGATTACATGCAATAGTGGCAAGACTTGTACAAAAGGTGGTTGCCGGAGCGGGTCGCGGCAACCGCGCCTTACGGGTAAAACTTACGAAGATGCTCAATGTTCCAGGAGTTGCTCACCGGAAAGCCATCTTCGGTCTCAAGGCGGACAGCGCCAGGACTAGTGACTCGTTTCACCCGGTAAGGGCCTTCCCACTTCGGCGTCAACTTGTTGGAATTCTTGGCGGACTGAACGCGCCGAAGAACAAGGTCGCCTTCCTCGAGACTTCTGGCGTTAACTTTGCGGCTATGGTAGCGGTGCAAAGCTTGCTGGTATCGAGCAGCTCGTACAGTAGCCTGAAGACGGTCTTCCTCAAGGAGCAGCGCGTCATCTTGTCGCAGCTGCTCTTGCTCGAGCTCATCATAAGCGAGCACTCGAGGTGACCCGTATACGAGTTCCGTGGGGAGAACTGCCTCTACTCCATAGACTAGAGCGAAAGGTGTCTGTCCAGTGGCTCGATTTGGCGTCGTTCTGATCGACCAAAGAACCACCGACAGCTCCTCGATCCAGTTTCTTCCGCACTTGTGCAGCCTGTCAAAAGTTCTGGTCTTGAGTCCACGCAGCACTTCAGCATTTGCCCTCTCCGCTGGACCGTTGCTTCTCGGGTGAGCAACAGAAGCGAAGTAGACCTTGGCGCCAAGATCTTGGACGTACTGCATGAAGGTGCGGCTCGTGAATTGCGTACCGTTGTCGGTGATGATCCTGTTAGGGATCCCGAAGCGGCAAACAATCGACCTGAAGAACTTGACTGCTGACTATGCGGTCACCTTTCTTACTGGTTCCACTTCCGGCCACTTTGTGAACTTGCCAATTGCAACGTACAAGTACTCAAAGCCCCCGGCTGCGCGGGGAAAGGGGCCGAGGATGTCGAGCCCCCAGACCGAAAATGGCCAGGTTAAAGGGATCGTCTAGAGAGCTTGAGCTGGCTAGTGTATCTGCTTGGAATGGAACTGGCACGCTTCACACTTGGTTACTTGTGCAGTTGCATCCTGGAGGGCTGTCGGCCAAAAGAAACCTTGCCGGAATGCTTTGCCGGCAAGTGCTCTTGCGCCAATGTGGTGACCACATATGCCTCCGTGTATCTCTGCCAACAGCTTTTGTCCATCTTCCCGGGGAATACACTTCAATTTCACACCGTTGAGTCTTCTTCTGTACAGTGTGTTGTCAACAAACTGATACATACTTGACTGCCGGGCTACTCTTTCCGCTTCTTCTTGCTCTTCGGGAAGTTCTCCTGTCTGAAGGAAACGGACAATCTGCTGTGCCCATGCTGGATCATGTGGCTCGACAACAAGGACTAAAGGCACATCTGCTGTTGCGGGAACATCCGCTTCCACGGCGAGAACCTGCGGCTCAGCCGGAGCTTGATGTTCCCCAGCAAGCTTGCCGGAGCAAAACTTCTCGGGAGCGTTTGCTTCAACAGAACAAACCCTAGGGCTTGCCGGAGCAGACTGCTCCTCAGCACTCTTGGCGTTGATCTTGGGGACCTTCTTGGCGGCGGCTTCGGGAAGCTCTGCCGGAAGATAGTCATCGGAAATCAACTCCCTCTTCTTGCTTTGTCCAGTTGACGGTGTTACGGATGGTTGAGTCAGCTTGAGCACGAAGATCCCTGGTTCCACAGGTAACTTAAGTGCGACGCACTTTGACAGGCCATCAGCGATGTCGTTCTGAGCTCTTGGGACGTGCTCCATCTGTAGGCCGTCAAAGTGCTCTTCAAGCTTTCTCACTTCATCGACGTAAGCTTCCATCAACGGGCTCTGGTAATTCTTGTTCACTTGGCGGACGACAAGTTGCGAGTCTCCCCTGACAATGAGCTTCTTGATCCCAAGGTATGCCGCGATCCTGAGACCGGCAAGCAAACCTTCATACTCTGCAGTATTGTTTGTTGCTTGCTCCTTGGGAAAGTGCATCTGGACCACGTACTTGAGGTGCTCTCCGGTGGGTGCGACAAGCAGCACGCCAGCACCGGCGCCTTGCAGCGAGAAGGCACCATCAAAGTACATCAGCCACTCTTTGCTTGCTTCCTTGATGGGGATGCTCATTTCTGGAATTTCTTCATCTGGTGTTGGCGTCCACTCTGCTATGAATTCTGCCAATGCTCTGCTTTGGATAGTTGAAGTGCTTTCAAACTTGAGGCCAAAGCTTGACAGTTCCAGTGCCCACTCAACAATCCTGCCTGTTGCTTCTGCATTCTGTAGTATCCTCTTCAGCGGAAAGCGAGTGACAACTGTGATCTCATGTGCTTGGAAGTAATGGCGCAGCTTCCTCGAGGCCATGAGGAGGCCGAAAAGCAATTTCTGCACGCCAAAGTACCTTGACCTAGCCCCCTGCAGAAGGGAGCTAACAAAGTAAACTGGGCGCTGCACCATTCTCTTCCGTATCTCTTCTTGCGCCTGCGCAGATCTATCTTTGTCGGGACCAGAGCTTGTCGGGGAAGCCCCCTGCTTGTCGCTGGATGTGCTTGCCACGGTTGCTGGCTCATCGTCTGCCTCCCTCTCCGCTACTAACGCAGCACTAACCACTTGATTGGTTGCCGCTAGATACAGCAGCAACTTCTCTTGTGGCTTAGGTGTGACGAGTATTGGAGTAGAGGACAAGTATCTCTTCAAGTCTTGCAGCGCAGCCTCCGCTTCCGAAGTCCATTTCATTGGACCTGCCTTTTTCAAAATTTTGAAAAACGGCAGGGCGCGCTCAGCAGACTTAGAGATAAACCTGCTGAGAGCAGCCACGCAGCCAGCGAGTCTTCGCACATCCTTGACGCGCTTCGGTGCTTCAATCTGCTCAACGGCCTTGATCTTGTCGGGATCGGCTTCAATTCCCCGCTGAGACACGAAGAACCCGAGAAGCTTGCCGGAAGGGACTCCAAACACACACTTCTCGGGGTTGAGCTTGAGGCTGATCCTGCGCAGATTTGCAAAGGTCTCGTCTAAATCTTGAATCAGAGTTGCCCTGTCCTTGCTCTTGACCACTATGTCATCCATGTAGGCCTCCACATTTCTGTGAATCTGTGGCTCAAAAGCTGTATGGACTACCCTTACAAATGTTGAACCAGGATTCTTCAAACCAAAAGGCATTCATATGAAACGGTATGTGCCACATGGAGTGATGAATGCGGTCTTCTCCTCATCCTCTTCTGCCATGAAGATCTGATGGTATCCTGAGTATGCGTCAAGAAATGAAACCAGGTCACATCCGGCCGTGGAGTCAACAATCTGGTCAATGCGCGGCAAGGGAAATGGGTCTTTGGGACAAGCTTTATTCACATCGGTGAAGTCGATACAAAGCCTCCATTTCCCGTTTGCCTTGCGCACGACTACAGGATTGGCCAACCACATAGGATGGAGCACTCCTCTGACAAGGCCTGCTGCTTCCAACTTCTTGATTTCTTCTGCGATAAATTCTTGGCGCTCCACTGCTTGCTTCCTGACTTTCTGCTTGACGGGCCACGCATGAGGACAGACGACAAGATGGTGCTCAATTACTTTCCTGGGAACACCGGGGATGTTAGACGGTTGCCATGCAAACACGTCGACGTTCGCCCGCAGGAAAGCAATGAGCGCGCTTTCCTATTTAGGGTCAAGTGTGGCACTGATGGTGAAGGTACCACCAGTGCTGTCCTCCTTTGCGGACACCTTCTTGGTCTCTGGCGGAGCTGCCATCGTCTTCTTACACTTGCCGGTGGAGCTCGATGGTGCATCCTCGACGGTAGCGCAGCACTCCGGAGAGGTGCGCTTGCCGGAGTGGGCATCAGAGCTCTTGCCGGACTTGGTCTTCTTCTTCCCCCCGGGAGCTTCAGCGGCAAGTGTCTTGCGATCTGATGTGGCTGCTGCATCCCGGTAGATCTTGTCGGCGCAGATAAGGGCATCCTTCTTGTCGCCAGGGACAGAGATGACGCTTATCGGGCCTGGCATCTTCAGCATGTTGTATGCGTAGTGAGAGGCTGCCATGAACTTGGCGAGTGCTGGACGGCCGAGTATCCCATTGTAAGGCAATGGAAAATCAGCAACGTCAAAAGTGACCCTCTCAGTCCTGAAGTTCAGTTCGCCGCCAAATGTAACTGGCAACGTGATCTTCCCCTTCGGCTTGCTCCTTCTCGGGTTGATTCCTTGGAATGTGCCGGTCTCTTCGAGCTCGCTGTCAGGGATCTGGAGTTTCTGGAGTACAGCGGAGGAGATCAGATTCAAGCCAGCCCCGCCGTCAACTAACATCTTAGTGACCTTGAGGTTGGGGATAGTTGGTGAAACCAACATCGGCAAGCACCCGACCGCAGTTGTGCGATCAGGATGGTCCTCAATATCAAAGATGATAGGCGTGCTGGACCACTTCAGAAGCTTGCACGATTCGACAGGTGGTTCTGCTGCATTAACTTCCCGCACCCACTGCTTGAGTTGGCGGTGTGAAGTATGCAGAGAAGCACCGCTGTCAACGCACAAGACCTCTGTGGCTTTCTGGAACTCCTGCTCACTGGTCTCAACATCATCCATGTCTTCGTCGTCTTCGTCATCTTCATCCTTGTCGCGGCCACGGGGAGGTCTGTCTCCTTGCCGCTGCTTGGCCTTGCCGCGACGTCCTCCCTGGCTGGTGAATGGCCGCTTCTTGCCGGATCCTCCATCACCTCCTTGGGCCTTCTCCTTGTCGCGTCCCTCGTACTCAGCCTTCTGCTGCTCGACGAGCTGTTCGACCCTCTTGCAGTTCTGGAGGTCATGACCCTTGGTGCGCTGGATCTTGCAATACTGCTTGTCAGTGCCGTCCTGCTTGTCGGCAGCCGCCACAGCCTGGCAGTTGGTGCATGCGGCAGTCTCCTTGCCGGAGCTACCAACTTGGGCTTTCTTGGCGCCACCTTCATTGCCGGACTGCTCAACGACTAGCACCTCTTTGCTTTTCTTCTTCCTGTTGTTCCGCCGCCGGTTTTTCTTTGCCGGGGCAGCATCCTCACTGTTAGATCCTCCTGCTCCTGTATCCTCTCCGGGGAGTTTCCTTCCCTCTTCAGCACGTGCACATTTGTCGGCCAGGGCATATAGCTCACTGACGTCTCTGATCTTACACATCGCCATCTCCTCCCGCATCCTGCGGTTACGCACGTTCTGATGGAATGCGCTGATAACCAGGGCAGGGTGGACATCCGGGATGTTGTGCTGTACACGGCTGAATCTCTGGATATACTTGCACAGGGGCTCTCCTTCCTTCTGGGCGAGCAGGTGAAGGTCACTCTCTTGGCCATGAGGTTTGTGGCCGCCTGTAAAGGCGCCAACAAACTGATGGCACAGGTCAGCCCAGGAGGATATGGAGTTGTCCGGCAAGTACATGAGCCAGGACCTGACGTTGGGTTTGAGCACCAGCGGGAAGTAGTTGGCAAGGATCTTGTCGTCCCGCCCCCCGGCAGCTTGCACCGCGATGGTGTAGATGCTGAGGAACTCCGACGGATGCGTCTTGCCGTCGTACTTCTCTGGTACGTCTGGTTTGAAATTCTTCATGCTGGGCCACTGGACTTGCCGCAGCTCACAAGTAAACGCAGGGCAACCTACCGCGTACGGCAAGTCGCCTGGTTCCCCTAGCGCATGCATGTCGACAGCGGGCCCAGCGCGCTACTCTGATTGACGCCGCGCTTCTCTTCGGCGCTCGATACGGGTACAAGCGTCTTCTTGCCGTCGTTTGTGAAGAACTTGGCGCTGATCGCGACGAGCTCGTGGATCTGACGACGCGGTGGAGTCGCTGTCGAGGTTGATCCGGCGAGTCGGCGATCTTGGCCTCCGGGGCGGAGAGTGCACGGTGGTTGCACCCCCACCGGTCTTGTCGCCATCGGCTCGCGCCTGGCTGACTTGCCGCGGCTGCGATGTGCTCGGCTGCCGCGGAGTGTCGCCGTTGGCGAAGGCGATGAGACTCTGAATGGTGGCCCTCCAGTCGTCGGCCTTGTCTGCCGCTGGAGGGAAATCTAGGAGCAGCTGAGCTCGTGCCAAAGCTTCTGCTAGAGTGGTGGGTAGTGGTGGCGAACGGTGTGAGGAGCGGGATATGCTCGGACTTCTAACTATGTTAGAAGGAGCAGTATCTCGTCCAGGCGACCGTGCCTTGCTCGTGCCAGCATGTTGGCATGCATGCTGGTCTTGAGCATCCGAGATCCACCAGCTCGATCTTGGCCCAGCAAACGTATAGTACCGCGGCTAGCATGACGTTGCCGGTCCCACGCCTCCTGAGATGGGCGCGGTGCATGCACGGACGCCGAGGTCTTGGAGTGCGCCCGGTCGTCGTGGGAGCCGGCTACGCCGCTGATGGGCAGCGCGGCCTTGTCCTTGGACCTGGCGGCACCGTGAGCTTCCTCGTCGACGCCCGTTCTTCCGCCGGCGTCTACCCCACCAGCCGTTGGCTCCGGCGGTGGCGGGATCGACGCGGACGGAGCAGCTGCCACCGAAGCCTTCTTCTTTGGCGGCATGGCGATGAAGATGATGAAGATCTGGCTCGTGTGAACGTCGGATCAGGTTCACACAACCTCGACGCACCCCTACCTGGCGCGCCAAAGATGTCGGGGAAACTGATCCACCCACAAACACCTATGGGGACCGAGCCCCTTTCGGTACGGCGGGGGCGAAGATCGCACGAAGAGCAGATCGAGGCAACGCACACGAGCAGTTTACCCAGGTTCGGGCCGCACGGATACGTAAAACCCTACTCCTGCTTTGTGGTTTGTATTGAGTTCTTGCTCGGGAGCACTGAGAGCTACAGTACCCCTCAGCAGCTAACGAGACCGAGCATGAGAGTGTTCGGACCCCCTTCTACGTTGCGCATGGGCCTCCTTTTATATGCTCAAGGGGTCACCGACATGTGGCAACGCAGTTGAGGGTAAAAATGGAAAGGTGTTGTAGTTGGTACACCTACTTGTACAGTGTTCCATACCTAACCCTGACGGCAGCGGACAAGGGCATTAAATGCCCATCGACGTCGCCCAAACAGTGCAAAAAGGGGCCGTCAGGGGCGCCACCGTTCGCCACGATGGCAACCTTGTCAGCGCCGCTTGCCATCGCGTGCCCCTGGCTGCACAGCCTCCCGCCACGTACGCCTGGAAGGGTCCCAGAGCGACACGTGGGTGGATGTGCTGGAGCGCGGGTACTGAGTGGAAGCTTGTCGCGGCAAGCGCCTTGCCGCGGTCGCTATCTTGTCGCTTCCGGGAGCTTGTCGCTCACCGGGACGCGTGGCGCGTTGCGTCAAGTTCCTTGAGATGCCTTGGTTGGCCTTCCCGCCAAGCCCCTCTTGCCAGGGTCTTGCGCCTTGAGTGGTCTTGTGCCTTGAGTGGCCTTCCCGGCAAGCTCCTCTTGCCGGGGTCTTGTCTCCTTGGCTTGGATACTTTGTTCTTGAATGGCTCCAAAGGAACCACGGAGGACCTTGGCGATCACCCGGCAAGCCTTGCCGCGGGACGCTGTGACTGCCCGTGCACAAGTTTGGGATACTAAGGGTACCCCTACTTTAGTACACCGACACCTTCGGGTCCATAGCTAGTATCTAGATGGCTTCTTCTCTCTCTCTGGATCTCAATACAAAGTTGTCCTCGGTCTTCGAGGAGATCTATTCAATGTAATCTCTTTTTGCGGTGTGTTTGTCGAGATCCGATGAATTGTGATTTTATGATCAAGGTTATCTATGAAAGATATTTGGCTCTTCTCTGAACTTTCTATGTGTGCTCATAATATCCTTGCAAGTCTCTCCGAATTATTGGTTTGGTTTGGCCTACAAGATCTATAGTTCTTGCAATGGGAGAAGTGCTTGGCTTTGGGTTCAATCTTGTGGTGTACTTTCCCAGTGACAATAGGGGCAGCTAGGCACGTATTGTATTGTTACCATCGAGGATAAAAAGATGGGGTTTACATCATATTGCTTGAGTTTATCCCTCTACATCATGTCATCTTGCTTAAGGCGTTACTCTGTTCGTATGAACTCAATACAATAGATGCATGCTGGATAGCGGTCGATGTGTGGAGTAATAGTAGTAGATGCCGGCAGGAGTCGGTCTACTTGTCTCGGACGTGATGCCTATATACAATGATCATGCCTAGATAGTCTCATAATTATTCGCTTTTCTATCAATTGCTCAACAGTAATTTGTTTACCCGCCGTAGAATACCGCTATCATGAGAGAAGCCACTAGAGAAAACTATGGCCCCCGGGTCTATTCTCAGCATATCAATCTACATCTACTTTACTTTTACGCTTTTATTTGTTGTTTTATTAAACTAGAAATACCAAAAATATAATTATCATCTCTATCAGATCTCACTCTCGTAAGTGACCGTAAAGGGATTGACAACCCCTTATCGCGTTGGCTGCGAAGTTATTATTTGGTTGTGAAGGTGCGAGGGACTCGCACGTGGTCTCCTACTGGATTGATACCTTGGTTCTCAAAAACTGGGGGAAATACTTACGCTACTGTGCTGCATCTCCCTTTCCTCTTTGAGGGAATACAACGCAAGCTCAAGAGGTAGCACATGGCAATCCCTACTCACTCACATTGATATCAATTGATGGCCATCTCCATAGCCCATTGATACGCCTAGTCGATGTGAGACTATCTTCCTCCTTTTTGTCTTCTCCACAACCACCACTCTATTCCACCTATAGTGCTATATCCATGGCTCATGCTCATGTATTGCGTGAAAGTTGAAAGGTTTGAAAATTTTGAGTATGAAAACAAGTGCTTGTCTGAAACCGGGGTTGTGCATGATATGAATATTTTGTGTGATGAAGAGGGAGCATAGCGAGACTATATGATTTTGTAGGGATAACTTTCTTTAGCCATGTTATTTTGAGAAGACATGATTGCTTTGTTAGTATGCTTGAAGTATTATTATTACTTATGTCAATATAGACTTTTGTCTTGAATCTTTTGGATCTGAACATTCATGCCACAACAAAGAGAATTACATTGAAAATTATGTTGGTTAGCATTCCACATCAAAAATTATGTTTTAATCAATTACCTACTCGAGGACGAGAAGGAATTAAGCTTGGGGATGCTTGATACGTCTCCAACGTATCTATAATTTTTGATTGTTCCATGCTATTATATATGATGTTTTGGATGTTTAATGGGCTTTATCATACACTTTTATATTATTTTTGGGACTAACCTATTAACCCAAAGGCCCAGTGCAGATTGCTGTTTTTTTGCCTATTTCAGGGTTTCGCAGAAAAGGAATATCAAACGGAGTCCAAACGGAATGAAACCTTCGCGAGAGTTATTTTTGGAACGATATCAACACAGAAGACTTGGAGTACACACGAGGGAAAGAAGCAGGCGGCCACGAGGGTCCAGGGCGCACCCCCACCCTCGTGGGCCCCCTCCGGCTCCCCCGATGCCCTCCTTCCTCCTATATATACCCATATACCCTGAAAACATCAAGGCAATAAAGAAAACCCTAATTCCACCGCCGCAACCTTCTATTCCCGTGAGAACCCATCTTGGGGCCTGTTCCGGAGCTCCGCTGGAGAGGGGATCTTCCACGGAGTGCTTCTACATCAACACCATTGCCTCACCTTGAGTTGTGAGTAGTTTACCACAGACCTTCGGGTCCATAGTTATTAGCTAGATGGCTTCTTCTCTCTTTTTGGATCTCAATACCAAGTTCTCCTCGGTCTTCAAGGAGATCTATTCGATGTAATATTTTTGCGGTGTGTTTGTCGAGATCCGATGAATTGTGGGTTTATGATCAATATTATCTATGAGAAATATTTGGTTCTTTTCTGAATTCTTTTATGTATGATTATAATATCCTTGCAAGTCTTTTCGAATTATCGGTTTGGTTTGGCTACTAGATCTATAGTTCTTGCAATGGGAGAAGTGCTTGGCTTTGGGTTCAATCTTGCGGTGTCCTTTCCCAGTGACAGCAAGGGAAGCAAGGCACGTATTGTATTGTTTCCATTGAGGATAAAAAGATGTTGTTTATATCATATTGATTGAGTTTATCCCTCTACACCATGTCATCTTGCTTAAAGCATTACTCTGTTCTTATGAACTTATTACTCTAGATGCATGCTGGATAGCGGTCGATGTGTGGAGTAATAGTAGTAGATGCAGAATCGTTTCGGTCTACTTGTCACGGACGTGATGCCTATATATAATGATCATGCCTAGATATTCTCATAATTATTCGCTTTTCTATCAATTGCTCGACAGTAATTTGTTCACCCACCGTAGAATTCTGCTATCATGAGAGGAGCCACTAGTGAAACCTATGGCCCCCGGGTCTATTCTCAACATATCAATCTACAATCTACTTTACTTTGCTGTTTTTACTTTCTGTTCTTATATCCAAAAATACCAAAAATATCAAACTATCATATCTATCAGATCTCACTTTCGTAAGTGACCGTAAAGGGATTGACAACCCCTTATCGCGTTGGCTGCAAAGTTCTTATTTGTTTGTGCAGGTGCGAGGGACTCGCGCGTGGTCTCCTACTGGATTGATACCTTGGTTCTCAAAAACCGAGGGAAATACTTATGCTACTGTGCTGCATCACCCTTTCCTCTTCGAGGGAATACAACGCAAGCTCGAGAAGTAGCAGTGGGTCATCCCAGAAGTAATGTCTCAAATCATAGAAGAACTATTTCTTTTGCTGGTATGTGAAACTAGGTGGTATAAACTTAGCAACAATGTAATTAGCATAATTAGCATACCATGGAGCAGTACAAGAAGTATTTATGACATCTAATTGTTCATCAGGAAAGCTATCATCAATAGGTTGTGGGTCATCAAGAATATTCTCTAGCCTAGACAAGTTGTTTGCAACGGGGTTTTCAGCTCCCTTTTTATCAATAATATGCAAATCAAATTCTTGCAGCAAGAGAACCCATCTAATAAGTCTAGGTTTAGCATCTTTCTTTTCCATAAGGTATTTGATAGCAGCATGATCAATGTGAATAGTTACTTTAGAATCAACAATATAAGGTCTAAACTTATCACATGCAAATACAACTGCTAAAAATTCCTTCTCAGTAGTAGCATAATTTCTCTGGGCACTGTCTAGAGTTTTGCTAGCATATTGGATAACATTCAGTTTCTTATCAACTCTTTGTCCTAGAACAGCACCTAGAGCATAATCACTAGCATCGCACATAATCTCAATGGGTAAATTCCAATTAGGAGGCTGGACAAAAGGTGCGGATATCAATGCTTTCTTAAGTATTTCAAATTCTTCTAAACAATCTTCATCAAAAACAAAAGGAACATCTTTTTGTAAGAGATTAGTCAGAGGCCTGGAAATTTTGGAGAAGTCATTAATGAACATCCTATAAAACCCGGCATGACCAAGGAAACTTCGTATACCTTTGATTCCTTGGGACACGGCATCTTTTCAATAGAATCAACCTTAGCCTTGTCAACTTCAATACCTCTTTCAGAAATTTTATGTCCCAAGACAATGCCTTCATTAACCATAAAGTGGCACTTCTCCCAATTCAAGACAAGATTAGTGTCTTCACATCTCTGCAAAACTTGATCAAGGTTGCTCAAGCAATCATCAAAAGAAGTTCCGTAAACGGAAAAGTCATCCATGAAAACCTCAACAATATTTTCATAAAAATGAGATAATATAGCCATCATGCATCTTTGAAAGGTAGCAGGTGCATTACATAAACCAAAAGGCATACGTCTATAAGAAAAGGTACCGAAAGGACAAGTAAAAGTGGTATTTTCTTGATCCCCTTTTGACACAGGTATTTGAGAGAAACCATAATAACCATCTAGAAAGCAAAAATGAGTATGTTTGGATAACCTTTCTAGAATTTGATCAATAAAAGGCAAATGGTAATGATCTTTCTTAGTAGCTTTATTTAATTTGCGGAAATCAATTACCATCCTATAACTTGTAACAATTCTTTGCGGGATCAATTCAACTTTATCATTAGGAACAACAGTCATACCACCCTTATTAGGGACACAATGGACAGGACTTACCCACTGGCTATCAGCAACTGGATAGATAATACCTGCCTCTAGAAGCTTTAGTATTTCCTTCCTTACCACTTTCATCTTAAGATTTAACCATCGTTGATGATCAATAATCGGTTTAGCGTCCTCTTCCAAATTTATCTTGTGTTGGCATAAAGTGGGACTAATGCCCATCTGATCATCCAGGGTATATCCAATAGCAGCACGATGCTTCTTCAGAGTTTTCAATAATTTTTCTACTTCCTGCTCTGAAAGGTTAGCACTAATAATAACAGGATATATCTTCTTTTCATCAAGATAAACATACTCGAGATTATCAGGTAATGGTTTAAGTTCAAACACGGGATCACCCTTGGGTGGAGGAGGATCCCCTAGGATTTCAACAGGCAAGTTGTTTTTCAATACGGGTCCCTGCTTAAAGATTATTTCATGGTCTAGCAGATATTGTTCTAAAGGATCGTTAGGAGGCACAACAATAGAAGCAACACCAATAATTTCATCCTTACTAGGTAATTCTTTATCATGGTGTTGTCTACGAAATTTAGCAAAGTTAAAATCATGAGACATATCCCCTAAACCAACGGTAACAATATCTTTCACGCAGTCTATATTAGCATTAACAGTATTCAAGAAGGGTCTACCAAATATAATGGGACAAAAATCATCCCGCGGGGAACTAAGAATAAGAAAAGCAGCAGGGTATTTAACCTTCCCACACAAGACTTCAACATCTCTAACAATCCCAACTGGTGAAATAGTGTATCTATTGGCAAGTTTAATAGTGACATCAATACCTTCTAACTCAGCAGGTGCAATATCATGCATAATTTCTTTATATAAGGAATGAGGGATTATACTTGCACTAGCACCTACGTCACATAAACCATGATAGCAATGATCTCCTATTTTAACGGAAATAACAGGCAAGCCTACAACAGGTCTATGTATATTCCTAGTATCGGGTTTGGCTATTCGAGCAGCTTCCTCTTGGAGGTAAATAACATGTCCATCTAAATTTTCAACCAAGAGATCTTTAACCATAGCAACACTAGGTTCAACTTTAATTTTCTCGGAGGGTGTAGGTGTTCTAGTATTACTCTTACGAACCACAGTTGAAGCTTTAGCATGATCCTTTATTCTAACAGGGAAATGCGGTTTCTCAATATAAGCAGTAGGAACAATAGGATCACCATTATAAGTGATAGTCTTTTCTTCAACTTTAACAGGTTCAACTACTTTTACTTCAATGGGAGGATGGTATTTAAACCACTTCTCCTTAGGGAGATCAACATGAGTAGCAAATGATTCACAGAAAGAAGCTACTATCTCAGAGTCAAGTCCATATTTAGTGCTAAACTCATGAAAAACATCGGTATCCATAAAAGCTTTAACACAATCAAAGTTAGGGGTCATACCTAACTCCTTTCCTTCATCGAGATCCCAATCTTCAGATTTGCGTTTAATTCTTTCCAATAAACCCCATTTGAATTCAACATTCTTCATCATAAAAGAACCAGAACAAGAATTATCGAGCATGGTGCGATTATTGAGAGAAAGCCGAGCATAAAAATTATGAATGATCATTTTTCTTGAGAGCTCATGATTGGGGCATGTATATAACATTGACTTAAGCCTCCCCCAAGCCTGAGCGATGCTTTCTCCTTCGCGAGGCCAATAATTATATATATAATTACGATCACGATGAACCTGATGCGTAGGGTGATACGTCTCCAACGTATCTATAATTTTCGATTGTTCCATGCTATTATTTATGAAGTCTTGGATGTTTAACGGGCTTCATCATTAACTTCAATATCATTTTTGGGACTAACCTACTAACCCAAAGGCCTAGTCCAGATTGCTGTTTTTTGCCTGTTTCATGGTTTTCCGGAAAAAGAATATCAAACGGAGTCCAAACGGAATGAAACCTTCGCGAGAGATACTTTTGGAGAAAATCACGCACACGGAGCTTGAGAACCATGTCAGAGGACAAAGGGACGGCCCACAAGGGTGGGGGCGCGCCCCCCTTCTCAGGGCGTGCCCCCTGCCTCGTTGCCCCCTCGAGCGTCCCCCGTTGCCCTCCTTCTTCCTATATAAGTCTACGTACCCCAGAAACTCCGTAAACAGAGAGAAAACCCTAATTCCACCGTCGTACCTTCTGTTCCCGTGGAGATCCCATCTTGGAGCCTGTTCCGGAGCTCCACCGGAGGGGGATCCATCACGGAGGCCTTCATCATCATGATTATCGCCCTCAGCATGAGTTGTGAGTAGTTTACCACAGACCTTCGGTTCCATAGCTAGTATCTAGATGGCTTCTTCTCTCTCTGGATCTAAATACAAAGTCCTACTCGGTCTTCGAGGAGATCTATTCGATGTAATCTCTTTTTGCGGTGTGTTTGTCGAGATCCGATGAATTGTGAGTTTATGATCAAGGTTATCTATGAAAGATATTTGGTTCTTCTCTGAACTTTTTATGTGTGCTCATAATATCCTTGCAAGTCTCTTTGAATTATTGGTTTGGTTTGGCCTACTAGATCTATAGGTCTTTCAATGGGAGAAGTTCTTGGCTTTGGGTTCAATCTTGCGGTGTCCTTTCCCAGTGACAGTAGGGGCAACAAGGCACGTATTGTATTGTTGCCATAGAGGATAAAAAGATGGGGTTTATATCATATTGCTTGAGTTTATCCCTCTACATCATGTCATCTTGCTTAAGGCGTTACTCTGTTCTTATGAACTCAATACACTAGATGCATGCTGGATAGCGGTCGACGTGTGGAGTAATAGTAGTAGATGCAGGCAGGAGTCGGTCTACTTGTCTCGGACGTGATGCCTATATACAATGATCATGCCTAGATAGTCTCATAATTATTCGCTTTTCTATCAATTGCTCGACAGTAATTTGTTTACCCGCCGTAGAATATCGCTATCATCAGAGAAACCACTAGAGAAAACTATGGCCCCGGGTCTATTCTCAACATATCAATCTACATCTACTTTACTTTTACCGCTTTTATTTGCTGTTCTTATAAACTAAAAATACCAAAAATATAAACTATCATATCTATCAGATCTCACTTTCGTAAGTGACCGTAAAGGGATTGACAACCGCTTATCGCGTTGGTTGCGAAGTTCTTATTTGTTTGTGCAGGTGCGAGGGACTCGCGCGTGGTCTTCTACTGGATTGATACCTTGGTTCTCAAAAACTGACGGAAATACTTACGCTACCGTGCTGCATCTCCCTTTACTCTTCGAGGGAATACAACGCAAGCTCAAGAGGTAGCAAGAAGAATTTCTGGCACCTTTGCCGGGGAGGCTTACGCAAAATTCATATACCAAGTACCTATCACAAACCCTTATCCTTCGCATTACATTTATTTGCCTCTCGTTTTCCTCTCCCCCACTTCACCCTTGCCGTTTTATTTGCCCTTCTTCCGCCGTGTGTTTATCGTTCGCTTGCTTTTTGTTTGCTTGTGTCCATTGCTTGCCGGTTTACCCTCATGTCTGAGATGGGGGATGATTTTATCGAGAAGGGTAGCAATGTCGAGGGCAACGTCCATGTTGACCCCCCGGATGAAGCTACCACTTTACATATTAAGAAGTTCCAGGTTGGTAGTGGTAATATTATTGGAAACAGAGTTATTCAAGACTTCTTTACTTGTGCCGGTGCTTTGCCCACTATGGGTGGCTCTATTCTTCACAGAACTAGTAGCCTTGCAGATGCTGTATCTATGCTCATAGTAGAACTTGAAAGGAAATTTATTCATATGCATCCCTGTATTCAGAGAATATTTTTGGAGTTCTCCAATATTGAGCATTCCTCCGTTAAGCATGCATCTACTATCTTTTTGGCTCATGAATTTAGATATATCATGAAAGAGGCCAAAGAAATCTTTGCTCATTACGGAGTAGATGCCGGTCAACCTCCTATAGAGGCTATCTTGTTCAATCAAGAAGACCTAATGCGGTTGCGATCTCCTGATCATGTTGCTTTTAATGAAAACCTTAGAAAAAAGGTTCCTATTGAGATCTTGATTGATAGAATTTCTGAGATAAACGATGATTTTGCTGTTCAAAATAATGGGTTAGGCTTCTCCCTTGAGCGAAGGCTTATGACCTTCTGCCAAAAGAATGCCTATAATGATGAATTGGTCATCCACTACAAAGGGCCAAAGGAGGAACCTGTTCCTCCCGAGATTGATGTAGAGGGCTTTTGTCCCATTAAATTTAGCCCTTTTGATTACTTTTGCTTGCCACAAAGGAAGCTTGCTACTGAACGTAGGGAATATGAGATGAGCTTTCGCGACATATCGTACCACTATGGCTATCCCTAGATCTATCTTGTATTGTGCCTAGCTAGGGGCGTAAAACGATAGCGCTTGTTGGGAGGCAACCCAATTTTATGTTTTTTTCTTGCTGTTAGGGAATAAATATTGCATCTAGCCTCTGATTAGATGTGGTTTCATGTTTTGTTTAGTGTTTGTGCCAAGTATAACCTTTGGGAAGACTTGGGTGAAGTTTATGTGATCTTGCTGTGAAAAACAGAATCATTAGCGCTGGCTAAAGTAGTCTTCAGATTTTACTGGAGCGTGCTTTTTAGTTGATTCTTTTCTCAGATGATTTGTAGACAAATTCCGAAAATTTACCAATTTAGTTTGAATTTTTTGGAGTTCCAGAAGTAGGCCAAACCTGCAGATTACTACAAACTGTTCTGTCTTTGACAAATTCTGTTTTTCGGTTGTTGTTTGCTTATTCCGATGCATCTATGAGTAGTATTGGAGGATATGAACCATAGCGAAGTTGGAATACAGTAGGTTTAACACCAATATAAACAAAGAATGAATTCATTGATGCACCTTTGAGTAGTGGTTTGCTTTCTTATACTAACGGAGCTCACGGGAATTTTTGTCTAAGTTTTGTGTTGTGAAGTTTTCAAGTTTTGAGTATTGCTTTGATGGATTATGGAAAAAGGAGTAGCAAAGGCCTAAGATTGGGAATTCCCATGCCACCCCAAGTAAATTCAAGATAATCAAAATCCTAAGCTTGGGTATGCCCCGGGAAGGCATCCCCTCTTTCGTCTTCATCCATCGGTAACTATACTTGGAGCTATATTTTTATTCGCAACATGTTATGTGTTTTGCTTGGAGCGTCTTGTATAATTTGAGTCTTTGCTTGTTATTTTGCCACAATCATCCTTTCTGGACACACCTATTTGAGAGATTTAAATATGGCCTAGAAATTGTTAGAACACTCTATGTGCTTCACTTATATCTTTTGAGTTGAATAGTTTTTGCTCTAGTGCTTCACTTATATCTTTTAGAGCACGGTGGTGGTAATATTTTGTAGAAATTGTTGAACTCTCATGCTTTACTTATATCCTTTTGAGAGTCTATTAAAACAGCATGGTAATGTGTTTAGGCTAAAGAAACTAGTCTTCACATGATAAACATCCAATGTCAATGTAGTAAAAAAATCACACTAAGTGCATTGAATAGAATGAGATGTTGGATGCTTGATAATTGTTTTGAGATATGAGGATAGTCATGCTAGTGGAGTTATTATGAAATTGAGAAATACGTGTGTTAAGGTTACTGATTCCCGTATCATCCACATATGGTGAACCGCTATGTGACGAAGTTAGAGCATGAGGTATTTGTAGAGTGTCAACCTTTGTGTGGAGGTCGGGGGCACGCGATGGTTAACTCCTAACAACCTCCCCCCTAGGAGCATGCGTTGATTGCTTTGTTTTGATGACTCGTAGATTTTTTCAATAAGTATATGAGTTCTTATGACTAATATTGAGTCCATGGATTATACGCACTCTCACCCGTCCACCATTGCTAGCCTCTCTTGTACGGCGCAACTTTCGCCGGTGCCATAAACCCACTATATATCCTTCCTCAAAACAGCCACCATATTGTTCCTCAAAACAGCCACCATACCTACCTATCATGGCATTTCCATAGCCATTCCGAGATATATTGCCATGCAACTTTCTGCCGTTCCGTTCATATGACACACATCATATTGTCATATTGTTATTGCATGATCATGTAGTTGACATCGTATTTGTGGCAAGGCCACCATGCATAATTTTGTATACATGTCACTCTTGTTTCATTGCACATACTGGTACACCGCCGGAGGCATTCATATAGAGTCATACTTTTTTGTTGTAGTATCGAGTTGTAATATCAAGTTGTAATGAAAGTGTGATGATCATCATTATTAGAGCATTGTCCCATGGGAGGAAAGGCTAAATCTATAAAGCCACTCCGGAAAAAAAGGAAAAAAAAGAAAGGCCAAAGAAAAAAAAATGCCCAAAAAACGAAAAAAAAGGGACAATTGCTACTATCTTTTTTCCACACTTGTGCTTCAAAGTAGCACCATGTTCTTCATTGTAGAGAGTCTCAAGTTTAGTCACTTTCATATACTAGTGGGAATTTTCATTATAGAACTTGGCTTGTATATTCCAACGACGGGCTTCCACAAATGCCCTAGGTCTTCGTGAGCAAGCAAGTTGGATGCACACCCACTAGTTTCTTTTGTTGAGCTTTCATTCATATTTAGCTCTAGTGCATCTGTTGCATGGCAATCCCTACTCACTCACATTGATATCTATTGATGGGCATCTCCATAGCCCGTTCATACGCCTAGTTGATGTGAGACTATCTCCCTCCTTTTTGTCTTCTCCACAACCACCTCTATTCCACCCATAGTGCTATATCCATGGCTCATGCTCATGTATTGCGTGAAAGTTGAAAGGTTTGAAAAGATAGAGTATGAAAACAAGTGCTTGGATGAAATCAGGGTTGTAAATGATATAAATATTTTTGTGTGATAACGAGGGAGCATAGCCAACACTATATGATTTTGTAGGGATAACTTTCTTTAGCCATAGTATTTTGAGAAGACATGATTGCTTTGTTAGTATGCTTGAAGTATTGTTATTTCTTATGTCAATATAGACTTTTAACTTGAATCTTTTAGATCAAAACATTCATGCCACAATTAAGAGAATTACATTGAAAAACTAAATTGGTTAGCATTCCACATAAAAAAAATCTTTCTTTATCATTTACCTACTCGAGGACGAGCAGGAATTACGCTTGGGGATGCTTGATACGTCTCCAACGTATCAAGAGGTAGCTTGCGTTGTATTCCCTCGAAGATGAAAGGGAGATGCAGCATAGTAGCGTAAGTATTTCCCTCAGTTTTTGAGAAACAAGGTATCAATCCAGTAGGAGACCACGCGAGAGTCCCTCACACCTGCACAAACAAATAAGAACTTCGCAGCCAACGCGATATGGGGTTGTCAATCCCTTTACGGTCACTTACGAAAGTGAGATCTGATAGAGATGATAGTTTAAATTTTTGGTATTTTTAGTTTAATAAAACATCAACTAAAAGTGGTAAAAGTAAAGTAGATGTAGATTGATATGTTGAGAATAGACCCGGGGGCCATAGTTTTCTCTAGTGGCTTCTCTCATGATAGCGATATTCTACGGCGGTAAACAAATTACTGTCGAGCAATTGATAGAAAAGAGAATAATTATGAGACTATCTAGGCATGATCATTGTATATCGGTATCACGTCCGAGACAAGTAGACCGACTCCTGCCTGCATCTACTACTATTACTCCACACATCGACCGCTATCCAGCATGCATCTAGTGTATTGAGTTCATACGAACAGAGTAATGCCTTAAGCAAGATGACATGATGTAGAGGGGTAAACTCAAGCAATATGATATAAACCCCATCTTTTTATCCTCGATGGCAACAATACAATACGTGCCTTGCTGCCCCTACTGTCACTGGGAAAGGACACCGCAAGATTGAACCCAAAGCCAAGCACTTCTCCCATTGCAAGAACTATAGATCTAGTAGGCCAAACCAAACCAATAATTCGAAGAGACTTGCAAGGATATTATGAGCACACATAAAAAGTTCAGAGAAGAACCAAATATCTTTCATAGATAACCTAGATCATAAGATCACAATTCATCGGATCTCGGCAAACACACCACAAAAAGAGATTACATTGAATAGACCTCCTCGAAGACCGAGGAGAACTTTGTATTGAGATCCGGAGAGAGAGAAGAAGCCATCTAGATACTAGCTATGGACCCGAAGGTCTGTGGTAAACTACTCACAACTCATGGTGAGGGTGATGATGATGATGAAGGCCTCCGTGATGGATCCCCCTCCGGTGGAGCTCCGGAACAGGCTCCAAGATGGGATCTCCACGGGAACAGAAGCTACGGTAGTGGAATTAGGGTTTTCTCTCTGTTATCGGAGTTTCTGGGGTACGTGGACTTATATAGGAAGAAGGAGGGCACCGGGGGCCACTTGAGGAGGCCTCGAGGCAGGGGGCGCGCCCTGGGAAGGGGGGCGCCCCCCCCCCCCCACCCTCGAGGGCGGCTCCTTGATCCTCTAACGTGGTTCTCAAGCTTCCTGTGCGTGATTTTCTCCAAAAATATCTCTCGCGAAGGTTTCATTCCGTTTGGACTCCGTTTGATATTCTTTTTCTGCAAACCCCTGAAATAGGCAAAAAACAGCAATCTGGACTGGGCCTTTGGGTTAGTAGGTTAGTACCAAAAATGATATAAAAGTGAATGATAAAGCCCATTAAACATCCAAGACTTCATAAATAATAGCATGGAACAATAAAAAATTATAGATACGTTGGAGACGTATCACCCAACGAGGAGCACAAGGAAATGATAGGCAATTTTCAATAAGGTATTTTCTGCAAGCACTGAAATTATCGGTAAAAGATAGTTTTGTGATAAGGTAATTGGTAGCAAGTGACAAATAGTAAAAGTAAATAAGGTGCAACAAGATGGCCCTATCCTTTTGTAGCAAAGGACAAGCCTGGACAAACTCTTATATGAAGGAAAACGCTCCCGAGGACACATGGGAATTATCGTCAAGCTAGTTTTCATCACGTTCATATGATTCGCGTTCGATACTTTGATAATTTGTTATGTGGGTGGACTGGTGCTTGGGTGATGTCCTTACTTGGACAAGCCTCCCACTTATGATTAACCTCTATTGCAAGCATCCGCAACTACAAAAGAAGTATTAAGGTAAACCTAACCATAGCATGAAACATATGGATCCAAATCAGCCCCTTACGAAGCAACACATAAACTAGGGTTTAAACTTCTGTCACTCTAGCAACCCATCATCTACTTATTACCTCCCAATGCCTTCCTCTAGGCCCAAACAATTGTGAAGTGTCATGTAGTCGATGTTCACATGACACCACTAGAGGAGAGACAACATACATCTCATCAAAATATCGAACGAATATCAAATTCACATGACTACTTATAGCAAGACTTCTCCCATGTCCTCAGGAACAAAAGTAACTACTCACAAGACATAATATTGTTCATGTTCAGAGGGGTATTAATATGCATAATGGATCTGAACATATGATCTTCCACCAAGTAAACGAACTAGCATCAACTACGAGGAGTAATCAACACTACTAGCAACCCACGGGAACCAATCTGAGGTTTGGGTACAAAGATTGGATACAAGAGATGAACTAGGGTTTGAGAGGAGATGGTGCTGGTGAAGATGTTGATGAAGATAACCCTCCCCAAGATGGGAGAGTTGCTGGTGATGGTGGCGGTGACGATTTCCCCCTCCCGGAGGGAAGGATCCCCGGCAGAACAGCTTCGCCGGAGCCCTAGATTGGTTTCCGCCAAGGTTCCGCCTCGAGACGGCGGCGTCTGGTCCTGAAAGCCTCCTTATGATTTTTTCCAGGTCAAAACACCCCATATAGGAGAAGATGGGTATCGGGGGGTCACGGGGTGGCCCACGAGGCAGGGCGCGCCCCCCCACCCTCGTGGACAAGTGGTGCCCCCCTGGCAGATCTCTTTCGCCAGTTATTTTTTATATTTTCTGAAACGGTGTTTCGTGTAGTTTCGGAGCTTTTTGAGTTGTGCAGAATAGGTCTCCAATGTTTGCTCCTTTTCCAGCCCAGAACTGATGTCGGCATTCTCCCTCTTCATGTAAACCTTGTAAAATAAGAGAGAAAAGGCATAAGTATTGTGACATAACGTGTAATAACATCCCATGGTGCAATAAATATCAACATAAAAGCATGATGCAAAATGTACGTATCACATACCC
>LR738709.1:564993119-565108443 GCA_902687465.1 Secale cereale
CCTCCCCCGATACTTGCCATAGATGCATCAAAATAAGCAAACAATACATAAAAAATAGAATATGTCAAAAACAGAACAGTCTGTAGCAATCTGAAAACTTTGCATACTTCTGTAACACTAAAAATTCTGAAAAATTTGGACGACGTGGGTAATTTGTATATCAATTTTGCGTAAAATTTTCAGAATGTTTTGACGTTCCAGTGATTTATTGAATTTTCTGCACTGGGCGCAAAAGTTTCTGTTTTTTTAGCAAAATCAAATCAACGATCACCGTAAGCCATCACAAAGGTCTTACTTGGCTCAAACACTAATTAAAACATCAAAACACAATTACTACAGAAGTAATAATGTGTAAAACTTGCAAAACAGAACCAAAAAGTAAAAAGCAAAAATAAAATTGGGTTGCCTCCAACAAGCGCTATTGTTTAACGCCCTTAGCTAGGCATAAAATGCAAATAGATCTAGGTAGTATCATTTTCTTCTTTTTGGTAACAAAGAGAGAATTTTTGTCTAGAGCATTTATCTTTCTATTTTGTGAAAGCACATGACCATTAATAATGGAAGAAAGATTAAGCACACTCCGAAAATCTGCATCTAAACTAGCCTTCATCTCTTTGATTATTTCATTTTGATAAAAGCACATAAGCGTAGCTGATTCAACATTTTCATCCTTGGAGTGCCCAAATATGGTTTTCATATTTTCATAAGTATCAAAGGCATCTCCTCCAAGGAAATCATTTTCAAATATAGAGTCTAAAACTTGTTTAAAAGAAAGAGGCAAACCAACATAGAAGCTTCGCAAGTATATCTCTACATGATATTGGGGCACATGGCTAGCTCGAATTCTCAATACTCTATTCCAAGCATCTTTCAAAGATTCATCAAGAAAATAACGGAAAATTTCAGGATAAAATTATTTAATTTTCCCTTGCTAACCCCGGAGGGTTTTTCCGTAGTAACATTTTTTATGAGCTTAGCAAGGATAGAGTGGCTATCAAAAATAAAACTCGGGGGAAGACCCCTAGCCCTTTTAGACTAAGCCATAATTATAAAAACACGGATTTAAACAAACAAGATGATGGCGAACGGAAAGGCAAATCTTTTCGAAAAATCATTTTAGAAGTGGGGGAGAGGAAAACGAGAGGTGAATGGCAAATAATGTAAATGCGAGAGATGAGAGTTTAATGAAAGGTACTTGGTGGGTCTTGACTTGGCGTAGATCTCCCCGGAACGGCGCCGGAAATCTTGCTTCCTCGCTACTTTCCCAAGTTTGTGTTCGTATTTCCTTGAGGAGGAAAGGGAGATGCAGCAAAGTGAAGTTAGTATTTCCCTCAGTTTTGAGAACCAAGGTATCAATCCAGTTGGAGATTACACACAAGTCGCCAAATACATGCACAAACAATCAAACAACTTGCACCCAACGCTATAAAGGGGTTGTCAATCCCTTCTAGGTTATTTGCAAAAGTGAGATCCGATAGAGATAGATGAACAAGTAAAGTAAATAGTTTTTCGTTTATAGATTGAAAAGTAAAAGATTGCAAAATAGTAGATCTGAAACTTATAAGATGTAAAATAGACCCCGGGGCCATAGGTTTCACTAGAGGCTTCTCTCATGATAGCAAATATTATGGTGGGTGAACAAATTACTGCCAAGCAATTGATAGAAACGCGAATAGTTATGAAGACATGTAAGGCAATTATCATGAATATAGGCATCACGTCAGAGACAAGTAGACCGACTCCTGCCTGCATCTACTACTATTACTCCACACATCGACCGGAATGATTCTGCATCTAGAGTATTAAGTTCATAAGAACATAGTGACGCATTAAGCAAGATGACATGATGTAGCAGAATTAAGTCAAGCAATATGATGAAAACCCCATCTTGTTATCCTCGATGGCAACACTACAATACGTGTCATGTCCCTTTTTGTTACTGGGATTGAGCACCGCAAGATTGAACCCAAAGCAAAGCACTTCTCCCATTGCAAGAAATATCAATCTAGTTGGCGAAACAAAATCGATAATTCAAAGAGAATTACTAAGATATTAAATCATGCATATAGGAATTCACAAAAGACTCAAATAATATTCATAGATAATCTGATCATAAACCCACAATTCATCGGATCTCGGCAAACACACCGCAAAAGAATATTACATCGGATAGATCTCCAAGAACAACGAAGAGAACATGGTATTGAGGATCCAAGAGAAATAAGGAGCCATCTAGCTACTAGCTATGAACCCGTCGTTATGTGGTAAACTACTCACACTTCATCGGAAGGGCGACGTGGTTGATGTAGATGCCCTCCGTGGTTGATTCCCCCTCCGGCAGAGTACTGGAAAAGGCCTCCAGATGGGATCATGCGGGAACAGAAGGTTACGACGGCGGAAAAGAGGTTTCGATGGATGTTCTGATGTTTCTGGAATATATGTGAATTTATAGGAGGAAGAAGTAGGTCAAGGGAGGCACGAGGGGCCCGCAAGGTAGGGGGCGCGCCCTAACCCCTGGGCGCTCCCTCTACCCTTGTGGCCTCCTCGCAGATCCACTGGCGTGTACTCCAAGTCCATCTGGTGTCTTCTGGTCCAAGAAAAATCTCCAAAAAGTTTCGTTCCATTTGGTCTCCATTTGATATTCCTTTTCTGTGAAACTCAAAAACAAGGAAAAAACTGAAACTCCCATTGGGCTTTGGGTTAATAGGTTAGTCCCAAAGATCATATAAAATAGCATATAAATTCATATAAAGCATCCAAGATAGATAATATAATAGCATCTAACAAACAAAAATTATAGATACGTTGGAGACGTATCAGGGCGCTAATGGGCAAATGCCTTGATGCATTGCCCAAAGCTCCAAAAAGCTCGATGAACCACTCCGTCAATTGACTGGACCCTATGGCTCATGCTCAAATTCCAATGAGCAATGGCTCCCAACATTCTCGGAAGAATATTGTAAGCGGCGGCATAATCACCACGCAACATCATTATAGCGTTTTCCTCGGCCATCCACACCTTTCCATACTTGGCTGATACGTCTCCAACGTATCTATAATTTTTTATTGTTCCATGCTATTATATATTCTATTTTGGATGTTTAATGGGCTTTATTATACACTTTTATATTATTTTTGGGACTAACCTACTAACCCAAGGCCCAGTGCAAATTGTTTATTTTGCCTATTTTAGTGTTTCGCAGAAAAGGAATATCAAACGGAGTCCAAACGGAATGAAACCTTCGGGGGAGTTATTTTTGGAATGATACCTTCACGAGAGACTTGGAGTAGAAGTTAGATAAGAAACGAGGTGCCCACGAGGGGGCAGGGCGCGCCCAAGGGGGTAAGCATGCCCCCCCCACCCTTGTGGGCCCCACGTTGCTCCACCGACGTACTTTTTCCTCCTATATATACCCATATACCCTGAAAACATTGAGGATCACGAAGAAACCCTAATTCCACCGTTGTAACCTTTTGTTCCCGTGAGGTCCCATCTTGGGGCCTGTTCCGGGGCTCCGCCGGAGGGGGCATCGACCATGGAGGGCTTCTACATCAACATCATAGCCCCTCCGATGTGTTGTGAGTAGTTTACCACAGACCTTCGGGTCCATAGTTATTAGCTAGATGGCTTCTTCTCTCTCTTTGGATCTCAATACAAAGTTCTCCACGATCTTCGAGGTGATCTATTCGATGTAATCTTTTTGCGGTGTGTTTGTCGAGATTCGATGAATTGTGGGTTTATGATCAAGATTATCTTTGAACAATATTGGATTCTTTTCTGAAATCTTTTATGTATGATTATAATATGCTTGCAAGTCTCTTCGAATTATTGGTTTGGTTTGGCCTACTAGATCTATAGTTCTTGCAATGGGAGAAGTGCTTGGCTTTGGGTTCAATCTTGCGGTGTCCTTTCCCAGTGACAGTAGGGGCAGCAAGGCACGTATAGTATTGTTGCCATAGAGGATAAAAAAATGGGGTTTATATCATATTGCTTGAGTTTATCCCTCTACATCATGTCATCTTGCTTAAGGCGTTACTCTGTTCTTATGAACTTAATACTCTAGATGCATGTTGGATAGCCGTCGATGTGTGGAGTAATAGTAGTAGATGCAGAATCGTTTCGGTCTACTTGTCACGGACGTGATGCCTATATACAATGATCATGCCTAGATATTCTCATAACTATGCGCTTTTCTATCAATTGCTTGACAGTAATTTGTTCAACCACCGTAGAATTCTGCTATCATGAGAGAAGCCACTAGTGAAACCTATGGCCCCCGGGTCTATTCTCATCATATTAATCTTTCATCTACTTTACTTTGCATTATTTATTTTCTGTTCTTATACCAAAAATATTATCCTATCCTATCTATCATATCTCACTCTCGTAAGTGACCATCAAGGGATTGACAACCCCTTATCGCATTGGCTGCGAGGTTCTTATTTGTTTGTGCAGGTGCGAGGGACTCACGCGTGGTATCCTACTAGATTGATACCTTGGTTCTCAAAAACTGAGGGAAATACTTACGCTACTGTGTTGCATCACCCTTTCCTCTTCGAGGGAATACAACACAATCTCGAGAAGTAGCAAGAAGAATTTCTGGCGCCTTTGCCGGGGAGATCTACGCAAAAGTCATATACCAAGTACCTATCACAAACCTTATCCCTCGCACTACATTATTTGCCTCTCGTTTTCCTCTCCCTCACTTCACCCTTGCCGTTTTATTCGCCCTTCTTTTTCCGTGTGTTTTACCGTTCGCTTGCCTCTTGTTTGCTTGTGAGTTGGATTGCTTGCTTGTCACTATGGCTCAAGACAATACCAAATTGTGTGACTTCTCCAATACCAACAATAATGATTTTATGAGCACGCCGATTGCTCCTATCTTAGATGTTGAATCTTGTGAGATCAATGCTGCTCTGTTGAATCTTGTCATGAAAGAACAATTTTCTGGCATTCCTAATGAAGATGTCGCTACCCATCTGAACCACTTTGTTGATTTGTGCGATGTGCATAAAAGAGGGATACGGATAATGATATTGTTAAACTGAAGCTATTTTTGTTTTCACTTAGAGATCGTGCTAAAACTTGGTTTTCCTCTTTTCCTAGAAATAGTATTGATTCATGGAATAAATGCAAAGATGCCTTTATCTCTTAGTATTTTCCTCCCACTAAGATTATCTCTCTTAGAAACAATATTATGAATTTTAAGCCACTAGATCATGAGCATGTTGCACAAGCTTGGAAGAGAATGAAATTAATGATACGTAATTGCCATGCACATGGTTTGAACTTATGGATGATTATACAAAACGTTTATGCTGGCTTGAGTTTTCCTTCTAGAAATCTTTTAGATTCGGTCGCGGGGGGGCACTTTTATGGAAACCACTTTACGAGAAGCTACCAAACTCCTAGATAACATTATGGTTAACTACTCTCAATGGCACACCGAAAGATCTACTAGTAAAAAAGTGCATGCTATTGAAGACATTAGTGTTTTGAGTGGAAAGATGGATGAACTTATGAAATTATTTGCTACTAAGAGTGCTTCTTCTGATCCTAATGATATGCCTTTGTCCACGTTGATTGAAAATAATAATGAATCTTTGGATGTGAATTTTGTTGGTAGGAGTAATTTTGGTAACAATGCTTATAGAGGAAACTTTAAACCTAGGCCTTTTCCAAGTAATTCCTCTAATAATTATGGTAATTCCTACAATAACTCTTATGGAAATTTTGGTAAGACGCCCACTGAATTTGAGACTAGCGTTAAAGAGTTTATGAATTCGCAAAAGAATTTCAATGGTTTGCTTGAAGAAAAATTGCTTAAGATTGATGAGTTGGCTAGGAACGTGGATAGAATTACACTTGATGTTGATTCTTTGAAACTTAGATCTATTCCACCAAATCATGATATCAATGAGTCTCTCAAAGCCATGAGAATTTCCATTGATGAGTGCAAAGAAAGAACCGCTAGGATGCGTGCTAAAAAAGATTGCTTTATGAAATCGTGTTCTTCTAGCTATCATGAGAGTAAAGATTAAGATCTGGAAGTGATTGATGTGTCTCCTATTAGATCCTTGTTTTCTAGTATGAATCTTGATAAAGATGGGACTGGATATGAGTCTACTTTAGTTAAAAGGCGTCCCAATGATTCAGAGTTTTTAGATCTTGATGCTAAAATTGTTTAAAGTGGGATTGAAGAGATTAAAACTTTGCATAGCGATGAACCCACTATTTTGGATTTCAAGGGATTCAATTATGATAATTGCTCTTTAATATATTGTATTTCCTTGTTGCAATCTGTGTTAAATTCTCCACATGCTTATAGTCAAAACAAGGCTTTTACCAAACACATAGTTGATGCTTTAATGCAGTCTTATGAAGAAAAACTTGAATTAGAAATTTCTATCCCTAGAAAGCTTTATGATAAGTGGGCCCCTACTATAAAAATTAAAATTAAAGATCATGAATGCTTTGCTTTGTGTGATTTGGGTTCAAGTGTTTCCACAATTCCAAAAACCTTGTGTGATAAGTTAGGATTCCATGAACTTGGTGATTGTTCTTTAAGTTTACATATCGCGGATTCTACCGCTAAGAAATCTATGGGAAGGATTAATTATGTTCTTATTGTTGCCAATAGGAATTATGTGCCCGTAGATTTCATTGTTCTTGATATAGATTGCAATCTTTCATGTCCTATTATTCTTGGTAGACCTTTCCTTAGAATGATTGGTGCAATTATTGACATGAAGGAAGGAAATATTAGATTCCAATTCCCGTTAAGGAAAGGCATGGAACACTTTCCTAGAAAGAAAATCAAATTACCTTATTAATCTATTATGAGAGCCACTTATGGATTGCCTACCAAAGATGGCAATACCTAGATCTGTTCTTGTATCGTGCCTAGCTAGGGGCCTTAAACGATAGCGCTTGTTGGGAGGCAACCCAATTTTATTTTCTTTGTTTTTGCTTATTTTTAGGAATAAATATTGCATCTAGCTTCTGTTTAGATGGGGTTTTGTGTTTTAATTAGTGTTTGTGGCAAGTAGTACCTTTGGGAAGACTTGGGTGAAGTTTATGCGATCATGCTGTAAAAAACAGAAACTTTAGCGCTCACGAGATTAGCTGTCATTTTTTACTGGAGAGTGCTTTTTAGTTGATTCTTTTTGCAGATGATTAATAGACAAATTCCTCGTGTCCACCAATTTATTTCATTTTTTATATTTACATAAGTATTCGAAAGTTACAGATTACTACAGACTGTTATGTTTTTGACAGATTCTGTTTTTCGTGTGTTGTTTGCTTATTTTGATGAATCTATGAGTAGTATCGGGGGGTATGAATCATAGAGAAGTTGGAATACAGTAGGTTTAACACCAATATAAACAAAGAATGAGTTCATTACAGTACCTTTGGGTGGTGGTTTGTTTTCTTATACTAACGGATCTCATGAGATTTTTGGCTAAGTTTTGTGTTGTGAAGTTTTCAAGTTTTGAGTATGGATTTGATGGACTATGGAACAAAGAGTGGCAAGAGCCTAAGCTTGGGGATGCCCAAGTCACCCCAAGGTTAAATTAAAGGGCAACCAAAAGCCTAAGCTTGGGGATGCCCGGGAAGGCATCCCCTCTTTCGTCTTCGTCTATCGGTAACTTTACTTGAGACTATATTTTTATTCACCACATGATATGTGTTTTGCTTGGAGCGTCATGTATGATTTAATTCTTTGCTTTTTAGTTTGCCACAACTATCTTTGCTGTACACACCTTTTAAGAGAGATAATTATGATTTAGAATTTGGTAGAATACTCTATGTGCTTCACTTATATCTTTTGAGCTAGATAGTTTTGCTCTAGTGCTTCACTTATATTTTTTAGAGCACGGTGGTGGTTTTATTTTGTAGAAATTATTGATCTCTCATGATTCACTTAATATCTTTTTGAGAGTCTTGTAGAACAGCATGGTAATGTTCTTTGGTTATAAAAACTAGTCCTAATATGATAGGCATCCAAGATGAGTATAGTAAAAACTTTCACATAAAGTGCATTGAATACTATGAGAAGTTTGATACTTGATCATTGTTTTGAGATATGAGGATGGTGATATTAGAGTCATGCTAGTAGAGTAGTTGTGAATTTGAGAAATACTTGTGTTGAGGTTTGCAATTCCCGTAGCATGCACGTATGGTAACCGTTGTGTGACAAATTTGAAGCATGAAGTATTTCATTGAGTGTCATCCTTTGTGTGGAGGTCGGGATCGCGCGATGGTTAACTCCTACCAACCCTTACCCTAGGATCATGAGTGTAGTACTTTGTTTTGATGCCTTGTAGATTTTTGCAATAAGTATGTGAGTTCTTTATGACTAATGTTGAGTCCATGGATTATACGCACTCTCACCCTTCCACCATTGCTAGCCTCTCTTGTACCGTGCAACTCTCGCCGGTACCATACACCCACCATATACCTTCCTCAAAACAGCCACCATACCTACCTATCATGGCATTTCCATTGCCATTCCGAGATATATTGCCATGCAACTTTCCACCATTCCGTTTGCTATGACACGCTCCATCATTGTCATATTGCCATGCATGATCATGTAGTTGACATCGTATTTGTGGCTAAGCCACCATGCATAACTTTTCATACATGTCTTGATTCATTGCACATCCCGGTACACCGCCGGAGGCATTCATATAGAGTCATACTTTGTTCTAGTATCGAGTTGTAATATTGAGTTGTAAATCAATATTAGGGTGATGATCATCATTATTAGAGCATTGTCCCAAAGGAAAAAAAAGAAAAAGAAAGAAGGAAAGGCCAAAGAAAAAAAGGCCCAAAAAAACAAAAAAACAAAAAGAAAAAGGGACAATGCTACTATCTTTTTCCACACTTGTTCTTCAAAGTAGCACCATGATCTTCATGATAGAGAGTCTCTTGTTTTGTCACTTTCATATACTAGTGGGAATTTTCATTATAGAACTTGGCTTGTATATTCCAACGATGGGCTTCCTCAAATGCCCTAGGTATTTGTGAGCAAGCAAGTTGGATGCCCACCCACTTATTTTCCTTTGTTGAGCTTTCATATATTTATAGCTCTAGTGCATCCGTTGCATGGCAATCCCTACTCACTCACATTGATATCTATTGATGGGCATCTCCATAGCTCATTGATATGCCTAGTTTATGTGAGACCATCTTCCTCTTTGTCTTCTCCACAACCATGCTACCTCTTGAGCTTGCGTTGTATTCCCTCAAAGAGGAAAGGGAGATGCAGTACAGTAGCGTAAGTATTTCCCTCAGTTTTTGAGAACCAAGGTATCAATCCAGTAGGAGACCACGCGCCAGTCCCTCGCACCTGCACAAACAAATAAGAACTTTGGAGCCAACGCGATAAGGGGTTGTCAATCCCTTTACGGTCACTTATGAGAGTGAGATATGATAGAGATGATAATTATATTTTTGGTATTTTTGGTTTAATAAAACAGCAAATAAAGCAAGAAAAGTAAAGTAGATGTAGATTGATATGTTGAGAATAGACTCGGGGGCCATAGTTTTCTCTAGTGGCTTCTCTCATGATAGCAATATTCTACGGCGGGTAAACAAATTACTGTCGAGCAATTGATAGAAAAGCGAATAATTATGAGACTATCTAGCCATGATCATTGTATATAGGCATCACGTCCGAGACAAGTAGACCGAAACGATTCTGCATCTACTACTATTACTCCACACATCGACCGCTATCCAGCATGCATCTAGTGTATTGAGTTCATACGAACAGAGTAACGCCTTAAGAAAGATGACATGATGTAGAGGGATAAACTCAAGCAATATGATGAAAACCCCATCTTTTTATCCTCGATGGCAACAATACAATACGTGCCTTGCTGCCCCTACTGTCACTGGGAAAGGACACCGCAAGATTGAACCCAAAGCCAAGTACTTCTCCCATTGCAAGAACTATAGATCTAGTAGGCCAAACCAAACCAATAATTCGGAGAGACTTGCAAGGATATTATGAGCACACATAAAGAGTTCAGAGAAGAACCAAATATCTTTCATAGATAACCTTGATCATAAACTCACAATTCATCGGATCTCGCAAAAAGAGATTACATCAAATAGATCTCCTCGAAGATCAAGGAGAACTTTGTATTGAGATCCAGAGAGAGAAGAAGCCATCTAGATACTAGCTATGGACCCGAAGGTCTGTGGTAAACTACTCACAACTCATGGTGAGGGTGATGATGATGATGATGAAGGCCTCCGTGATGGATCCCCCTCCCGAAACAGGCTTCAAGATGGGATCTCCACGGGAACAGAAGCTACGGCGGTGGAATTAGGATTTTCTCTCTGCGTATGGAGTTTCTGGGGGTACGTAGGTATATATAGGAAGAAGGAGGGCACCGGGGGCCACACGGGCCAGCCTCGAGGCAGGGGGCGCGCCCTGGGAAGGGGGCGCGCCCCCACCTAGAGGGCAGCCCTTCTGTCCTCTGACTTGGTCCTGACGTTTCCCGTGCGTGATTTTCTCCAAAAATATCTCTCGCGAAGGTTTCATTCCATTTGGACTCCGTTTGATATTCCTTTTCTGCAAAACCCTGAAATAGGCAAAAAAAACAGCAATTTGGACTGGGCCTTTGGCTTAGTAGGTTAGTCCCAAAAATGATATAAAAGTGCAAGATAAAGCCCATTAAACATCCAAGACTTCATAAATAATAGCATGGAACAATCAAAAATTATAGATACGTTGGAGACGTATCAAGCATCCCCAAGCTTAATTCCTGCTTGTCCTCGAGTAGGTAAATGATAAAGAAATAATTTTTGATGTGGAATGCTAACCAATATAGTTTTTCAATGTAATTCTCTTAATTGTGGCATGAATGTTCAGATCTGAAAGATTCAAGATAAAAGTCTATATTGACATAAGAAATAACAATACTTCAAGCAATACTAACAAAGCAATCATGTATTCTCAAAATACTATGGCTAAAGAAAGTTATCCCTACAAAATCTTATAGTGTTGGCTATGCTCCCTTATTATCACACAAAAATATTCATATCATGCACAACCCCGATTTCAGCCAAGCATTTGTTTTCAAGCTCTATCTTTTCAAACCTTTCGACTTTCACGCAATACATGAGCGTGAGCCATGGATATAGCACTATGGATGGAATAGAGGTGGTTGTGGAGAAGAAAAAAAAAGAGGGAGATAGTCTCACATCGACTAGGCGTATCAACGGGCTATGGAGATGCCCATCAATAGATATCAATGTGAGTGAGTAGGGATTGCCATGCAACAGATGCACTAGAGCTAAATATGAATGAAAGCTCAACAAAAGAAACTAGTGGGTGTGCATCCAACTTGCTTGCTAACGAAGACCTAGGGCATTTGAGGAAGCCCATCGTTAGAATATACAAGCCAAGTTCTATAATGAAAATTCCCACTAGTATATGAAAGTGACTAAGCATGAGACTTTCTACAATGAAGAACATGGTGCTACTTTGAAGCACAAGTGTGGAAAAAGATAGTACCAATTGTCCCTTTCTTTTCTTTTCTTTTCTTTTCTTTTCTTTTTTTTGGGCCTTTTTTGGCCTTTTTTTGTGGAGGGGCTTTATAGATTTAGCCTTTCCTCCCATGGGACAATGCTCTAATAATGATGATCATCATACTTTCATTACAACACGAAATTACAACTCGATACTACAACAACAAAGTATGACTCTATATGAATGCCTCCGGCGGTGTACCGGTATGTGCAATGAAACAAGAGTGACATGTTTGAAAAGATTATGCATGGTGGCTTTGCCACAAATACGATGTCAACTACATGATCATGCATGGCAATATGACAATATGATGCGTGTCATATGAACGGAACAGTGGAAAGTTGCATGGCAATATATCTCGGAATGGCTATGGAAATACCATGATAGGTAGGTATGGTGGCTATTTTGAGGAACAATATGGTGGCTGTTTTGAGGAAGGATATATAGTGGGTTTATGGCACCGGCGAAAGTTGTGCGGTACAAGATAGGCTAGCAATGGTGGAAGGGTGAGAGTGCGTATAATCCATGGACTCAACATTAGTCATAAGAACTCAAATACTTATTGCAAAAATTTACGAGTCATCAAAACAAAGCAATCAATGCATGCTCCTAGGGGGGAGGTTGGTAGGAGTTAACCATCGCGCGCCCCCGACCTCCACACAAAGGTTGGCACTCTACAAATACCTCATGCTTTAACTTAGTCACACAACGGTTCACCATACGTGCATGCTACGGGAATCACTAACCTTAACACAAGTATTTCTCAATTTCATAATAACTCCACTAGCATGACTCTAATATCACTATCCTCATGTCTCAAAACAATTATCAAGCATCCAACATCTCTTTCTATTCAATGCACTTGATGTAAATTTCTTTACTACATTGACATTGGATGTTTATCATGTGAAGACTAGTTTCTTTAGCCTAAGCACTTTACCATGATGTTCTAATAGACTCTCAAATAGATCTAAGTGAATTATGAGAGTTCAACAATTTCTACAAAATATTACCACCACCGTGCTCTAAATGATATAAGTGAAGCGCTAGAGCAAAAACAATTCAACTCAAAAGATATAAGTGAAGCACATAGAGTGTTCTAATAATTTCTAGGGCATATTTAACTCTCTCAAATAGGTGTGTCCATCAAGTATGATTGTGGCAAACTAACAAGCAAAGACTCAAATTATACAAGACGCTCCAAGCAAAACACATAACATGTTGCGAATAAAAATATAGCTCCAAGTATAGTTACCGATGGATGAAGACGAAAGAGGGGATGCCTTCCCGGGGCATCCCCAAGCTTAGGCTTTTGATTATCTTGAATTTACTTCGGGTGCCATGGGAATCTCCAAGCTTAGGCCTTTGCTACTCCTTGTTCCATAGTCCATCAAAGCAATACTCAAAACTTGAAAACTTCACAACACAAAACTTAGGCAAAAATTCTCGTGAGCTCAGTTAGTAAGAGAAAGCAAACCACTACTCAAAGGTACAGCAATGAATTCATTCTTTGTTTATATTGGTGTTAAAACTACTGTACTCCAAGTTTTCTATGGTTCATATCCTCCAATATTACTCATAGATGCATCGGAATAAGCAAACAACACACGAAAAACAGAATCTGTCAAAGACAGAACAGTCTGTAGTAATCTGCAGGGTTCGCCTACTTATGTAACTCCAAAAAATTCAAACTAAATTGGTAAATTTGCGCAATTTGTCTACCAATCATAAGCAAAACGAATCAACTAAAAATCACGCTCCAGTAAAATCCCACGACTACTTTAGCATGCGCTAACGATTCTGTTTTCCACAGCAAGATCATATAGACTTCACGCAAGTCTTACCAAAGGTTCTACTTGGCCCAAACACTAAACAAAACATGAAACCACATCTAATCAGAGGCTAGATGCAATATTTATTCCCTAACAGCAACAAAATAAAAAAACATAAAATTGGGTTGCCTCCCAACAAGCGCTATCGTTTTACGCCCCTAGCTAGGCACGATACAAGATAGATCTAGGTATTGCCATCTTTAGAAGGCAATCCATAAGTGGCTCTCATGATAGATTCATATGGTAATTTGATTTTCTTTCTAGGAAAGTGTTCCATGCCTTTCCTTAACGGAAATTGGAATCTAATATTTCCTTCCTTCATATCAATAATTGCACCAATCGTTCTATGGAAAGGTCTACCAAGAATAATAGGGCATGAATGATTGCAATCTATATCAAGAACAATGAAATCCACGGGCACATAGTTCCTATTGGCAACAATAAGAACATCATTAATTGTTCCCATAGGTTTCTTAATAGTGGAATCCGCAAGATGCAAATTTAAAGAGCAATCATCAAGCTCATGGAACCCTAGCAAATCACATAAAGTTTTTGGGATAGTGGAGACATTTGCACCCAAATCACACAAAGCATAGCATTCATGATCTTTTATTTTTATTTTTATAGTAGGTTCCCATTCATCATAAAGCTTTCTAGGTATAGAAACTTCCAACTCAAGTTTTTCTTCATAAGATTGCATCAAAGCATCAACTATATGTTTGGTTAAAGCTTTGTTTTGACTATAAGCATGCGGAAAATTTAGCACGGATTGCAACAAGGAAATACAATCAATCAAAGAGCAATTATCACAATTGAATCCCTTGAAATCCAAAGTAGTGGGTTCATCACTATGCAAAGTTTTAATCTCTTCACACCCACTTTTAGAAATTTTAGCATCAAGATCTAAAAACTCTGAATCATTGGGACACCTTAAAGCAGAATCATCTCCAATCCTATTCTCATCAAGATTAATGCTAGAAAACAAGGATCTAATAGGAGACCCATCAATAACTTTCAGATCTTCATCTTTATTTTCATGATAACTAGAAGAACACGATTTAATGTAGTCTTCTCTTTTAGCATGCATTCTAGCGGTTCTTTCTTTGCATTCATCAATGGAAATTCTCATGGCTTTGAGAGACTCATTGATATCATGCTTAGGTGGGATAGATCTAAGTTTCAAAGAATCAACATCAAGAGTAATTCTATCCACACTTCTAGCCAATTCATCAACCTTAAGCAATTTCGCTTCAAGCATAGCATTGAAATTCTTTTGCGCGACCATAAACTCTTTAACACTAGTTTCAAATTCAAAAGGCATCTTTCCATAAGTGTTGTTGTAGGAATTACCATAATTATTAGAGGAATTACTAGGAAAAGGCCCAGGATTAAAATTACCTCTATAAGCATTGTTACCAAAATTATTCCTACCAACAAAATTTACATCCAAAGATTCATTATTATTCTCAATCAAAGTGGACAAAGGCATATCATTAGGACCAGAAGAAGCACTCTTAGCAGCAAAAAATTTCATAAGTTCATCCATCTTGCCACTCAAAACACTAATTTCTTCGATAGCATGCACTTTTTTACTAGTAGATCTTTTGGTGTGCCATTGAGAATAATTAACCATAATATTATCTAGGAGTTTGGTAGCTTCTCCTAAGGTGGTTTCCATGAAAGTGCCTCCGGCGGCCGAATCTAAAAGATTTCTAGAAGCAAAATTCAAGCCAGCATAAAAGTTCTGAATAATCATCCATAGATTCAAACCATGTGTAGGGCAATTACGTATCATTAATTTCATTCTCTCCCAAGCTTGTGCAACATGCTCATGATCTAGTTGCTTAAAATTCATAATATCATTTCTAAGAGAGATGATCTTAGCAGGAGGGAAATACTTAGAGATAAAAGCATCTTTGCACTTATTCCACGAATCAATACTATTTCTAGGCAAAGAGGAGAAGCAAGTTTTAGCACGATCTCTAAGTGAAAACGAAAATAACTTCAATTGAACAATATCATTATATGTATCATTTTTCTTTTGCATATCACACAAATCAACAAAGTTGTTTAGATGGGTAGCGGCATCTTCACTAGGAAGGCCGGAGAATTGATCTTTCATCACAAGATTCAACAAAGCAGCATTGATCTCATAAGATTCAGCATCGGTAATAGGAGCAATCGGAGTGCTAATAAAGTCATTGTTGTTGTTATTGGAGAAGTCACACAATTTGGTATTGTTCTGAGCCATAGTGACAAGCAAGCAATCCAACACACGCAAGCGAACAAGAAGCAAGCGAACGAAAAACACACGGCGGAAGAAGGGCAAATAAAACGGCAAGGGTGAAGTGGGGGAGAGGAAAACAAGAGGCAAATAAATGTAATGCGAAGGATAAGGGTTTGTGATAGGTACTTGGTATATGACTTTTGCGTAAGCCTCCCCGGCAACGGCGCCAGAAATTCTTCTTGCTACCTCTTGAGCTTGCGTTGTATTACCTCGAAGAGGAAAGGGAGATGCAGCACAGTAGCGTAAGTATTTCCCTCAGTTTTTGAGAACCAAGGTATCAATCCAGTAGGAGACCACGCGCCAGTCTCTCGCACCTGCACAAACAAATAAGAACTTCGAAGCCAACGCGATAAGGGGTTGTCAATCCCTTTACGGTCACTTACGAGAGTGAGATCTGATAGAGATGCTAATTATATTTTTGGTATTTTTGGTTTAATAAAACAACAAATAAAAGCAAAAAAAGTAAAGTAGATGTAGATCGATATGTTGAGAATAGACCCGGGGGCCATAGTTTTCTCTAGTGGCTTCTCTCATGATAGCGATATTCTACGGCGGGTAAACAAATTACTGCCGAGCAATTGAAAGAAAAGCGAATAATTATGAGACTATCTAGGCATGATCATTGTATATAGGCATCACGTCCGAGAAAAGTAGACCGAAACGATTCTGCATCTACTACTATTACTCCACACATCGACCGCTATCCAGCATGCATCTAGTGTATTGAGTTCATACGAATAGAGTAACGCCTTAAGAAAGATGACATGATGTAGAGGGATAAACTCAAGCAATATGATGAAAACCCCATCTTTTTATCCTCGATGGCAACAATACAATACGTGCCCTGCTGCCCTTACTGTCACAGGGAAAGGACACCGCAAGATTGAACCCAAAGCCAAGCACTTCTCCCATTGCAAGAACTATAGATCTAGTAGGCTAATCCAAACCAATAATTCGAAGAGACTTGCAAGGATATTATGAGCACACATAAAGAGTTCAGAGAAGAACCAAGTATCTTTCATAGATAACCTTGATCATAAACTCACAATTCATCGGATCTTGACAAACACACCGCAAAAAGAGATTACATCGAATAGATCTCCTCGAAGATCGAGGAGAACTTTGTATTGAGATCCAGAGAGAGAGAAGAAGCCATCTAGATACTAGCTATGGACCCTAAGGTCTGTGGTAAACTACTCACAACTCATGGTGAGGGCGATGATGATGATGATGAAGGCCTCCGTGATGGATCCCCCTCTCGGAACAGGCTCCAAGATGGGATCTCCACGGGAACAGAAGCTACGGCGGTGGAATTAGGGTTTTCTCTCTGCGTATGGAGTTTCTGGGGTACGTAGGTATATATAGGAAGAAGGAGGGCACCGGGGGCCACACGGGCCAGCCTCGAGGCAGGGGGCGCGCCCTGGGAAGGGGGGCGCGCCCCCCACCTAGAGGGCAGCCCTTCTGTCCTCTGACTTGGTCCTGACGTTTCACGTGCGTGATTTTCTCCAAAAATATCTCTCGCGAAGGTTTCATTCCGTTTCGACTCCGTTTGATATTCCTTTTCTGCAAAACCCTGAAATAGGCAAAAAACAACAAAATGGACTAGGCCTTTGGGTTAGTAGGTTAGTCCCAAAAATGATATAAAAGTGAAAGATAAAGCCCATTAAACATCCAAGACTTCATAAATAATAGCATGGAACAATAAAAAATTATAGATACATCAGAGACGGATCAAACCACCACTCTATTCCACCTATAGTGTTATGTCTATGGCTCACGCTCATGTATTGCGTGAAAGTTGAAAAAGTTTGAAAAAATTGAAGTATGAAACAAGTGCTTGGCTGAAACCGGGGTCTTGCATGATTGGAATATTTTGTGTGACGAAGATGGAGCATAGCCTAACTATATGATTTTGTAGGGATGAACTTTCTTTGGCCATGTTATTTTGAGAAGACATGATTGCTTTGTTAGTATGCTCGAAGTATTATTATTCTTATGTCAATATAGACTTTTGTCTTGAATCTTTCGGATGAACATTCATGCCACAATAAAGAGAATTACATTGAGAATTATGTTGGTTAGCATTCCACATCAAAAATTCTGGTTTTATCATTTACCTACTCGAGGACGAGCATGAATTAAGCTTGGGGATGCTTGATACGTCTCCAACGTATCTATAATTTTTTATTGTTCCATGCTATTATATATTCTGTTTTGGATGTTTAATGGGCTTTATTATACACTTTTATATTATTTTTGGGACTAACCTACTAACCCAAGGCCCAGTGCAAATTGTTGTTTTTTTGCCTATTTCAGTGTTTCGCAGAAAAGGAATATCAAACGGAGTCCAAATGGAGTGAAACCTTCGGGAGAGTTATTTTTGGAACGATACCTTCACGAGAGACTTGGAGTACAAGTTAGAGAAGAAATGAGGTGCCCACGAGGGGGCAGGGTGCGCCCAGGGGGGTAGGCGCGACCCCACCCTCGTGGGCCCCATGTTGCTCAACCGACGTACTTTTTCCTCCTATATATACCCATATACCCTGAAAACATCGAGGAGCACGAAGAAACCCCAATTCCACCGCCGTAACCTTCTGTTCCCATGAGATCCCATCTTGGGGCCTGTTCTGAAGCTCCGTCGGAGGGGGCATCGATCACGGAGGGCTTCTACATCAACACCATAGCCCCTCCGATGAGTTGTGAGTAGTTTACCACAGACCTTCGGGTCCATAGTTATTAGCTAGATGACTTCTTCTCTCTCTTTGGATCTAAATACAAAGTTCTCCTCGATCTTTGAGCTGATCTATTCGATGTAATCTTTTTGCGGTGTGTTTGTCGAGATTCGATGAATTGTGGGTTTATGATCAAGATTATCTATGAACAATATTGGATTCTTTTTTGGAATCTTTTATGTATGATTATAATATCCTTGCAAGTCTCTTTGAATTATTGGTTTGGTTTGGCCTACTAGATCTATAGTTCTTGCAATGGGGAAGTGATTGGCTTTGGGTTCAATCTTGCGGTGTCCTTTCCCAGTGACAGTAGGGGCAGCAAGGCACGTATAGTATTGTTGCCATCGAGGATAAAAAGATGGGGTTTATATCACATTGCTTGAGTTTATCCCTCTACATCATGTCATCTTGCTTAAGGCGTTACTCTGTTCTTATGAACTTAATACTCTAGATGCATGCTGGATAGCGGTCGATGTGTGGAGTAATAGTAGTAGATGCAGAATCATTTCGGTCTACTTGTCACGGACGTGATGCCTATATACAATGATCATGCCCAGATATTCTCATAACTATGCACTTTTCTATTAGTTGCTCGACAGTAATTTGTTCACCCACCGTAGAATTATGCTATCATGAGAGAAGCCACTAGTGAAACCTTTGGCCTCGGGTCTATTCTCATCATATTAATCTTCCATCTACTTTACTTTGCATTATTTACTTTCTGCTCTTATACCAAAAATACCAAAAATATTGTCCTATCCTATCTATCATATCTCACTCTCGTAAGTTATCGTGAAGGGATTGACAACCCCTTATCGCGTTGGCTGCGAGGTTCTTATTTGTTTGTGCAGGTGCGAGGGACTCGCGCGTGGTCTCCTACTGGATTGATACATTGGTTCTCAAAAACTGAGGGAAATACTTACACTACTGTGCTGCATCACCCTTTCCTCTTCGAGGGAATACAACGCAAGCTTGAGAAGTAGCATTGACCTCGTACCTGAATCGTTCGAAACCCGAAGTCATGAGGAACTTCACCTTTACGGTTGGATCATGGGATATCTCATTCAACAATTTGTAGCCTAGATACTCGGACGTGAGTTGACGGTGTCCCTTGCTTCGATCCGCTTTGTCTGGCGGTATGCACTCATGGGTGGCCACATAACTCTTCAACTCGCATTGCCTGGTTTCGTTGATCTTTCTTCCATGGACCTTCCATGGGCAACCTTGTTTGTCATATTTGATGGTGTAGCGCACATTTTGGTAGCAATGACCAACAACAAGCAGCCTATGGTTCTGGATGGCGTAGTCAATCAACCATATATTGAACTCTTGCAAACAACCAAACTTGATCCCTTTCTTCAAATGAGCATTCTCGTCCTCACCCGGCGGCCTTGGATCACCCATCCTCGGGCAAGTTGATGGTTCCACCAAACACAACCTCATGCCTCCATCAACAACGGCCTTGTCGGCAAGACTAAGATCACGAAACAAAGAGGGCCCCCTTTCTTTGCCATTGGCCTTCTTGTAGACTTGATTTTCTTGAGCCGTGAATCCATCTTCGTCCAATTCTTCCGGTGGACCCTCATCATCTGACTCATACATACACATACGGCTATAAGGGGGGTTACGGTCCATGTCTTGTTGATGCAAAATGGCATCCAAGTCACCAACGGGATTGTAATGAATCTCTTATCGTTCCGCATACACATCATTTTGAGCAATAGCATCTTCATCCACATGAGCAATGACATCTTCATCAACATGAACAATGGCATGTTCATCAACATGAGCAATGACCTCATCTCGAACAACTATGGCTCTAGCATTGAGGTCCTCTTCATTTGGTTGGCTAGTTGGTGGTTGGCTACAAGCATTGTGGTCATACACAACGACACCATCATGTATTGGGGAGGACACATTCCGGTTCAAGTCGAGTAATAGCCGAGGAACTTCAACCTTCGTGGCAAATAACTCAAGTGACTTGTCTTGTGATTCCTCAACTTTATCCTTATACAAATTCCAATGCAATTGAGAAGTGATGGGCATACTCTTTAATCGGGACTGTACTCCCACTCCCACATCATATCTCCCAATAAGCTTGACATCATCACTTGGGTTAATGCAATTGAGGACGCTTCTCACTTTCACGACAATATCATCATAGCTCGGGATTGTGTCAAAAACCATGGCCTCCTCCCCTTCATCGGCATTTCCATTCATAAAATACGCCTTGTCCAAATAATGCACATTCACTAGTTTATCCATCTAAAAACAATGGAAAAACATTGAGTCGTCCATGGGTCGGCCATTTCATATGGATGAACTACCTAAAATATGCACACTATGAATCAAACCACTAGTATACCTTAATCATAGCATTAACCCAAACCCTAACCCTAACCATTCCTTAACTAAACCACTAACCCTTACACAAAATCCAGCTTCCAAAAAATGGATTGACACAAAATACTTAGGAAAACCATAAATGCATCATAAATGCTCCATAAATGCAAGAACTTAAGATGCACCTAGGGTTTGCAAAACTAGTTGATTCCAACCAAATTAGTTGATTCCAACCAACCAAATGAAGGGGAGTGGGAGAGGTACCTTGGGTGATACAAATGCCCCGGATCCACCGGACAAATCACAAGCAATGGAGGAGGATCTAGTGAGTGCTTTTGTGAGGGGAAGAGTAGGAGAGAGATTGAGCTCGAAGAAGAAGATGAGTGGAGTGGATAGGTGGTGGGTGGGCCCCACCATCTTATCCACCATGGGACCCTACCGCCGAGGTCCCTAGCGGTAGGGTGTGCGGATCTACCGCCGTGCCCTCCGGTGATAGGCCCTTTGCCATGCTAGCAGCCACCGTTAACGGCTTGACGGCCATCAGCACCCTACCGCCGAGACGTGCGGCGGTAAGCTGTACAATGCTACCGCCGGCCTCCTTGGTGGTAGCAAAAAGGTCAGATCTAAAAAAAATCGGAATCAAGGTAAAATCCTACTAAGGTAGAGAAAAAGGGTCAAACACGAAAATTTGCCGCAGACCGGTAGATCGCCTCGCCTGGGTATCTGGATGATGGCTTCACAACGATACGTGCTACTACCTTCGTCCTGGTTTATTGGTCCCCATTGTAATATGTGTCACATTTTGACTATAAATTTAACTACCAAAATGTTAGTGCATGTTATAAAAATTCTATCATTAAAAACTATGTTCGAATACGAATCCAACAATATAACTTTTGTTGACATGCACAAACATTTTGTCAGTTAAAACTTTGATCAAAATTTAGCACAAATTATATAAGGAACTAATAAAACAGGACGGACGTAGTAGGTGAAAATGGACAGAATTGGCCCTTATCTAAAACTTCAACACAAAATGACTTCATTCTGAAAATATTTCACGAAATGGCCCCTTTTGCATGACGCCCGGGGCTAGAGCGCCATGCTAGATAGCATGACGTCCCGGGGTAGGGCGGCATGCTATTTGGCATGGCACCCTAGGCCGGGGCGCCATGCTACATGTCGCTACCAAGGCGCCCTAGCCCGGGGCGTCATGCTCTCTAGCATGGCGTACTAACCCCGGGCGTCATGCAAAAGAGGCCATTTTCGTGAAATATTTTTAGAATTAAGTCATTTTGTTCATTTTCACACGTAGTAGTGGACGTGTACCGTCTAGCTAGCTAGCTTTGCAGTCGCCATTCTTTGCTAGGGCACGATACAGCCGCAGAGCACGCGTGCGTGTTCGCCGGCTACCACTGAGATTTGGCAGTTGACAGCCGTGCGTGCGTGCAAGGGCTTTAATTTACACGATTGATGTGATGTGCCATGTGTGGGGTCTAGCTTCTTGGAGCTAGTACGTCCTTGCTCCCAATAATTAGCGGCTGAGTCGCGGTAGCTAGGATGATTTCCCTTTTCGGAAGGAGGCAAACAGTTTGGGTTTTTAATTAGTTACCGAAATTTTGGTCACTTCATTGATCCGGTCAAAGTAATACTCCCTCCCTTCCTGAATATAAGTCTTTTTAAAAATTCCAGTACAAACTACATACGGATGCATATAATTATATTTTAGAATGTATATTCACTCATTTTACTCTGTAGGTAGTTCATGATGAAATCTCTTAAAAAAACTTATATTTAGGAATAGAGAAAGTATTCATTTTAATAGCATTCATGTATAATGATGTTATAGGTGCTGTAACATTTAACAACTCTAAATAATCTAATTCAAACAAATAACATGACAACAGCGCTATAAATGTTGAACTTGTAGAAATGCGAATACATGCAAAAACAATGAATTAGCACATCCGTGAAATTGGGATGAACGGCAAATCCATGGCTAAAAGCAAGGTAATTTGAATATATGGACGGTCAGGAAGAGCGCAATGGCAGCGTTCTTGCACAGCGGTGATGAAGCTACAGTAAAAGAAGTCGGTTTTTTCCCCAAGGAACAGTAAAAGTAGTCGTGGTCATGGAAAGTGCCCTCGGCCTGATGATGCAGGTCCACAAAAACACAGCTCCCGAGAATGGGCCTTTAAGATTTTTCTGCCATTTATTTATTAATATGGTCCTAAAGCCCATAAAATTTCAACAATGTGTTTGTTCTGTTTTCATTATGCAGATTGCGTCAAATTTCTAACGTTGGCGACGGAGATACCTCCAATCCCACCAACTACTGGTTTCAAATTTGGTAGATTTAGGCAGTCACCTATATAGAGACACACTATCGCCTTTTCCGGTTTTGAGTTTTGTCATTATTCAATTATTTCAAATCTATGTACATGCGTTTGTCATGGTTGTCATATGTTTGATAGCTTAACCAAAAGGCTATGAATCACCGTTGGGTACTTTGTTAGTTGCCCATGCTGTCATTCACATTCATTATTTTCTCAGCTACTAAAGGTGGTAAACTCCCACAAAAGAAAAAGGTGGTAAACTGGTTGAATAATAAAGGAACCATAAAACAGTATTCGTGTGAGAAGAAAAGAACTAACTTTTTCCCAACAACAAGCATGGACTGTTGTCTCCCATGCTCATTAAGACTAAAGAGTGTGGTTTACAAGAAGATGTTGACTCAGTTCATAATAAGGAATCCACCGCTCAATGCCCTATTGGTAGGATTATCCTCTTATTATTACCCGCTTTTTTTCTGAACAAGTACTCAATTCTGATAGAGCCAACCATATGCGTCATGAGAAGCCGCCGCCTCATGCTCCTTCTCCCAAGAAAGCTAGGGTTCCTGCCTCTCACCGGCGTCGCTGCAGGTCCGCCTCGTCTCTGGTGGCTCTAGGGCCATGGGCGTGGTGGATCCTGGCAAGGGCCGGCGGAAGGGTTCGGGTTTTAATCGTTCTTTTCATTTTTGTTAGGGTTTGTGTCCTGCTCGGGAGAGGGCGAGACGGCGGCGGCTCCCTGAAGATGGAATAAAGTTCTCCCCGCCTAGCCACCGTTCCAGCGATGCGTCTAGCATCGTTGGTGGGCGCGTGGAGGTGCGTCTCCGGCGGATCTATCTTTGGTAGATTTCCTCGGATCTTATCGTTGTTCGTCTACGTTCGTGTGTCTTTGGGTTGGATCATTCTGATCTAAGTTATTCTTCATCAGCGACGGTTGATGTTCTGGTGCGCTGCTCCTGTGTAGCCTTAGCACGACGACTTCTCGACTGTCTACTACAACAACCTCTGCCCGACTCCGGCGATGGAGGGGCGATGACGGCGGCGCGCCTTCGGCTCGCTTCAGTGCTTGTAGTCGGTGCTAGATTGGTCTATGAATCTAGATGTAATTTTATTATTTCTGGTGTTTGTTGTACTGTCATGATTGAAGATGGATATATTGGAAGTTTCCTCGCAAAAAAACCCATATGGCCATCGTTGAGATAGTTTTGAAAACTCTGGAGTTCATTTCTAATCAAAATTTCCTCAACCCCGGAATGATAAGAACTATCACTTCCTCACTCATAAAAGCGCGTCAATCTGTCAGTAATAGAACACTACCATTCTTTGAGGGAAAAGTCAGATGAGGCAACTAGATGACAAACAATTTGTCACCGAGGACCAAAATCAGATCGTCGAGCAAAAGAGCATTGCACTGTCAAGTAGTCGATATTACAAGATCGCCGATCAAAAGAGCATTGCACTGTGAAGTAGTCGATATTACAAGATCGCTGAGGAAAAGAGCATTGCACGGTCATGTGTCGGTTTGTATGGTGATCATTGCTTTATATATAAAGCGGGGCGCGAGACTTTTTCGGTAAAGAGCATTGCACTTTCAAGTAGTTGATATTTTCCGACACTTGATCGCAGAGGGGACAAATCGAAGCCCTAGGCAGAATCCTCCAACCATCCAACAACAATTCATCATCACCAATTATATTAAACCTTTCGAGTTCTAAATAATTATATTATTCTCTCATATATGACATTAACTAGTTAGTTTTTTTGTTAACATTAAAAAAGCTAACCACATTATAAAGCAGCTAAATATTAAGTTATGATAATTTTATTGTATAATATTAGCATTGATTGCGGAAAATAGAGCCACACTACATTAAGGGCACATATATTGCAAGAAGTGTGATGCTAGCGCTTGTTTTATACTCCCTCCGTCCCAAAATAAGTGACGCAAAAGTGACTCAACTTTGTACAAAGTTAAGTCACTTTTGCGTCACTTATTTTGGGACCGAGGGAGTACATCGCTCTTACAATGTTTGGATACGGAGGGAGTATTAAAGAAAGGTAAAAAAATGAATCAAATGTATGTCATATGTACAAACATTTTATATATGTTTTTTTGCGGGTGTAAAAAATTTTATTCCGAAGCAATAGAGTTACAGTCCGCTAATATGAGATCTAGAATAAAAGGTGGCCCTCGATGTAACCAACAAGCGGTACGGCGAGCATAATTACCAAAACAGTGAGAAATCTTAATTTGTGACCGGGCTATCTGGAACAAACTCATGCTCCAACATGAGCAACTTAATCTCCTGTGACAAGTGGCCATAAGACGATTTGGGAGGGGTGAATTTAACAGTGAAGCGAGAGCGCCCACCGAGTTGGTGATGAGGGCACGACCTCGGACGCGCCACTGATTCGGCCCGATTTTTTATAATGCAACGAACTTTCTAGATCCACCGATAAAAAATACTCCCAATTACACGAGCAGTATGCATAACCTGAAGAATGTGTGACGACGATCAATGGCTAATCCCTCGACACACGAGGAACCTTCCGCTAAAGTAGACATAATCAGCACGCAACCCGTCGAGAACAACGGACCTCAAGCCAAGTGCAACTTTCATGCAAAAAATTCACACAAAATAAATAAGAATGGCACCCAAAGAAGGCCCCTTAATATTCGATACACATGTTGTCTAATCTGTAGAAAATATAACCTACCCTAAGACTCACGTATATTGCATATATAAAGGCAACGGTACAAACGACTATCAAAAGGAGGATTGCCAGAATCAGGCGCGCAAGCCCGAATAAGTTTTTTTACCAGTGGCGGGATGTACCGGTGGAGAATCCATCATCCATCAATTTTCTCAAGATGCGTGTTGTCTGACTCCGTATAAATTTGTAAACGGATTTCTCTACCATACCCAGTTAATACAACAGACAAAACTGACACAGCATGTCTTTTCAGCCTTTTCACGGAGGAGAGAGAGTTAGAGTGGAGATGAACGATGCATGCATGTAGCCTCTCTTTCCATACACTCAAATGAATTAATTTTCATCCTCATATTTTTGAATACTTGATATGTTTTGAACCAAATGTTCATTTTTCAAACTTTTTATATATTCGAGACGATAAGACCTTTCAAACAAGACTAATCTGGGATACATTTTGACTCGTTTGAATTTTATGTATCGTATTTCAATATTATTGTGTTTCGATTATTTCACTCATCTCAAACTATATTACACTCATTCAACTGAAATACTATATTTCACTTGTTTTAAAAAAAGTGATTTCACTCGTTACAAAAGATAGATTTCACTCATTTCACTAGTTTCAGAAAACATATTACACTCATTCAATTCAAATACTATGTTTCGCTTGGTCTAAAAAAGTGAATTCACTCGTTACAAAAGAAAGATTTCACTAGTTCGGATAACATATTACACTCATTTAATTGAAATACTAAATTTCACTTCTTTAAAAAAAAGTGCTTTCGCTCGTTACAAAAAAAAATAGATTTCACCCATTTCACTAGTTTCAAAGTACATATTACACTCATTCAATCGAAATACTATATTTCACTTGTTTCAAAAAAGTTATTTCACTTGTTACAAAAGATAGATTTCACTTATTTCACTAGTTTCAGAAAATATATTACACTCATTCAATTGAAATACTATATTGCACTTGTATGTAGAAAGTGATTTCACTCGTTACAAAATACATGTTTCAATTCTTTGAAATAATTTATATCTATGAACTTAGTGAAATTTATTTTTTGAACTAAGTGAAATCTATGAAACGAGGTATTTTGTGAAGACTTTGAAACATGTTATTTTGAAATCTAATTTAAAAATATTCAAGATTGATCTTGTTCTCAGGATCATGTTGCAAGGAATTTGAATCTATAAAAAAATCTATAATGAAATTTTAATGTGAAATATGATGACCATCTAAAATTGTAAGCAAAAAATAAAAAGATGGATTTGTTTGGGAGGGGGGGGGAGGACAAAGGTTGCATGCATGCTGGGCTGACAAAACTGACATACTAGTACAAATAGTGGCTCATCCTCCTGACATACTACAGTGATATACTAGGGATGGGTTATAGATATACAGTGATATATAAAAGGTGGGCCACGACGACGCATGAATCGCAAACCCAGCGAACGGCGGATCGTTTGCCGGTACATCCCTGAACCGGTAAAAGAGACTTTACGCACGCAAGCCCACCTCACGTACACGTACGTGTGAAGATCTCCTATTTCCTTCGAATCCAACTACTTGTTCCAACACGTCATCTCTCTCCTAGTCCTAGTACTATTAAAGTAAGGAAAGCTAATTAATCTCTCAGGATACGTTGATCACAGACCTTATTATATGAAGAAAACTAACGTCCACACATGTGGCATCTTGCACATCGTCCACACGCATTTATTATCACTCGTTTTCCACGTGTGAACATATGACATTAGTAGGAATCTTTTTTGTTTTCAGCTTAAATTTGTTTATCTCCTAAATAAAAAATTGAATTAAAAATCCGTTTTCACCATTGAATCTGCCTCGACGAGATCTTCAAAACTAGACCCCATGTTGGTATGTTATGACAATTTTTAAATTTTTTTTTGCCCAAAAGTTGTCATGATGTTTACACTGTAGTTGCCGTAGTGCTTAAACTAAAGTTGCCATGTGGCAATTTGAGTTTGTAGTGCATGGAAATCTTAGTATTTTGATTATGGCAACTCCAGTACTTTGACCATGAAAATTATTTTTTGTATGAACCATGGCAATTTTAGTTTATGATTCCATGTTTCTTAATTCCCCGTTTTATAATGTGTCAAAATTTACTTTAAATGTAGAAGAAAATAGTTGAAATATATCATACCAACTTCCATGGCAATTCATGTGCAATAGACATGTCAACTTTTAACCCCCAAAAAAATTCGTCGAAATATATTGATATGAGATCTAGTTTCAAAGATCTTGTCGCGAGGGATTTAATGGTGAAAACGGATCTTCTATCGAATTATTCATTTAAGAGATAAAATATTTGAAAAACTAAAAATCCAAAAAGATTCCAACATGCATGCAAGCGGTGACATGGCACGGTCTGTGTGTTATAGGGCGTGTGTCAGGGATATTCCTACCAGGTATAAACCGCCCAGGAGGGGCCGGTTTATGTTGTCAAGATTATTTCGAAGCCCAGTGGAGACATGAAGCAAGAGACTTTAGCCCAGGAGATTTAGAACTCAAGTGTTAGGGCCCATGGTTTGTAAACCGCCATGTTATGTAACTTGAGATGTAAGATAGAAAGAATAGAGACCATGGCGGACACGTTTATGAGCCGACCTCGGGACTCTGTAAACCGGACCGGACGTCACCTCTTATATAAAGGAACGACCTGGCGACGGTTCAGGGCAGAGAAGAACAGTTCGAGACACAGGCAAAGCGGATTCGCTCCCTGGTCATCGAAACCCTAGCAATACACACCAAACTAGACGTAGGCTTTTACCTTCATCGAAGGGGCCGAACTAGTATAAAAATCCATGTGTCCTTGTCCGCTTTAACCCCTTTAAGCTAACCCGTAGCAATGGCCTCACGACTAAGTCCTTTTGCTAGGACATCTGACATGACAAAACCACGACAGTTAGCACTCACCGTGGGGCTATCGCACGATGGTTTCGAGTTCTTGAAGGGCAGCTTTGAAGGACTCAAGGGCTACGTAGTGGGCCGGATGAATAAGAGTCGTCGCGGCAAGATCTACATCGACGATGCAGGCTGGGGCCCCGAGGCCGATTCAATCGAATACGGGTACCGGGTCCCCTTCGGCGGCATCCACGTCTTCATCGGCAAGATCGACGAACCGGGCCCTGAGCCGGACATCTTCCCCAACATCGTCGAGCCGGCTCAGCGTGCGAGACCTGTCTGGATTCAGCCCGCCATGAAGCACGTATTCGTTGGAACAGTGCATGGAGTACAAGCCGAGGACAGATCGGACTCTGGCGGTGAGACTGTTGTCTATTCCGGTGACGAATCGTCCTCCGGAGAGACAGAATCTTTATACCTGCTGCAGGACGGCCGACCTGAGGGTTGTTCCGATGGTGACAGTATTCCGGACCCCCTCGATCCGCCAAACCGGGTTGCTTTCTTTATGGCCGGATCACAACCTGTGCAGCAGTCCTCAACAACAGCGGCGTTGACATCAGATGCGATGGGGGCTAGGGCTGGAGATCCTGCCCCATCACCGTCTGAAACTTTATCCGCCTTGGTCGACAGTTTGACAGCGTTATTAACAGCAGAGGTAGCCCAGGCCAACAAGGAGCAGCATGATGCGGAGGTCGCTCGGGTGAAAAGCCGGATTGAACAAGCCAAGTTGGACCTAGCTGCTGAGAAAGCCAGGCGGAGCTTGATGCTCAAGCCTATCGACTCATGTTGGATCAGACCGATTCACACGAGGTAATGATGAGAAGGCAACCATCTCGCTTGCCACCGGTTTATGAGGCAAGGAATCTCTTTAGCACGCCAGGAGCAGGAACCAGTAACCAGCCGAAGGTGAACCAGGGAGGGGCGCCGGGCACGGGAGCGTCAGTTCAGCCGCCGGCCGCAGAGCCAACCCGCCAGGTTGTGCCGTCACAGCATGTGTCCACCCCTCCTGGTCATTACTCTAATCCGTTGGATAACATAGTCGTCGCCGCTTGATACGTCCAAAATGCATCACTATTTTACATCGTAATTCATCCTTATTCATTGATATATTTTACATTACGATGATGTTCTTATGTTGTTTTAGCCTATTTTACACAGTTTGCAACTTTCCGGTGCCGAAGCAGCAGATGCAGGATTCAGCGGTAAAAAGTGGACGCTGAGTTGCTGAAGAAGAATACCTCCAAATTACCTGAAAATCGACGGAGGGTATTTTCCAGAAGGATCACGAAGATACGCAAAAGAGCAACCAGAGGGGGGCCACAGGGTGCCCAGGCGGCCACCTGGCGCGGCCCCCACCCTGGCCGCGCCGGGAGGGCGCCTGGAGCCCTGGCCCACTCCAGGCTCCTCCCTCTGGCCTATATACTCCTCGTCATCCAGAAACCCTAAAGAGAGGGGAGTTTACGGAGTTCCGCCGCCGCTCCGTGGCGGAAACCTACAGAGAAGAAAAGCCATCTCCGGCGGGCAGATTCCGCCGGGGAGATCACCTCCCGGAAGGGGAGATCATCGCCATCGTCATCACCATCGTCACGGGCATCATCGAGATCATCATCAACATCAGCACCATCTCCATCTTCATCCAATCTCATCTCACAATTGCAACTTGTGTTGTAATCCGTACTATCTATCCTCTCTACTCTATCGGTGTTGATTACTACTTTGTGGTGAATGCTATTGAGTTTTGTTGGAGAAATATCATTGTGTCCAGATTGTTTATCATCCATCTATCTCCACTGATCATGATCTCTTTTATGTCTTGTGAGTAGTTACTTTAGTTCTTGAGGACATGGGAGAAGTCTTGTTGTTTGTAGTCATATGATGTTGAAGTAATATGTGTTGTTTGATACTTAAGTTGTGTTGTTATTTTCCTAGTGGTGTTGTGTGAGTCGAACACTCAACACTTCTCCTTATTAAGGACCTAGGGGAATACATTGTGTACAAAGAATGCTTACGGTGGGTTGCCGGAGTGACAGAAACCTGAACCCCGGTTCGCACGCTTTTGCACAAGGGAACAATGGATCATCGATCGTATTGCTATGGTTAGGCTTTTGCCTTAAATACTATCTTGTATTTGCGGATGCTTGCAAGGTGTTTAATCATAAGAGTGCACTCATCTTAGTCTAGAGGGTGTACTAGCATAGATCCACCCACTCAACACTTATCAACACATCACATAGTACCGATACGGAATATGGCGAAAGCACATGACTACCTCTCCCGTGTGTCCTCAAGAACACTTTAGCCTTTATAAGTTCAGTTGCTAGGCCTCTCCTTTGCTCAGAAAGGATTGGGCCACTTGTTACTCTCCAGTGCCTTTTACTTTGCTCGCTTTTACTTTCCTGTTGCTTATATCAAGAAAACCCCTAAAAAGTTATCTTTCAGTGCTTGCAGTTATTCCTTGCTCAGAATCACTTATCAATACCTTCTGCTCCTCGTTGGGTTCGACACTCTTACTTATCGAAAACGCTGCAATAGATCCCTTACGGTTGTGGGTCATCAAGTACCGTTTTCTGGCGCCGTTGCCGGGGAGTGTAGCGCTATTGGTAAGTGAAGCTGGTGAGGAAGTTTTTATATTTCTGTTTTTATTTTGTTGTTGCTGCTCTTTGTCCTTATGGACAACCTTGCTATTGGATCGTTGCTTGTGGGAAGACGCCCCACATCTGTGGTGGTTGCTCCTCCCCCTACTGAAATTGTGCCCTATAAAATACCAGCTGGTATTATCGATTATGTTTTGGCTAATCGTTATGCAGGAGACAGACATCCCGGTGAACACTTGCTCTATCTGTCACAACTATGTTCATTATTTAAGCTTGCAGGTGTATCAATGGAGTTTGTCATGAGGAAATTGTTCTCCGTATCGCTTATAGATAAAGCTTCTGTAAGGGCACTCTTCTCCCTAATGGTTTTGGTGATTGATGACAATACTCTTGCGGACTAATCGTGTGCTGTAAGCTCATACAGGTATATCTCTCTTATGGCACAAGACGATTGTTATGCCCCTCGGATCCCATGAAGGACGGTGTTTTCTTTTTGCTCCCTGTAGGTGGCATTGAGTGATAGGAAAGCCGTACTATTAAGAGGGGGTCCGCGTCGGAAAGGTTTGGGTAGAATCATCACGTACACATCATTCTCCTCCACTTCCTTTCCTTTCTTCTCTGGAGGTCCAACCGGCCTTTCTTTCGTTGTGGCAATTCAGTGGCTTCTGTACTGATCTTCTGCCAAGCATGCGGTAGTACCGCCTTGCCAAGCGGTAGTACCGCACGGGTACACGGTAGTACCGCTTGCCGACACGGTAGTACCGCTCCCGCGGTAGTACCGCGTCCCCATGCGGTAGTACCGTGTATCTGGGCCTGGCACTGGAGTTTAAGTATAAGAAGTGGAGCGGAAGTAAATTTTTACTTCCGCATACCGCACGGTAGTACCGTTTAGCTTAAGCGGTAGTACCGCTCAGCGTAAGCAGTAGTACCGTGTCGCATTTTGCTACTTCCGTTTTCCCTGCGGATGTAGCCACGGATGTAATTTATTTCATCCGTGGCTATATCAGGTCATGTTATTTTGCCGTGGCGGTAGTACCGCTTCCCAAGCGGTAGTACCGCGCAGCCTGCGGTAGTACCGCTCGTAAGTTGCGGTACTACCGCTCTCTGCGGGCTGAAACCCCACATAACGGTTGGATTTGTCCCCCCACTATATATAGGGGGTCTTCTTCTCCAAGGAGACTTACCTCTTCCCCCACTACTCCATTGTTGCTCCAAAAGCTCCATTTCCGCCCGATCTCTCTCCCTAGCCAATCAAACTTGTTGATTTGCTCGGGATTGCTTGAGGAGGCATCGATCTACACTTCCACCAAGAGATATTTGATTCTCCCCACTAATCCCTTGCGGATCTTGTTACTCTTGGGTGATTGAGCACCCTAGACGGTTGAGGTCACCTCGAAGCCATATTCCATTGTGGTGAAGCTTCGTGGTTTGTTGGGAGCCTCCGAGTTGTGGAGATTGCCCCAACCTTGTTTGTAAAGGTTCGGTCGCCGCCTTCAAGGGCACCACTAGTGGAATCACGGCACCTTGCATCGTGTGAGGGCGTGAGGAGATTACGGTGGCCCTAGTGGCTTCTTGGGGAGCATTGTGCCTCCACACCGCTCCAACGGAGACGTACTTCCCCTCAAAGGGAAGGAACTTCGGAAACACATCCTCGTCTCCTTCGGTTCTACTTGTGGTTATTTCTTACCTTTACTCTTGCATGCTTTACTTGCTTAATTCCTATAGCATGCTTGTGTAGTTGTTGGGCTTATTGTCATTAGTTGTCTTCTTAGTAGTGTATCTAGACAACTTATTTTGTCGCCTAATTTTAATTGGTTAAGAATAGCTAAAAATTGTTAGTTGCCTATTCACCCCCCCCCCTCTAGTCAACCATATCGATCCTTTCAATTGGTATCAGAGCCTCGTCTCTTTTTAAGGACTTTACCGTCCAAAGAGTATGGTTGACAACGTAGTCGAGACGGAGGACCATTCCGATGGAAATCCGTCCTTGCCTACGGTAGATGGGGGAGCCTCCGTCACTCGTGAGGAGTTCAATGTGGCCTTGACCACATTGAAAGAATCACTAGCGAGCGAGGTCAAGGGCATGTTTAAAGAAATGTTTGAGGGGCTTAAATTATCCACCTCACCGTTGGAAGTGGGTCGTCCCGCTACCAACGTGTCAGAGGCTAATCCCGACAAGGGAGAAGCTAGTAGTGAGCAAGCCCCGGTCACTAAGCATGGTAGTGGGAAATTTGCCCAATCTCCTCCGCCTACTCACTATGGAGGACCCGTCCCCACAGCGCATTTAAATTCCGTCGGGACCCCACCAAAGTTTGTTAAAAATACTGATTTTGCTACTTGGGTGTTTCGTTTCAAACGTCATATTAATCATTGTTCCACTAACCTCTGGAGAATCATTGAGCAAGGTTTTTATCCGTATGATCCTGACAACATGACTCCAAGAGAAACTGCCGATCATCAGTTCAACGAGTCCGCTCTTTGCATTCTTCAAGACTCAATCCCTCCTGAAGACATTGCTCATCTTCGTCCATTCACGGTGGCCAAGGAAGCATGGGAACATGTTGGCACAATGTACAAGGGAAGCACAAGCATTCAACGCTCCAACTATGAAGTAGTGCAAGATGAAGCTGATGAGTTTGCAATGATCGAGGACGAAGATCCTCGTGAACTCTATCGAAGATTAACTATTCTTGCAGTATCTCTTCGAGACCATGGCAGTAAGGACACGGATGACAATTGGATCAAGCGCAAGTTCCTCAAGGCCATGATGCCCTATCACAAGGCCATGTCCTCTGTGATTCGTCAGAGACCGGACTTCCACACTTTATCCTCAAACGAAGTGTTGGATGAATTTGTTGCCATGAGGATCCTTGACGTTACCGCCGACAATGCGGTCCTAAGAGCTCAACGATCCAAGAAGCCTAATCTTGCCCTGAAGGCCAAGGCTTGTGTGGAAGAGGAGGAAGTTGAAGATGATGATGAGTGCTGCCCCGAGGACACCAAATATGCCTATCACGAGCACATGGCTCTTGCTTCTAGGCAATTCTGGGGCAAGAAGAATTCAAGGTCCAACTTCAACAGGAACAACTCCAGTGGGAACAAAGGGAAGCAACGAGTAAGGACATGCTTCAACTGTGGAAATGTAAGCCACTTCGTTGCGGATTGCCCATATGAGAAGAGAGAAGACTTTGGAGGCAAGCTTATTCGGAAGGACAAGTCAAAGTCCTATCCCAACAAGAACAACTTCATCAAAAAGACTCCTCCGAAAGTGTTGGTGGCTCAAGAAGAATATGTGGAGGATGATGACAATGATGAAGAGGATGAGGTGACCACTATGGCCACAATTGCAATTGCTTCCACTCCGCACTCATCTCTATTCAACTCACCAAACGAAAACATCACCGCCAAGTGTCTTATGGCCAAGGCCACCAACAAGGTAACTCCGATCATCAACTCTACCATCTCTTCTAACCCCTCATTAATTAATTGTATTGATGAGGGTGAGGGTAGTAAGGAGGGAGAAAATGAATTTGATGTGTTCATAAAGAATCTCAAGGGCAAATCCAAGAAGCATGTGGTTGCTCTCTTGGAACAACTCGGTGAGGCAAATGACATTATTGAGGCTCACGAGGAAACCATCACTAAAATGGAAGGGCATAGTCGAGACTATGCCGATGAGATATCGGATCTCTCTAACGCTCTAGAGGAGGAGCGTGGTCTTCGTTTGACTCTTGAGGAGTCACACAACGTTGATCATGCTAAATTAAAGAAAGATCTTGATCATGCTCTAGTTGTCTCTCGTGTCCTTAACTCAGAGAAGGCAAAACTTGCGGTTGATCATGCTAAACTCAAAGAGGAGTTTGACATACTTGACAAGGCTCACAAGGCCTTGAAAGGAATGCATGCTTCTCTCAAGGAGTCTCATGATCAACTCCAAGTTTCGCTAACCAAGGAAAAGGCTATCTTTCCTCGCATGGTTTTAATTGATAATGCAAATGCGACTAACCCATGTTGTGAGCATGTGCATCTTGTTGAAGAGAATGCCGAGTTGAAGAAGCAACTTGAGAAAGGCCTTGTGACTTGCATACAAGGTGAGAAGAACCTCAACGCCCTTTTGAGCAATCAAAAGGAAGTTGTGGCAAAGGAAGGAATTGGGTTTGCTCCTAAGCCCAAGAAGAAGAAGAATGACAAGACAAAGCAACCACCCCTTCTCCGACAATCCTTTGTGAAAGAAGGAGAGGGCACCTCTACCAAGAAGAAAAGTGGTGGGGTCAAGAAAAACTCCACCACACCCTCAAATATGGCCGGCGATTTTAATCCGTCATACGTTTTATGCCGTGCTAGTGATGGCCATGTGTTTGCTAAATTTGTTGGTTCCTCTTATGAGTACATTGAATGGTCCATTTGGGTTCCTAAGACCCTTGTCACTAACCTCAAAGGACCCATTACCAAATGGGTACCTAAATCCAAGCATTGATCTATTGTAGGGGTTTGCTTCCGGTGGGGGATCATGGTTGCTCGATAGCGGAGCCACAAATCATATGACCGGAAGCAAAGACTTGGTGGTGGACGTGCATCTCGGTTCATCTATGGCCACCAACGTCGAATGGGGTGATGCTTCATCTTCTAAGGTATTGGGACTTGGCAAGGTGGTTGTCTCTCATGATCTCACGATCGAGAAAGTCATGCTTGTTGAGTCCCTTGCATACAATTTACTTTCTGTCCGCCAACTTGCACTCATGGGCTTTGCTACATTCTTTGATATTGATTCTGTGGCCCTCTTGTGGAGCAAGACTCTTAAAGTAGCCTACGTTGGGCATGTCGAGAACGGACTTTATGTGGTTAACTTCTCGAAGCAACCCACTAAGGTTGCGACATGCCTAATTGCTAAAGTTGATGTGGGATGGCTTTGGCATCGCCGTTTGGCCCACGTCAATATGAGATCTTTGCAAAGTCTTCTCAAGGGGGACCATGTCCGAGGACTAACAAATGTTAGCTTTGCCAAAGATCGTGCTTGCAGGGCGTGCATTGAAGGAAAATTACATGAGAAGGCTCACCCTCCCACGACTATCATCTATTCAAAGAGACCTCTAGAGCTCCTCCACATGGATCTCTTTGGGCCTCCCACTTTTGATAGTCTTGGGGGTAGAAAATATTGCTTGGTGATTGTGGATGATTACTCAAGATATACCTGGGTATACTTCTTCAAGAAGAAGAGTGAGACCCAACAAACCGTCATCAACTTTGCAAATGAAGCTCAACGACAACATGAAGCAAAGATTTTGATGATTAGAAGTGACAATGGCACCGAGTTCAAGAACTACACCTTGGATGAGTTTCTTGGTGATGAGGGGATCAAACATCAATATGCCGCCCCATATACCCCTCAGCAAAATGGTGTTGCGGAGAGAAAGAACCGAACTTTAATAGATGCTGCAAGAACTATGATGGCTGAATTCAACTCTCCATACAACTTTTGGGCCGAAGCCATTAACACCGCTTGCCATGCATCAAATCGTCTCTATCTTCGCAAAGGCTTGAACAAAACTCCATATGAGATTCTTACCGGTAACAAGCCCAATCTCAAGTACTTCCGGGTGTTCGGGTGTAAGTGTTTCATTCTTAAGAAAGGTGTTCGGTTGTCTAAATTTGAATCTAGAGCTCATGAGGGCATATTTGTTGGTTATGCTACAAACTCTCATGCTTACCGTGTCCTCAATAAATCCACCGGACTCATTGAGGAGACGAGTAACGTAGAGTTTGATGAAAATAACGGCTCCCAAGTGGAGCAAAGTGGTACTTGTGATACAGGTGATGAAATTCCTCCTCAAGCCATAAGAAGAATGGGTATTGGATACATCCTACCCGTTGAGGAACCCCTTGTGGCCGAAGGAGAAGGACAATGTTCCGCTCAAGTGGAACCATCACCAACCCAAGACCCACACGCTTCCGAAGAACAAAATGAAGGCCCTCAACCGGACGAACAAGGCCAAGTGCGAGATCAATCACAAGATGGTGGGGATCCACCAAATGATGCACAAGGCCAAGTTCTCTCCTCCGAGCAAGATCAAGGTCAAGAGGAAGCTCAAGATCAAGATCTAGCTCCCGACGTCGCTCAAGATGACCAACTCAGTGCTCCTCAGTTATCTCTTGAAGAGCAATTGGAGCGTCGTGCTGCAAAAGTTGCCTCCAGGCTTGCTTCCAGAGAACATCACATGGAGAATATCCTAGGAAGCATCAAAAGGGGGGTAAGCACTCGTAGACAATTGGCAAACTATTGTGCTCATCAAGCTTTTGTCTCCTTTGTTGAACCTAAGAAGGTTTATGAGGCTCTCGAAGACCCCGACTGGCTCAATGCCATGCATGAAGAACTCAATAACTTCGAGCGCAACAAAGTGTGGCGTCTGGTGCCAAGACCAACGGAGAACCATAATGTCATTGGAACCAAATGGATCTTTAAGAACAAGCAAGATGCCCATGGCATTGTCATCCGCAACAAGGCACGTCTGGTGGCTCAAGGCTACTCCCAAGTCGAGGGTATCGACTACGGTGAAACCTTTGCCCCCGTTGCTCGTCTTGAATCTATTCGTTTGTTGCTTGCCTATGCTTCCCATCATAACTTTAAATTGCAACAAATGGATGTGAAAAGTGCATTTCTTAATGGTCCCATTAACGAGTTGGTATATGTTAGACAACCCCCGGGGTTCGAGGATCCTAAGTTCCCCAATCATGTGTATCAACTCGATAAGGCACTATATGGCCTTAAACAAGCCCCACGAGCGTGGTATGAGCATCTTACCGAGTTGTTACAAGATCGTGGGTTTGAAATTGGGAAAATCGACCCCACTCTTTTTACTAAGAAGGTCAAAGGGGAGTTGTTTGTATGCCAACTATATGTTGATGATATTATCTTTGGTTCTCCTAACAAAGCTTTCAATGATGAGTTCGCCGCACTCATGACCACTCACTTTGAGATGTCCATGATGGGAGAGTTGAAGTACTTCCTTGGATTTGAGATCAAACAACGAAGAGAAGGCATCTTCATCAAACAATCCAAGTATACTCAAGACATGCTCAAGAGGTTCAACCTTAGTGATGTCAAGCCGGCTACTACTCCGATGCCAACCAAATGCCAACTTGACATTGATCCCAATGGTAAAGCGGTGGATCAAAAGGTATATCGCTCTATGATCGGATCCTTGCTTTACCTTTGTGCATCTAGACCGGATATTATGTTGAGTGTGGGAATTTGTGCACGGTTTCAAGCCTCACCTAAGGAAAGTCACTTTGTGGCCGTCAAGCGAATCTTTCGATATTTGGCTCATACCCCAAACTTTGGCTTATGGTACCCAAGAGGAGCGAATTTCAACCTTGTTGGTTTTTCTGATTCTGACTGGGCGGGAGACAAAGTGGATAGGAAGTCCACCTCGGGAGGGTGCCAATTTATTGGTTGCTCTCTTGTTAGTTGGTCTTCCAAAAAGCAAAGTTGTGTATCTCTCTCGTCCACTGAAGCAGAATATGTGGCCGCTGGCAGTTGCTGTGCTCAACTCTTATGGATGAGGCAAACTTTGAAGGATTACGGTGTCACTTGTGACAAAGTGCCTCTTTGGTGTGACAATGAGAGTGCCATCAAGATTTCTCTCAACCCGGTGCTTCACTTCAAGACGAAGCATATTGAGATTCGGTATCATTTCATCCGGGATCACATAAGGCAAGGAGAGATCGAGCTTCACTACGTCAACACTCATGATAACCTTGCAGATATCTTCACGAAGCCATTGGATGAAGCTAGATTTCGCGAGTTAAGGCATGAGCTAAATATCATCGATTTGAGCAATGTGGTTTGAGTCTGTGCACACACACCCCTCACACTCAATATAGCTATCTTGTCTAGATGTAGGCATGGACATAGGGGGAGTATTGTTCTCTCAATGAACTATTCCTCCCCCCATTATGCATAAACTAACCAAGTCTTTATCATTTGCCATACATTTGTGGTTTAAATGTTTCAAGTCGAGTTTTGGATCATGGGCCCAAGGATAATTCTTCGCGGTGCCATATCCATATACTCAAACATAGGTGGCCTCGGCCACCGCCCTCCTCTGAAGAGTGTGTTGGTTCACTTTGCGTGTGCGTGCATTTGTGTTTCTCCTTGTTCTTTGTCTAAAGCCTCTTATCAGCCGTGTTTGTTCTTGGAGGAGCGGTACTACCGTGCAAACTTACGGTACTACCGCAGATGGGGTTACGGTACTACCGCTCGACCAGCACGGCAGTAATTTTTTGCTGCCGCTGGTAAAGCGGTACTACCGCTTGGCGAGCGGTACTACCGCACAAGCGGTACTACCGCGATGACCGCGGTACTACCGCACGTATCAAAACGCGTGGGGGTTATAAGCAGGCAGGGGGAGTTCCATCTCCCCCATACCCATTCACTCCTAACCCCCACGTCGTCCCTGTCTCTCTCTCTCAAGAACGCCGCCGGAGGACCTTGCCGGATCTCCTTCCTCGTCCACTCGTTTCTCTTTCCGACCGGTGGGATCGTTCCCCACCACGTCCTCTTGCCATGGATGCAGGTTTTTCCCCGTTTCCCTTCTTCTCTTGCCTTGCCTAAATTTTTAGGGTTAGGGGAGATGCTTAGTGCTTTCTTGTGTTCTTCGTGATATCATCCATGAATGCTTAGGGTGTGGGAGAGTGTTTATGATCTGGATTTGTGCTTAGAGTTGTTGCCACGTAGTTACTGATCAGCCGTAGTACCGTGTGTAGATCGTGTTGGTAGTTTCGAATTGTTTATCTTCCCAGATCTGTTCCGTGCGGTACTACCGCTGGAGAACCGCGGTACTACCGCACGGTGTAAACCAGATCCGATCTGACCTTAGCGGTACTACCGCTGTGCTTAGCGGTACTACCGCTCTAGCGGAATTAAAATTTTAGTACTGCATGTAGAGCGGTACTACCGCGTCCTTACGCGGTACTACCGCTCCGCATGCAGCACTAATATTTTAGTTCCGCCCCCTCGGGCGGAAGTAAAATTTTAGTACTGCATGTCGAGCGGTACTACCGCGTCCTTACGCGGTACTACCGCTCCGCATGCAGCACTAATATTTTAGTTCCGCCCCCTCGGGCGGAAGTAAAATTTTAGTACTGCATGCCGAGCGGTACTACCGCGTCCTTACGCGGTACTACCGCTCCGCTTGCAGCACTAATTTTTTAGGTCCGCCCCTTTGGGCGGAAGTAAAATCCTACTACCGCAGGGCATGCGGTACTACCGCATGTGCCACGCGGTACTACCGCTTGCCCTCCGGTACTATTTTTTTACTTCCATTGGGTCTGCAGTACTACCGTTTGGCTCACACTAGCTTCGTGGCATGTTCTCTTTTCTATTTCCACTGGTTTCTTGTGTCTCTCGAGGCTCTGGCATTGATTCTTCTCGCGTTTGTTTTGCTATGGTTGTGTGTTTGTGTTTTTAGGTGGTGGCTCCGGCTTTGCGGGTCGTCGTACCAACCCAGTTCGTGACACCGGGTCCAAGCGCATGCGTACCCCGAGCGATGTGCCAGAGGGCTCCAACCCCAATCCTCAGCGTCGGTACAAGGTCTCTGCCAACAAGCGCAAGGAATCATCTATGTCTATGGAGGAACTGCCTGCTGGTGAGTTCATGGCTAGACGGAAGATCAACCCATATGGGGATCCTCGTGAGATCTTCCCTGGTGATGATGTCTTCTGGACCAAGCAGCAGTATCGCATCTATCATGAGGTGCTCAAGACCAAGGCAAATCTGTATGTGGATGCTCACTGGATCGATGTGGAGCACATGAGGAAAGATACCAACAGGGCATACTTTGCTGAAGCCCTTGACTTGATCGAGCAGCTGGGTTTGGAACATATCATGACGTTTCAGAACGATTTTGATCCTGAGCTCATTGCACAGTTCTATGCATCTGTCAACTTTCAGGCCAAGGAAGATCGTCCCATGACTTGGATGACTCAGGGTCACAAGATGACAGCCACTTGGAAGGAGTTCATGGATCTTCTTCAGGTTCCTGATGAGGGTCTCCACACCCCTATTGGTTTTCGGCCTCACGCCAACCCTGAAGCAGCCAACAAGGACAAACTTCTTCCTTTCTATGAAGCAAAGACCCTTGCTAGTGGCAAAACAACCTATGTGCTGAATACTTTCCTGGACATTATGTATCGGATTTTTCGCAACACGCTGTTTCCTCGTGTTGGCGACAAGGACAAGGTTCACGCCTATCTGGTGGATATGCTTCTGATGTGTCAAGAGGCTCGCTCCGCTCAGGCTGCTCCTCTGGACATCTCTCACATCATGTGGAATGAGCTTCGGTTTGCTATCTACACTCGCAAGGTACCTATCTATGGTCCTTTCTTATATCTGCTCATCTCCAAGACTTGGGAGAAATTGTATCCAGAGGAGGAGCTGGAGGCCGACTGCTACCGCCACGATCCTATCAAGCTTCGCGTCAAGACTCGCTGGGCCAACACCACTACTCGCGCTCAGGCTGCTGCTGCTCAGATGGGCACTGAGGATGAGCCTATGGAGGAGCCTGCCGATGTTCGCTCAGGCAGATTTGCCCCCTCGTCTTCCTCTTCCATAGAGAAGCCGTCATGGGCCAAGAAGCTCCAGCAGAAGATGAAGGCTCTCTTCTGCATGCAGGCTCAGGGGCAATACCGTGCCCATGTGACTGACAAGAAGACTCGTCAGAGGGACAAGAAGATTCTGTCCGTGTATGGTGAAGCGGTCTCAGACGGATCGGAGGACAACATCACTCCAGAGGCTACCTGGATGGCTCGTCAGGGATACCAGTGGACAGATTCTGATGATGAGTATCAGCCAGAGCAGCAGGGATCTGATGAGGACTATCAGGACGAGGAGCAGCAGGGCTTTGATGACGAGTATGACGACTGAGCTTCTCCCGGGCTGCCACCCATCTTCGTTTCCTCTCTTTCCCTTTGTGGTGTCTCGCTGACAAAGGGGGAGAGTGATTTGCATTTGCCGTCTTGTGTCGTCTTGTGTGTGTGCTTCTTTTCGTTGAACTTGGTCTTATTGTGCGTGTTTCTGTGAGACAATCCATATGGTGTAAGACATATGCCCTCGTATCGTTAAACTTATTATCATGTTCTTATGCTTATCCTATGCAGTTAAATGTATTATAGAGTATCGCATGTGTAGACTCTAGGGGAACGCCATGCCCTGTATGTGTGCAGTGCAGTCCAAAGCACAATCATTTGTAGGCATACATACAGGGGGAGCTCACCTATACTCTAGGGCTTATTTTGTTGTCTCTATCATTTCTTCTCTGTGCAAATCTCGTGTTGTCATCAATACACCAAAAAGGGGGAGATTGTAAGGGCACTCTTCTCCCTAATGGTTTTGGTGATTGATGACAATACTCTTGCGGACTAATCGTGTGCTGTAAGCTCATACAGGTATATCTCTCTTATGGCACAAGACGATTGTTATGCCCCTCGGATCCCATGAAGGACGGTGTTTTCTTTTTGCTCCCTGTAGGTGGCATTGAGTGATAGGAAAGCCGTACTATTAAGAGGGGGTCCGCGTCGGAAAGGTTTGGGTAGAATCATCACGTACACATCATTCTCCTCCACTTCCTTTCCTTTCTTCTCTGGAGGTCCAACCGGCCTTTCTTTCGTTGTGGCAATTCAGTGGCTTCTGTACTGATCTTCTGCCAAGCATGCGGTAGTACCGCCTTGCCAAGCGGTAGTACCGCACGGGTACACGGTAGTACCGCTTGCCGACACGGTAGTACCGCTCCCGCGGTAGTACCGCGTCCCCATGCGGTAGTACCGTGTATCTGGGCCTGGCACTGGAGTTTAAGTATAAGAAGTGGAGCGGAAGTAAATTTTTACTTCCGCATACCGCACGGTAGTACCGTTTAGCTTAAGCGGTAGTACCGCTCAGCGTAAGCAGTAGTACCGTGTCGCATTTTGCTACTTCCGTTTTCCCTGCGGATGTAGCCACGGATGTAATTTATTTCATCCGTGGCTATATCAGGTCATGTTATTTTGCCGTGGCGGTAGTACCGCTTCCCAAGCGGTAGTACCGCGCAGCCTGCGGTAGTACCGCTCGTAAGTTGCGGTACTACCGCTCTCTGCGGGCTGAAACCCCACATAACGGTTGGATTTGTCCCCCCACTATATATAGGGGGTCTTCTTCTCCAAGGAGACTTACCTCTTCCCCCACTACTCCATTGTTGCTCCAAAAGCTCCATTTCCGCCCGATCTCTCTCCCTAGCCAATCAAACTTGTTGATTTGCTCGGGATTGCTTGAGGAGGCATCGATCTACACTTCCACCAAGAGATATTTGATTCTCCCCACTAATCCCTTGCGGATCTTGTTACTCTTGGGTGATTGAGCACCCTAGACGGTTGAGGTCACCTCGAAGCCATATTCCATTGTGGTGAAGCTTCGTGGTTTGTTGGGAGCCTCCGAGTTGTGGAGATTGCCCCAACCTTGTTTGTAAAGGTTCGGTCGCCGCCTTCAAGGGCACCACTAGTGGAATCACGGCACCTTGCATCGTGTGAGGGCGTGAGGAGATTACGGTGGCCCTAGTGGCTTCTTGGGGAGCATTGTGCCTCCACACCGCTCCAACGGAGACGTACTTCCCCTCAAAGGGAAGGAACTTCGGAAACACATCCTCGTCTCCTTCGGTTCTACTTGTGGTTATTTCTTACCTTTACTCTTGCATGCTTTACTTGCTTAATTCCTATAGCATGCTTGTGTAGTTGTTGGGCTTATTGTCATTAGTTGTCTTCTTAGTAGTGTATCTAGACAACTTATTTTGTCGCCTAATTTTAATTGGTTAAGAATAGCTAAAAATTGTTAGTTGCCTATTCACCCCCCCCCCCTCTAGTCAACCATATCGATCCTTTCAGCTTCAGATTGGTATAAGCTTCTCGATAACTCACACTTGCTTGATTGGCAAGAGCTTATGTCTCTCTTTTATACCAAGTTTTATCCTCTTCATGAAATTCATCGAGACAGGAACTATATCTATAACTTTAGGTCTCGTGACGGAGAAAGCATTGCTCAAGCTTGGGGGAGATTGAAGTCCCTAATGCTCAAATGTCCTATTCATGAGCTCCCCAAGAAAATTATACTTACAAATTTTTATGCCAGGCTTTCTCGTCGGGATAAGGAGATGCTGGATGCCTCCTCTAGTGGGGTATTTCAGACAAAGAGCGTTGAAGAAAGGTGGGATCTCATTGAAAGGATCCAGAGGAATACCGAAGATTGGGAAATCGATAAAGGTATTGAACCCGCTATAAATTATGAGCATGATTATGTTGAGAGCTATGTGAAAACTGATTACTTCAATACCTTTTGCTCTAAGATTGGTCTTGATTCCCATCTAATGATTGATTTCTGTAAGGATTTTGCCTCTCACGTTGATTCTTTTAAAAAGAAGAGAGATCAGCATCATGAACCTTTCAAAGAGTTACCTGTTGATATTCATGTTGCTGACCCTATTTTGCCTGCAGTTATATATGAAAAGCCTCCTTTTCCCGAAAGGATAAGGGAGCACTCTCTTGTGACAGGCATAATAAATAAAAGTGAGAGAAGAATTGATGAGCCTGAGGACCAGATCAAGGTCGATCCTCAAGTTGCATTGGTTAAAGACCTTGTTACTAATGATGTTTTGGATTCCAATGTAAATTTTTGTGCTGTTTCCACTAACCTTGTCACAGCCAAGAATAAAGGCCCAATTTCAGGTACTCCAGTAGTATCTGTTAAAATAGGAGATCACAATTATTATGGGCTATGCGATTTGGGATCGAGTGCTAGCGCTATCCCCTATTCACTTTATCAAGAGATCATCGGTGAGATTTCACCTTGTGAACTTGAAGAAGTTGATGTTACCATTCATCTTGCAAACAGAGTAACTATCTCTCCTATCGGAATTGTGAGAGACGTTGAAGTCCTATGTGGAAAGGTAAAATACCCTACCGACTTTCTAGTACTTGGTTCAGTGAGGGACAATTTTTGTCCTATTATTTTTGGTAGACCTTTTCTCAGAACTTGTGGAGCTATAATAGATTGCAAGAAAGGTAAAGTTTCTATTGAATTGAATGGTGAGCCATATGAATTTAACTTTTCTAAGTTCTCTAAGCAGCCTCGTGGTACCGATTTACCTAGTGATGATAAAATTATTGAAAGTATTGCTTCTATTGCTATTCCCCCTAATGATCCTTTGCAGCAATATATGGAGGACCATGAGAATGATTTGCATATGCGGGAAAGAAATGAACTAGATGAAATATTCTTGAGACAACCTGCTATCCTGAAGCACAACCTTCCGTTTGAACCTTTGGGAATTTTATCAAAACCAAAAGAAGACCCGGTGTTCGATCTTAAACCTCTTCCCGATACGCTCAAGTATGCTTATTTAGATGAAAAGAAAGTATATCCTGTTATTATCAACTCTAACCTTTCAGGATATGAAGAAGAGCGACTATTGGAAGTACTTCGTAAACACCGAGGTGCAATTGGTATACCCTTGATGACCTTAAGGGGAATAGTCCATCTATCTGTCAACATACTATCAACCTTGAGCCCGATGCTAAACCAGTTGTTGATCATCAACGACGGTTGAACCCGAAGATGATGGATGTTGTAAGAACTGAGATTCTCAAGCTTCTAGCCGCAGGTATTATCTACCCTATAGATGATAGTAAGTGGGTAAGCCCGGTACATTGTGTTCCTAAGAAAGGAGGTACAACTGTGGTTCCTAATGATTTGAATGAACTAATACCTCAGAGAATTATTATTGGATATAGAATGTGTATTGATTACAGGAAGGTGAACAAGGCAACCAGGAACGATCACTACCCATTGCCGTTCATCGACCAAATGCTTGAAAGGTTATCCAAAAATACCCACTTTTGTTACCTCGATGGTTATTCTGGCTTCTCTCAAACTCATGTTAACACTGCTGATCAAGAGAAGACCACTTTTACTTGTCCCTATGGTACTTATGCTTACAGGCGTATGCCTTTTGGTTTATGTAATGCCCCTGCTACTTTTCAAAGGTGTATGTCTGTTATCTTTCATGGTTTCTGTGAGGAGATTGTGGAAGTCTTCATGGACGATTTCTCCGTCTATGGAACTTCCTTTGACCATTGTCTCCACAACCTTAATAAAGTTTTGCAGAGATGTGAGGAGACAAATCTGGTACTCAACTGGGAGAAGTGCCACTTCATGGTTAACGAAGGAATTGTTCTTGGTCACAAGATTTCCAAAAGGGGAATTGAGGTGGACAAGGCCAAGATCGAAGCAATTGAGAGGATGCCCTATCCAAGGGACATCAAAGGTATTCGGAGTTTTCTCGGTCATGCTGGTTTCTATAGAAGATTTATTAAAGACTTTTCTAAGACTTCGAGACCCCTCACTAATCTTCTCCAGAAGGACGTTCCTTTTGTATTTGATGAAGATTGTAAGGAGGCTTTTGAAGTTCTTAAGAAAGCTTTAATAACCGCTCCTATAGTACAACCACCTGACTGGAATTTACCTTTTGAGATTATGTGTGATGCTAGTGATTTTGCTGTTGGAGCTGTTTTAGGGCAAAGGGTTGATAAGAAATTGAATGTCATACATTATGCTAGTAAAACCCTTGATAGTGCTCAAAAGAATTATGCTACTACTGAGAAGGAATTCTTAGCTGTAGTGTTTGCTTGTGATAAGTTTAGGCAGTATATTGTTGATTCCAAAGTTATTATTCATGCTAACCATGCTGCCATTAAGTACCTTATGACAAAGAAGGATGCCAAGCCAAGACTTATCAGATGGGTACTCCTTCTTCAAGAATTTGATTTGCAGATTATTGATAGGAAAGGAGAAGACAATCCGGTGGCGGACAATCTTTCAAGGATGGAAGATATACCGCATGATCCCATCCCAGTCAACGACAGTTTTCCAGACGAGCAACTTGCCGTTGTAAAAGTACAATCTCTTTCCGATCCTTGGTTTGCAGATTATGCTAATTTTATCGTTGCGAAGTATTTGCCTCTAGGTTTAACATTTCAGCAAAGGAAGAAGTTCTTTCATGATTTGAGGCACTACTTTTGGGATGACCCACATCTTTTCAAAGAAGGTCCAGACGGGATCGTGAGAAGATGCATACCGGAACATGAGCAGAAGGACATTCTCAGACAATGTCATGATAGTCCCTATGGAGGACATCATGCCGGTGAGAGGACCGCACATAAGGTTCTTCAATCAGGTTTTTATTGGCCTACTCTCTTTAAGGATGCTAGAAATTATGTTTTAGCCTGTGATAAATGTCAGAGAGTTGGTAACATTAGTAGAAGGAATGAGATGCCTATGAATTACTCACTAGTGATTGAACCTTTTGATTGCTGGGGTTTTGATTTTATGGGTCCTTTTCCTTCTTCGCACAAGTACACTCACATTTTAGTAGCTGTTGATTATGTGACCAAGTGGGTTGAAGCAATCCCCACTGAAAGTGTTGATCACAAGACATCTTTGAAAATGCTCAAAGATGTGATTTTCCCTAGGTTTGGTGTACCTAGGTATCTCATGACTGATGGAGGATCACACTTCATGCATGGAGCTTTTAGAAAAGCTTTAGCCAAGTACGATGTCAATCATAGAATTGCTTCACCGTACCATCCTCAAACTAGTGGGCAAGTTGAGCTCACCAATAGAGAGATCAAGTTGATCTTACAGAAGACAGTAAACAGAAATAGAAAGGACTGGCCAAATAAGTTAGGAGATGCTTTGTGGGCGTATAGAACTGCTTACAAAAACCCCATGGGCATGTCCCCCTATAAGATGGTTTATGGCAAGGCTTGCCATTTGCCATTAGAATTAGAGCACAAAGCTTTCTGGGCTGTTAGAGAGCTTAATGCTGACCCAAAGTTAGCTGGTGAGAAGCGTCTCATGAACTTGACTTCTCTAGATGAGTGGAGAAGTGAAGCTTACGAGAGCGCTAAAATGTTCAAGGAAAAGGTAAAGAAGTGGCATGATAGGAGGATTCTGAAACGTGAATTTAATGTTGGTGATAAAGTTTTGTTGTTTAGATCCCGTTTCAGGTTTTCTCCAGGCAAACTACTTTCCAGGTGGGAAGGGCCATTTCATATTGAAGAAGTCTATCGGTCTGGTGCAATCAAGATTAACAATTTTGAAGGCACCAAACCTCAAGTTGTGAATGGGCAAAGACTTAAGCATTACATAGCAGGAGACCCTGTCAATGTTGATGTGAATATGATATACACAACAACTCACGAAGAACATGTTGCAGCCCTGTTTCAGACACCAGCAGAAGCAGAATAAGAAAAGGTATGTATTACGGTAAGGAAACATCGCGAACCGCCATAAAAGTTCCATATTATGAGTTTTTGCAAAATTAGTAAAATTCTAAGCCTAAGTGGAGCCGGAGACAAGCTCCAGGGGGCCCAGGCGCCCCCCTGGCGCGGCCTACCTCCTGGCCGCGCCGGAAGGCCGCCTGGGCACCCAGGAGTCCGTCTCCGACCCCACTTTAGCTTGTTACCTTCCTTTCTGTGCAGAAATTTTTGCTATATATTTGCCCGGATTGTTTCGGCAACGTATTTCGCGATTTCGTGTGTTTTCTTTTCGATCTGTTTCTGCCAGGGTAAAAAGTTATTGTTAGAGATGTCTTCTTGTGGCTCGAGCGGAGAGGACTTCTTGGGATGGCGTCTACGTCAAGTCCAGAAGGATCTTAATCAAGGGAAGCACGTTGACTGGGCTACCGAAGAAGAGATTGCCGCAAGACAAGCGGAGATGGAGTGCTCCGTGAGGGAGGAAGTCAAGACTATCACTGCCCAACAACAAGGAGGCCCAAGCAATCCCATCATGGTGGGATCTGTCCAACCTCATTATGATCTTTCTCTTAACCTTTCAGGGCCCTCTACTTCACCTGAAGATCAACATACGCTCTCCACCATCTCCGAGGCTTATCGCATCACCAATCAGCTGTGCGAAGATTTCCGTGTACTAAAGGTACAAGTGGAGATCTTGGAGAAGGAAAACCAAACCCTTCGCCGTGTCATAAGAGATTTGAAGAATCAACGTCAACAAGAATGAGGAGTGAAATCTCCTTGGGTAATGGCATCCCCTTGGCTTGTTCCAAGCTTGGGGGAGTGCCCGGTATCTTTATCTTTATCTTTTGTCTTTTAGAGTCAAGTAGAGTCGTATCATGTCTAGGGAGGTTATTATATGAAATAGATGTGTGCATTGAGGTCTATCACTCCTTCTGTGGAGAGATTGTATCCGTGAGTGTGGAGTCGTCTATGATGGAATATTAATGAGAAGTCTATTGGTTCCTTTGCTGCACTCGGTATTCTCTTCACGCAATTGACCTTATATGATGATTCTTATGGGGAGTATTGACCTTATATCAGGTATGCCTTTGAAAACTTTATTTAATCTTGGCAAACATAGCTTTGGTCATAACAACAAGCATGATTTTCTTAAAGTAGCGACATAGCCAAAACCTTTATGTTATTATGCTTGAAGTGTTATGCTGACAAGGAAGACAACTTGATGTGTTATGCTTATTTTAATGTTTATGCTTTATATTGCTTTGCATCTTAGTCATCATCAATTGTTTGTTCTCTCAAAGCCTTTGCTAGCCTAAACTCTGTACTAAGCGGAATTCTGCTTGTGCATCCATATCCTTAAACCAATACCTTCCATATGAGTCCACCATACCTTCCTATTCGTGGTATTCCACTACCACCTCCTAAAGTATAGAATTTATGTGTTATCCTTAAATGTTCAAAATCTTCTATTTTGTGCCCCTGTTTTAGCTCATGAGGAAGTAGTAGTTAATTCATGATCTTTTTAAGTCGGACAAGTTTTACCCCGGGATTGCATGTCTAATCTGCAAACCCCTAATACGAGGAGGAACTGGCATGAGTGCGCCCGGCTCATAAAAGTTAATACAACAAACAAACCCTCCTTCACGCTTTGTTCATGAGAAATCAGAAAACTTTTGGCAGTGATAAACAAAGGAGATTAAGGGGATGTGATCGTCCCCGTGCGGGAGCCGTTCTCGAAACTTGTCCAGTTTGAGAAGTAATTGAGTTATCTATTAGCATTCGTTGACAAATCATGCACCTCTCAAAACTTGTTTTTATTATGTTTGATTTAAGGATAGCACATGAGTTTTCCCTACTTCCCTAGAGCAGGGCCTATCTCTTAGTTTTAGATTGAGTCAGTTATTCCTACTTCCTTCTATTCTTAAAGAGAGAAGACATTTGATGTTGACGAGGATTCATTCATATAAAGTTGCATTAAGATTTGTCATATCATATCCTTGTTGACATTATCATTTGATAAGTAAGTTGTTTGTCAAGCCCAGCTAAAGCAAACATCTTCCTTTGTGTTAACACTTTCACTTCTTGCCTAATAACATGTTCTTTCAAAAGCTTCAATTAATCTCATCAAAACATAAAGAGAAAGAGCAAAAGTGAAAGCTATTAGTTGTTCTTTGACCAAAGGACATGTTTGCCATGATTTGATGAGTTTCCTTAGCCCTACTTTCGATTATAAGTGTTACCACTCTTTTATAAGGGCCTTATGAGTTGAAGATTGCTGTTGAGGATATTTGAGTTTGGTGAAGAAACGGTGATGCTTCTTGTCCGTATTCTATTTATCGACACTTCACTCTCTAAACTTGTGGACAGGTTTGCCGAGCTCAGTATTCGCTTGGGGACAAGCGAGGTCTAAGCTTGGGGGTGTTGATACGTCCAAAATGCATCACTATTTTATATTGTAATTCATCCTTATTCATTGATATATTTCACATTACGATGATGTTCTTATGTTGTTTTGGCCTATTTTACACGGTTTGCAACTTTCCGGTGCCGAAGCAGCAGACGCAGGATTCAGCGGTAAAAAGTGGACGCTGAGTTGCTGAAGAAGAATACCTCCAAATTACCTGAAAATCGACGGAGGGTATTTTCCAGAAGGATCACGAAGATACGCAAAAGAGCAACCAGAGGGGGGCCACAGGGTGCCCAGGCGGCCACCTGGCGCGGCCCCCACCCTGGCCGTGCCGGAGGGCGCCTGGAGCCCCTGGCCCACTCCAGGCTCCCCCCCCTCTGGCCTATATACTCCTCGTCATCCAGAAACCCTAAAGAGAGGGGAGTTTACGGAGTTCCGCCGCCGCTCCGTGGCGGAAACCTACAGAGAAGAAAAGCCATCTCCGGCGGGCAGATTCCGCCGGGGAGATCACCTCCCGGAAGGGGAGATCATCGCCATCGTCATCACCATCGTCACGGGCATCATCGAGATCATCATCAACATCATCCCCAACATCAGCACCATCTCCATCTTCATCCAATCTCATCTCACAATTGCAACTTGTGTTGTAATCCGTACTATCTATCCTCTCTACTCTATCGGTGTTGATTACTACTTTGTGGTGAATGCTATTGAGTTTTGTTGGAGAAATATCATTGTGTCCAGATTGTTTATCATCCATCTATCTCCACTGATCATGATCTCTTTTATGTCTTGTGAGTAGTTACTTTAGTTCTTGAGGACATCGGAGAAGTCTTGTTGTTAGTAGTCATATGATGTTGAAGTAATATGTGTTGTTTGATACTTAAGTTGTGTTGTTATTTTCCTAGTGGTGTTGTGTGTGTCGAACACTCAACACTTCGCCTTATTAAGGACCTAGGGGAATACATTGTGTACAAAGAATGCTTACGGTGGGTTGCCGGAGTGACAGAAACCTGAACCCCAGTTCGCACGCTTTTGCACAAGGGAACAATGGATCATCGATCGTATTGCTATGGTTAGGCTTTTGCCTTAAATACTATCTTGTATTTGCGGATGCTTGCAAGGTGTTTAATCATAAGAGTGCACTCATCTTAGTCTAGAGGGTGTACTAGCATAGATCCACCCACTCAACACTTATCAACACATCACATAGTACCGATACGGAATATGGCGAAAGCACATGACTACCTCTCCCGTGTGTCCTCAAGAACACTTTAGCCTTTATAAGTTCAGTTGCTAGGCCTCTCCTTTGCTCAGAAAGGATTGGGCCACTTGTTACTCTCCAGTGCCTTTTACTTTGCCCGCTTTTACTTTCCTATTGCTTATATCAAGAAAACCCCTAAAAAGTTATCTTTCAGTGCTTGCAGTTATTCCTTGCTCAGAATCACTTATCAATACCTTCTGCTCCTCGTTGGGTTCGACACTCTTACTTATCGAAAACGCTGCAATAGATCCCTTACGGTTGTGGGTCATCACCGCTTCACGACTGGTTGCTCTTCCCATTGAAGGAACGTCCCCCATAGCGGTGGAGGCACGGCGGGCCAGGGAGTTCTTGGAGACAGCGCTAACTCAACAACAGGCTTACTCTCTCAGCCGTGAGAGGATTCATTCAACTCCCCGCCCAAGCCGGAGTTACACCAGGCGTCTGGATGAACCAGCCGTGTCAAGCAGTGCGCGAAGACGTAATCCGTCGAGGCAGGATAATCCGGCGGGAGGAGACGCGAACACTCAGAAGGTGGTGGCCAGGCAGCGCCGGGAGGCCGAAGTAACAGCATAGTATGAAGCCCATCAGGCGACGCCGGTTTGTCCCACTACCTCAGTCGAACCAGGGGTCATGTCTAGCTCTCTGGGAGTGCCTTGTCTTACTCCCGCGTTACAGAACGTAAAACTGCCCAAGGATTTCAAAGGACCACGCAAGGTGCCCAATTACACGGTGGATTTGGCCCCGGAGGAATGGGTTGAGAGTTATGAGATGGCAATGGAGATGTTGGATGTGGATGATGCAACGTGCGCTAAGTATTTCACAATGATGCTAGAAGGCACGGCTCGCACTTGGCTGAAGGGCTTACCACCCAATTCTGTCGGATCATGGGCCGAATTACGGCGCCGGTTTATCAGTAACTTCAAGGACACGTGCAAGCAGCCAATGTCTGTCGTCGATTTAGCTGCCTGCGTTCAAGGAGAGCAGGAGTCTACAAGCAGTTGGGTGCGTCGAGTGTCAGAGATCCTGCATTCCTCCAATAGCATAAACCCAAGCACAGCAGTGGTAACCTTGGAAGCCAATTGCCGGTTCGAACCCTTGAAACAGAAATTGGGATGGCTTAAGCATAATTGTGATGACATGGGGACGCTCGTGGGCGCTTTAGTGAAGTATGCGGACTCCGATAATAACAAATACCCAGATGCTGATGGTGACAAGTCAGGGAAGGCGAGCAAGAATGGTAAAGCGCCACAGCCCAACCCGGCAAGCCAAGGGTACAACGGTAAGCATAAAGCGGATGGTAATTCGGATTTTGTGGCCAACACCAATGCTCAGGAGGACGGGCAGCGCCGCAAGGGTAGACCGCCCCCATGAAATGGGAGACCGCCTATTAATACGGAACGCCAGTTGAAAGTACCTTGCCCGAAACACGGTACAGCAGAAAAGCCAGCTACACATCTCTGGAAGGACTGTATCATTATGCAGGAATTCATGAACCGGTCTCGGTACGATCACGGACCATCCGGCGGATCAGGCCCTGGTTTTCAAGGGCCGGGTTATCAAGGTGGTGGATCCGGTTCAGGGTACCAAGGCAATACGGCAACCATAATGGGCACAATCAACATAACCAACAACACGGCCAGGCGGGTTATAACCATCAGGGAAATCAACAACATCAACAGCAGCAGCAATCCGGATATCAGAATAATCCGAAGGAGCTGAGCAGTGGACAGTATCATGTCTTCACCACAAGCTTGTGCAAGCGTGATCAGAAGGTTTTAAAGAGGGCAGTACATTCTGTTGACCGGCGGTGCCACATTACCTGCGTTGGTCAAAGCAGCACATTGTGTGGAGCAGAGAGGATCATACGCCCCGCGTTGATAATCCGGGTCAGCTGGCTCTAGTTGTGGCACCTCAAGTGGGTGGCTACAAGTTTACTAAGGTACTTATGGACGGAGGTAGCAGCATCAACATCTTGTATTATGAGACTTTCCAGCGCATGGGGCTGACAGATAAGAAGCTCCGGCAGTCCAATACAGTTTTCATGGGGTAGTGCCCAGTAAATCGGCGTATCTAGTTGGCAAGATCGATCTGGAGGTTACCTTTGGAGATGAACATGATTCCAGGTCGGAGACCTTGACCTTTCAAGTGGTAAAGATCAAGAGTCCATATCACGCTTTGTTTGGGCGACCAGTTTACGCCAAGTTCATGGCGAGGTCGTGTTATGTTTATCTACAGCTCAAGATGCCAGGACACAAGGGAACCATCACGGTCCATGGGAGTCGCAAGATTGCATTGGAGTGGGAGGAAGGTGATGCAGCTTATCCTGGAGCGGTTTGTGCAACTAAGGAGCTGAAGTTTTATAAAGACAATGTTGATCCGGCGGATATGTCTCCGCTGAAGAAACCAACCACAGAGCATGATCCGGCTTTGAAGTTCAAATCAGCTGAAGAGACCAAACAGGTTGACTTCGTTCCTGGCGATTCATCCAAGCAGTTCACTATCAGTGCTAACCTAGATCCGAAATAGGAAACCACGCTCATTGAGTTCATCCGTGAGAATCGGGACATCTTTGCATGGAAGCCTTCTAATATGCCAGGTGTACCGAGGGAACTCGCTGAGCACAATCTAAATATTGATCCTAAGTTTAAACCGGTCAAGCAATTTCTGCGTCGCTTCAATGAAGAAAGGCGCAAGGCTATTGGAGAAGAAGTGGCTAGGCTCTTGGCGGCAGGCTTTATAGTTGAGGTTTTTCATCCAGAGTGGTTGGCTAATCCGGTACTAGTGATACATCTCAAACGCATCTACTTTTCCAAACACTTTTGATATTGTTTTGACCTCATTCTTGCATGATTTGAACTAAACTAACCCGGACTGACGCTGTTTTCAGCAGAGCTGCCTGTATGGTTTTATTGTGTGCAGGAAAACGGATTTTTAAGTATCTCAGAAAAATCCACGAAAAATCACAGAAAATCCACGCACCCGAAGGAACCAGGAACCAGAAGTGGGGCCAGAGGGTGCACAGGCGCCCTGTGGGCGCCCCCCCCCCCCTGGGCCACGCTGGGGGGGTCGCCTGGGTGGGGCCCACACCCCCTGGTGCCCTACTTCGACTCGTATTTTTACTCGCGACGCGGAAACCCCAGATCATAAGTTCTTTCGCAGTTTTCCGTCGCGGAGCCGCCGCCACCCTCTGTTCTTCCTCGGGAGGGCTAATCTGGAGGCTGAATTGGCCTCCGGAGAGGGGAGATCGTCGCCATCGTCGTCATCATCACCACTCCATAATCCCTCCATGACTTCTCCCTCCATGTGTGAGTAATTCCCCTGCTGTAGGCGAAGGGGATGGTAGGGATTGGATGAGTTAGATCATGTAATAGTTTGTCAGGTCGTTGGGGGCATGTTGCCTATCATCTACTATGGTGTTTATCATCTTTGCTTCAACTTGTTATTCTTAATGCTTGACACTTAGGGCCCGAGTGCCATGATTTCAGATCTGAACCATATGTGTTTGTATGAATATATTTGTGTTCGTGATCCTATCTATGAGTTGTTTGCACCTATTACGGTTCGGAACCGGCGATCCCAAAAGTGACAGCTTGGGACACCAAAGAAGATGGTCCGTAGTTTGAGGATTACATGTATCCATTGAGTTCATTGCTTTGTTCCGGTGCTCTTTGACAGGAGCACCTTAATCTCCATAAGTTCCTTTTGGCCCCGTTCGTAGCGGGATGGTAGGACAAAAGATGTTGTGCAAGTTCTTATTGCAAGCACGTACAACTACCTACGTGATACATGCCTAATGTTTGATATTTGCCTAGATGATCATTACTTTTCCATGTGCCGTGCCCAAGTTAGAATCTATCTCATCCATGCGGCGCCCAACCATCCATCTCCCTAGCCTACAGTGTTTTAAATCCTACTGGTTAATAGTTGCTATTCTTGCCATTTACTTTTGCTATTTACTTTTACTATCACTATCATCACTATCATATCACTGTTACCACTTATCTTTTGTTGCAAGTAAGTATATTTCAGGTGCGGTTGAATTGACAACTCAACTGTCAAAGCTTATAAATACTCTTTGGCTCCCCGTGTGTCGAATCAATAAATTGGGTTATTCTTACCCGCGAAGACTATCTCGATCCCTTATAGTTGAGGGTTATCAAGTACCGTTTTCTGGCGCCGTTGCCGGGGAGCATAGCAATATTTACAAGTCTACTTGAGGTATCCTACCTGCTGCACTTCATCCACTATGGTAAGAAAGGAGACCCCAAGGTTCCGATCTTACTATCCACTACAAGAAGAGGTACTGCTCTAAGCACTAGTGCTACGCTTGATTCACCTTCTGTTATGAGTAAGTTTGCCTCACCACCACCACATGATGCTCCTACTGAATCTGTTGCTATGTCCGATACTCTTGACGATGCCTCCACTACTTTTGATGATATTAGTTCGCTTGGTTATGCTCTTGAGAAACAAATTGCCGCTGCTGCTAAAAAGTCTGGAATAGAACTTCCTGTTACTCGCTACCCTATTGGTGAAACTTATGATTATCCTGATTTGAGCAAACTCAAAGAGAGGCTCCTTGATGATGATTACTATATGCTTGATGAAGATTTATGCAGGGAACTGACAGAGTTTTCAGGCTCTGACCCTGAAGTTATTAAGAAGCTATTTGAAAAACACTCTTTGAAGAACAAAACCGTTCCTTATCCTGAATTTGCTACATCTCCTATATGCATTGATGATCCTGATTTTGATTTCTCTGCTGATCTTTCACTTATACCTATGGTTGAAGCTGACCCCTTTTATGGCAGAGAAAATGATGATGCTATTGCACACCTGACTAAACTCGGTGAGTTAGGTGGCCTGTTTACCACAGATGAGAAGAAACGATACTTTTATATCACCAAGCTTCTTCCTTTCTCCTTGAAGGAAGGTGCTAAAGCATGGTATGATTCGCTTCCATGCGGTTCCATTAAGAGTCCTCAAGACTTAGCTCACTCATTTGTTGATAAGTACTTTCCTGCTCACATGCAACATGCTGCTTTACAAAGAATTTATAACTTTAAACAGTTGCAGGATGAGTCCCTCCCTAAAGCTTGGGGGAGGTACTGCGGTCTGATTCGGGCTAGACCTGGACATGAAATCCCTAAGAATGAATTAATCGATATATTCTATGCTGGTCTAACTAATGAATCCAGGTCCTATTTGGACAGTTGTGCTGGTTGTGTTTTCGGGAAAAGAACACCGGACGATGCAGAAGATTTGATGGGCAGGATTGCCAAAAACCATGAAGATTGGTCCGTCCCTGAACCACCTCCACCAACAAAGAAGAGGGGCATGTTTGTTCTAAGCCCCGAAGATATGCGAGAAGCAAAGAAGTCTATTAAAGAGAAAGGTATTAAAGCTGAAGACGTGAAGAATCTACCCCCTATTGAGAAGTTGTGTGAGCCTACTACTCACCCTCCTATGGTAGAGGTAAACTCTCTTTTAGATCTCAACGCAAGTGACATCCCTCATGGTAAGCCTCCTGATCAATGTTTAGATGAGTTTGATAATTTTATTATGAAACAAAATCATTTTAATAAGAGGATAGAAAGTCAGTTGCATGATAATTCCCTTGCTATCAAAGGACTGCTTGATGTTTTAGATAGAACAGTTAATGATGTTCAGTGTCTTGTGAAGCATTTTCATATGGTTCAAACTCAGCTAGATCAAATTTCTAATGTGCAAAGAGATTTGCTTGCTAACAATGCCAAACAAGATAATTTGCAGGCTTTTGGGATTAAGACCCGAGGAGGAACTAGCACTCAAGATCCTCTCTATCCAGAGGGGTATCCGAAGAGAATCGAGCAGGATTCTCAAATGCAGGAAGAAGAAATTGTTGGCTCTCCAAAGAAAAAGAAGAAACATAAGGAGACTGACAATTCTAATGATCCTATTGCAGATGAAGAGCCAACTATTGATCCTAACAGCGTATCTATCTCCGATGCTGAGACTGAAGACGGTGCTGAACCTGAAGGTAAGGAAAATGAGAAGAATGATCCGCCTGAAGTTCGAGAAGAAGAAGCACCTGACAAACGTAAGAGTGTAATGCCCAGGATGGGACTATATCTCCTACGTGTCGAGGCACGACTTAAAGATATAAGCCCATCCTAGAATGATCTCAAGTTTGGTATCTTTGCACGACTCATGTAAAAGATGGATTAAATTGCAAAAGGAGATAGTTGGCTTACACTCGCCACTTCACACAATACATTACAAAAGCAAAACATCATTCAAAACATCACAGCCCATCTAAGGGTAAGAACCAAAAGAAAGATACCAAAACAACATAAAGCCACAGGTCAGGATCGAATCCTAGTAGAAACCACTACTGATCGTCGAAACGTCACAAGCAAACGGCCACACTCTTCATCGAACTCCTGGTGAAGCACTGATCCAACTCCTGCATCAAACTCGGCTGAACCTGCATCTGGTGTGGTGAAGTAACTGTGAGCCACAGAGGACTCAGCAATCCCGTTCCCGGGTAACACGACTATTTAAGCCTTGGGTGAGGAACAAGGCTAGAGAAAGAATAAGAGGTGAAGGAACAACAAGAGTCTGCAGCAGCAACTAGCACTAACTTACGTAAATGAGAGCGAGAAGAGAAGAGCCTCGGTCGAAAGATGATCACGAAGTGATCCTAGCTAAAGCCAGTCAAACATAACCCCACCGTGTTCAACTCCCGAATCCCTATTCGGAAATTGACAGTCACGGTACACACGCTGGTAGTGTATTGGAACATTGTGTCAAGTTATCTACAACCGGATATTAACAAGCTCCCATCTGCCACATAACCACGGGCACGGCTTTCGAAAGTTCAAACCCTGCAGGGGTGTTCCAACTTGACCCATTACAAGCCCACGATCCGCGGAGTCGCAACTCCATAGGTGGGAAGACCCGAGTATTCTCGGAATCCCGTGCTCAAGATACTCCGAACTAAGGTAAGGCTAATCCAGCAAATCCTCCCGGCGTGTCGACACCCTGATAGTAGCCGCGCGTATCTAAGTCTCAGGACACGACCGGATGGGTGATCCCACAGGTTTTTACCAAACCTTGAGTTTCCTCGAGGTGGCCCCGCGTAACCCCCGTTTCGGACCAACACTCATGTGGAGCACTGGCCCGGGGTTGTAGAATTAAAATAAAAGGTATAGCTAGTCCACATGCAAGTTTTATTAGTTATTAGGCAAATAGTAACAATGTTGGGATTTGCTGGAAAATACTTAGCACTTAGCGGTTTATCAAGGGGGTCCCATACACCCCAACCGTGTTAGGAACGCATAATCAAGGAACATAACACCGGTTTATACGGTTCCTAACGGCATGAGTGGAACAAATCACCAAGCAAAAGGCTTAGCCTTCCACCCTTGCCAATATATAGATGATTTCATTTAAGCATTATATATAGTGTGATATAACCCAACCACTTCAACATGAAGCAAGCATCTTCAATCTTCACCTGCAACTAACAATGCTATAAGAGGGGCTGAGCGAAGCGTACTTAGCCAAGCAACGGTTTGCATAGGTAGGGTGGTTAAACATGGTCATGGTTACAAGTAGGAGGCTGACAAGAAAGGCATGGGCATCGAGGCAAAACTATAGATCGAGACTTCTGGCAATAGGCAAAAATAGTAATGGTATCCGGGTTCGGTCATCTTGCCTGGAATTCCACAAAGGAGAAGAACGGATCCATGAAGTAGACGGAGCACAAGTCGAGCGAATCCTCACAACTCCGGAACAAAACCGAAGCTAACAAGAGAAGCAACCGGAAAGAAAGAAACAACACGGTAAACACACAAACATAAACATGGCATACGATGCACATCCAAGTATGATGCATGTCCGGTTAAATTATGCATGGCATGGCAAAGTGCACAAACAAATACTACAAGTTAAGTGGAGATCAATATGCAACGAGTTGCATATTGACGAAACACCACATTTAATTATTTAGTTGACTCTCGTTTATTTACAAGACAAGATTAAAGTGTTTTTAACATGGCAAGAGGTGGAGCAAAATAAACAACACTATTAAGACATTTTAAATGAGGCCGGAAAATAACTACAACAAGTTCCGGAAAATCCCCATGAGCATGTTTAGTAATTATAAAGCAACAACAATTAAACATTTTAGTGTTGTTAACATGATGCGGATGACATGATCAAGTTTATGCAATTATATTAAAAGCTTAACATGAGAGATATGAAGCATCGTCACCGTGGTGGAAGGAAAAGGGTGCCACGGCAATGATCCGAAAATGATGCCACGGCAACATATCGGTTCCGGTAACTCGTTGAGAGTCCGGTGCAAAAGGAAAGATGGCGTGAGCGAGTCAAACGAGATGAAAGGTGGGGTGATCCCGTTGTCGGGTTCCCACGAGTCGGCGACGAGGCAACCGAGGAACATGACAAAAGGTCGAAACGGGCACGGAGCACACAAGGGAGACATTTCATACAACACAAGCATCACACGGGTCACGTCTCGGGGTTATACCTTCGGGACACACGTTCTCGGAGTGGTTCGAGATCGTAGAGGAAGAAGGCGTTCACGTTCGGAGAGGAAGTAGCCGTTCACGAGGCGGTAGTTGTACTCGGGCGACGGTAGCGGAAGTAGTGGTACACGTTCGTTTTTGGAGAGGAACTTGATGAACCCAACATCTTCGGGGCGTCGGTAGTGGTACATGCCGTAGAGGGAAGTAGGTGTTCTCATTCATCGGAGGGTACTCGCCGCGTCGTCTTGTGTCGTCGAGTAGGCGTTCCCGTTCGTAGATGTACTTGCGGTCTCGGCGACGGTAGTCGTTCTCGGACGTCGGGGATGTAGACGTTCACGTTGGTGTACATGTCGATGGTAGATGTGCTCGTTATGTAGATGTTCAGGTGCGTCTGTAGATGTACTCGTTAACTCCCTGGAACGTCCTGGAACTTGTCGATCCGGGGATACCTGCTGGCCCAAAACAAAACACCGGCCAAAACAGAAGAAACACAGCAGCAGCAAGGAAGCGAGACAAGTGCCCGGGCGCTCGCAGCTGCAGACGAGGCAACCGAGGGGAAAAACAGCTGCGGGGAGGGAGACCACGAGCGAAGATGAGGCCACGGCGAGGATGGGGCCCTGGCGCGAAGGGAGGACGAGGCAGAGGCCTCGCTGGAGGACGGCGCGGGCTTGGGACGGTCGGGCTGCTCCCGTGCTGCTGGAGGGAGACGGTGAGGCGGCGGGGTTCGCCGGAGGGGCGGCGGCACGGGCAAGCCAGAGGGCCGGAGGGAGGCGAGGCCTGGCCGCGGGAGGAGGAGGCCGGGCGCGACGGCGGCTCGAAGGCAGTGGCCATCGGGACCGGAGGGAGAGGGCGCTCGGGGCCGCGGCTTCTGGCCGGCCGGAGGGAGCGGCGGGCGTAGCCGCTGCTGCCTGGAGGGCGCGCGGGGACGGGCGGCTCGGCGCAGGGCAGAGGGAGGCGCGCTGGTACAAGGGCGGAGGCGCACGGCCTGGAGAAGAGGCCACGGCGAGGACGACGCCCTGGCGCGCCGGAGGACGACTGGCGAAGGGCCTGCGCGGCGGTGGTGAGGGGTGAGTGAGGGAGATGGGGGACTGGTTTCTGTCGTGAGGGAGAGCGGGATGCGGTCGGGACGATGGAACGAGAGAGTGGCGGCGGTAGGAATCGGGAGGGAGCGAGGGGAGAGACGCTAGGGTTAGGAGCGCTGCGGGAAAAGGAGGCCGGCTGGGCCTAGGGTGAGGGGTTGCCCAACGGGCCGGCTGGAGGGGCTGAGGCCCAGAGGGAGGAGGAGAAGACGGGCCAGGAGGCCTGGCTGGAGGAGTTTTCTTCCTTTTTAAATTGCTGCTGTTTTCCAAAAAAAAAACAGAAAACCGCAAAGGAGAAATAAAGGAAGGAGGTGTTAGAAATAGAGTTAGGGCATGGGTTAAATTTTCCCGGGCTCATAAAAATAAGCATGATCCAAGAAAATTATAAGTGGCATGAAAGAAGGATGTAAATTCAAACACATTTGAATTTTAATTCAAATGGATTTGAACTGAGACTTGATTATAGAAGTGTCCAAAAATGTTCAAATTTTCGGAGGAACCTCGAAACAACGGAAAGAATTATTGGCAAGGTTTTTGTAGGAGAACTCGAAGTGGAAAAAAAACATGGGGAAACTATGCACGTGTGTTGCGGGTAATTCCAAACAATGGAATATTATTATATAGCTCCCTAATAATATTGAGAGACTTTTATATGTTATAAAGAGAAGTCACCTTCCCTCGATTTAAATGGACCGAAGGCCCACACGATTTATTTAGGCTGAGATGCAAAAATAAATATGACATGATGGCATGATGACATGATGCAATGCAAAAAAATAAATAACACAAGCAAAATAAAACACACGGGAGATCCCGGAACATCTGGAATCTTCTGGAATCTTCTGGGATCTTCTGGGACGTCGGTCTCGGGCGTCACAACTCTCCCACACTAACAGAGGATCTCGACCCGAGATCCTAGAGATATCACCGGGTAAAAACGAAAAAGAAGAGGTAAAACAAAGTTGCTTCTTAGACGAACGAGTGAAACCAAAGAACCTTGAGAGGTTGAACAAGATGAAAGAAGAATACAACGTAGATGAACGAAGATGAAAACACTCTGTTAGAAAGAGGAACAAGGAGCATTAAGAGAACCTTTAAGGTTGAAAGACATGAAACAAGAGCTCACGGACCAAAAGAATATGAAACCACAATGGTATGGCCAAGGAATAAGAATGACAGAATTTGGACAGCACTCCGTTTGAAAATGGGAGGAATTAACAAGAACTTGAGAAGATTGAGTGATACTTGATGAAAACAACAACATATTGCCTCCGAAACAATTAAAAGAATGGCACAAGGGGTAAGAAAGATTCAGACAGCACTCCGGTTGAAAAGAGAGGCAAACTTGATAAGATGACGGAACTAGAATGGAGGACACAACACTCCGGTTAAATAGACAAGCAAGAGAGAATAAGATCTTGATAAAAACGAGATGATGGTTACAGAGAGCAATATCACAAAGCCTCCGGAATGAAAGAATAGCATATAGGTCAACGAAAGAAATGAATGGTGAAGAAAAATGACAACTTCTCCCACAAATGAATTAGGAAGTCCTCCTTACAAAGAAGGGTTGAATGGGGTTGATGGAAAAATCAACACGAAATGAATAAGCTTGATGTGGGCTTATGGAAACATCCCAAAATTATGAGGTGACAACCAGCCACTAATGGAAAACAATTCGATTGGATTGATATCAACAAGGAGACGATAAACTTATTCACCGGAATAGAAAATGAAGAACTTGGGTCATTTATAAGCACCATAATAGCAACAATCCTTAGGGAAAGCTTTTAGGTGAAATACAACCCAAGATTACTCCAACAAATAAATTGAAGGGTTGAAAAGATCTCCTTAACAAAGAAAATGATGGGTTTAAATATCTCATTCTTGATAACTCGTGAATCATGAAACATGGAGGAAAATTATCAAGAAGGACATAACAACATCTGAAAGATAAGGTAGAAAGAATTGCACTTCAAAATGCAAGAAGAAGAATATTTGAGCTCCAACAACAAGAATCTTCATGAAGTCTACGAGGAAGAATTAAATGATGAAGAACCACCATGAGAACTCTGGTAATGAAAGCATGAGAAGTGATAGATGAAAGAATAAGATTCAAGGCCTGTGAAGAATTAGATGGAGCTTTGAAATGATGTAATTGAAATAACTTGAATCTCTGGAAAACAAGATGAACAACTTAGAACTGAGAATATGATATGATGAACAAGCTCCAGACAAAGAATTGAATCACCTTGAAGGAATAAGAATAAGAATTATGTCATGCATCTCCTTCACCAATTTAAATTGATGACAACCAAAGGATTTGGCATACTACTTATTCTCGTTGGAAAGAATTAAAGAGAGATCTAGCACAAGCTTGGGTAAATATTCAACAAGGCACCGGTAGGATTGTGAAAAGAACGAGTGAATTAAAACGATAACAACGGAAGGGTAAACTTGAAAGAACCACCGTAAGAATTAGGAGACGAACGAAGAGACATCAATGAAGAATATTTGGAGGACGAAGTTGAAAACTGAGAACGAAGAAATCTTCTGAAATGATGGCCTTCGGAGGAACACAAAAGGTAGAATTCATGAAATGCTTCGGAAGGATATAAAAGAATTCCTCACAATCTAGACAATAATGAGGTTGACATGAAGCTAGAACCACGAATCTTCAAGAGAACGTGTCAAGATTCAAGAGAAACACTTCTCCGGTCTTCAAAATCTAAGAAGACGATGAGAAATGCCATAAGAATTGTTGAGCACTCCGGAATGAAGAATTAAAAAGGTTGAACCAATGATGAACAAGAATTTGAAAGCGATCTTGGAGAAGGCATGTGACTGATGGAGATCATTCTTACGTCACACTTTGAAAGAATTTCAAAATAACTCCGGAAAAAGAAGAGTCAGGTAAGATCCTGGGAAAAGACCTGTGGGTTAGGGCCCACTAAAGAAATCACCGTTGGAAAAGATTGCTTAAGAGATATTGCACCGGTTGAATTAAATGGCTTGGATAAGATGACAATCCTCAAAAATAATTTGAACGGATTAAGAATGGAATTATGAATCTTGAGCACTCCGGATATGAATAACAAGAGGAGAATGATTAATTGGGCATCGGAATAAGAAAAGCATTGTGAAATGAGGAAAAGGATAAGATCAACACCGAAATCTTAAATTACATCCACCGACAGAATTTGAGAACAAAAGAATGATGAGCTTGAAGCTCTTGAGCAACTTCACGATAAAATACCGGATAAGAACATTGAAGGAAATGAATGAAGAAATATCACATGAATAAAATGGATATTTCATTACGAATTCCAGCTCCATAAAGAAAAGGGAGGGAGGGTGGGGAAAAGCAAAGATAACTTGGGATGAATGAAACAGACAAATCGTCAGATTTCTCAACGGCGTCCGTATGGAATAACTTGAAAAGAAGGCACACCAGTGAAAAGGATTAACATGAAGATCTCGATGGTTAAGAATGGCTAGCACTCCCATAGAAATATGAGAATACCGATTAGGAAAGGTATGGAATCAACATTTGACATCGAAGCAACTCGAATACCAGAATTGAAACAAGAACAAAGGATAGATATGCAACATGATCTTCACAATATCATCCGAACAGAGAATTGAACGAATGAATTCTGTAGGTACATCAACTTGACGAGAAGCCACTTGGAGAACAAAAGATAAATAAAAAGGAACAAGGTGCAGAAGAACAAATACAAGATAGAAGTTTCATTCGACATCTTCGTGCTGAAAGCTCATGGAACGTGTTACAAAAGGGTTTTGCAATCCCCGGATCAGCATAGCCAAGGACCCTTTAAGATGCAACTCCCGATCAGAACAAGTCCATAAAACCACTTCACTCAATCTAGAACCCCGAACTTCATATCGTGCATCCGTTGGAAGAATGCCTAGGACTACTGGATGAACCCACCTATTAATTTCCGAAAGTTTCCAGTTATGCAATCAGGTGTTGGGGATACACGGGAAGCACCGCGCAATCAACTCTAAACCTACAACCAGGTGTATCCATCCTTCAACACATAACCAGTCTTTCTCGGAAACTGTTTACCTCGGACCTTCGAAAAGCATCCACTATAACAAGCTATGGCAATACTCTCGAGCTATCTCCCCAGTACTGGGTGATGTCGGGGTTATCTTGCCACTAACTGCATAGGAGAGTTTTCGATGTCGGCCGTCTTAAGTATTTCAGTACTGCCGCGATGGATTTGTGATGACAACACCTCGGAGCTCAACTCCCCGGGACACTGCCACAACCCCTAATGACAGGAGGCATCGAGGATAATGTTCTCGTCACAAAGACATCGGAACAATCCAAACAATACTCGCGAGATCCTAAAAAAAATTTGGTGCAATTTTTGAAAGTAGAAGAGGCAAGAGTAATCGTCAGGAGTCCTCACCAGAGTGAAAGAGATGAGGAGCAAACAGAAATCCTACTCTCCGATATATATATATAGGACTCAAAACATTTTCAAGTGTGTGCCTAGACTCAACCGTCAACGATTCGATCAATCAGTGGGGGCTTCTAGGTCGGAGAAGGCTCTGAATACCAACTTGTAATGCCCAGGATGGGACTATATCTCCTACGTGTCGAGGCACGACTTAAAGATATAAGCCCATCCTAGAATGATCTCAAGTTTGGTATCTTTGCACGACTCATGTAAAAGATGGATTAAATTGCAAAAGGAGATAGTTGGCTTACACTCGCCACTTCACACAATACATTACAAAAGCAAAACATCATTCAAAACATCACAGCCCATCTAAGGGTAAGAACCAAAAGAAAGATACCAAAACAACATAAAGCCACAGGTCAGGATCGAATCCTAGTAGAAACCACTACTAATCGTCGAAACGTCACAAGCAAACGGCCACACTCTTCATCGAACTCCTGGTGAAGCACTGATCCAACTCCTGCATCAAACTCGGCTGAACCTGCATCTGGTGTGGTGAAGTAACTGTGAGCCACAGAGGACTCAGCAATCCCGTTCCCGGGTAACACGACTATTTAAGCCTTGGGTGAGGAACAAGGCTGGAGAAAGAATAAGAGGTGAAGGAACAACAAGAGTCTGCAGCAGCAACTAGCACTAACTTACGTAAATGAGAGCGAGAAGAGAAGAGCCTCGGTCGAAAGATGATCACGAAGTGATCCTAGCTAAAGCCAGTCAAACATAACCCCACCGTGTTCAACTCCCGAATCCCTATTCGGAAATTGACAGTCACGGTACACACGCTGGTAGTGTATTGGAACATTGTGTCAAGTTATCTACAACCGGATATTAACAAGCTCCCATCTGCCACATAACCGCGGGCACGGCTTTCGAAAGTTCAAACCCTGCAGGGGTGTTCCAACTTGACCCATTACAAGCCCACGATCCGCGGGGTCGCAACTCCATAGGTGGGAAGACCCGAGTATTCTCGGAATCCCGTGCTCAAGATACTCCGAACTAAGGTAAGGCTAATCCAGCAAATCCTCCCGGCGTGTCGACACCGTGATAGTAGCCGCGCGTATCTAAGTCTCAGGACACGACCGGATGGGTGATCCCACGGGTTTTTACCAAACCTTGAGTTTCCTCGAGGTGGCCCCGCGTAACCCCCGTTTCGGACCAACACTCATGTGGAGCACTGGCCCGGGGTTGTAGAATTAAAATAAAAGGGATAGCTAGTCCACATGCAAGTTTTATTAGTTATTAGGCAAATAGTACCAATGTTGGGATTTGCTGGAAAAGACTTAGCACTTAGCGGTTTATCAAGGGGGTCCCATACACCCCAACCGTGTTAGGAACGCATAATCAAGGAACATAACACCGGTTTATACGGTTCCTAACGGCATGAGTGGAACAAATCACCAAGCAAAAGGCTTAGCCTTCCACCCTTGCCAATATATAGATGATTTCATTTAAGCATTATATATAGTGTGATATAACCCAACCACTTCAACATGAAGCAAGCATCTTCAATCTTCACCTGCAACTAACAATGCTATAAGAGGGGCTGAGCGAAGCGTACTTAGCCAAGCAACGGTTTGCATAGGTAGGGTGGTTAAACATGGTCATGGTTACAAGTAGGAGGCTGACAAGAAAGGCATGGGCATCGAGGCAAAACTATAGATCGAGACTTCTAGCAATAGGCAAAAATAGTAATGGTATCCGGGTTCGGTCATCTTGCCTGGAATTCCACAAAGGAGAAGAACGGATCCATGAAGTAGACGGAGCAACAAGTCGAGCGAATCCTCACAACTCCGGAACGAAACCGAAGCTAACAAGAGAAGCAACCGGAAAGAAAGAAACAACACGGTAAACACACAAACATAAACATGGCATACGATGCACATCCAAGTATGATGCATGTCCGGTTAAATTATGCATGGCATGGCAAAGTGCACAAACAAATACTACAAGTTAAGTGGAGATCAATATGCAACGAGTTGCATATTGACGAAACACCACATTTAATTATTTAGTTGACTCTCGTTTATTTACAAGACAAGATTAAAGTGTTTTTAACATGGCAAGAGGTGGAGCAAAATAAACAACACTATTAAGACATTTTAAATGAGGCCGGAAAATAACTACAACAAGTTCCGGAAAATCCCCATGAGCATGTTTAGTAATTATAAAGCAACAACAATTAAACATTTTAGTGTTGTTAACATGATGCGGATGACATGATCAAGTTTATGCAATTATATTAAAAGCTTAACATGAGAGATATGAAGCATCGTCACCGTGGTGGAAGGAAAAGGGTGCCACGGCAATGATCCGAAAATGATGCCACGGTAACATATCGGTTCCGGTAACTCGTTGAGAGTCCGGTGCAAAAGGAAAGATGGCGTGAGCGAGTCAAACGAGATGAAAGGTGGGGTGATCCCGTTGTCGGGTTCCCACGAGTCGGCGACGAGGCAACCGAGGAACATGACAAAAGGTCGAAACGGGCACGGAGCACACAAGGGAGACATTTCATACAACACAAGCATCACACGGGTCACGTCTCGGGGTTATACCTTCGGGACACACGTTCTCGGAGCGGTTCGAGATCGTAGAGGAAGAAGGCGTTCACGTTCGGAGAGGAAGTAGCCGTTCACGAGGCGGTAGTTGTACTCGGGCGACGGTAGCGGAAGTAGTGGTACACGTTCGTTTTTGGAGAGGAACTTGATGAACCCAACATCTTCGGGGCGTCGGTAGTGGTACATGTCGTAGAGGGAAGTAGGTGTTCTCGTTCATCGGAGGGTACTCGCCGCGTCGTCTTGTGTCGTCGAGTAGGCGTTCCCGTTCGTAGATGTACTTGCGGTCTCGGCGACGGTAGTCGTTCTCGGACGTCGGGGATGAAGGTGTTCACGTTGGTGTACATGTCGACGGTAGATGTGCTCGTTATGTAGATGTTCGGGTGCGTCTGTAGATGTACTCGTTAACTCCCTGGAACGTCCTGGAACTTGTCGATCCGGGGATACCTGCTGGCCCAAAACAAAACACCGGCCAAAACAGAAGAAACACAGCAGCAGCAAGGAAGCGAGACAAGTGCCCGGGCGCTCGCAGCTGTAGACGAGGCAACCGAGGGGAAAAACGGTTGCGGGGAGGGAGACCACGAGCGGAGATGAGGCCACGGCGAGGACGGGGCCCTGGCACGAAGGGAGGACGAGGCAGAGGCCTCGCTGGAGGACGGCGCGGGCTGCTCCCGTGCTGCTGGAGGGAGACGGTGAGGCGGCGGGGTTCGCCGGTGGGGCGGCGGCGCGGGCGAGCCAGAGGGTCGGAGGGAGGCGAGGCCTGGCCGCGGGAGGAGGAGGCCGGGCGCGACGGTGGCTCGAAGGCAGTGGCCATCGGGACCGGAGGGAGAGGGCGCTCGGGGCCGCGGCTTCTGGCCGGCCGGAGGGAGCGGCGGGCGTAGCCGCTGCTGCCTGGAGGGCGCGCGGGGACGGGCGACTCGGCGCAGGGCAGAGGGAGGCGCGCTGGTACAAGGGCGGAGGCGCACGGCCTGGAGAAGAGGCCACGGCGAGGACGACGCCCTGGCGCGCCGGAGGACGACTGGCGAAGGGCCTGCGCGGCGCTGGTGAGGGGTGAGTGAGGGAGATGGGGGACTGGTTTCTGTCGCGAGGGAGAGCGGGATGCGGTCGGGACGATGGAACGAGAGAGTGGCGGCGGTAGGAATCGGGAGGGAGCGAGGGGAGAGACGCTAGGGTTAGGAGCGCTGCGGGAAAAGGAGGCCGGCTGGGCCTAGGGTGAGGGGTTGCCCAACGGGCCGGCTGGGGGGGCTGAGGCCTAGAGGGAGGAGGAGAAGACGGGCTAGGAGGCCTGGCTGGAGGAGTTTTCTTCCTTTTTAAATTGTTGCTGTTTTCCAAAAAAAAAAAAGAAGACCGCAAAGGAGAAATAAAGGAAGGAGGTGTTAGAAATAGAGTTAGGGCATGGGTTAAATTTTCCCGGGCTCATAAAAATAAGCATGATCCAAGAAAATTATAAGTGGCATGAAAGAAGGATGTAAATTCAAACACATTTGAATTTTAATTCAAATGGATTTGAACTGAGACTTGATTATAGAAGTGTCCAAAAATGTTCAAATTTTCGGAGGAACCTCGAAACAACGGAAAGAATTATTGGCAAGGTTTTTGTAGGAGAACTCGAAGTGGAAAAAAACATGGGGAAACTATGCACGTGTGTTGCGGGTAATTCCAAACAATGGAATATTATTATATAGCTCCCTAATAATATTGAGAGACTTTTATATGTTATAAAGAGAAGTCACCTTCCCTCGATTTAAATGGACCGAAGGCCCACACGATTTATTTAGGTTGAGATGCAAAAATAAATATGACATGATGGCATGATGACATGATGCAATGCAAAAAAAAATTACACAAGCAAAATAAAACACACGAGAGATCCCGGAACATCTGGAATCTTCTGGAATCTTCTGGGATCTTCTGGGACGTCGGTCTCGGGCGTCACAAAGAGGTACACTAAAGAAGACTTCATTGCAAGAAAACATGGGAAGGAAAGAGAACCATGGGTACAGAAACCCATGCCCTTTCCAGGTAAGTCCATCAAATCTAAAGAAGAAGAGCATTACAATAAGTTTTGTGAGTGGATCAAACCTCTTTTTCTTCAAATCCCTTTGACTGATGCTATTAAGTTACTTCCTTATTCAAAATATATGAAAGATATTGTCACTAATAAAAGAAAAGTTCCTAATGATGCAATATCTACTATGCTTGCTAACTACTCTTTCAGTGGCAAGATTCCTGAGAAGCTCGGTGATCCAGGTATACCCTCCATTCCTTGCTCCATAATGAATAATTATGTCAAAACTGCTTTATGTGATCTTGGAGCAGGAGTGAGTGTTATGCCTCTCTCTCTTTACGAGAGGCTTTGTTTAGAGAAACTAATTCCGACAGATATCTCCCTTTAGATGGCTGACAAGTCAACCGCTGTCCCGATAGGTATTTGTGAGGATGTTCCCGTAGAAGTTGCTAATTGTTTGATTCTTATTGATTTTGTTGTGCTTGACATGCCCGAGGATGGGAGCATGTCCATTATTCTTGGTAGACCTTTTCTTAACACCGCAGGTGCTATTATTGATTGAAATAAAGGGAAGGTTACTTTCCATGTGAATGATAAAGAACACACGGTATATTTTCCAAAGAAGACCGACAGGAGGCATGGCCTCAACTCTATAGAGAATATCGAGACCGTGAAAATTGGAGAATGGGACTGTCCACTACATGTGCCTCACAAATATAAAATATCATGGTGGGGACAATGTCCATCAAAGTAAAGGTTTAGTAACTACTTCGTAGGAGGTGAGACTTTTTGCTCTATATATCTCCTGTTTGTTGGTAAGACTTGATCAACCTTACTAGTGAACATGTTTTATATAGATAAAAAGTTGAGCTTGTTATGTTTTCATTTTGTTTTTAGTTTTTGTTCTACTTGTTGTACCAAGTATTTATGTTTTGAAGCTTCACAATACTACTAACTGCTTCAAGTTTTCAGAGAGTTTCGCAGCTTTTTGAACTTCGAAAAAATTTCAACAGTGAAGTTTTCAGAAAAATTCCAGAAAAATATAATAAAAATTTCCACGTCGGGAGAGACCCGAAAAGTCCTGGGGCCAGCCAGGGGGGGCCACCAGTGGCCCAGGCGGCCAGCTGGCGCGGCCCAGCCCCTGGCCGCGCCCACAGGGCGCCTGGGGCCCACAGGGCCCCCCTCCAGGTATTTCTTCTTCCTCTCTCTCTCTCTTTCTCCAAAAACGCGAGTTCTGCACTTGTTCTTGTGTTCTTGCTGTTCTTGGAGGCGATTCTTCGATCTCTCTCTACAGCCCATCATTTGAGCTGAAATTTTGAGCAAATACTCCCTGGTATGTGACTCCTCCACCCCTCCAATTAGATTTTTGATTGGTGGCCTCATTTGTGAGTATTTAGTAGTTCTTGGTGCTGTAGAGATGAGCTTGCATGCATGTGTAGAAAGTTATTTTCCAAGTGTTGATGCAAGTTTATGCCTTGGGCAAGTGAGTTGAGTAGTTTGCCTTAACTCACTTTGTTTTAATCCTTGTTTTTGTAAATTGCAAAAAAAAATCAGAAATGAGTTTGTTAGGAAGGGCAAAAGGGTGGCTTGAGAAGAGGAGGCCCGCACACTCCGATCGGGTTACTAGAGCCGCAGCTTCACCATCGACTACTAGGGTGAGCTATAATGAAGATCATGTGCCCCTGGAGTTGTTGGAAGACACAAGTCCAGCATGTGCGATGACATTTCCATGTGATGAATTCCTTGAAGCTGCGGGAATCAAGGATGAGTTTTATAATCTTTGTGCTAATGCAGGTTTGACACGGCTCGTCACAAGCCGTGTTACCCAGTATCAAAAACTCACCTCCAGTTTCATTAACAGTTTTAGATATAATCCTGATTCAGGTGCTATTGAGTTTAAAATTTATAATGATCTTATCACCATGACTTTGGGAAATTTTTGTGAAATAATAGGTGTGCCGAACGTTGGGAGGACGGCTAGGATGGCCACTCAGCCCTCCGAGCTGAAAACCGTCATCAACTCTCTCTGCAGCATGGGTACGAGGGATATTCATCGGTCGAAGATCTCCAGCATCTTATTTCCTCACCTCAGGTATTTTGCATATTATATTGCCAGAGGGGTGTTAGCTCGTGACAACACGAGCAGCATTTCTGCTCCGGATATTGCTATCCTGGCAGCAGCCCTCTCAGGGAGGTCTGATTATAATCTGGGTGCCTTAATTGCTCGACGCCTTGCTATGAACGGTAACAAGGGGGACTTATATGGTGGCATTTATGCCACACTTATCTTAGAACATCTTGGAGGCACCCCGCACCATGATGATAATCCTTTTACTTATTTAAGCTTTGATCTTGCTGCTATGAAAAGGCATAAGTTTGTTACCATGGGTTCTGAGCTTGATAATCTTGTTTATATCTTGCGTTTCGGAACTACCGCGGAACGCGAGATCCGTCTACCTGCACCTCTTTTGTTTGATTTTTCTCGCAGGAACGGATGGTCCTTTGATGTTGTCCAGTTCGATGAGTTCATGGTTCAGTATCAGTTTCATAACCCCATGGAGGGGGTTGTGCCCGACGAGGAGGAGCACGGTGAGTTACCACCTTTTCAGGAAGAAACCGCCACCGAGTTTGGTGAAGGTTCTTCCTCTGTTTGGCGGCCGGAACCTTCCTCGTGGGAGACTCCGAGGAGTTCAGTGTACGCGCCAGCATCCTTCTACGACCCTTGGACTCACTACCATACCCCCGGAGCAAGAGGCTCCTGGGGGCAGTAGCTGCTACCAACTTAGGCCAAAAGCCTAAGCTTGTGGGAGTACGTGCCCCTCTCACTTTTCCATTGTATTATCCGTTTTTATTCGCTTTGATCTTTTCGAAGTTTTTGCCCGTTCTTCTTTATTTCTCTCTTTGCAAAAACAACAAAAAGACTTTCTCTTTCTTTTGCTTTTATTCAACCTTTGAAAAATCCAAAAAGATTTCCTTTCTCTCTTTAGTTTGCTTTGTTTTCAGAGATCAGCTCGAGTCCGTGATGGCATTTGATTATATTTCCTACGTTCGATCGTGCAAGTGACAAGCAGTAATGACGAAGATCGACTGAAAGGAAGCAACAAGGAAGACCGGTATGAACTCTTATTGTTTCTACTTTTGTACATATGCCTGTACTTATGATCTAGAGACCAGCTTGTAGCGGCATAGTGCTATGTTTACAATGTTCTTCCAGTGGTTCATGCTTTCCTTGTGGCTAGTCCCGAATAACTAGAGTATATAATGTGTTATTGAAATGATCCACATGCATTGCACTGTTCATAGTCTGGTATACTAAGGTGGTATTTCCCTTTAGAGAATTTTTGGATTGACTTGGCACATGCTTACACATGTTTAAGACTAAAAAGTCTGCTTTGCCTTGATGATCTTTGAGTTTCAGAATAGTTATATCACTTTCATGCCCGATTCAATGTTGCTTTGTCGCTCTGCATGATTATGACTGTTATTGCTCTCTAGTTGGTCGCTTCCCAGTCTTTTGCTAAACCTCCACCTGTACTAAGCGGACTGACTGCTTGTGCATCCAAAATCCTCAAAACCTGTTATGCCATATTAGTCCATCATACCTTCCTATACATGGTATTTATCTGCCATTCCTAACGAAGACTTTCGTGTACCATCTCGAAATTAATCAAAAGCATTTCTCTTTTTGTGCCTATGTTTTAGCTCATGAGGAAGTAGTAGTTAATTCATGATCTTTTTAAGTTGGACAAGTTTCACCCCTGGATTGCATGTATAATGTGCAAACCCATAATACGAGAAGGAACTGGCATTGAGTGCGCCCGGCTCAAAAAGATAATATAACAAACAAACCCTCCTTCACGCTTTGTTCATGAGAAATCAGAAAACTTTGGGAGTGATAAACAAAGGAGATTAAGAGGATGTGATCGTCCTCATGCGGGAGCCGTTCCTCGAGACTTGTCCACTCAAAAAGTGATTGAATTATCTGCTAGCATTCATTGACAAAATATGCACCTCTCAAAACGCGTTTACTCCTGTTTTTAAAACCAAGAGCTCTGGTACATGTTTAGTTTTTGTTTCCGATCACTGGTTTTCAACTTTGCCAACAAAAGCCACGGTTCGAGAGTCTCCACCTTCTTTCTTCAAAGCACCAACTAGGAGAGCATAATTGTCATTCTGAGTGTAATGTGCATTGTCCCAAAGTATTACATTGTCTTCTGCATACTTGTGATATGATTTATTCTGAAATTCTCGGTTCTAGTCTCCTTTAAAACTCTGGAGGAGTTTCTGCATTTATGTTTTGCTTCACTCATGGAGACTAGCGAGATACCACCCTAGTATGCTCAAGCTATGTGCAATGTAATCTTGTCTTGATTTTCAGTAGTATATTATTTACTTTTAAGTATTTGTGACTGGTCACTTGAAAGAAGAATTGCTCCTTGCATTGTCCTCATAGTACTGTTTCAATACTTGCTAAACTCTTTTCGTAGTACATGCTTATATACATCTAATGAAGCAAAAGAGTTTGTCGAAGTTTTCTTTTTCGCGTTCAGTCGTTGAACTGAATTGCTTGAGGACAAGCAATATGCTAAGCTTGGGGGAGTTGATACGTCTCAAACGTATCTACTTTTCCAAACACTTTTGATATTGTTTTGACCTCATTCTTGCATGATTTGAACTAAACTAACCTGGACTGACGCTGTTTTCAGCAGAGCTGCCTGTATGGTTTTATTGTGTGCAGGAAAACGGATTTTTAAGTATCTCAGAAAAATCCACGAAAAATCACAGAAAATCCACGCACCCGAAGGAACCAGGAACCAGAAGTGGGGCCAGAGGGGGGCCAGGGGGTACCCAGGCGCCCTGTGGGCGCGCCCCCTGTAATGCCCAGGATGGAACTATACCTCCTACGTGTCGAGGCATGACTTAAAGGCATAAGTCCATCCTAGAATGATCTCAAGTTTGGTAATCTTTGCACATCTCATGTAAAAGAGGGGATTGTAAACTTAAAATAGTTGGCTTACACTCGCCACGTCACACAAATACAATACATGTCTCAAACATCATACATTAAGAACATCACAACCCTCTAAGGGCAAAATCCAAATGTCAAGATACCAAACTTAAATAAATAAACCACAGGTCGGATCGAATCCTAGTAGAAGTCTCCACTACTGATCATCCAGATAACGAACATAGTATCGACTACGCTCCTCGTCGAACTCCCAGTCTAGCTCAGTGCCATCACCTAGGTAGCTCACAACTGGACCTGCATCTGGTGTGGTGAAGTAACTGTGAGCCACAGAGGACTCAGCAATCCCGTTCCCGGGTAACAAGACTATTTAAGCCTTGGGAGAGGATAAGGCTGAAGAAAAGAATAAGTGTCTGCAGCAGCAACTAGCAACTAGCTAACGTGAAAGAGAGCGAGAAGAGGAAGCCTCGGTCGAGAGATGATCACGAAGTGATCCTAGCTAAAGCTCAACAAACATAACCCCACCGTGTTCAACTCCCGAATCCCTATTCGGAAATTGACAGTCACGGTACACACGCTGGTAGTGTATTGAAACATTGTGTCAAGTTATCTACAACCGGATATTAACAAGCTCCCATCTGCCACATAACCGCGGGCACGGCTTTCGAAAGTTCATAACCCTGCAGGGGTGTTCCAACTTGACCCATTACAAGCCCACGATCCGCGGAGTCGCAACTCCAAAGTGGGAAGACCCGAGTATTCTCGGAATCCCGTGCTCAAGATAATCCGAACTAAGGTAAGGCTAATCCAGCAAATCCTCCCGGCGTGTCGACACCCTGATAGTAGCCGCGCGTATCTAAGTCTCAGGACATGACCGGATGGGCGATTCTACAGGTTTATATCAATCCTCGAGTTTCCTCGTGGTGACCCCGCAGACTCCCCGATTCGGACCAACACTCATGAGGAGCACTGGCCCGGGGTGGTTGATTAAGAACTCGGGTTAATTACTCCCTATGCAAGTTATTTAGTTATTAGGCAAATAGTACCAATGTTGGGACTTGCTGGAAAAGACTTAGCACTTAGCGGTTTATCGAGGGGGTCCCATACACCCCAACCGTGTTAGGAACGCATAATCAAGGAACATAACACCGGCTTATACGGTTCCTAACGGCATGAGTGGAACAAATCACCAAGCAAAAGGCTTAGCCTTCCACCCTTGCCAATATATAGATGGTTTCATTTTAAGCATTATATGTAGTGTGATATAACCCAACCAAACTTCAACATGAAGCAAGCATCTTCGAACTTCACCTGCAACTAGCAATGCTATAAGAAGGGCTGAGCGAAGCGTACTTAGCCAGGCAACGGTTTGCATAGGTAGGGTGGTTAAACATGGTGATGGTTACAAGTAGGAGGCTGACAGGAAGAACATGGGCATCGAGGCAAAACTATAGAGCGGAACTACTAGCAATAGGCAAAGATAGTAATGTTATCGGGGTTCGGTCATCTTGCCTGAAGAGACGTCGTTCGGATCGTAAGAAGGATCCTCGTGCTCAACCTCGTTGGTAACCTCGTGCTCGTACTCGTACTCGGTCTCAGCTTCCGGCTCTAAACAATACAATCACACAAGGCACGAATCAACAAGAGGCAATGCGCACTCGAAAATGATGGATGCATGATGGATGCACTAAGGATGCACACGGAGCACGGAAAATAGCACTCAAGCAAAACACCTCAAAACATGATGACAATATGATATTATGAATCTACACAGAAAATCAATCAAGTTTCATATAAGACTCGCTGAAATCGGAGTTACGGACTAAAAGTTATGCCCGAAACAAGAAATGAGCGAAAGCTAAAAATTACAGCAACATAGCAACTTCGGAGCACAAAATAATTAAGCTACAGCACTCAAACATCATGGCAAAGGACATGAACATAAACTAGACATATCCTACAGCAAATAAGTCCAAAGGTGCACCCCCAAAGGAGCCACGGATCAATAGCAACAAGCTTGGACATATTGAACTTGACAATAAAATTCTGGCAGCAGAATTTTATTGAAACTTTGGAGCAAAAGTTAAACATGCTACAGCCACTTAAATAAGCATGTGAGAACATGAATGGAAAGCCAACAATATATACTACAAGGAACAATCAAGATCCACCCCAAAACTATCATGGTTTGTCCTAGAGCAGCAAGCAAACATGGCATCGGAACGTTACAGATTTCAGACTTAGTGAAAAACCACTAAGTCCTAAAACAGCAGTTTCATCATGGCATCTAAAAGAGCAAGTTTAAGTCACCTCGAAACTAAACATGGCAAGTGGTAAGCACCACATCAAAGTACACATGATGGTGATTCCGAAACATACAAGCATGCATCAAGGAGATCAACACAACGATTGCAACGAGCTCAACAAGATGGCATTTCATAACAAGTGAAACAACATCACAGCCACATGGCACTTTGCAACGAGGATAACCATGGCAAGAATAAATCTATCATGCAACCTATCACCAACAACATGTAGAGCATGGCAAGACGAACACGTGGACATGTCATTTGCATCATTCGGACAAACGAGCTAAAAGATATCACATAGCAAAGATGGCATAAAAACATCACATAGCAGCAATTATACCGGGATGCACTCTTGCAACGGGAAAACAAGCATCTAGATGACTTCTATCATGCATGACACAAAAAAGATAAAACGTAGTGCTAATCACCACGAACGTCTAGACATGCTATTTGCGCGAAACGGACAAACACACACGAAGTTAGAGCAGTTCTAATAATGCATCACAGATTAAAAACATCAGGGACTAGGGTTGGAAAAGAGGTAAACCTCAGGAGATCTGGAAAAAAACAAGCAATGGCCCGATCTGGAGGAAGGCGGCGGCCCAGGGCGGCGGACTTGGCGATGGGCCGCGGGGCAGGCGGACGGCGGCGGCCCGGTCGGGAGGGGCGGCTGCGGGAGCGCGGGAGGGCGCCCGATCGGGGCTGGCTGGCCCAGCGGAGGCGAGGTGGAGCTGGGCCCTCGGTGGCGCGGTGGAGATGGGCCGGCGGCGGGGTGTACGGGCCTGGAGGCGCTCGTGCGACGAGGGGAGGTGGCTGGCGAGGCCTCGTCGGGCGATGTGGTCCTGGGCCCTGGCGATCGAAGTGTCCGAGCGGATCGATCAAGGGAGTGGCGGCTGGGCGAAGTGGTCCCTCGAGGCCAGAAGGATCGATGCGGCCGTTGACTTGCGAGGGGATCTGGCGATCTGATCGGCGCGGTCGAAGGAAACGGCTGGCTGCGGCTGGTCGGCGCCCGATCCCAGGCGCGGGAGGGAGTGGATCCGGTCAGGAGCTGCGCGAGGAGTTGCCAAGTGGAGAGATGGGGGTGGTGGATCCAGAATTTTTTTAGGGGAAGGAGGAGGAAGAAGCTAGAGATGCCAAAATAGACATAGGGGTCTATTATATAGCAGATTTTTAGGGTTAGGGGGGATTGGGGGTGTTAGGAGCCCTCCGATCGCGATCCAACGGATCCGATCGCGGGGGAAGTTTAGATGGGCCTAGGAGAGGGTAGAGGGCTGCTGGAGGGATGTTTCTGGACCACAAGTGGAGGCACTTTGGACCCACACGAATAACTGTTGGGATAGCAAACGGAGTCCAAACGCGACGAGATTTGAGAGGCGGGTTACACACAACAAAACAACAACACACGACAAGTCTCGCGGCACACCGGTAACGTTACATGGCCAAACACCAAAGTAGGCCTACGGGATGTCACGGACACGTGAGGGAGCTCCGGAACGCGAAACGGACAACGGGAAGGAACGCGTGGAACCGGATGCAACCGACAACACAAATGCAATGCGATGCACATGTCTACATGATATGAATGAATGCCACACACGCACACAACAAAACGACGAAAACCCGAAAGACAAAGAACCCGGAATGGAAATAGATGAAGCCGGAGATACATTATATACCCAAAAGGGAAAGTATTACATCCGGGGCATTACAAACTCTCCTCTACTACAAAAAGATCTCGTCCCGAGATCTAGGACTGGAAAAAGGAAGGGTACTCGGAACGAAGATGATCTTCTCGTTCCCACGTAGCCTCTCGGTCGGTGTGATGTGACCACTTGACTTTCAAGAATTTGATGGACTTGTTGCGGGTCTTGCGTTCGGTTTCTTCGAGAATAGCAACTGGATGCTCTCGGTAGGACAGGTCTTGTTGAAGATCAATCTCTTCAAACGGAATCATGCGCTCAGGTGCCTTGAAGCATTTGCGAAGTTGAGACACATGGAAGACATCATGAACATTGGCGAAGTTGGGAGGGAGCTCAAGTTGATAGGCTAGATCGCCTCTTTTGCCAAGAATCTTGAAAGGCCCGACGTATCTAGGAGCAAGCTTTCCTTTGATACCGAATCTTTGGGTGCCTTTCATCGGAGACACACGGAGATAAACATGATCATCAATGTTGAAAGCCAAATCACGATGCTTGCCGTCATAGTAGCTCTTCTGACGCGACTGAGCGGCCTTGAGATTCTCACGTATGACTTTGCACATTTCTTCGGCTTCTGAGATCAAGTCATTGCCAAGAAGTTGACGTTCGCCTGTTTCAGACCAGTTGAGAGGGGTACGGCACTTTCTGCCATAGAGGATTTCAAACGAAGCTTTGCCGGCACTTGCTTGAAAACTGTTGTTGTAAGAGAACTCGGCAAATGGAAGGCAGTCTTCCCATTTCATGCCAAAAGATATGACACAGGCTCTGAGCATGTCTTCTAGAATCTGATTCACTCGCTCGACTTGACCACTAGTCTGAGGGTGAAAAGCTGTGATGAACCTGATCTTAGTGCCCATGGCGGACTGAAAGGAGTCCCAGAACCTTGAAGTGAACAAACTTCCACGGTCTGAGGATATAACTTGAGGAATGCCATGTAAGGACACAATTCTGGAAGTGTACAGCTCTGCCAATTGGGCTGCATTGATTGATTCTTTGACTGGCAGGAAGTGAGCGACTTTGGTAAGCTTGTCAATCACCACGAAGATAGAATCATTTCCTCGCTTGGATTTAGGAAAGCCAGTGACGAAGTCCATTTCAATGTGGTCGAACTTCCACTCGGGAATAGGAAGAGGTTGGAGAAGACCGGCTGGACATTGATGTTCTGCTTTCACTCTTCTGCAAACATCACATTCATTCACGAATTGGGCAATTTCCCTTTTCATGCGTGTCCACCAGTAAGACTGCTTGAGATCTTGGTACATCTTGGAACTGCCAGGATGAATGGAAAGGAGAGAATCATGTGCTTCTTCCATTATGAGCTTCCTGAGATCACCTTTGGGAACAACGAGTCTGTCCTCGAAGAACAAGGTATCTCTCTCATCAACACAAAAGCACTTGTATTTCGGAATGCCCTTAGCAATAGCATGTTTCACCTTCTTCACCATGGTATCCCTGAGTTGGGCCTCACGGACCTGATCTTCCAAGGTAGGAGCAATTTGAAGATTTGCAAGAAAACCTTGCGGAACAACTTGGAGGTTGAGCTTCCTGAATGCTTCACAAAGCTTAGGCTGGCACGGCTTGATAAGAAGGCTGTTGCAATATGCCTTTCTGCTCAAAGCATCTGCAATCACATTCGCCTTGCCAGGAGTGTATTCGATGCTGGGATCATACTCTTGGATCATTTCAACCCAACGAGTCTGGCGGAGGTTCATATGCGGCTGTGTGAAGATGTACTTCAAGCTCTTGTGATCAGTGAAGATGTCGACTTTTCTGCCCAACAACAGATGTCTCCACGTAATCAAAGCATGTACCACAGCTGCTAGCTCGAGATCATGTGTGGGATAATTCTTCTCACTCGGCTTGAGCTGACGAGAAGTGTATGCCACAATTCTCTTATCTTGCATAAGCACACCACCAAGACCTTGAAGAGAAGCATCACAGAATACTTCATAGGGCTTGGACTCATCTGGAGGAGTCAGAACTAGAGCAGAGACAAGCTTTTCTTTGAGAGTTTTGAATGCCACTTCACACTCTGGAGACCAAAAGTATTTGACATTCTTCTGAAGCAAGTTGGAAAGAGGCTTGGCAATCTTGGAGAAGTTCTCAACGAACCTTCTGCAATAGCTGGCAAGACCCAGAAAACTGTGGAGTTGCTTGACGTTCTGAGGAGCTTCCCAGTTGACAATTGCTTCAACTTTCTCGGGAGTAACCGCAATACCGTCAGCTGAGATGATATGGCCCAGGTACAAAACCTTATCGAGCCAAAACTCGCACTTTGAGAACTTTGCATAGAACTTATGCTCACGGAGTCGGTCAAGAACCAGACGTAAGTGCTTTTCGTGATCTTCTTCATTCTTGGAAAACACCAGAATATCATCCAGATACACAAGCACAAACTCGCCAGTATAGGGGTTGAAGATGTAGTGCATCATCCTCGAAAAGGTAGGAGGAGCATTGGCGAGACCAAAAGACATGACAGTATACTCGTATGAACCGTAGCTCGTTCTGAAGGCTGTCTTGGGAATGTCTTCCTCGCGAATGCGAATTTGGTGATAGCCCATTCGGAGGTCGAGCTTAGAGAACACTTTAGCTCCTTTGAGCTGCTCGAAGAGTTCGTTGATGTTGGGGAGCGGATACTTGTTCTTTATTGTCTTCTTGTTCAATGGTCGGTAATCAACGCATAGACGCTCCATGCCATCTTTCTTCTTGACAAATAAGACACCACAGCCCCAAGGAGACGTACTCGGCCTGATGAGACCCATACTCTCCTGCTTATCAAGCTGCTTCTTCAATTCCTTCAATTCGTCCGGAGAGAGCTTGTACGGACGCCAGCATGCTGGCTCAGTACCTGGCTCGAGTTCAATAACGAATTCCACCTGACGGTGTGGAGGCATGCCTGGAAGTTCTTCAGGAAAGACGTCTTGATATTCGTTCACCACCGGAATTTGAGATATGGCATTAATTTCGCCCTTATCATTGAGAGAGAAAAGCCTGATAGTGTTATCCCTGGAGGCAAAGATAATCACATCTTCATCAGGATGAGTCATCTTGACTTCCTTCTGTGCACAATCGATGTGAGCATCATGCTGAGAAAGCCAATCCATTCCGAGGATGAGGTCGATGTCAGAATTACCAAGAACCACCGGTTTAGCCAGAAAGCGATAATCACCCATGCGAATAGAAACATCCGGAGCATAGACACTAGAAGTCATAATCCTGCCCGGAGAAACAACTTGCAACTTCTGAGGCAAATTTGAAGTGACAACATCATGCTTGGATGCAAATGGTTGAGACATGAAAGAACAAGAAGCACCCGAATCAAACAACACTTTAGCTGGAAAAGAGTTAACTGAGAGGTTACCCAATATGACATCATAAGAATTCTCCGCTTGTGCTGCATTCATCAGATTAACCCTTGCTGCCTTTGGATCATGCTTGACCGTAGCGATACCGACAGGAGGAGGAGGCGGAAGGCGCCTTGGGTTGTTGCACTTGTTGGAATAATGACCCTTCTGGCCACACTTGTAGCAAGTCACCTCAGAAAGTGGACGGGTAGGTGGAGCACTCGGTCTTGGAGCTTGGAACTATTGCTTGGACTGCTTGTTGGAGTTGGGTGGGTGGGAGAAACCACGTCCACCAGAGTTCTTGTTGCTGTTGGAGTTGTTGGAGTTGTTGTAAGGAGCTCAAATCACTGGAGGAGGAGGAAGCCAGAATTTCTGATGCTTCGAGACCATCTGAGACGATGAGGAAGAGTGAACGGCATCTCGAATTCTCTTTTTAGAAGCCTCCATCTTAAGCTGAGCTGCCTCTTGTTTCAAAGCCATGTTATAGAACTTGTCGAACTCATCGGGCTCGAACAAAGTGAGAGCAAGTTGAAGTTCATCTTTGAGACCTCCACGGAACTGGTAGATTTTGCTCTTGGCATCAGGAATGTCTTGCTTAGCATAGCGGGCGAGGTTTTGGAACTTGACATTATACTGGTAGACTGTCATAGAGCCCTGCTTCAGGTTGCGGAATTGCTCACACATGCCCTCGATGACACTTGTAGGAATGTGGTGCGAGCGAAAATCCTTGCAGAAATTCTCCCAAGAGATCACCTGTCCTGGCCTAGAGTCTTTGTACTGCTGCCACCAGTCAGCTGCTTGATCTTTGAGTTGGAAGGCTGCAAACTTCACATAATCATCTTCCTTCACGTTACTGCACTCAAAATGCTTCTTTATGTCGGTTAACCAATCTTCAGCATCAAGAGGGTCGACACAGTAACTGAAAGCTTTTGGATTATTGGCCAAGAACTGGTTGAGAGTAGCATGGTGCTGCTGGTTGAAGAAGTTGCCTTGATTCCCTGGAACACCCTGATTAGCTTGATTAGCTTGCATCTGTTGCATCATCCGCATCAACATCTGAGTGTTCTGAGCTGTAGTCTGCATAATCGCTCTCCAAGCCTCAGGCGGAGGAGGAGGGGAAGGAGGACAATCTGGGACCTCTTCACCCTCTGGGTTAGCGTTGGGAACCCTTTTCGGAGCCATCCTGAAAGAGATGACCATGAATCAGCAATTGATTGACAGAAGGTATAAGCTGAATCAATGGAATGAATTGCAACAAGTCTTCACAATAATCATTCGAACAATAGGAACGAATGAAATCATTCGAGCAAGAGGAACGAATGAAATTCTCAGTTAAATGATAACATCAATCTTCACGAGAAGCCACATAGGGGACAAAAGGTAAAATAAGAAAAACAACAAGGTACAGACGGGAACAAACACAAGATAGGAGCTTCGTTCTAACATCTTTGTGCTGAAAGCATATGAACGCGTTACGAAAAGGTTTTGCAATCCCCGGATCAGCATAGCCAAGGACCCTTTAAGATGCAACTCCTGATAGTAACATCGGTCATAAACCACTTCACTCAATGTAGAACCCCGAACTCGCTAACCTGCATTCGTTGGAAGAATGCCTACGATCTACTGGATAAACCACCTATAAATTTCCGAAAGATTCCAGTTATGCAATCAGGTGTTGGGGATACACGGGAAGCACCGCGCAATCAACTCTAAACCTACATCCAGGTGTATCCATCCTTCAACACATAACCAGTCTTTCTCGGAAACTGTGTACCTCGGACCTTCGAAAAGCATCCACTATAACAAGCTATGGCAATACTCCCGAACTACCTCCCCAGTACTGGGTGATGTCCGGGTTATCTTGCCACTGGCCGTATAGGAGAGATTTTTGATGTCGGCCGTCTTAAGTATTTAGTACTGCCGCGATATGCTTGTGACGACAATACCCCGAAGCTCAACTCCCCGGGACACTGCCACAACCCCTAATGACAGGAGGCATCGAGAACAATATTATCGTCACAAGAACATCGAAACAATCCCAGAATACTCGCGGGATTCCTAAAAAAAATTTGTGCAATTTTTTAAGATAGAAGAGACAAGAGTAGTCGTCAAGAGTCCTCACCAGAGAGAAAGGAGATGAGAAGCAAAGAAATCCTACTCTCCGATATAATATAGGACTCAAAATATTTTCAGTGTGTACCTAGACTCGACCGTCAACGATTCGATCAAACAGTGGGGGCTCCTAGGTCGGAGAAGGCTCTGATACCAACTTGTAATGCCCAGGATGGAACTATACCTCCTACGTGTCGAGGCACGACTTAAAGGCATAAGTCCATCCTAGAATGATCTCAAGTTTGGTAATCTTTGCACATCTCATGTAAAAGAGGGGATTGTAAACATAAAATAGTTGGCTTACACTCGCCACGTCACACAAATACAATACATGTCTCAAACATCATACATTAAGAACATCACAACCCTCTAAGGGCAAAATCCAAATGTCAAGATACCAAACTTAAATAAATAAACCACAGGTCAGATCGAATCCTAGTAGAAGTCTCCACTACTGATCATCCGGATAACGAACATAGTATCGACTACGCTCCTCGTCGAACTCCCAGTCTAGCTCAGTGCCATCACCAGGATAGCTCACAACTGGACCTGCATCTGGTGTGGTGAAGTAACTGTGAGCCACAGAGGACTCAGCAATCCCGTTCCCGGGTAACAAGACTATTTAAGCCTTGGGAGAGGATAAGGATGAAGAAAAGAATAAGTGTCTGCAGCAGCAACTAGCAACTAGCTAACGTGAAAGAGAGCGAGAAGAGGAAGCCTCGGTCGAGAGATGATCACGAAGTGATCCTAGCTAAAGCTCAACAAACATAACCCCGCCGTGTTCAACTCCCGAATCCCTATTCGGAAATTGACAGTCACGGTACACACGCTGGTAGTGTATTGAAACATTGTGTCAAGTTATCTACAACCGGATATTAACAAGCTCCCATCTGCCACATAACCGCGGGCACGGCTTTCGAAAGTTCATAACCCTGCAGGGGTGTTCCAACTTGACCCATTACAAGCCCACGATCCGCGGAGTCGCAACTCCAAAGTGGGAAGACCCGAGTATTCTCGGAATCCCGTGCTCAAGATAATCCGAACTAAGGTAAGGCTAATCCAGCAAATCCTCCCGGCGTGTCGACACCCTGATAGTAGCCGCGCGTATCTAAGTCTCAGGACACGACCGGATGGGCGATTCTACAGGTTTATATCAATCCTCGAGTTTCCTCGTGGTGACCCCGCAGACTCCCCGATTCGGACCAACACTCATGAGGAGCACTGGCCCGGGGTGGTTGATTAAGAACTCGGGTTAATTACTCCCTATGCAAGTTATTTAGTTATTAGGCAAATAGTACCAATGTTGGGACTTGCTGGAAAAGACTTAGCACTTAGCGGTTTATCGAGGGGGTCCCATACACCCCAACCGTGTTAGGAACGCATAATCAAGGAACATAACACCGGCTTATACGGTTCCTAACGGCATGAGTGGAACAAATCACCAAGCAAAAGGCTTAGCCTTCCACCCTTGCTAATATATAGATGGTTTCATTTTAAGCATTATATGTAGTGTGATATAACCCAACCAAACTTCAACATGAAGCAAGCATCTTCGAACTTCACCTGCAACTAGCAATGCTATAAGAAGGGCTGAGCGAAGCGTACTTAGCCAGGCAACGGTTTGCATAGGTAGGGTGGTTAAACATGGTGATGGTTACAAGTAGGAGGCTGACAGGAAGAACATGGGCATCGAGGCAAAACTATAGAGCGGAACTACTAGCAATAGGCAAAGATAGTAATGTTATCGGGGTTCGGTCATCTTGCCTGAAGAGAAGTCGTTCGGATCGTAAGAAGGATCCTCGTGCTCAACCTCGTTGGTAACCTCGTGCTCGTACTCGTACTCGGTCTCAGCTTCCGGCTCTAAACAATACAATCACACAAGGCACGAATCAACAAGAGGCAATGCGCACTCGAAAATGATGGATGCATGATGGATGCACTAAGGATGCACACGGAGCACGGAAAATAGCACTCAAGCAAAACACCTCAAAACATGATGACAATATGATATTATGAATCTACACAGAAAATCAATCAAGTTTCATATAAGACTCGCTGAAATCGGAGTTACGGGCTAAAAGTTATGCCCGAAACAAGAAATGAGCGAAAGCTGAAAATTACAGCAACATAGCAACTTCGGAGCACAAAATAATTAAGCTACAGCACTCAAACATCATGGCAAAGGACATGAACATAAACTAGACATATCCTACAGCAAATAAGTCCAAAGGTGCACCCCCAAAGGAGCCACGGATCAATAGCAACAAGCTTGGACATATTGAACTTGACAATAAAATTCTGGCAGCAGAATTTTATTGAAACTTTGGAGCAAAAGTTAAACATGCTACAGCCACTTAAATAAGCATGTGAGAACATGAATGGAAAGCCAACAATATATACTACAAGGAACAATCAAGATCCACCCCAAAACTATCATGGTTTGTCCTAGAGCAGTTCTAATAATGCATCACAGATTAAAAACATCAGGGACTAGGGTTGGAAAAGAGGTAAACCTCAGGAGATCTGAAAAAAAAACAAGCAACGGCCCGATCTGGAGGAAGGCGGCGGCCCAGGGCGGCGGACTTGGCGATGGGCCGCGGGGCGGCGGATCTGGCCCGCGGGGCAGGCGGACGGCGGCGGCCCGGTCGGGAGGGGCGGCTGCGGGAGCGCGGGAGGGCGCCCGATCGGGGCTGGCTAGCCCAGCGGAGGCGAGGTGGAGCTGGGCCCTCGGTGGCGCGGTGGAGATGGGCCGGCGACGGGGTGTACGGGCCTGGAGGCGCTCGTGCGACGAGGGGAGGTGGCTGGCGAGGCCTCGTCGGGCGATGTGGTCCTGGGCCCTGGCGATCGAAGTGGCCGAGCGGATCGATCGAGGGAGTGGCGGCTGGGCGAAGTGGTCCCTCGAGGCCAGAAGGATCGATGCGGCCGTTGACTTGCGAGGGGATCTGGCGATCTGGTCGGCGCGGTCGAAGGAAACGGCTGGCTGCGGCTGGTCGGCGCCCGATCCCAGGCGCGGGAGGGAGTGGATCCGGTCGGGAGCTGCGGGAGGAGTTGCCAAGTGGAGAGATGGGGGTGGTGGATCCAGAATTTTTTTAGGGGAAGGAGGAGGAAGAAGCTAGAGATGCCAAAATAGACATAGGGGTCTATCATATAGCAGATTTTTAGGGTTAGGGGGGATTGGGGGTGTTAGGAGCCCTCCGATCGCGATCCAACGGATCCGATCGCGGGGGAAGTTTAGATGGGCCTAGGAGAGGGTAGAGGGCTGCTGGAGGGATGTTTCTGGACCACAAGTGGAGGCACTTTGGACCCACACGAATAACTGTTGGGATAGCAAACGGAGTCCAAACGCGACGAGATTTGAGAGGCGGGTTACACACAACAAAACAACAACACACGACAAGTCTCGCGGCACACCGGTAACGTTACACGGCCAAACACCAAAGTAGGCCTACGGGATGTCACGGACACGTGAGGGAGCTCCGGAACGCGAAACGGACAACGGGAAGGAACGCGTGGAACCGGATGCAACCGACAACACAAATGCAATGCGATGCTCATGTCTACATGATATGATTGAATGCCACACACGCACACAACAAAACCACGAAAACCCGAAAGACAAAGAACCCAGAATGGAAATAGATGAAGCCGGAGATACATTATATACCCAAAAGGGAAAGTATTACATCCGGGGCATTACACCCCCCCCCCCCGGGCCGCGCCGGGGGGTCGCCTGGGTGGGGCCCACACCCCCTGGTGCCTTACTTCGACTCGTATTTTTACTCGCGACGTAGAAACCCCAGATCAGAAGTTCTTTCGCAGTTTTCCGTCGCGGAGCCGCCGCCACCCTCTGTTCTTCCTCGGGATGGCTAATCTGGAGGCTGAATTGGCCTCCGGAGAGGGGAGATCGTCGCCATCGTCGTCATCATCACCACTCCATCATCCATCCATGACTTCTCCCTCCATGTGTGAGTAATTCCCCTGCTGTAGGCGAAGGGGATGGTAGGGATTGGATGAGTTAGATCATGTAATAGTTTGTCAGATCGTTGGGGGCATGTTGCCTATCATCTACTATGGTGTTTATCATCTTTGCTTCAACTTGTTATTCTTAATGCTTGACACTTAGGGCCCGAGTGCCATGATTTCAGATCTGAACCATATGTGTTTGTATGAACATATTTGTGTTCGTGATCCTATCTATGAGTTGTTTGCACCTATTACGGTTCGGAACCGGCGATCCCAAAAGTGACAGCTTGGGACACCAAAGGGGATGGTCCGTAGTTTGAGGATTACATGTATCCATTGAGTTCATTGCTTTGTTCCGGTGCTCTTTGACATGAGCACCTTAATCTCCATAAGTTCCTTTTGGCCCCGTTCGTAGCGGGATGGTAGGACAAAAGATGTTGTGCAAGTTCTTATTGCAAGCACGTACAACTACCTACGGGATACATGCCTAATGTTTGATATTTGCCTAGATGATCATTACTTTTCCGTGTGCCGTGCCCAAGTTAGAATCTATCTCATCCATGCAGCGCCCAACCATCCATCTCCCTAGCCTACAGTGTTTTAAATCCTGCTGGTTACTAGTTGCTATTCTTGCCATTTACTTTTGCTATTTACTTTTACTGTTTACTTTTACTATCACTATCATCACTATCATATCACTGTTACCACTTATGTTTTGTTGCAAGTAAGTATATTTCAGGTGCGGTTGAATTGACAACTCAACTGTCAAAGCTTATAAATACTCTTTGGCTCCCCGTGTGTCGAATCAATAAATTGGGTTATTCTTACCCGCGAAGACTATCTCGATCCCTTACGGTTGAGGGTTATCAACTAGTACTTAAGAAAAATGGCACTTGGCGAATGTGTGTTGATTACACAGATCTGAACAAAGCTTGCCCAACTGATCCCTTTGCACTCCCCCATATTGATCAGATCATTGATGCTACGACAGGATGTGAGTGACTAAGTTTTTTGGATGCATATTCAGGTTATCATCAGATCAAGATGGCAGTCAAGGACCAGGATAAGACGGCCTTTATAACTCCCTTTGGAGCCTTCTGCTATGTGTCTATGCCCTTTGGGCTTAAGAGTGCCCAGGCGACCTATCAGCGTTGTGTCCAGAATTGCCTTCATGGACAGATTGGGCGCAATGTTCATGCGTATGTGGATGACATTATGGTGAAATCCAGGAAATAGGAGACGTTGAAAACAGATTTGAAAGAAACCTTCGACAATCTCCGGGTTTATAAAATGATGCTTAATCCGGAGAAGTGCGTTTTTGGTGTTCCGGCAGGCAAGCTCCTGGGGTTCTTAGTATCGAACAGGGGAATCGAAGCTAATCCGGAGAAGATCAAGGCGATTACATCCTTGGCTAAACCGGCATGCATCAATGATGTCCAACGCGTGGGGGGCCGTATTGCAGCGCTCAGCCGGTTTATCAGCCGTTTGGGGGAGAAGGCTATCCCGCTTTATCAGATGATGAAAAAGACAGATCGCTTTGTCTGGAGTGATGTTGCTGATGTTGCGTTTTAGGACCTGAAGAAGCAATTAGCAGAGCCACCAGTCCTTGCTGCCCTAGTTGACAATGAGCCGCTGTTGTTGTACGTGGCTGCTAATGCCCGTGCGGTAAGTGTTGCCATTGTGGTAGAGCGTAAGGAGGCAGGCAAAGAATATCCGGTTCAGCGGCCGGTTTACTACATCAGTGAGGTGCTCATTGAATCAAAACAAAGATACCCACACTGGCAGAAATTGGTGTATGGAGCCTTCATGGCAAACCGAAAGCTGAAGCACTATTTTCAAGGCCATCAAATCATCGTTGTCAGTTCAGCTCCGCTGGGGGATATAATCCAGAACAGAGAAGCTACTGGGCGGGTTGCAAAGTGGGCCATTGAACTTAGCCCGCACGGATTAAAGTATGTGCCCCATACTGCGATAAAGTCCCAAGCATTCGTGGATTTCATCAACGATTGGACAGAGTTGCAAGCACCTGAGGAAAAGCCGGATCACACATATTGGACTATTCACTTTGACGGATCAAGGCAATTGGAGGGCTCGGGGCTGGAGTCGTATTAATTTCCCCACGAGGTGATAAGTTATGTTATGTCCTCCGTTTAATGTTCCCTTGTACTAACAATGCTGCTGAGTATGAAGCTCTCCTCCATGGTCTGCAGATGGCCAAGGAGATGAACTTAAGCCGGGTTAAATGCTTTGGCGATTCAGACCTGGTGGCACAACAAGTATCTGGCAAGTGAGATTCCAAGGATCCACTCATTGCAGCATATCGACGAGAGGTAGACGTTGTTGCTGGACACTTTAAGGGTTATCAGGTGGATCATATAGACCGGCGAAAGAATGAAGCAGCTGACGCGTTAAGCCGGCTGGGTTCTCAGCGTAAGCCTGTTCCACCCAATACCTTCTTGGACGAATTGCACAATCCGTCGGTGCAGTTACCTTCAGAAGAGGACTTGGTCGTTCCTTATCCGGAGACACAATTGGTCGCGGCACTTCATGTTATTCCAGATTGGACGCTTCCCTACCTAGCATACATGAACCAAGGTGAGTTACCAGAGGACGAAGTCTTGGCTACACAGATAATCCGGCAGTCCAAGTCAATGACTATTGTCAATGAAGAACTTCATCATCGCAGTGTCTCTGGGGCGTTTCAGCGGTATGTGTCACCAAAGGAGGGCTGTGAGATTCTTAGAGAGATCCATGAAGGAGATTGCGGTCATCATGCCGGTTTAAAGTCTTTGGTAGCTAAAGCTTTTCGTCATGGGTTCTACTGGCTGACGGCTCATGCCGACGCAGAGGACTTGGTCAGAAAATGCGATGCTTGCCAGAAGTTCTCACGACGTGCTCATATACCGACGCAGGAATTGAGGATGATTCCAATTACTTGGCCGTTTGCGACTTGGGGGCTTGACATGGTTGGACCCTTCAAGAGATCCCAAGACAAGAAGACCCACCTTTTAGTGGCAGTGGACAAATTTACCAAATGGGTTGAAGCGGAACCAGTCAGTAAGTGTGATGCAGCAACGGCGGTTCAGTTCATCAAAAAGGTGATTTTCCGGTTTGGCTTTCCACACAACATTATAACTGATAATGGTACCAATCTATCCAAGGGGGCTATGAAGGAGTTCTGTCAACGAGAGCACATCCGCCTTGATGTATGATCAGTAGCTCACCCTCAGTCTAATGGCCAAGCTGAAAGAGCCAATCAAGAGATCTTGAGAGGCATCAAACCCCGGCTTATGGTTCCTTTGCAGAGAACACCGGGTTGTTGGGTGGAGGAGCTACCTTCTATACTCTGGAGCATCAACACTACACCTAACAGATCCATAGGGTACACACCTTTCTTCATGGTATATGGAGCTAAAGCGGTCCTCCCTAGCGATATCCGTCATGACTCGCCGCGGGTGGCGGCTTATGTTGAAGAGGATAATGAAAAAGCAAGGCAAGATGCATTGGACCGGCTGGACGAAGAACGGGACACGGCAACAACTCGATCGGCGATTTATCAGCAAGATCTGCGCCGGTACCACAGTCGCCGGGTTAAAACCAGGACGTTTCAAGAAGGAGATCTGGTGCTCCGGCTCATCCAAGACCAGACGGACATGCACAATCTATCCCCACCTTGGGAAGGGCCCTTTGTGGTCAGCAAGAACCTACACAACGGATCATACTACCTCGTCGACGTTCGAGAACATAAGGACTCACGTACGGCGGAGGAGGAGACCAAACGGCTGTGGAACATCGCTCTTCTTCGACCTTACTATGCTTGAGCCATAGGCTCCGCTTTATGTACATATCTTTACAATGCATATATTATGATTAATATAATAAACCGGTGCCCCCGATAAACCGGGGTATCAGCCGCATTTTTCATAAGAGTATCACATGGGGGCTTCTGCAGGCAAGGGAGTTCCTATGGCCTCTTAAACCGGCGGCCACATCAAGGCCATCATAAGAGCATAGCTCTGGTTGCTTTGGCAATTTCCACATGATGATGAGGGGCAAAAGAGAGTTTGATGCCTAGCACAACTCAAACATAGGCCCCGATGAGCAATGCTCAAATGCTATCTGGGGGCTCCTGATGCAAGACATCGGCGAGTTGACAACCCTTGTAGTAAACACGGCTTGGAAGCTTGGTGTATACACCTAAAACCTCGGATTAACCTGCCTGCATCAAGTAAGTCACTCCGTCCAGGTAAACCTAGTACGACCCGTCGAACGTACATACAAGTCAATCCTTACGGACCCTGAACTTGGTAACGTTAAATTGACGATCATCAAGTGATTACACAAGTCAAATGTTTACAAGATTTTTTGAACTTGGTAGCATTTGACATTGATGATTTGGTTAAAGATTGAGGACCATCTTAACAGGCTTTGCAAAATGGTTAATGACAGTAGCCTAGCAGCTCATAAAAAGCCTCGAATTTGGAGCTTGGCAGCTCGTAAAAAGCCTCGACTACATGGTCTTATTTGCCCAAAAACTTTATTTTTATCTTTTTATGTTTTACCAAATTTTTATCCTCATGGTCATTGATTTTTTAACCAAGTCCAGTAATTCAGGGAGTGGATGACTATAAGTTGCCACTACATCTGTATTTATATAGTTCTAGTCTGGGTTATAAACACTAGTACTAACTATAGCTAAACTGGAGTTCATCATAACCCAGTTCGGTTTTCATGACGAACCGACAAATAATCAAGGGAGTCATCGGCGCTTGCACCTTGGATCATTATTTATTCTTGTCGTATTAAGGTTTATTGTGATACACTTAATCACAGGTATGATACATGCTTATACTTTGTACACAGTTCAGGTTATCAACTTAGACCATGTGTTTGGGCATTATGACCCGTCCGGCGATAAACCTCCAGGACAGTTTGAATATTGTTTTATGCAGAAACAGGTAGAATAAACCGTCAAAAGCATTGAAAGCAGGTTATATTTAAGAAGTTGCCAATCGAAGCAATCTCACAAAATATAAGTATGGGACAAACGCAGAGTATCTCAGCTATCCTATTACTAGGCGCTCGAAGGCCCAAAAGAATATCAGCTTTTCTCAAAGTACTAAGACATAAAGTTAGACTGGTGCTGGTTTAAGATTCTGCTTCAGCTCGCCGTGAAGACTGAGGGTCAGCTTGCTCCGAGTCTTCGGCTGTTTCTTCCAGCTGCTGGAAGTCAGTGGTGGTCCGGTTAATCTTGGCCAGAGCTCGGAAATAAACTTCGTCACTTATGTGATCTGACGGATCAATGTCAGGAGCAAAGGTGTGCTTACGAACGGGCGGAATAAGGTTTTTAATATCATAAGACGGACGCTCCACCCGCACGTTCTCCGCATCATAGCCTGGATGATATCTTGATAGATCGGCTTCATCAGCAAGTTTGCTAGCAAGAGGCCGCATAAGTTAAGGCGCGAAGATCATCACTGGAAAAGGCTGATCCGTCTTCCTTCATGCTTGGATAGCCTTTCATTGCCTCCGCCGGATCAAAGTCGGGAACCCACGCCTTTGCTCGGGTTAAAGCCATCAGAGCGCCGGCTCTTGTGGATGACTTCTTCACTTCGACAAGGCGGGCAGGTAGAATAGACAGCTTTTCTAAGGTACCTTGGATGGTGGTAGGAGCCGGTTTGTTGTGCGAGATAGCGCTGATGGCCCTCTGAGCGCCGGAATAAAGCTGCTCCACCAGAGTGTACGCAGCTTTCAACTTCTTTCGCACATCATCGCCAAGATGAGTAATGCGCCTCCCTGCGTTACAATCATAAGTTAAACCGGAACAGTACAAGATTGCAAGGATAAGGTTATGTTAAGAGTACTTACCAAAGATGGCAGACGTCATATCATTTATTTGCTGCCTCAATCCGGACAGCTCCTCTGTCACCGGATTAAGAGCAGCCTCTGCATCACTGGCTCTCTTCTCCAGAGCAGCCTTTTCAACCTCCCAAGCTAACCACTCCGCTTCAAAGTCCTTTTTCAGCTTCTCTATATTTGCTAATGCAAGTGTGAGCTCATATTTGACTTTAACAGCATAAGTCTCTTGGAATTTCAGGTTATCCCGGAGTTCGGTTATTTCAGAGGCCCTCTGGTTCAAATTCGTCTGCCAAAAATGAAAGTATATCAGATATTCATGGAGCAATTCAATCAAAGTCTCAAGCACGTAGCAAGTTATGCACTTGACACTTGGGGACTAATGTATATTTGCAGTGAAAACAAGCAATTTTTTCAGACAAGTCCCAAGCACATAAACAAGTTATATACTTGGCACTTGGGGGCTAATGTGACATTGTTCTAGAAACAGGAGAAGTCCCGGTTCACCCTAAAGGAAGTAAACCGGCCCTTGAGGGCTACACATGTGCAAAACAAAGCTATATACTAGATCTACTGAAGTCCCGGTTTACCCTAAAAGGCTAAACCGGCACTTGGGGGCTACGATGGAGTAAAGGTACAATTGCAAGGCACAAGCAGAAACAGAGGACAAAGGCAAAGGAAAAGAAGTTACATCATAACGTTCCTTCATTAAGTTTACCAATCCAGCTTCATAATCACGGCTGGTATGTAGCCGATTTAAGTATCCGGAATGAAGCTCCTGAGCGCTGAGCTGAGCATAGCTGGACAAGTCAGTACTCCACTTGCCCTTGTCCTTGTTGAGAAATTCTTCCTTGGCAGTATGTTTGGCCAAAGCGACAGGCTCCCCTGGGTGGTAAAACCGGTCCCAGTGATTTCAACATCACGAGGTGAAGCGGCCGTTGGCTTAGAGGGATTAGCAGCAGCAGGATTAGCAGCAGCAGGACTAGCAGGGGCAGGACTAGCCCGGGCAGGACTAGCCCGGGCAGGGCTGGCCGGTTCAAGATCACGTTCCATGGGATAACTCCCCTGATCAACAAATACTTCTTGATCCATAGGAGGAGGATCATCATGCGGAACCTCAACGTTGTCTTCCAAAGGTTCAGCAGGCTCAGGATCCTTTGCTGGTTCAGGGTTGGTGTTATCGACTGCCGGTTTACTCAATTTGGCCTTTTTACTAGGCTTGGGCATACTGTGAAAAGTTAAGAGATAATGAAAATCAGAAGAGTCAAAGATGAAAAGTTAAACCGGAGAGAGTGAAAGACAGCTTACCCAGGAACAGTCTTGAGGGGAGGAACTTGTGTGGCTGTTGATTTGCCAGAAGATGAGAGAGGAGTTTCCTGATAATTCGAGTCAGGCGGATCAAGGGGTTGTCGAATAAGACCTGCTTTGGGGAAAAGAGCAGTTGGAGTGAGTAAAACTTCGGAACGACGCCTCCGAGTTGGAGTATGCGTTAATCCCGTGGATTAAATTGCATGGCCGCTATGGCGAGTAGTGCGGCGAGTTTCATGTTGCTGCTTCTTCAAAAGAAAGTTTGGATCCAAATGAGCATAAGGATGAGAAAATTGAAATTTCCGGACTGTCCGACGAATTTTTTGTGGTGGCAGCGGTTCTGAATCGGAGGAGAGAGAAATTACCTCAACATCGTCCGCTTTACTGCCTTCAGCATGATCGTGGGAACAGTCATTGTTAATAAAGAATGCAGACAAGGAAATCAAAAGAATTAGGTGGTACCTCAGAAGCCGGATCATCTTCTTCCGCATTGGATCCCGACGCGGCAGTGTTCTTCTTCTTTTTCCTCTTAACAGCCAGGGTCTTTTGGCGGGCTGCCTTCGCTGGTTTATCTTGGGTTTTCCTTTTCCAGAAGGGGTCATTGTCCTGTTGAAAGAAAGAGACATTTCAAGACAGATGCTGCAGACGACTTAAAACAAAGCAAAATGACAGAAGGAATTCTTACCGATGGTGGTTTGTTGGTCGCACAGAAGGGAGCTAGATCGGTTTGACTGCAAGTTTCTAGAGGCAGATTCAGCAGCTTCTAGACGGATTCATTAATCTCGTCTTGTGGTAGCACCGTCTCTGTGTGGCGTAAAGGGTCCTTGGGATTCCCAGTATACTCACACATTAAACCGGAACGCCGGCTTAGTGGGAGAATACTCCAAGAAAACCAGCTACGGACGAAATCAACTCCTGTCAGTCTGTTGGCTACAAAGGCTCTGAGCTTGGAAAGCTGAGGGGCATATTGAGCTCGCTCCTGGGCACTTAAGCGCTGTGGAAAAGGGTGGTTCTCTGGAAGACGGTGGCAGCGATAACCCGGCAGTGGATTTTCGCCTTCCGGTGAAGTATCTACGTAGTAGAACCAAGTCTGATTCCACTCCTTGGGATGGCTGTGGAGAGTGGCGTGAGGAAAGCTAACATCTTTCCTCTTCTGAATAGACATTCGGCCAAGTTCAGTGTTTGGGCCATTTCAGTACGACGGTTTAAGTGAAAGAAGTCCCGAAATAGCTCCACTGTTGGCTCTTCTTGCAGATAAGCTTCACAAAAGAATTGGAAGTTGCAAATGTTTGATACAGAGTTGGGCCAATGTCTTGTGGATGAAGCTGAAAGTTTGCTAACACGTCACGGAAGAATTTTGATTCGGGAGGACTGAATCCCCGGGCCAAGTGATCGAAGAAGACGACGATCTCTCCTTCCTTGGTCTCTGGAGGACATTCTGATCCGGGAGCCCTCCAGTGAAGTACATGCTTTCGGCCTAAAGCGCCAATTGAGGCCATTTTCTCTAAATCATCCTCGGTGATCCGGGATGGGACCCAGTTGCAGGAGACAAACTGTTTGGCTGTAGTAGTCATCTTTTCGAAAGGCTGAAAATACAACGAAGAATCGATTCGGTAATCTAAGCAAATTTAAACCGGTATGCTCTATGAAGGTATCGGTCTAAATGGCGGTTTAAGCAGGGGCCTAATGGTATCTACCGGGCTAAGTATATGTAACAGCTATAACAATGATATCTATCGGATTATGAAGTTTGGGAAAAGTTAAACCGCCAGCACAGGCAAACAAGACGCAGATCTGAAGTTTTGGGGAAACAACTTTCACACAAACAGCAGTAAAATACAGATCTATAGCAGGTGGAAAACTCAGAAACAATTCAAGCTATATTCAGCAGACGCGATGAAGGTCTTAAGCAGATTCAATCTAACTGATCGTACTGGGAGAAATAAAGCTACAACGATGGAGCGGAGTCATTCTTACGGTTGTTAACCAAAAGCTTGAGATCTATGGCGGACTACTGGCTATGGCGAAGAACTGTGAAAACAGGGACCTATCTACGAGCTTGCATGAGGAAACCCTAGAACTGAGATCTATGGGAAGGAAAAAAGAGGACGTACCCGAGGAGACAGAAGCGGAAAAACACCGGTGAATCTCTGGAAACGTTCAGGTTGATGCAGCGGCCGGGCTCGACGAAGACGCAGAGTTCGACGGACGGCGGCGGAGCTCGAGCGCAAATGGACAGAGGAAGAAGAAGGGGCATGGGGGGAAAAAGAGATGCCCCTCTACCCTATTTATAAGCCGAAGGGATAAAACGGTAGGCACGGGAATCGAGGAGCCCAAAAAGCAGATATGGACGATACGGTCGCCTCGATCTTTGGAGTATTAATGAATAAAGATAAAAACAGGTACAAGTATTAAATGCGCAGATGCCGTCACGGCGATTTAAAGTAATTTGAAGAGACGACGTCACGCCGGTTTATGAAGCATTTTTGAAGCTGCAGAAAGGGAAGATCTGTACAAGACTTTGAAGATTGACATGAACAGGTTCAAATCAATCTGGGGCCTAATGTCAGGGATATTACTACCAGGTATAAACCGCCCAGGAGGGGCCGGTTTATGTTGTCAAGATTATTTCGAAGCCCAGTGGAGACATGAAGCAAGAGACTTTAGCCCAGGAGGTTTAGAGCCCAAGTGTTAGGGCCCATGATTTGTAAACCGCCATGTTATGTAACTTGAGATATAAGATAGAAAGAATACAGACAGAGGCGGACACGTTTATGAGCCGACCTCGAGACTCTGTAAACCGGACCGGGCGTCACCTCTTATATAAAGGGACGACCCGGCGACGGTTCAGGGCAGAGAACAACAGTTCGAGACACGGGCAAAGCGGATTCGCTCCCTGGTCATCGAAACCCTAGCAATACACACCAAACTAGACGTAGGCTTTTACCTTCATCGAAGGGGCCGAACTAGTATAAAAATCCCTGTGTCCTTGTCCGCTTTAACCCCTTTAAGCTAACCCGTAGCGATGGCCTCGCGACTAAGTCCTTTTGCTAGGACATCTGCCGTGACAAAACCACGACAGCGTGTGAGCGGGTTTTGCTCCCACTACACGTGTGGGCGTTAGTGTTATCCTATTATATTGAAAGAAATATAAAAGGACTTTTTGTTGTATGCCTTGGAGTTTCACCGATAGGGAGAAATGCCTACATGAATTAATTTTGGAGGAGTCCCTTCCTGAAGTGTGGATTCACCATAGCTTTTTTCGGTTCAATTGGTGGAACCTCAATGCAAAATGAACCAGTCTGTAACACATGTTGAACATTATATCTTGAAGCATCCAATACACTTGGACCAATATATGTGATTGAGCATGTCTTCTCAGTATGTGGAGCCGCATCAATTAAACATGTAGTACTTTGTGCTGGAAAAATAATATCGACGTTGATAGGTACATCAGTTGGACTGCACCAAAATAGGGAGATCACGTTGTATTGCCAAGGCCATTCCCTCTCGAATTGCTAGCATTTTCGCCTTCAGTGAATCGTTGCAGAAGAAGTGCATGTGGCAAGCTGCCTTACTACGTTAGATTCAAAATAACCTAAATGCATTACAAATTAACCCACACTAGTTAGAGACCCTTGTTTTTTTAAACACCATGTATTAATTAACTTAAGATGTCCGTACGATCATTTATTACAAACTTTGCCACGCAGGGCGAAACAGAATGAATAAGAAAACCACCAGATCTATTATCAAAACTAAACTTTGCAATCTCGCGAGCCACCATATTTGCCCTCTTGTTGATCTTTGAAATCTGTAAATTCACCGGCAACTTTGAGACATTTACCGCCTCCTTCAACTTCATGCACGATTACATGGTGGCAAGCAGACCAAGAAGTACGTCTGGTGATGATATGGATGGTTCTTTTTTTTTTTTATCGGATGATATGGATGGTTCTTGAATCATGGTAAGCGGTATATGCCCCCCTATACAATGACGTTAGTTTTATCAACCAGAGTGGCATACCCAATAATATAGAGTTTCTAAGCCTTCTTTAATTCCTTCTTTTGTCAATCTGTGTCCTGATCGTGTCATATATTCGAAAGATTTCTTAGACATAATAGTAGGTTTCTGTTCTAAATTATGCATTGTATACCATTACTGGATCCTTGCTGATGTACAACAGGATTTAGTCCCTTTATGTTTTTATAGAACTAATAAAAATTATCTGCAATAGAAATTATTTACGATCTGCAACATGTGAGTAAGTTTATGTAGATTTAATTTATCTGTTTTGTGTGTCGACATATTTACGTATATTATTGTTATTCTATTGTCAAAATGGATGGGCGCAGCAATGGGCGCCAAGGATGATCTAGTTGCTAACATTTCCGCCTCCAGTGCAAGCTGCCTTACTGCGTTAGATTCAAATAACCTAAATGCAATAAAAATTAACCCACACTAGTTAGAGACCCTTGTTTTTCTTTGAAAAAATCACCATGTATTAATTAACTTAAAATGTTAGTGCAATCATTCATTACAAACTTTGCCACGCATGGGCGGAACAGATTGGAAAAGAAAACCATCGGATCTATTATCAAAACTAAACTTTGTAATCCCGTAAGCCATCATATTTGCCCTCCTGTTGATCTTTGAAATCTGTAAATTCACCAGCAACTTTGAGACATTTACCGCCTCCTTCAACTTCATGCACGATTACATGGTGGCAAGCATACCAATAAGTACGTCTGGTTGATGAGCAAGCTCAAAGGACTTGGTCCAGCAAAGAAATCAAGGAGATGGCTGACAGGACTAAATTCAGACACGCGGTGATAAGACTCGTACCAGCAGGATTTCACTCACAGATACGATAATTTGCATACAAGTTCGAGGATCAAGCGGTTCTACCAAGTAGCCTAGGGTTCTAAGATAGTCCAGCTGTTATAGCTGGAAGAAGGGGAAGATGACCAGATCCCAAACGGAGCCGGTAACAGAGGAGTAAGTAGCCGTGGCGGAAATGAGACAGTGACTGTTGACGCGGGAGCCGTTGATCTTCTTAGCTGACTTCATCCTGGCCGTCCATTCACCAGTTCACGTGACGTACCGCTTCGATAAGCTCTTGATTTTCCGTTTCGAAAAAAAAAAGATAAGCTCTTGATTTTTCCAGTGTCGCTGTACATTTCTTCAGAGACATTTAGGTCCTGACAATGGCTTTGCCGCGCGCGTGATTCAGCAACAAATTCCTTGACAGCTCAACCTTTTAATACACGTAGCAAGAAGGACTAAGAACCATGCGAGACTCCATCCCAAAAACAAGGCATATACTCGTACTACATTTTGTTTCAAGTCAAACCATGTGAAGCTATTGCTCTGAAGCTTGGTCTGGCTACTGCCTAGATCGAGCTTGGCGGCTCTGGTGCTGGCGGATTATTTCTCCGCGTGGAGTACGTGGGCTTCGGGCTAAGAGCATCTCAAAAAAATGATGTAAAATAGGGTGCCCAAAATAGTTCTAGGGCAGAAGAGAGAACCAAAATTTCTTCTATCGTACTCCCTCCGTCCCAAAATAAGTGATTCAACTTTGTACTAGCTTTAGTACAAAGTTGAGTCACTTATTTTAGGACGGAGGGAGTAGCAGATGATGAAAATAAGGCACCCGAAAGAAAAATGTCCTCCTTCGCCCACGTTGCCCCGGAGCTTCTGCCGCCAACCACCCTCGTCCGATCGCGCGGTCCGTATCTACCTTGACACCGGCGACCATGTCTAGGATGTGCGCCAAGTCCCTATCTATGAGAGCATCTTCAGCCGCGCCCCCAACAGGCCCCCCAAGGTCACTTTTTAGGCGTCGGCGCCGAAAAAATGGCACAGTCGCGCCCTCAGGACTCCGAAAATCGCCGGATTGGGCCGAAACTGACGCCGGCGGACCCAACCCGGACCCGGGGCGCTGGGGGTCGCCTGGGGGCGCCGGGCGAGGCGTTTTTTGGCGCGAACGGGATGGTCCCGCCCTGTCAGCGACGTGCTGCGTCGTCGTCCTCATCGCCTCGGTTCCCGCAGGAATCAATGTCAAAGCTGCCGCACTGCCGAGCCGTCGCCTGCCATTGATGCCGCCCCCAGCGACCCGTCACGTCGCCCGGCACGACGGGCGACCGCCACGCGTCGCCTGGCATGCGCCTCTCGCCGCGCGAGCTCCGGCTATAAAAGCATCCTACCTCGCCGGTGAACGCCCACACCGCAGCCACATCGCCCACCGCACTCTCCTCACTGCTGTAAGGGCATTTTTCTCCCTAATGGTTTTGGTGATTGATGACAATACTCTTGCGGACTAATCGTGTGCTGTAAGCTCATACAGGTATATCTCCCTTATGGCACAAGACGATTGATTGCCCCTCGGATTCCATGAAGGACAGTGTTTTCTTTTTGCTCCCTGTAGGTGGCATTGAGTAATAGGAAAGCCGTACTATTAAGAGGGGGTCCGCGTCGGAAAGGTTTGGGTAGAATCAACACGTACATATCTTTCTCCCACACTTCCTTTCCTTGCTTCTCTGGAGGTCCAACCGGTTTTTCGTTCGTTGAGGCAATTCTGTAGCTTCTGTACTGATCTTCTGCCTAGCATGCGGTAGTACCGCTCTGCCAAGCGGTAGTACCGCACAGGTACACGGTAGTACCGCTTGCCGACACGGTAGTACCGCTCCCGCGGTAGTACCGCGTCCCCATGCGGTAGTATCGTGTATCTGGGCCAGGCGCTGAAGTCTAAGTATGAGAAGTGGATGCGGAAGTAATTTTTTACTTCCGCATACCGTGCGGTAGTACCGCTTAGCCTAAGCGGTAGTACCGCTTAGCTGATGCGGTAGTACCGTGTCGCATTTTGCTACTTCCGTTTTCCCCTGCGGATGTAGCCACGGATGTAATTTATTTCATCCGTGGCTGTATCAGGTCTCGTGTTTTTGCCTTGGCGGTAGTACCGCTTCCCAAGCGGTAGTACCGCTCAGCCAGCGGTAGTACCGCTCATGAGTTGCGGTACTACCGCTCTCTGCGGGCTGAAACATCAAATAACGGTTGGATTTGTCCCCCCACTATATATAGGGGGTCTTCTTCTCCAAGGAGACTTACCTCTTCCCCCACTACTCCATTGTTGCTCCAAAAGCTCCATTTCCGCCCGATCTCTCTCCCTAGCCAATCAAACTTGTTGATTTGCTCGGGATTGCTTGAGGAGGCATCGATCTACACTTCCACCAAGAGATATTTGATTCTCCCCACTAATCCCTTGCGGATCTAGTTACTCTTGGGTGTTTGAGCACCCTAGACGGTTGAGGTCACCTCGAAGCCATATTCCATTGTGGTGAAGCTTCGTGGTTTGTTGGGAGCCTCCAAGTTGTGGAGATTGCCCCAACCTTGTTTGTAAAGGTTCGGTTGCCGCCTTCAAGGGCACCACTAGTGGAATCACGGCACCTTGCATCGTGTGAGGGTGTGAGGAGATTACGGTGGCCCTAGTGGCTTCTTGGGGAGCATTGTGCCTCCACACCGCTCCAACGGAGACGTACTTCCCCTCAAAGGGAAGGAACTTCGGAAACACATCCTCGTCTCCTTCGATTCTACTTGTGGTTATTTCTTACCTTTACTCTTGCATGCTTTACTTGTTTAATTCCTATAGCATGCTTGTGTAGTTGTTGGGCTTATTGTCATTAGTTGTCTTCATAGTAGTTTATCTAGACAACTTATTTTATCGCCTAATTTTAATTGGTTAAGAAAAGCTAAAAATTGTTAGTTGCCTATTCACCCCCCCCCCTCTAGTCAACCATATCGATCCTGTCAATTGGTATCAGAGCCTCGTCTCTTTTTAAGGACTTTACCGTCCAAAGAGTATGGTTGACAACGTAGTCGAGACGGAGGACCATTCCGATGGAAATCCGTCCTTGCCTACGGTAGATGGGGGAGCCTCCGTCACTCGTGAGGAGTTCAATGTGGCCTTGACCACATTGAAAGAATCACTAGCGAGCGAGGTCAAGGGCATGTTTAAAGAAATGTTTGAGGGGCTTAAATTATCCACCTCACCGTTGGAAGTGGGTCGTCCCGCTACCAACGTGTCAGAGGCTAATCCCGACAAGGGAGAAGCTAGTAGTGAGCAAGCCCCGGTCACTAAGCATGGTAGTGGGAAATTTGCCAAATCTCCTCCGCCTACTCACTATGGAGGACCCGTCCCCACACCGCATTTAAATTCCGTCGGGCCCCCAGCGAAGTTTGTTAAAAATACTGATTTTACTACTTGGGTGTTTCGTTTCAAACGTCATATTAATCATTGTTCCACTAACCTCTGGAGAATTATTGAGCAAGGTTTTTATCCGTATGATCCTGACAACATGACTCCAAGAGAAACTGCCGATCATCAGTTCAACGAGTCCGCACTTTGCATTCTTCAAGACTCAATCCCTCCTGAAGACATTGCTCATCTTCGTCCATTCACTGTGGCCAAGGAAGCATGGGAACATGTTGGCATAATGTACAAGGGAAGCACAAGCATTCAACGCTCCAACTATGAAGTAGTGCAAGATGAAGCTGATGAGTTTGCAATGATCGAGGATGAAGATCCTCGTGAACTTTATCGAAGATTAACTATTCTTGCAGTATCTCTTCGAGACCATGGCAGTAAGGACACGGATGACAATTGGATCAAGCGCAAGTTCCTGAAGGCCATGATGCCCTATCACAAGGCCATGTCATCTGTGATTCGTCGGAGACCGGACTTCCACACTTTATCCTCAAACGAAGTGTTGGATGAATTTGTTGCCATGAGGATCCTTGACGTTACCGCCGACAATGCGGTCCTAAGAGCTCAACGATCCAAGAAGCCTAATCTTGCCCTGAAGGCCAAGGCTTGTGTGGAAGAGGAGGAAGTTGAAGATGATGATGAGTGCTGCCCCGAGGACACCAAATATGCCTATCACGAGCACATGGCTCTTGCTTCCAGGCAATTCTGGGGCAAGAAGAATTCAAGGTCCAACTTCAACAGGAACAACTCCAGTGGGAACAAAGGGAAGCAACGAGTAAGGACATGCTTCAACTGTGGAAATGTAAGCCACTTCGTTGCGGATTGCCCATATGAGAAGAGAGAAGACTTTGGAGGCAAGCTTATTCGGAAGGACAAGTCAAAGTCCTATCCCAACAAGAACAACTTCATCAAAAAGACTCCTCCGAAAGTGTTGGTGGCTCAAGAAGAATATGTGGAGGATGATGACAATGATGAAGAGGATGAGGTGACCACTATGGCCACAATTGCAATTGCTACCACTCCGCACTCATCTCTATTCAACTCACCAAACGAAAACATCACCGCCAAGTGTCTTATGGCCAAGGCCACCAACAAGGTAACTCCGATCATCAACTCTACTATCTCTTCTAACCCCTCATTAACTAATTGTATTGATGAGGGTGAGGGTAGTAAGGAGGGAGAAAATGAATTTGATGTGTTCATAAAGAATCTCAAGGGCAAATCCAAGAAGCATGTGGTTGCTCTCTTGGAACAACTCGGTGAGGCAAATGACATTATTGAGGCTCACGAGGAAACCATCACTAAAATGGAAGGGCATAGTCGAGACTATGCCGATGAGATATCGGATCTCTCTAACGCTCTAGAGGAGGAGCGTGGTCTTCGTTTGACTCTTGAGGAGTCACACAACGTTGATCATGCTAAATTAAAGAAAGATCTTGATCATGCTCTAGTTGTCTCTCGTGTCCTTAACTCAGAAAAGGCAAAACTTGCGGTTGATCATGCTAAACTCAAAGAGGAGTTTGACATACTTGACAAGGCTCACAAGGCCTTGAAAGGAATGCATGCTTCTCTCAAGGAGTCTCATGATCAACTCCAAGTTTCGCTAACCAAGGAAAAGGCTATCTTTCCTCGCATGGTTTTAATTGATAATGCAAATGCTACTAACCCATGTTGTGAGCATGTGCATCTTGTTGAAGAGAATGCCGAGTTGAAGAAGCAACTTGAGAAAGGCCTTGTGACTTGCATACAAGGTGAGAAGAACCTCAACGCCCTTTTGAGCAATCAAAAGGAAGTTGTGGCAAAGGAAGGAATTGGGTTTGCTCCTAAGCCCAAGAAGAAGAAGAATGACAAGACAAAGCAACCACCCCCTCTCCGACAATCCTTTGTGAAAGAAGGAGAGGGCACCTCTACCAAGAAGAAAAGTGGTGGGGTCAAGAAAAACTCCACCACACCCTCAAACATGGCCGGCAATTTTAATTCGTCATATGTTTTATGCCGTGCTAGTGATGGCCATGTGTTTGCTAAATTTGTTGGTTCTTCTTATGAGTACATTGAATGGTCCATTTGGGTTCCTAAGACCCTTGTCACTAACCTCAAAGGACCCATTACCAAATGGGTACCTAAATCCAAGCATTGATCAATTGTAGGGGTTTGCTTCCGGTGGGGGATCATGGTTGCTCGATAGCGGAGCCACAAATCATATGACCGAAAGCAAAGACTTGGTGGTGGACGTGCATCTCGGTTCATCTATGGCCACCAACGTCGAATGGGGTGATGCTTCATCTTCTAAGGTATTGGGACTTGGCAAGGTGGTTGTCTCTCATGATCTCACGATCGAGAAAGTCATGCTTGTTGAGTCCCTTGCATACAATTTACTTTCTGTCCGCCAGCTTGCACTCATGGGCTTTGCTACATTCTTTGATATTGATTCTGTGGCCCTCTTGTGGAGCAAGACTCTTAAAGTAGCCTACGTTGGGCATGTCGAGAACGGCCTTTATGTGGTTAACTTCTCGAAGCAACCCACTAAGGTTGCGACATGCCTAATGGCTAAAGTTGATGTGGGATGGCTTTGGCATCGCCGTTTGGCCCACGTCAATATGAGATCTTTGCAAAGTCTTCTCAAGGGGGACCATGTCCGAGGACTAACAAATGTTAGCTTTGCCAAAGATCGTGCTTGCAGGGCATGCATTGAAGGAAAATTACATGAGAAGGCTCACCCTCCCATGACTATCATCTATTCAAAGAGACCTCTAGAGCTCCTCCACATGGATCTCTTTGGGCCTCCCACTTTTGATAGTCTTGGGGGTAGAAAATATTGCTTGGTGATTGTGGATGATTACTCAAGATATACCTGGGTATACTTCTTCAAGAAGAAGAGTGAGACCCAACAAACCGTCATCAACTTTGCAAATGAAGCTCAACGACAACATGAAGCAAAGATTTTGATGATTAGAAGTGACAATGGCACCGAGTTCAAGAACTACACCTTGGATGAGTTTCTTGGTGATGAGGGGATCAAACATCAATATGCCGCCCCATATACCCCTCAGCAAAATGGTGTTGCGGAGAGAAAGAACCGAACTTTAATAGATGCTGCAAGAACCATGATGGCTGAATTCAACTCTCCATACAACTTTTGGGCCGAAGCCATCAACACCGCTTGCCATGCATCAAATCGTCTCTATCTTCGCAAAGGCTTGAACAAAACTCCGTATGAGATTCTTACCGGTAACAAGCCCAATCTCAAGTACTTCCGAGTGTTCGGGTGTAAGTGTTTCATTCTTAAGAAAGGTGTTCGGTTGTCTAAATTTGAATCTAGAGCTCATGAGGGCATATTTGTTGGTTATGCTACAAACTCTCATGCTTACCGTGTCCTCAATAAGTCCACCGGACTCATTGAGGAGACGAGTAACGTAGAGTTTGATGAAAATAACGGCTCCCAAGTGGAGCAAAGTGGTACTTGTGATACAGGTGATGAAATTCCTCCTCAAGCCATAAGAAGAATGGGTATTGGATACATCCTACCCGTTGAGGAACCCCTTGTGGCCGAAGGAGAAGGACAATGTTCCACTCAAGTGGAACCATCACCAACCCAAGACCCACACGCTTCCGAAGAACAAAATGAAGGCCCTCAACCGGACGAACAAGGCCAAGTGCGAGATCAATCACAAGATGGTGGGGATCCACCAAATGATGCACAAGGCCAAGTTCTCTCCTCCGAGCAAGATCAAGGTCAAGAGGAAGCTCAAGATCAAGATCTAGCTCCTGACGTCGCTTGAGATGACCAACTCAGTGCTCCTCAGTTATCTCTTGAAGAGCAATTGGAGCGTCGTGCTGCAAAAGTTGCCTCCAGGCTTGCTTCCAGAGAACTTCACATGGAGAATATTCTAGGAAGCATCAAAAGGGGGGTAAGCACTCGTAGACAATTAGCAAATTATTGTGCTCATCAAGCTTTTGTCTCTTTTGTTGAACCTAAGAAGGTCTATGAGGCTCTCGAAGACCCCGACTGGCTCAATGCCATGCATGAAGAACTTAATAACTTCGAGCGCAACAAAGTGTGGCGTCTGGTGCCAAGACCAACGGAGAACCATAATGTCATTGGAACCAAATGGATCTTTAAGAACAAGCAAGATGCCCATGGCATTGTCATCCGCAACAAGGCACGTCTGGTGGCTCAAGGCTACTCCCAAGTCGAGGGCATCGACTACGGTGAAACCTTTGCCCCTGTTGCTCGTCTTGAATCTATTCGTTTGTTGCTTGCCTATGCTTCCCATCATAACTTTAAATTGCAACAAATGGATGTGAAAAGTGCTTTTCTTAATGGTCCCATTAACGAGTTGGTATATGTTAAACAACCCCCGGGGTTCGAGGATCCTAAGTTCCCCAATCATGTTTATCAACTTGATAAGGCACTCTATGGCCTTAAACAAGCCCCACGAGCGTGGTATGAGCACCTTACCGAGTTGTTACAAGATCGTGGGTTTGAAATTGGAAAAATCGACCCCACTCTTTTTACTAAGAAGGTCAAAGGGGAGTTGTTTGTATGCCAACTATATGTTGATGACATTATCTTTGGTTCTCCTAACAAAGCTTTCAATGATGAGTTCGCCGCACTCATGACCACTCACTTTGAGATGTCCATGATGGGAGAGTTGAAGTACTTCCTTGGATTTGAGATCAAACAACGAAGAGAAGGCATCTTCATCAAACAATCCAAGTATACTCAAGACATGCTCAAAAGGTTCAACCTTAGTGATGTCAAGCTGGCTACTACTCCGATGCCAACCAAATGCCAACTTGACATTGATCCCAATGGTAAAGCCGTGGATCAAAAGGTATATCGCTCTATGATTGGATCCTTGCTTTACCTTTGTGCATCTAGACCGGATATTATGTTGAGTGTGGGAATTTGTGCACGGTTTCAAGCCTCACCTAAGGAAAGTCACTTTGTGGCTGTCAAGCGAATCTTTCGATATTTGGCTCATACCCCAAACTTTGGCTTATGGTACCCAAGAGGAGCGAACTTCAACCTTGTTGGTTTTTCTGATTCTGACTGGGCGGGAGACAAAGTGGATAGGAAGTCCACCTCGGGAGGGTGCCAATTTCTTGGTTGCTCTCTTGTTAGTTGGTCTTCCAAAAAGCAAAGTTGTGTATCTCTCTCGTCCACTGAAGCAGAATATGTGGCCGCTGGCAGTTGCTGTGCTCAACTCTTATGGATGAGGCCAACTTTGAAGGATTACGGTGTCGTTTGTGACAAAGTGCCTCTTTGGTGTGACAATGAGAGTGCCATCAAGATTTCTCTCAACCCGGTGCTTCACTTCAAGACGAAGCATATTGAGATTCGGTATCATTTCATCCGGGATCACATAAGGCAAGGAGAGATCGAGCTTCACTATGTCAACACTCATGATAACCTTGCAGATATCTTCACGAAGCCATTGGATGAAGCTAGATTTCGCGAGTTAAGGCATGAGCTAAATATCATCGATTTGAGCAATGTGGTTTGAGTCTGTGCACACACACCCCTCACACTCAATATAGCTATCTTGTCTAGATGTAGGCATGGACATAGGGGGAGTATTGTTCTCTCAATGAACTGTTCCTCCCCCCATTATGCATAAACTAACCAAGTCTTTATCATTTGCCATACATTTGTGGTTTACATGTTTCAAGTCGAGTTGTGGATCATGGGCCCAAGGATAATTCTTCGCGGTGCCATATCTATATACTTAAACATAGGTGGCCTCGGCCACCGCCCTCCTCTGAGGAGTGTGTTGGTTCACTTTGCGTGTGCGTGCATTTGTTTTTCTCCTTTTTCTTTGCTTAAAGCCTCTTGTCAGCCGTGTTTGTTCTTGGAGGAGCGGTACTACCGTGCAAGCTTACGGTACTACCGCAGATGGGGTTACGGTACTACCGCTCGACCAGCACGGCAGTAATTTTTTACTGTCGCTGGTAAAGCGGTACTACCGCTTGGCGAGCGGTACTACCGCGCAAGCGGTACTACCGCGATGACCGCGGTACTACCGCACGTATCAAAACGCGTGGGGGTTATAAGCAGGCAGGGGGAGTTCCATCTCCCCCATACCCATTCACTCCTAACCCCCACGTCGTCCCTGTATCTCTCTCTCAAGAACGCCGCCGGAGGACCTCGCCGGATCTCCTTCCTCGCCCACTCGTTTCTCTTTCCGACCGGTAGGATCGTTCCCCACCACGTCCTCTTGCCATGGATGCAGGTTTTTCCCCGTTTCCCTTCTTCTTTTTGCCTTGCCTAAGTTTTTAGGGTTAGGGGAGTTGCTTAGTGCTTTCTTGTGTTCTTCGTGATCTTATCCATGGATGCTTAGGTTGTGGGAGAGTGTTTGTGATCCGGAAATATGCTTAGAGTTGTTGCCACGAAGTTACTGATCAGCCGTAGTACCGTGTGTAGATCGTGTTGGTAGTTTCTAATTGTTTATCTTCCCAGATCTGTTCCGTGCGGTACTACCGCTGGAGAACCGCGGTACTACCGCACGGTGTAAACCAGATCCGATCTGACCTTAGCGGTACTACCGCTGTACTTAGCGGTACTACCGCTGGAGCGGAAGTAAAATTTTAGTACTGCATGCTGAGCGGTACTACCGCGTCCTTACGCGGTACTACCGCTCCGCATGCAGCACTAATATTTTAGTTCCGCCCCCTCGGGCGGAAGTAAAATTTTAGTACTGCATGCCGAGCGGTACTACCGCGTCCTTACGCGGTACTACCGCTCCGCATGCAGCACTAATATTTTAGTTCCGCCCCCTCGGGCGGAACTAAAATTTTAGTACTGCATGACGAGCGGTACTACCGCGTCCGTACGCGGTACTACCACTCCGCATGCAGCACTAATATTTTAGTTCCGCCCCTTTGGGCGGAAGTAAAATCCTACTACCGTAAAGCATGCGGTACTACCGCATGTGCCACGCGGTACTACCGCTTGCCCTCCGGTACTATTTTTTTACTTCCGTTGGGTCAGCAGTACTACCGTTTGGCTCACACTAGCTTCGTGGCATGTTCTCTTTTCTATTTCCTTTGGTTTCTTGTGTCTTTCGAGGCTCTGGCATTGATTCTTCTCGCGTTTGTTTTGCTGTGGTTTTGTGTTTGTATTTTTAGGTGGTGGCTCAGGCTTTGCGGGTCGTCGTACCAACCCCGTTCGTGACACCGGGTCCAAGCGCATGCGTACCCCGAGCGATGTGCCAGAGGGCTCCAACCCCAATCCTCAGCGCCGGTACAAGACCTCAGCCAACAAGCGCAAGGAATCATCCATGTCTATGGAGGAAATGCCTGCTGGTGAGTTCATGGCTAGACGGAAGATCAACCCATATGGGGAACCTCGTGAGCACTTCCCTGGTGATGATGTCTTCTGGACCAAGCAACAATATCGCATCTATCATGAGGTGCTCAAGACCAAGGCAAATCTGTATGTGGATGCTCACTGGATCGATGTGGAGCACATGAGGAAGGATACCAACAGGGCGTATTTTGCAGAAGCCCTTGACTTGATCGAGCAGCTGGGTCTGGAACATATCATGACTTTCCAGAACGATTTTGATCCTGAGCTCGTTGCACAGTTCTATGCCTCTGTCAACTTTCAGGCCAAGGAAGACCGTCCCATGACTTGGATGACTCATGGTCACAAGATGACCTCCACTTGGAAGGAGTTCATGGATCTTCTTCAGCTTCCCGATGAGGGTCTCTCCAACCCTATTGGTTTTCGGCCTCACGCCAATCCTGAAGCAGCCAACAAGGACAGACTTCTTCCTTTCTATGAAGCAAAGACCCTTGCTAGTGGCAAAACAACCTATGTGCTGAATCCCTTCCTGGACATTATGTATCGGATTTTTCGCAACACGCTGTTTCCTCGTGTTGGCGACAAGGACAAGGTTCACGCTTATCTGGTGGATATGCTTCTGATGTGTCAAGAGGCTCGCTCCGCTCAGGCTGCTCCTCTGGGCATTTCCCACATCATGTGGAATGAGCTTCGGTTTGCTATCTACTCTCGCAAGGTACCTATCTATGGTCCTTTCTTATATCTGCTCATCTCCAAGACTTGGGCGAAATTGTATCCAGAGGAGGAGTTGGTGGCCGACTGCTACCGCCATGATCCTATCAAGCTTCGTGTCAAGCCTCGCTGGGCCAACACCACTACTCGCGCTCAGGCTGCTGCTGCCCAGATGGGCACTGAGGATGAGCCTATGGAGGAGCCTGCCGATGTCCGCTCAGGCAGATTTGCCCCCTCTTCTTCCTCTACCGTAGAAAAGCCGTCTTGGGCCAAGAAGCTCCAGCAGAAGATGAAGGCTCTCTTCTGCATGCAGGCTCAGGGGCAATACCGTGCCCATGTGACTGACAAGAAGACACGTCAGCGGGACAAGAAGATTCTGTCCTTGTATGGTGAAGAGGTCTCAAATGGATCAGAGGACAACATCACTCCAGAGGCCACCTGGATGGCTCGCCAGGGATACCAGTGGACAGATTCTGATGATGAGTATCAGCCAGAGCAGCAGGGATCTGATGAGGACTATCAGGACGAGGAGCAGCAGGGATTTGATGACGAGTATGACGACTGAGCTTCTCCCGGGCTGCCACCCATCTTCGTTTCATCTCTTTCCCTTTGTGGTGTCTTGATGACAAAGGGGAGAGTGATTTGCATTTGCCGTCTTGTGTCGTCTTGTGTGTGTGTTTCTTTTCGTTGAACTTGGTTTTATTGTGCGTGTTTGTGTGAGACAATCATATGGTGTAAGACATATGCCCTCGTATCGTTAAACTTATTATCATGTCCTTATGCTTATCCTATGCAGTTAAATGTTTTATAGAGTATCGCATGTGTAGATTATAGGGGAACGCCATACCTAGTATGTGTGCAGTGCAGTCCAAAGCACAATCATATGTAGGCATACATACAGGGGGAGCTCACCTATACTCTAGGGCTTATATTGCTGTCTCTATTATTTCTTCTCTGTGCAAATCTCGTGTTGTCATCAATACACCAAAAAGGGGGAGATTGTAAGGGCATTTTTCTCCCTAATGGTTTTGGTGATTGATGACAATACTCTTGCGGACTAATCGTGTGCTGTAAGCTCATACAGGTATATCTCCCTTATGGCACAAGACGATTGATTGCCCCTCGGATTCCATGAAGGACGGTGTTTTCTTTTTGCTCCCTGTAGGTGGCATTGAGTAATAGGAAAGCCGTACTATTAAGAGGGGGTCCGCGTCGGAAAGGTTTGGGTAGAATCAACACGTACACATCTTTCTCCCACACTTCCTTTCCTTGCTTCTCTGGAGGTCCAACCGGTTTTTCGTTCGTTGAGGCAATTCTGTGGCTTCTGTACTGATCTTCTGCCTAGCATGCGGTAGTACCGCTCTGCCAAGTGGTAGTACCGCACAGGTACACGGTAGTACCGCTTGCCGACACGGTAGTACCGCTCCCGCGGTAGTACCGCGTCCCCATGCGGTAGTACCGTGTATCTGGGCCAGGCGCTGAAGTCTAAGTATGAGAAGTGGATGCGGAAGTAATTTTTTACTTCCGCATACCGTGCGGTAGTACCGCTTAGCCTAAGCGGTAGTACCGCTTAGCTGATGCGGTAGTACCGTGTCGCATTTTGCTACTTCCGTTTTCCCCTGCGGATGTAGCCACGGATGTAATTTATTTCATCCGTGGCTGTATCAGGTCTCGTGTTTTTGCCTTGGCGGTAGTACCGCTTCCCAAGCGGTAGTACCGCTCAGCCAGCGGTAGTACCGCTCATGAGTTGCGGTACTACCGCTCTCTGCGGGCTGAAACATCAAATAACGGTTGGATTTGTCCCCCCACTATATATAGGGGGTCTTCTTCTCCAAGGAGACTTACCTCTTCCCCCACTACTCCATTGTTGCTCCAAAAGCTCCATTTCCGCCCGATCTCTCTCCCTAGCCAATCAAACTTGTTGATTTGCTCGGGATTGCTTGAGGAGGCATCGATCTACACTTCCACCAAGAGATATTTGATTCTCCCCACTAATCCCTTGCGGATCTAGTTACTCTTGGGTGTTTGAGCACCCTAGACGGTTAAGGTCACCTCGAAGCCATATTCCATTGTGGTGAAGCTTCGTGGTTTGTTGGGAGCCTCCAAGTTGTGGAGATTGCCCCAACCTTGTTTGTAAAGGTTCGGTTGCCGCCTTCAAGGGCACCACTAGTGGAATCACGGCACCTTGCATCGTGTGAGGGCGTGAGGAGATTACGGTGGCCCTAGTGGCTTCTTGGGGAGCATTGTGCCTCCACACCGCTCCAACGGAGACGTACTTCCCCTCAAAGGGAAGGAACTTCGGAAACACATCCTCGTCTCCTTCGGTTCTACTTGTGGTTATTTCTTACCTTTACTCTTGCATGCTTTACTTGTTTAATTCCTATAGCATGCTTGTGTAGTTGTTGGGCTTATTGTCATTAGTTGTCTTCATAGTAGTTTATCTAGACAACTTATTTTATCGCCTAATTTTAATTGGTTAAGAAAAGCTAAAAATTGTTAGTTGCCTATT